>OY759231.1:28322090-29522090 GCA_963662185.1 Eilema griseolum
GGTTGGTTTGGTTTCTATTCACAAAATAATTGAGGATTCCCGGCTTTACAACATTTTCAGCACAGCTAGGTGTATTGTGAGAAGTGTTTGTTGTATGTTTATTTTTCTTTTTTGCTTGAGTTGTATGCGGTAAATCTTTGCGGTTATATTTTTCTTGGGGCGATATTGGAAGAGATCTTTTATTGCTTCCTGCTGTATTATTTATTTCTTGACTTCCAATAATAACTAGCTTGTCATGTTTTATTATTGCTTTGTTACCCTTTTCTTTTTCAATTTTTATTTGTTCTTGTAGCATTTTCCTTTTTTCCAAAATTTGTCGTGGAGTCTTCCTTGATGTAGTAATTTGTATCTTTTAAGAGTTTCTTTTGTTTAAAGATTTCAATTTTTTTGCCGACTGTGGTCAGTGTTACCACAGTGGGCCTTGGTCTTTCGGATTTTTTTCCTATCTTTTTGATTTCTTGAATATCGTTACAGTCCAATTTTATACCCAGATATCTTGATAGGAAACCGATGATTTCTCTTTCCAAGTCAGAGTAAGAATAGTGTGAATTATTCTCTTCTATGCCAAAAAATACAATATTTCGGTTTCTTGCTTGCTTCTCTAATATATTTAGTCTTTGTTCTTGTTTATCGCATTTTTCTTTTAGGATTGTGTATTTTTGTTCCATGTGATTTAGTTTTTCATCTAGAATTAAATTCACATTATCCGTAACTGTTTTTGCAACTTCTAACCCATTTTCCTTTATTGTAATTTTCTGTTCTTCTAGTTCTTTTTGTATTAAGCGTAGTGTTGCCATTATTTCTTCCATTGTTATATTTTATTTAAGATGCTAAAGTAAATGTTAGTTCTAAAGAATATTTTTCTTTGTTTACATACAGCTGGCGTCCTCTATGAATACAGTAAAGAACCAATTAGGTTTGTCGATAACAATCATTAGGATAGTTGATGGGTCAGTGGCGCTTTTGTCAATAATAACTTTCTCCACTAAGGTGACATAACAGTTCTTCCAATCGATACTAGATGGCGTTCCTATCAAAACAATTTTTTGCGGTGATGACTTTTGTTTTTTCTGTTTTAGGTTATAATTTCGCTTAATTTTCTCAAAGTTGTTCTTTAGAATGATTATTCACCGAGTTGGTATGAAAACGTGAAAACAAAGTGCCAAAAGGCTGTATAAGTGTCACTCTCAGTAATTAGTTCGCAAATACGTCCACTTTGTGCACTTTATAACACTGGCTTCACAAGTCCACTCATATATCGATATTTGTCCAATTTTCCTGCTTCTTTGTCAGGTTTTATTTCACCACAAATTGAACGAACGTGAAAATTATTGTTATTATTCACTTTTTACACTTTTATGCACTAAAATTATATATAATCGTTTTTGAATACACAGCCGATGTTTAGCGTGGCACTGTGGCGCCCTCTCCCAGTGTGAAAACCACGTAACACTACAAAATATTTGCCATTTTGTACACTTTCTAACTAAAGTTTTTATTCACTCTGGAGACGTATTTAGACAATAGGTATTTGCTGTTTTCTTAGTTCAGTAATATTCATTTATTGTAAAATACATAGAAATTATTATGAAATTAACCCATTTTTCAATCTATAAACAAAAGAGTAGACGATTTGTTAGGTTAGTTTTCATTTACAATTTTCAAGTACTAATAATTGACAACACTCTATGGAAACGATTGAATGACACAGAGAACGAACTGTTTTCTCGATTGAATAACTCTCATAAGTATGCCCAGTACAAAATATTTAGAAAAAACCAAAGATAAAGATAATACAAAACGACTCACTTTTCATTCGAATCGTTTATTCATATAAACGATGCATGGAACGTGCGTGTACTGCATATCGTAGACTGCCGAAGAGCGGATCCACACTACCTTTTTGAACGTCCATTCTGCCGACGAGCGGATCCGTACGTCTATACAGGTGTTTCTTGGGGTAAAAATAATAAATAAATATTTTATTCTTATTGTTTATTTATGTTATATTCCGAAAATTTATTTACAACAATCATATTAATTAATCAATTAATTATTATTTTCAATATTTATCTATTTTTTTTTCATAAAAAAATATACATAATATATAAGGATTCAGAGATCGAAATTTATTACTAACGAGGTCCTTGCATTGCATACATATCAGCCAACTTTTATTTACAAAGAAATAAAATAAGTAAATGAATATTATACAATACTTTCTAAAACTGCCCTAACATAACTATTTAAAATTAAAGGGTCAAACATGCCTGTCAATTGGCAAAGTGCAAAAATCAAAATCAAAATCAAAAATCTTTATTCATTTAGATCACAAAGTAACACTTATGAACGTCATAACCTGCTTCTACATTTACATTTACTGCCAGATTCGCAACGCAACAGGTAGAGCACAAAAGGCTAACACAATAATAGGTACAATTGAATAAAACTACTATTTAACGGATTTTATCGCGATATATTGTTAATATGATTAACCTTACAGATGTTAAAAGAATTTTACATATTCCCTACGTTTCGGTTGCTTTACAGTACTAATAATACAAAACAATTCATATCAATTAAAACTGGCCCAAACTTCACGCCACCGCAAGTTGGCGAAGTGCCCACCGCAAGTTGGCGAAGTGCCCACCGCAAGTTGGCGAAGTGCCCAAAGGCTACGCGTTGTTCATGTCACGTTGAATGGCAATAATAAAAACTGTGACACCCATATCATTATTTTACTAGAAGAGTATGTGTACCAACTTTCGAGTCGATCGGTCAAGAGAATAAAAAGTTACAAAAAGAATTCAAACCCCCATTTCACCCTCTTAGGGGTGGAATTTAGCAAATTCCTTTCTTAGTGAGTGCAGTACACTTATAGTGCGGGTTGATCTGAAGACTATCAATAGGAAGAAACGTGACATGAAGTAAATAACTGAGTCCTTTATATATAAATAGGTATAAATACTCGTAAAATGAATATATATAAAGAAAAACTGTGTATAAACAAAAAAATATATATGATGTTGATATTATATATATAATATACCAGACTCACGCACCGGGTTCGCAGAATCTGAAATATAGCATATCTGGACAATATTAATTTTTCATCAGGTGAATAGGCTACTACGAGTCACTATAACAATAATAGTGATTACCATAATTTAGAAGTACTTACAGTATTTCTAAATTATGGTAATCATAATAACATTGCCCTATGCACATGAATACTTTGCACTGGCTGCAAATAACGTTTGTGAAGGTGTTACGCCTTTTTGCAGCCAGGCATCGCACGCATCGCGAGCGTTTTAATTTGTTCTGACGGCTCGACGTTCGAACTGTTTCGACCACATGCTCGGGATTGTGGTTTAAATTTCTGTTCAACCGAGCAATGGAGTCGATATGTGGTCGGGATCTAGGTACGACCACCGAGCCATATTTTTGAATAAGCTTCTGGGCTAGGTGATAGCGAAACTCCCGGTGCGTGAGCTGGTTCTGTTGTACATTATTTTTATATATTATATATGAATTTAAAATACTGTTACGACAGCCGTCGATATCTCGAAAACTAATAATCGAATCTTCAAGAAATAAAAACGCATTGTTAGTGACGAGGTACTCTACCGAATGGCATAGAAAAATCTAGAATCGTCAACAAAAAGTCATAACATACCTACGAGTACCTACACAATCTTTTGAATAAAAACAAACAATAGGTAAATATCGAGAATGTACTCGAAGGTCAGCGACGGCGGCAAGATCAAAGAATAGGTATTTGTCGCTCGCGAACTTTCTAGATAATTCGATCCTCCTAATTGAGAGGTATAAAAACACGCTCGCATAGCGACACCATTCATTCTGTCTTTGAGACCGAAAGCGAACACAGCGAACTTAAGCGACTGAAGAAGATTCTACCTGCGACCTGAGCAACGACTGTGGACTACTGTGAACTACTGAGCGACTGGAACTGTTGAAGAGTACTGTGTGTACTAGTGATTAAATTGTCTAGTTTGTGGTGAGCTTATAAATCTCTTCGTTGAGTAAACGGCATTTAATTGTACCCCGTGCACGTAACAATACTTATATTTAATAATCGACGAAAAACTTTAATGTACCACTTCATGCCACGTTTCCTCTCAAGGAGGTAACTTGATAGTATTTGATCCTTCAGATCAACACCGCCCATACACCTATTGTAGTCGGCAATGACAACGGGCTTTAACACCCGTTGGCCCGCCCTACGGCCTTCGACGACATCGCTGTTGTGGTAGGTAGACACCGTGGAGACCAATTTCACGTCTTTCCACGAAGTCACTGATACGTCACCACAGTGTCTACTTACCACCGTCCCCCTAACCATCCTCCGGTCATCGAAATTTTTGATATCGGCGGGGGTGTTCGGCCTCCGCCGATTCAATGTGCGTTTCAGATACCTACACAGTTCCACAGAATTATAGAAATTGTCCATGAACAACGTGTAGCCTTTTTGTATATAATTACCCAATAATGTAATTACAATCTTACAAGTGGCACTATTAAATCCGCCAACTGGTTGTGGCTTTCCCAGTATAAATTAATATATTTAAAACGTAGCCGCTTACAGCCTCGCAGAGTTCGTAACTTTTGATGCCGAATCGTGCTGCTTTGCTGCGTTTACACTGTACCCAGCTTAGTCTTCCTTTCCAAAGCAGCAACGATTCGTCAATCGAAAGTTCCCTGTGAGGACTGTAAACGGCTTGAAAGTTATTGGTTAAGTAAGATATTAAAGGGCCAATTTTAGCAAGTTTCCTTGCGTGACCCTGCTCAATTATAAAATCATTGTTGGTAAAATGCAAGTTCCTCATTATACTAATAAAAATCGGTTCTTACTCATGACCTCTCGGAATTCTGGCATGCCCAGGTCGACCAATATTCGTCTATTTGTCCGCGGACACAAATACCCATTAAAGTGATTAAACTTATTAAACGGTAAACAATAATAATAATATATCTCTTTATTGTATGTACACAGAGAATGGATACATAAAAACAAAAATTTGGTACAGTTTTGTGGCATAACAAAAGGCGGCCTTATTGCACAAGGCAATCTCTACCAGGCAACCATGGGATGGAGTGAGTAGATAAATAGATAGATATAGTGGGCGGCTTCCGGTGTACGTATGTTATTAAAGTTCCGAAACGAACGTCTCCACCCAATCATTTAACCGTGACATGGCAGGGATGCCCCTTTCGGACACCGACAGAGTGACAATGGTCTGCCAAGCATACAAATTTGTTTGCTCGGCGACCATTTCTAGAAGAGGCTTGTCCCATATCTTTGTGAATATCTCCAAAGGATTTATATCCTCAATTTTAGGACCAACCTCTTCTACAAACGTTTCCCTTCTGCCGGTGTAGGTATTGTAGTCCGCGGACCAAATAAAATCGCCCATATCTACATTTTCGGCCTCTTCCTCGGGCACCTCTTTCCCCTCCTGCAAAATATTAAGGAGCTCCTCCTGCGTGATGAACTCGACCTTTCCTCCTCCTCGCTTCCGGAGTCGACGGCCAAGGCTTCGGCCAATGGCGCATCCAATATATCGTCATACGTCTGTAAAAGATGCCACCCACCAAAAGCATATTGCACAACATGCACACCAAGCGTTAGTAAAGATGCAATTAATTTAAGGTCCCGGGCAAGTTATTGTATAAGCATCAGTCAAACGGTTACATATTATCATAATAACTAAAGTTGTGAATAGTGCTTCCCTATTTATATGCATAAAATTTTATTTTTTTAATTGTTTTCTAGTATCCATACCACAAGCATTGGCTTAGTTTGTGGCTAAATGGCGCTGTGTGTAAAATGCCCACATATTTATTATATATTTAACGTTCATCTTTTAACCGTATTTATTTCAAACATAAAATAAGTTTAGTTATAATGATATACCAATTGAAACCATAACCATATTTACACAACACATAAATAAAAATAGATTAAAGTAGGTACACCATTCATCGTGCATAGAAGGCCATTCAAACTTTTGGCATGCTTCACTTTTCCTTTCATCAGAAATTAAGCTAAGTTATAAGCCTAAGAAAAAAACGAAAAAACAAGCTACCTATGTACGGCAAAAGTAGCATTGGACATGCAGGTAATAATATGTTTTATAATATTATATATTAGTAGACAGCCTCCGTGGCGTGGTGGTAATGAACGCGACTGCCACGCAGGAGGCGCGGGTTCGATCCCCGCTCATCGCAAATATTTGTGCTCATGAGTATGAGTATTTGCACTGGTCTACGTGTGCCTCGGAAAGCACATTAAGCCGTTGGTCCCGGTTGCCATGCGAACATCTATGGCAGTCGTTACGGGTAGTTGGAGCCCTCAAAAGTTCAACAACTGGTCTAGCTGTAATGCTTTGATATCGCCCTTGGGTTGTGGAGGTCAGATGGCAGTCGCGTCACGTAAAATATCGAAGTTGGCCACATCCACAGTTAGACTGGTATACAGCGTACCCCAGGCTCTAAAGTTAAAAAGCTTTGGATGCAACTGGGAGTAACGCTAGGATAACAACAACATATATTAGTATTGATAACACATTCAAGTACTTACATTTTGCTCAACCTCATAATTGAACAGACGTCGCCGTCGTGGCCTCAGACGAAAAAAATAAGATAGACGGATTGTGTGGAACAAACACGTGAAGCCAATTGACACTTTCAATGTGTGCGTGTGACACTGAATTCCGTGTACCGATACTACTAAAGGTGTGTGTGTAATGTTGCCAGCAAATGAACAAATCTCCCAACCACTACACATGGAATATTAATATTTGTTATAGTAAATGTTATCTGCAATTCTTTGATGTCATGTTATGATAAATGATTTATATTATTAAGTGCCTAAATAGCCCATAGGGAAGTTTTAAAATAGTTCAAAACGTTATAGACACTGAGTAAATACACTTTAATTTCTATCTTTCTAAAATTTTACATAATAAAAGAACCTTTTTTAAGAAGTATGAAAGAAACATTTTCATTCCAGTGAGAGAGGCTGCAAGGTACAGTCAACGGCAAAAGTTGATTGACACAAAAATGCATGCATGTGCCACAACAATGTATTAGTAATTTTAGAACCCCCGAGGGCATACTTGATATATTTTGTGTTTTGTTTATTATTTTGTGATCGTTTTAACAGCTATAGTGATCAACAGATTAGAATTGGTTAAGGTACTGTTGTCGTTGACTGTAAATGCAATAAGTACAATAAAATACAATTAAAATTACAAAATTAGCATAATAATATGCCCCTTAAACTAAAAACAAAATCATTTACAAAAATTAACATAAGTAGGTACATGATATATGACATAGTTATATGATTTTCAAACAATCAATTAGCCTATGAATGACGTAACAATGAATGACACAAATACATATTAGTTCAATAACTCAACATTAAGAATGAATGAATGTACTCGTAAATGTAAAGAATAAAAAGTATGAAACTATAATCCTAGATTTTGTGTCAATTTTCGGTAATACTGACGCTTTGTCTCGGCACCTCGAGAAAGTGTTTGTAATTTTGCTAGGTAATGAAGTCTGATAGATAAGTATTTTTCTATGACACATTTTAAAAGATGTACTCTATGGCTAGGACCGTAAGAATTATGATCAGCAAAATTTTTAAAAATCGTATCCTTATTTATGAACATTTTTAGAATTTGTGATGTAACACAACGATATTGAAATTCTGTTACTATGACAATGTTTTCTTTTATAATTTTACGTATGATTGTATCCGCTACTAAACAAATTTCAAAAGTATCCGGTGAAGGATAACATAAGCCACCTTTATTTCTTAAATTAATCAATTTGTGAAAATCGAGAACATGTTTATCTATTGAGGCTAAATGTGTCAAACAATCTTCACATTTAATAGTTTTTGTTAAATAATGAATGACGCTTCCGGCAATGTATCCCACGATTAATCTGCGCATATCATTAAAATCAGGCAGATCTAATTGACGCGCTAAATCAGAAGCATCTTTTGATATGACCGTCAAGAAATCTAACTCTGGTGGCGGCTCAATTTCTTCATGCCGGTAAGAAGACGATGTATTATTTATTATTCGGGTGGAAGAACTACAAGTTAATATTGCAACAGTTTCTAAAGGAATGCAGTTACCAGTGTCCAGGCATTTTAACTCCAGATATGTAAGTAATTTATGGTATATTCGAATTGTTTAGCGTTTGGTTTGTCGTTGTGACCACCGTGCATTCTTATAGACCCGAAAAATATTTCAAAATTGACCTGACTTAATTTATAAACAGGTATAAACGCTAAGCTTTTTTCAGTTTCGACAATGTATTCATATAGAAATTTTAAACTTTTTATATTAATTAGGATACCCAAGAACCCAGTTTTACTGCGTGTATCAGTAAATTTCTTATTTAAACTAGTTATTAAATGTTTTTGTGTACCATTGGTTTGAACAAGACGTTTCGTGAATGTTTATATCTGTAAATTTAATATATAATGTTCAATTTGATCTAAAAGGGAGTAAATTACATTTTTGTTGCCGCTATAAATTGAACCCTCGATGTACCCGTGTGTTAAAAACATCGAACATATTATCAATTATCAATGAACTCGACAAACTTTTCAGTTGGAGCAGATTGCTGGAACTCGGGGAGCTTTAAATCTTCTCTACATAATTTTAGAGCCGTGGCAACACTCCTACTTAAAAGTTGTGTTGCAAGTTTAACTTTCATTATTTGTGTTCTAAAAAGTATGTGTTTTTTTGATATCTTATTAGCTAAGTGTAAACCTTCACCTTCTTGTAACTTATTTAGATTTACAAAATACTCCCATCGTACAAAACTACCTTCTTCGTTAATAAAATTTCTTTTACCTTCTAATTGATTCCGAATCATTTTGATAACGTGGCTAGGGTCCAAGAAATAGGCAACTTGCCTATCCTCTAAGGGATGCTTAAAAGTTGTTTTTAATTTGTTAACATCACTGATTTTGCAACCTAAGATCTCCATGGCGCTAATATTAGTTGCATGACCATCGAAGGTTAGCGATACAACTTTTACGCCCCCCTCATGACATTTGACTAGATATGTCTTTATAAAGTTTGCCTTCTGTTCCCCTGTGAGAGTTGTCGTTAAAAAATAACCCAAAGGAATTTTAAAATTATAATTTATGCCTACAAGCATAAATACAAATGCCTGTGAGGCTAAATGGGTAGAATTATTAATTTCGTCACCCATGTCAACGACCCCTATATATATTTTTCCATCCCATAGCTTCTGCTGCCTGATGGCCATTTCATCAAACATTAAGGCACATAATGGTTGATGGGCATTGTGAGAGACAGTTTCTTGTAAAGCTATAAAAGATTCCTCAGTAAATCCTGGCGCACCATTTACATGAGTATACCACTTGGCTAGTGTTTTTCTATGGGGTAAGCGGGTATTGAAAGTTTTTCTAACATATTCGTAGGCTTTAGGCGAGTAAAAATCTAACGTTAGACAAAATTTTTTGATTACTGGGCTAAATTTTAGCATTTTCTTGCCTTTAGAACGCAGGTACTGTGGAATATTTCAGTTGATACCACATTATCTGTCAAATTATTATGTATGTCAAGATTAATCAAATTTTTACGTTTTAATTCATTCAGGATTAATATTAGTGATAAATTCTTTTTTTAAACGTCGAACTTTTTGTTGTAAACATTTACAAACATTTTAAACACTTTTTAACATTTTTAGCTGTTGTTGCCAATAATTGGTGTTTTCTTAACTGACTTCTAAGTTTATTTTTCTAGGCGTGTCAAAAATAGAATCAAGGTCTGAGCTCGCTACCACTAGACTTGAAGAATTTTGATTAGCGGACGTGGCAGGTAACCCAATGGTAGAACTGGGTCTAGAGTGTGTAGGATTATCTATGGATTTAGTGGAACATGGCGATTTTGGAGAATTAATAACTGTAGGTGTACTTAATACTAAACCCAGTGCTGGTACGGCATTTTTACGTAACTGACGAAGACCGGTGCTTGTAATATATAAATCCTTTTCTTCAAAGTGTGCGGAGCAAATTAAAGAAAAAGCAGACGGAGTCCAGGAATCATCCTCTCTATCGTTCCTTAATCTTTTTGTCCATTGCTCTTGCAAATTGGGTTCCATTGGAAATCTGTAAAATAATTTTAACAGTAGGTAACTTAGCCAAACAGTTAATATTTTAGAGAACTTAACCTTGGACGGTACGTAAAATGTCACTCGGTCCCAGATCCCAATAGCCATTAGGTTAAGACTGAGGTCTATTTAAGTAACCTAAATATATCTCTCTAATCTAATCAAAACTTAGGCTGGGAGTTCAGCTGCAGTCACTTCCAAGATTGCCGAAAAATAAATTACCTATTAGTTATTAAGCTTATTAGTTATGATGATGAAAATAAAGGGAATTAGAATGTGGTTACAAATATACATACCTAGTTACTTTCTACACGCAACAAACCACGCGAGCCATTAATAATCTGATGAAGAGCGTACCTAGGTACCTACTAGTAGGTATTATTCGTTGGCGCAAGCGCGCGCGAACATACGTGCATGCATGTTCATTTTATGAATGAAATATAGACTTCATAGTATCGCGTAATGACAATAAAAATTTGAAAACTCATATTTAAAATAATTACAAAAAACCCTGCATATTTGTAGTCTCCTAATTCCCTTTATTTTGATTCCCTACTCGGGAACAAAGAAAACTATAGACATACATGATAATTATATACATATGTACATAGATGCATACATACATACATACATACATACATACATACATACATACATACATACATACATTCGCGCTAAAATCATTAGCCTCGCTGGCGCAGTCGGGTAAAAAACCAAGCCACATATTAAATAGACCTCGGACTGAGATGTGCTAGGGAGTTCGAGAACAACGCAAGAATGATAATGATGATGATGATTAGAAACAATGAGCTTGTCATCATTCATGACCCTGATTGTTTTTTACTCAGTACTTTATAAATTCCCACAAATACTGCAAAATATGTTATGGAAAATATAAAAAGACATTGTACAACACTATTGTACAATATGGCGGAGGTTTTGTGTTCCTAGTTAGCGAAACTAAAATATTTAGAAAAAAGATATGAAATCTATTAAGAAACAGTTACTTACTTATGCCCGGTTTACATTATTCCAGTCCAGTGATTTAAGCGAGATTCCAGACCAGCACTGGACTGGATCTGTCAGTCTACATCATTCCAGTTATTTAGATGCCGTTGAAGTGAACACTTCAGTGACAATGATTTCAGATCAGTTTCGAAAATGTTTCAAACGTGCTTAATCACTCTTGCTACAAGAAGTTATTAATGAGGTTGATAAGGAGCTAAGAAAAAAGGAACGGATTTGGGTGAGAAATTGGATCAGCGAAAGAGATCAAAAAGGAGGGTCAGTAATGCTTTTGCAACAACTGAAGGTAGAAGATCCCAATGAATATAGATTGGCACTGATAATGACAGCAGAAAACTTTGAAGAACTGTTATTATTAGTTTCGAATAATATCCAGCGTAAGAATACATTGTTCAGAGAAGCTATACCCGCAAAAATAAAATTAGAAGTCACTCTTTCTTTTTTAACTACTGGAGATAGTTACAGAAGCCTCAGTCGTATGTTTCGATTATATATATATATAAAATATTTCAAAAATTATACCAGAAGTCTGTCAACAAATTAAAAGGGCATTAAAAGACCACATTAAGGTAATATTTTTTTATTAAGTATCATATCTATGACAATTAAGCATTAACGAAAGCATTCATGATTATATTAAAGTATTCTGGGTCATCGCTTACTACATTTAATGAGTCCCCAGTGGTTTGTGTATCTATAAACGCTGGACTATCTAATGGTATATAAGTACTACTACTAGTACTTGGTCTTGACGCATAATTGTTACTTGGTCTTGACAAATTCTCACTGGCATGTGTGTTTGCAGAATATGTCTATTCACTGCCATATTTCCGTATTTCAAATCGTGTAGTCGACATTTTGTTATCACACTGAATTTCTTCTTGGCTATCCTAGATAGCCTGTTCTGTAGAAAGGGTCCTCAATTGCTTTCCAATGTGTTTCCCGAAGATGTCGAATTCATCTTCCCCTGTTTCTGATTTGGATAAATCGTATTGCATCTGCTACATGCTACTGACTATTGTAGACAACTGTGAAATTTTACTTTTCTTTCACGGTTCTGGGTTTGTATGGGTAGGGTTCCCACATGGGTCACTAGGTTGAGTATTGTCAGTATTATCATTATATAGAGAAAATAAAATATTTTTAATTTTTTGCAGATACCCACTGCGGAACAATGGAAACAAGTCGAGGAAGGCTTTCGAAATAAGTGGAACTTTCCTTTGTGCTACGGAGCGTTAGACGGAAAACATATAAAAATTACTGGCTCCTATGAATATGGAAGTACGAACTTGAATTATAAAAAAGAAAACAGCATAGTATTGATTGCTATTTTGACTTCAGCCTCTAAAGTTTTAAAGTGATTACTTTTAACTATAAGAGTTGTATCATCCGCAAAAAGGATACATTTTTGATCGATTGCGTCAGGGAGATCATTAATGTACAGAAGGAACAAAAAAGGTGAGAGAAGACCGCCCTGCGGTACCCCGTAATTGTTTTGTGTATAGGCGGATCTATAGCACTTTTGCTCATTCTGGTCAAATTTTGTAATTGCCACGCATTGAGCTTTATTTTCTAGGTAGCTTTTAATCCAGTTATAAGCGTTGCCCCGCAGTCCGTAGTTATATAGTTTTGACATTAGCGTATCATGATGAACAAAATCAAAAGCCTTCGTCATATCGAGGAATATACAGGCTACCATGACTTTGTCGTTTATGGCTTCTGTGATTTGTTTGAATAGGGAGAAGCATGCTAATGAAGTGGAGCTTTGTTTTTTAAACCCATATTGTTCAATCTTTAATATGTTACAGTTGGATATGAATTTCTCTATTTTATTGTACATAACTTTTTCAAATATCTTGGCCAATATAGGAATTAAGGTTATCGGTCTGTAGTTATTCATATTCGTCTTATCCCCTTTTTTATGTATAGGTTTAACTATAGATTTTTTCAGGCGGGATGGGAATATTCCCTCTACTAAAGACAGGTTTATTATGTATGTGAGTGGGCCAAGAATACTCAAGGCACACTTTTTTATAACTTTGGTACAGATATCGTCATATCCGGTGGAATACGTATTGTTTAATGATTTAATTATATTATTAATGTCAATTTCGTCTACTGGCGTCAAGAATATGCTATTGGAATTATTTAGGATAGAACAATGTCGATTATTTGTATTATTCAAATTTACATTGGTTTCTGATATGAAAAACTGATTGAAAAGTTCACTAATCTGTGAGGGGTCTTTATATAATGTATTATTAAATTTTATAGATTCAACCTCCGATTTGTTTGTAGTATTGTTTGTAGTATCCTTAATTAGTTTCCACACGGCTTTACATACATTTCTCGAGGTAGCAATAAAACGTTGGCTGTTAATATGTTGTGAGGAGAGTATGCACTTTTTCAGCGTTTTTGTGTATCGTTCGTATATTGCCTTATTATATTTTTTATTAGATTTATTAAGGTGATACTTAAGGTATAGAATTCTTTTTGTGGTAGGGGAGACCGGGTACAAACGTAACAGATTGTGTTTTCGACTTCACTGTGACTCAGGTGTTAGCATTTTGGTTAAACGAATATAGCCATATATAAATTTAGTTAATGCTCTTTAGATTATTATCTTAATTGACCCTTTTTTTCTGTATTTAGTGTCAATCAGGGAGGCTTGAAAAAAATTTGTCTCTTGTTACTTTCGACAGGTTACTTTTGGCAGGCTGAAAGTAACACGTCGTGGGTCGAAAGTAACAGGATAAAGGATTAGATTATATGAATGATACAACATGATGAATCAACATATTTTTATATTCCTAATAGAATTAGTCCGATTCGCAATTGTGGCACACGTAATTAATATCGTCGTGCACGCATTCCGCGTGTGACCACATTTTGCATTCCATACACTGGATCCATTGCTCATTAGGCCTACTGTTGCTGAAATTTCTTAAGCATATAAGGCAAAAGCAGTCTTCATTTTCTGAGTTATTTTCTTTGGTTTTCTTGGTTTTTTTTCCTTTTCCTTTACCTTTTGATGTCAACTCTTTATTGTCTCTATCAGTAGCTTTTAGAATAGTTCTTTTTGCTTTTTGTTTCTGAAGGTACTCTTCTTCAATTGATTTTTTTTCAGGAGTGTCAGTTAATATTGATGACTTGCGTTTCTTGCGTCCTCTATTGGATGAAACCCTTGGACCTGCTCGTGGCAAGGGTCGTAGATCTTCAGGTGGAATATAAAATGGAAGGTTAGAACTTATTTCTTGTAACCCACTAGGTCCAGGCATGGGTGAGATCGATCGTCGATCAGATATTAACTCTTCTGACGGTAAATCAGCATTATCAGGTAATGAATCAGGCACAGGCTGAACAGATGCTAAGTCGACTTGAGTATTGGAACTAACATGAATGGCGGGTGTTGAATTAACATTGGGCAACAGATTATTGGATGAAATATCACTTTCAATAGGTAAAGGGCGGTCAGTCACGGATGATGGCGCATAGTCAACGGCAGTAAACACATTCCTATTAAATGGACTTATACCAAGTACAGGTAAACCCGGCAATTGCATTTTTATCAGTGACGGCAAGAGGAAATGCCTCTTTGACAATGCCAGGAATGTAATGAATGGTCATCGTCTGTCCAGGGTGATTTCTCATCCAGTTGTCTGTAGCTGTGTTTATCATTTTCTTGAATGGTCCGAATACAGCTCTATCAAGGGGCTGCAGTTTATGCGTGCAATGAGGTGGAAACGATAGTAGCACTATCCCATTTTCTTTACAAAATTCCAGAGCATGGATGGAAATATGTGACGCATGATTGTCGAGTAGCAACAAGCAGTTTTGATCGACTGTTGGCTTGACCAGTTTCTTAAAATGTTGCAAAAATAGTAAAAACTCTGCTTCTTGCATCCACCCACTACCGTTTCCAGCTCCAGCAGAACCAATTGGACCTTCTCGTATAATGTGGTCTTGATAACGCTTTAATGGGAATACAAAAAAAGGAGGTATGTGACCTCCTTGAGCGTTAATTGCAACAGCGACAGTAACCAACCGCCCACGTTCTCCTGAAGTTACAGCACCTACTTGTTTGATTCCTTGTTGAGCTACAATTTTATTGGGTTTTTGAATTGTGGTCACCCCTGTCTCATCCATGTTCCAAATATCTTTGGGCTCGAATTGGTACCTGTCCATCACGTTACTTAGGTTATTAAAAAAACTATTTACATTATACTCATTAAAGCTAGAAGCCCGCGCCAGACTTGTGGCTTGAGGACACCTCAAAGAAAGGCTTGGGTGCCGTTTTAAGAATCCGGTCATCCATTCCTTACCCGCCATCTGAGTGTCGTGCCATTTTTCGGGAATTTTTTTTCTGCTTTTAATTGCCAACTCGTACGCTAGTTTACGTACCTCAGAAGATGACAAGCCAAAATATACTGTAGAACACTCAATCAAATATTTTTCTAATTGTTTTTCTTCATCAGTAGTAAAAACACGGTAAACGCAACGGTAGCCAACAACTGCATCAGTATTTCCTGTCTTCAGTTTCATTAAATATCTATATAATGTCACATGACAGACGTTGTATTTCCTAGCCAGTGCTCTAATTTTGGTACCGTCTTTAAAATGTTCAGCAGCAGCTTTTTGGTATACTTCCATTTCAGTAGTTCCTCTTGTGGTCGTCCTGGTTCGTTGTCGCGGCATGCTGTTGGAATAATATCATATTATTATTTCATAAGTAAACTGGTACGGGGACAAAAGTAACATGTTACTTCCATACCCGTAGGGCCGTGTTACTTTTATACCCTACTAGGTTTTTGTTAAAACATAAATGATAACCTTGAAATTGAATGTACTACTCAAAATTGAATTGAAACACTATAAGACCAAACTAATCAAGAATTTATAAGAAAATGTTAATATTAATATCATCATCCTCCTGCCCTTATCCCAAGATTATTTGGGGTCGGCGCAACATGTGTTCTTTTTCCATTCATCTCTAGTTGCAGTCATTTCAACATTCACTCCCTTCTTAACCATGTCATCTTTCACACAGTCCATCCACCGCATTTTGGGCCTCCCTCTCCCCTTGTAGCCATCCACTTCCATAGTTAGTACCTTCCTTACGACATTATTTTCATCCCTACGCATTACATGCCCGAACCAGGACAAACGATTTCCTCGTAGCTTTTCTATGATTGGTGCTACTCTCAAACTTCCTCTAATATATTCATTCCTAATCTTATCCATTCTTGTCACACCACACATCCATCTTAACATTCGCATCTCGGCTACATGCAACCGTCTTTCATCCGTCACCTTTACTGGCCAACTCTCCGATCCATACAGGACGGCAGGCCGGATCATGCTCTTATAAATTTTGCCCTTCAATCGAAGGGGCATTCGCGAGTCACATGTAGTTGCTGTAACCTGCCGCCATTTCATCCAACCAACGTTAATCCGGTGCTTTACGGCTCGATCTAATTCTCCATCGCTTTGCAGTAGTGAACCGAGGTACCTAAAATCGGAGCAGATTGGTATAGGAGCACCATCAAGCGCTATGACTGTGGGGCTAGAGAGACCGCCGAAATCGCAGAACATGTATTCTGTTTTGGTTCTGCTAATTTTCAGGCCAACATTCTCTAGCCTTTGTTGCCACTTCACCAATCTACTCTGGACATCGGTTCCATCCTCACCAACAAGGACAATGTCGTCGGCAAAAAGCATACACCAGGGTGCCTCATCCTGTATATCCGATGTCAGAACATCCATTACTAACAGGAAGAGGTACGGGCTTAAAGCCGACCCTTGGTGTAAGCCAACAGTCACACTAAACTCATCGGTGTTACCCGCGGCCGACCGGACATGCGTATGAGATTGCCGGTACATAGCACGGATTAACTCTACATACTTCACTGGCACACCTTTCTCCTTCAGGGCCCACCACAAGACCTTTCGTGGTACTTTATCGTACGCCTTTTCGAGGTCCACAAACACCATGTGCAGGTTTTTATGGGCACGTCTATATTTTTCACATAGTTGGCGTAATGCGAATACGGCATCTGTGGTACCCCGCCCTGGCATAAAACCGAACTGGTTTTGGGTGATCTCACTCTCCTCTCGCAGGCGTTTCTCTATTACTTTCTCCCACACTTTCATACTATGTGACATGAGCTTTATGCCTCGGTAGCTATTGCAGTCCTGTACATCACCTTTGTTTTTGAAAATGGGCACTAGTTCACTACTGCACCATTCGCTAGGGATCACCACTTCCTGCAACAACTTATTGAAGAATAAAGTCAGCCACCAACATCCATCTTCTCCCAATAACTTCCATATTTCCACTGGTATCTCATCTGGCCCTACAGCTTTGCCATTTTTCATACTTTTTACCGCTCTTCTTACTTCATCCACACCGATTTCTTTTACCAAACCAATATTCCCAGACTTATCTTCTAGCACTCCATTCCATACATTTTCTTCATTCAATAGTTTCTCAAAATATGTCTTCCATCGCTTTTTTACATCATCCTCTTGCAACAAAATTTGTCCTCGTTCGTCTTTTATACATTTAACATGTTTAATATCTTTCGTACTTTTTTCTCTCATCTTTGCCATTCGAAAGAGTTCCTTTTGGCCGCCCGGTTCATCAAGCCGAATGTATATTTTATCTTGTGCGCTTGCCTTGGATATTGCTACTGCCTTTTTTGCTCTATTTTTACAATTCTTGTAAATCATCTTTTTTTCTTCTCTTATACTCACATTTTCAACGGCAACTTTTTGCCACTCTTTGAACGCCTTTTTCTTTTCTTTCAGCATCTTTTGGACCTCATCATTCCACCACCATGTATTCCTTTCTATCACACCCTTGCCTTTTGTTTCTCCGAAGATATCTTTTGCTTTTGCCCTTATGCAATGCGCCATTTCTTCCCAACATTCATTTACTGTTTTATCTTCCATACATTTCATATCTATCATCTTATCAACCACTTCTTTCTTAAATATACTTGCATACTCCTTATTTTCTATCATACGCCATCTGGTCCGAGGTGGGGGCCTTCGCTTGTTATTACTTGGCTCAATTTTGATTTTAATTTGCATTAATAGCAATCGGTGTTGGGTCACTAGGTCTTCCCCTGGCACTACTTTACAGTTTTTTACACTGCTAAGTTTATCCCTCCTAGTCAAGAAAAAGTCTATTTGAGTCGCGTGGGGGCCACTTTTATAGGTAATGAGATGTTCCTTTTTCTTTTTGAACCACGTGTTCACAATAGCTAAGTCAAAAGCAGAGGCAGCTTGAAGTAAAGCTTCCCCGTCTTTGTTTCGACTCCCATGTGCCCAACCTCCATGGATCCTTTCATAATTCACTTTTTCTCCGACGTGTCCATTAAAATCACCACCGACATATACTTCTTCACTATCCGGAATATCCATCATCAATGCATCAAATTCCTCCCAAAACTTCTTTTTTACTTCGTCCTTCTGCCCTATTTGGGGTGCATACACACTAATCACATTCATTATTTGGTTCTCAAGTACAATTTTATCAGCCATTATCCTATCACTTAGTCGTTTTACATCCATCACGCATTTTTTCAATCCATCATCTAGCACAATTCCTACACCATTTGTTTTCCCATCTCCTCCACTATAATATAGCTTATAACCCTCTCCAATCTCTCTGGCTTTTGCTCCCTTCCACTTAGTTTCCTGTAAACACGCTACTCTAATTCGTCGCCTTTTCAAAACATCAGCTATCTGTCTTCCTCTTCCAGTCATTGAACCAATATTCCAACTTCCAAACCTAAGGCACTCTTTCCTTGCTTCCTGGACTAGCTTCTTACGTTGCACCCGCCCGTGTTGGTGCAACAACCCTTGTCCATTTCTCACAGGGACCGGGTGCTGCCCCCGCGCGTCGCCTTGGGGGTACGCCCTAGTCCTGTTGCACTCACTATTACTCATAACATTCATGTTGCAAAAGATTTGGCTATATCTTTTTACTGACCGGCCGCCTGCCTGACGTCAACCCTCCTTGGGAATGCTATTGTTTGTGGTTTAACCGCCACCTACGGTCTGACACAGCAGATTTAAGCTATTTCGGGTGACCCAAAGCATGAGTCGCCTTGGTATGCCTCGTCATCTACTCATCTCCTCGTCTACTACTCGTTCTCGTACTATCTTTCAGTAATCCAACCACAAAATCCACCCGTCAGGACCGATGTTACCCGCCAAAAGGATCTCTCTACTGTCCGGACGTTAAGTATTAAAATGTTAATATTAATAACATGTTTTAAATTCTATGCAAACACTAAATAAGTCAACGTCAAAAATCTTACTTTTGAGTGGTGAAAACACGTTTCGTCGTGTAACACAACCAAACTGCGCGGCACGCGCGCGACGACTGAATGCGCGGGAGAGGGGTGCCAACGGCTATCGCTTGACGACAACAAAGCGGTATTTTGCCTGTTGGATAAACCTACAGAGCATTTGTTACTATCGACCCGCTGTTACGTTTATACCCGGTCTCCAACATTTTTTTATACCTTTTGTCAGCCACTTGTTTTTCATTGGTTTGGTGGCACACTTTACCTTTATGAAAGGGAAACACAGATTATAGAAAAGAGTAATGGTATCATGAAAGCTATTAAAAGAATCTTCTTTGGTTTTACATTCGAATACTTCAGAAAAGGAGAGGACTGACAAAAGTAAACCGCGAATCCAGTTACTGGACTGGAATGCTTACTGGATTCAGTTCATTCCAGTGCCGGTTTACACTTTTCCAGTAAGCAATCCAGTGCTGGACTGGATCGCTGGACTGGAATAATGTAAACCGGGCATTATGAAACGATGATCCAGCATTTTTTCTGTGAACTGTTGATGTATTATTTTTAATATTTTGATCAGCGGTAATTTGACGTGCGCACTCGCTCGCTGCTCACAAGGAGTGACGAGCGAAATGATATCCCTTTGCATTATAGTATCCCATTTGACGGCTTCACTCGCTAGTTCTATACGTTCCGTCTATCTTTTTCTTTTTGTCTGAGGTCGTGGCGTTATTCGCGGCTCTTGAATGAGTTTGATGCCGGCTTCGGCCTCGATATGTTCTGGCCGCCATGCCTACAATAAAATTTAGATTTGTATTTATAATGGCGCATCCACACATGCCGCCGGGTTTGCCGCCGGCTTTTAGACCGCCATGCCGCTGAATTTGCCGCTGGCTTTACCGGCGGCCTGCAGATGCGGCTGCAATTTTCGCAGCAGTGTTGTGACTTTCGTCGAAGTTAGTCGTGTACTTAGGATTGGAAGATGTTGGACTATAATATAGTTGCGTGTATCGCAAGTGTAGTGTTGCATGTTATTATTCATAAAAAGAACCGCAAAATCAACAAACGAAGGTATTGGGTCAGACCAAATCTACGAAATAGGCCTAATGTGTCCCTGATACTTGAAGATTTTAGAAAGGACGACATAAACCGCAGACATATTCGTTCGAAATTTAACACTTTTCTAAGGATCTCTGGTGAAGAATTTGAAATATTACTGAATTCAACTGGACCCATGATATCAAAAACTGACACCCGCTGGAGAAATGCTGTGTCAGCTTCCGATCGACTAGCAATTACTTTGAGATACCTGGCTACAGGAGACTCTTATTTTTCACTCGGTACACTGTTCAAAGTGTCTCCACAAGTTATTTCGTTAATAATTCCAGATGTTTGTCAAGTTTTGGTATCTACATTGTCCAATTATTTAAGGGTAAGTACAAAATATCCGTAACACATTAGGTAGTTAGAAACTGAACGCCTATATTAGAAAACAAAACAGACCACATTCATTAACATAGTTACGGCATGTACAAGATACAATTATAATATCTGATTTTAAACTATACATGGAACTTCACACAAATTTTACAAACATATAACTAGAACTACACACATACACAAATATCACAAACAATTTTATTTTACAAATGCCGAATACACAGGGAGAATGGCTATCAGTGGCTCGAAGTTTCATGCAGAAATGGAATGTACCTAATTGCGTAGGTGCCCTCGATGGGAAACATTTACGTATACTATGTCCAATTAATAGCGGTTCTGAGTTTTTTAAGTATAGGTCATATTTCAGTATTGTTTTGCTAGCTTTAATCGATGCCAATTATAACTTTTTATACGTAGACATTGGATGTCAGGGCAGAATATCTGATGGTGGAGTTCTACGAAATTCAACTTTATTTGATATTATACGAGATGGAACTTTAAGTCTACTACAAGTGATTCCAGTACAAGGGAGAAATACACCTGTACCTTTTTATTTCATCGGTGACGATGTCTTTTCCATCTCACAGAATATTATTAAAACCATTTTCTGGATATCATGCAAAAGGATCACCTGAGAGGGTTTTTAATTATAGAATTAGTCGCGGGTTGTTAACTAACTCTTTAGTTTCTTTTTTATATTGAAGTCTTATGGGTCTACAAAATCTAGGCGATGAAGGCTTTTTGAAACTTTTTGGCGATTTCTAATATTTTATAGTACTCACAGGTACCTACCTAAAATGATTTCGTCACTCACCTTGGAAAAAAATGTAGTAGATTGGATTTATTCTTAGTCGCCGCTTGCAATTAATTCTCTTAAATACAATACTATCTAATTCCTTGTCGGACTTTGCTTGTAATTTATAATTTCGCCACACTTCGTTAACTAACTTTTGTACATTTGTTTTTTCGTACTGTATGAGATTTTTTAAAACTTTCAAACGATTTTTTGGTATAACTTGGATTTGTCTATTTGAAACGACATCTTATTTAAACATTAAACTTTGACTAATGGAATCAACAGTAACACAAATGTCAACTTGCTTTTGCTTACAATGGCTCCGTTCAAGCTTACTAAGTTCTTATTAGATCTTTCTTAGCATTTTTTATACTAAAAATTAAAAGTAGCTATGTTCTCTCCTTAGAAAATCTATAGGAAAACAATATAAGGTATAATAATCTAAGTAATCTAAGGTCAGTACTATTCAGCACTAAGTTAACTTGAACGAAGTCAATACGTCTACTCGCTATAGTATCCAAATGAAACAATACACTGACAGAGGAAATTACGACAAGTGAATAGCGCGCGGTAATTCCCCTTCTCGGTTCTAAAGCGAGTGCCTAAACGTCCGCATTATTTGCGGGAATCCCCGAAAATGCGTTTTGTTTTCAAGCTAAGACAATGTGAGGGTTGCCATTCGGTAAAAAAGTAAATAACTACCGATTACGTAATCATCATCTGAGTCATTTTCAAATTAAATGTACGTCACGAAATTGTCAGGAAATTGTTTCGTTAGGAAATGTCAAGATATTGTAAAAGTAAGGCCGCATACAGATAAGTCTATATTTTAGTGGTCGACCACTTTATCTACATAAAACCTACTTATAAAAGAAAAGAAAAACGAAAATGAGTCATTAAGTGTTTTATTGCGTGAAAAGTTAATGTTAGCTGTAAATCTTTAGAAACAAATATTAATGATAGGTTAACGCGAGCGATGTAGCAGGAAAATATAGTTAAAAATATAACGCATCTTCTTCGTTGTCTAATACAAACTCTTGAGATTTGTTGGACACTTGTAACAAATTAACTTGTTTTACAATACAGTCTCGTGGTACTGTCTTTGGTAATTTTTGACTTTGTAAATTTCAAAGTACCTTTTTGAAGAACAGTTTTGAAGTAATTTATCTTATAACTTTTATAAGTATTATCAATGTGTTCAATTACACCGATATAATACTTCCAGGTTTTTTAATGTAGTATCTGACTAAAACCGTGTCATTTATTTTCCATTCGTTTGATTCGCATTTTTCCTCCTGATATTCACATTTATTTTCAGTTTCAGATTCAGTTTCAATTTTTTCGTTAGGTTTTTTAACAATATTTTGTATTTTTTCATTCAATAATATCATCTGTACTTCTACATTTTCCTTTATGCCTTCTTTTGTTTTATTTTCTGCTTTATTTTCTATTAACTGTGTATCTAGAACTGCTTTTTTCTTCATAATTTGTATCTCATTTGTTTTTTTCTTTCTTCTTTTTTGCATTACTGTCTATCATTATCTCTTCCTTCTTCGTAAATTTCTCGTCTTGAATTTTTTCTTGACTGTCAGTTTCAGGTTCAGTTTCAACATTTTCGACGCGTACTATTTGTATATTCCCTGTTTTTTCGTTTAGTATCATCTTGACTTCTACTTCAGATAATATTTTCACCGGTGTTTTAGCTACTTAGCTTGAATTACTATTGCTAGTGCTTGAACAAGTAAGTGAGTTATCTTTTTCATTTTTTAGGTTTATCTTCATCGTATCAGTATCATCAGTCATTTCCGTGTCTTCAAGTTCATCAATATCTCTTACATCTTCAAGCAAATCTTCTTCACAGTAAGTACTATTGTCTGAATCTGCGTAAGGAATATCGTCACTGTTATAATTATCACTATCAGAAGATATTTCTTACCTTGATCTTTTATTGTTTATGTATTTCGAAGTCTTCGTTAGTTTCCTTTTCATTAATTTCTTGCTTTTGTTTTTTATTTGCTTTGATTTCTGGATGGATATTAAGTCATGTGTTTTTGTTTCATGACATGCACAACAACCCTTTTCTGGACCACAAAAGCAGCTCAGAACTCGATATAGGACAGAACCTTGTTTAGCAGTTGTGACGATCTGATGAAGTTTCATTGTACCTGGCAACGCAATCAACTGATCGGGAACGTTTTGTTGCATTTTCCTTATTTCTTCTTCCGATACAAAAAACGTCTTCACTCTTTTTTCTGATTCCTTCAACATCTTGAAAGCAACGCTTGCATTAGGAATGTCTGTTCCATGAGATACAAGAACGTCCAAGGTTCTGTTTACAGCCCCACCTACTCCATCTGCCGCCCCTTTACCGTGAGATGCCTCGAAAAATGACCAGGTTGCATAATCTAAAGTGCTCACTTCAACATGTTTACTCAACAAATAAAATTTTTTTTTTGCTTATACTGAGTGGCTGGGCCATCAAAATACATGTGTATAACTTTTACAGAAGGAACTATTTGTTTAACATATTCAAACACTGGTGAGAGGTGAGCCCAGATTGCTCCAGGATCATGGTCACAACATGGAGATACAGAACAAAATGATGTTGGATTTTTGTTCGTATAAATTACTCCTGTATGGAGAGAAATTTGTTCTCTATTTCCACCGAAATGAACAGATTGTATTTCCTCATGTAATTTGCCAGCATAATTTTCTGAGAAGTCACATATTATAACTACTTTATCCTCAGATAGGTTCCGTATGCAATTTTGTAGAGCTTTATGCTGATGACCAATATTGTAATAATGCGTCTTGAAAGCTTTTAAGTCTTTGTTGAATCTTTGAACTAGCTCACCAATGGTACCACTTTTAGTATCTTTTACAATTTTTTTGGTAGTCATGGATTGTTTTTGACCAGTTTTTAGAATCTTTACATATTCATGTTTTTTCAATCCCCACTCCTGCCAAGTAATATTGATGTCATTTGTATTTTCTTCAAGAGATACTATAGCGATCTTAGACATACAAGATGAGCATGTATTATACATGCATTGTTTGGAGTTAATGTTGCAAGATACTTCCGTTACTAAATCGGTGACTTTACAACTCGGTATAAGTTTTAAAGTTTTTAGCTTTTCGGCCTTCAGTATTAAATTGCTGTGTTTAACACAGGCACAAGTTTCGCGATCGCTAAGACTAGGATTCATAACATAAAATGGTCTACACCGAGTAAATGTAGTATTAGAGTCTTTTCCTCCCTCTGATTTATATTTCATGTGCAGATTTTTCATGGAATCTAAAAGAAAACGTTTCTGTTGTTTATCTTTCTTAAAGGTTTTACATTCTTTTCGCCCTGCTGTAGCACGACTGACGTCATCACGTAAAAAGAACTCCTTGATTTTTTTAACGTTATCTTTTTCTTTGGCTTCTTTTACTGTTTCATCAATTCTTATTCGTCCTTTTAATCCTAAAGTTGATGCAAGTTTCGTAGTTAAACTATATTTCTTTACAAGATCGTTGTTAACTACCATTTTGAGTACCGTTTTTTCATTGTTTGTATCTGCAATAGTATACTGCTGTTTTAAAGATTCTGTAAGTACGTTTAATTCGAAAACTTTTCGCTTCACTTTACTTCGCTTCGCGTTAGTGACAAGGCCCATTACAGACCGATATCTTTGGCGACTGTCACGGCTAAGGTGCTTGACAGTGTGTTGGAGAGGCAGCTTAGTAACCATCTTAAAATACATGACGCGCAGTTCGGATTTCGGTCACAGTTATCAACGGAATGTGCTATTCTGTCTCTCAAGCACACTGTTAGGTACTATACTGAAAGGAGTACGCCGGTATACGCCGCGTTTCTGGACCTCACCAGGGCATTTGATATGGTGAGGTATGATAAACTGTGGTGTAAGATGCGCGAAGTGGGAGTTCCTGACGCCATAACCGGTGTATTTCAGTATTGGTATGGCCACCAAATAAATCAGGTTAGATGGGCCAACGAATTATCTGAGGAGTACAGGTTGGAATGCGGAGTGAGACAGGGGGGGTTAACGTCTCCGACGCTTTTCAACCTGTACATAAACCAGCTGATCGTGGAGCTCGGCAGCACACACGTTGGCTGTTCTATTGACGGTCAATGTGTCAATAGTATTAGTTATGCAGACGACATGGTGCTGCTGGCTCCATCAGTAGCTGCACTCAGGAAGCTATTGGCAGTCTGCGAGGCTTATGCTGAAACGCATGGGCTTTGTTATAATGTGCAAAACAGTAAAACGCTTGTACTGGGTGGCGCAAAAGTAAAGACCCTATTTGGTTCGGCTATAACATTTTTTCTAAATTAGAAAACTAGATTTAGGTTTTTTTAAATGTATATTTGTACCATTAAATTTCGTACCATTAGGATTTAAAGATGATGTCTTTTAAATGGTGACCTCCAGAGTTGATACACATTTGAGCCCTATTTATGACATTTTGCATAACTTGCCGTAACACTTCCTGCGATATGTTCGTTATTTCTTGACGAATGTTTTCTTTTAGAGCTGCGAGAGTCTGTGGCTTGTTCACATACACCCGAGATTTCAAAAAACCCCAAAGAAAGAAGTCTGGACTGGTCAGATCGGGTGATCTTGCAGGCCAAGGCAAATCGCCAAAACGAGAGATAACTCGGCCTGGAAAAGCGTCCCTCACTAAGTCCATAGTGTCGCGCGCTGTGTGTGCCGTAGCGCCGTCTTGTTGAAACCAGATGTGCTCCAGCCCCAATTCGTCCAAACTGGGTATCAAAAACTCACGTAACATGGTTCTGTAGCGTTCTCCAGTGACAGTTATCGCATTGCCTCCAGCGTCTTCGAAAAAATAGGGTCCGATCACTCTGTCAACACAGATGCCACACCATACAGTAACTTTTAGTGGGTGTAGAGGTGTTTCTTGAATAATGCGCGGATTATCAGTGCCCCAGAACCGAGTATTCTGCTTATTGACATGCCCTGAGAGATGGAAATGCGCTTCGTCACTCATAACCAATTTTGAAGGAAAATCATCCTCTTCAAGGTTGAGGTTTATGACGCGCTGGCAGTAATCTAGACGAGCTCGGTGGTCAGCAGGCAGCAGCTGATGAGTCATTTGAGTTTTATACGGGAACATCTTTAAGTCTTTCACCAAAATACGCTGCAGGGTCCGTCTGGAAATGCCCAATTGCGTGGCACGTCGCCTCGTTGATGTTTCTGGACACTCTTCCACATCTTCGCGCACAGCATCGATATTTTCAGCTGAACGGCCTGTTCTTGGTCTCCCAGACTTAGGTCTATCCAATGTTGAGCCAGTTGCTTCAAGGCGTGTGGCAAAGCGTCGAATTGTGCGACCAATCGGTGCCGGACGGTGGGGAAATCGTCGACGAAATTCACGTTGTGTTCTTATCACTGATGAATTATTCCGTAAGAACATTGACACAATTATTCCACGTTCTTGGGGAGTAAAACGGTCCATGTTTATTTTCAGTGTATTTTACATTTGTTCACTACACAATTTTCAACAACAGAATGACAGAAAATGTCATATAAAAAAAATAAAGGTATTTTCTTTAGTGCCAGTACTTTTGCGCCACCCAGTATTTAGGGTGAAGCGCAAAAAGCTATCACATATTCCACCAGTTATGCTGGGAGGTGTAGCCCTGGAGAGGGTCTCCAATTTTAAATACCTGGGGCACATAGTCACTGACGATTTAAAAGATGACGCTGATATAGAAAGAGAACGGAGGGCGTTGGCTGTCAGATGCAATATGTTGGCCCGCAGGTTCGCGCGTTGTACACCGGCAGTTAAGATAACTCTTTTTAAAGCCTTTTGCCAGTCCATGTACACGTGTTCCCTGTGGGTTCGCTATACGCAGAAGGCATACAACGCTATTAGAATACAGTACAACAATGCCTTCAGAGTGTTGCTGGGGCTCCCACGTTACTGCAGTGCATCAGGAATGTTTACCGAAGCGCGCACTGACTGTTTTGACACCATCCTGCGAAAGAGGATGGCATCTATGATGCTCAGGGTGCGTGGGAGCTTCAACGGCATTCTGAAGGTCATCAGTGAGAAGCCGTGTTGCGCTATCATGGCGCATTGGGTGCGTATACATATGCATGTTCCCTGTGCGTCAGGAGGGCGGGGCCGGTATATGAACAGATTTTTTTTTTTTTTTTGGGATTTTGTGTTATTTTGTTACTAACATAGCTTTTAAGTGTGTACTACTAACATTGTTTATGGATCAAGGTCCGAAATAAAGTTTTATTATTATTTTCTTTATCCTCTTCCCTTACAACAATATCTTCGACAAAACTGCTTGCTTTTGACATTGGGGTTTTTGGGATTTCTTCAGGTAAATTCTGTAGTACGGGCTGATTATCTGTGGCGGTGGCTTGACTATGGATTTTAGCTTTCAGATGTTCATTATATATTTTGTTTCGATAAATGCGTTTTTTCATAACAACCATTCTTTTCATCATTCTTTTCAACTTTTCGTGATGTTTTTTATTTTCCAGCTTAAGTTTTGTATTTTCTACTTTCAAGTATAGTTCTCGTTTAGCTGCATAGATTTCTCTTTTTTTCCTTAAATCCTCTTCCTTTTTTTTGCTTTTCTGCTTGCTTTATCTTTTCTTTTCTTCTATCATTAGCTTCTTTCCATTTTTGTCTTCGAGCTTCTTTTTTACTGTCAATGAGATCTGATATTTTTCTTGAGTTTTGTTTAACCTTCTCCAGATGTTTTTTTCTTTTTTCTTCATATTTTTCAGGGTTTTGTTGTTTAAGTCTTTTAATATTTTTTTTTTGCCTTTCGGCACCAGTCATCGGCATTCTGAAACTAATAAAAAAAAAAGTTTAGATATTTTTTAATAACTCAAAAAAGTAGTGAGTGAAGGAAAGTCGACCAACGTTATGCAAAAAGTTAAGCGTTAAAAAGTATTTTATATCTTAGAAAATTCTTCTAAAACATACACAAAAACGAGGAACAAAGAAGAATAGAAGAATGCATTTTTAAAACTAAACTTAAGACACCAAAATTATGAGCGAAATTTATAAATATAGCGTGGGATGATGTTTATGCAGGTTGCTTGCGAGGACGTCCTCTTTTACGCAGTACCTGAACTGGGGCAGGCAGGTCCATTATACGACCGCAGAGCGGAAGTGTGATATATACCCACTGGAGTATCAGGAGCATTTGTACATGCTACTTCATAAGAACTCGGGCGATGTTTTCTTTTAATAACATATGGCCCATCCCGAAGAGGTCCTAATTTGGCACTATTCCCCTGAGATGCTTTACTAAGTAGATGTACGTCGACCATCACCAGATTACCAGGTTGATAATTAGGGCATGTTTGACGCTTTTTATCAACATAATCCTTTCTTTTCTCTTCACTCCACTCTTGTACCTCCATCACTTTCTTCAATGTATCCGTCATGATCAATAGCTTTATAGTTATCTCTGTAATAAATTTCTCCTTCTCTATAATGGATCTTAAATCATGCTGAACGTCATCTGGGGTACGTTATTCGCGACCAAAAGTTAGGTAGGCGGGAGTACATCCGGTCGAAGTAGATTTTGCTGTATTCATTGCAAAGCGTATGCTCGGTAATTTGTCAGCCCATGTGGTATGATCATCTCCCACTAGTATGGCAAGCTGCGTCTTCATATCTCGCTTTCTTCTCTCGACAGGATTTGTCTCAGGGTGATAAACTGGGTAAATTCATGACTTATTCCTAGACAATAGGATAACTGTTGTAAGACTCCACTCACAAATTGAGTACCGTTGTCGCTTATAAATCTGCGCGGGGTACCGTATCTTAATATTATCTCATTAAGCAGCACCTTGGCACATTCTTCAGCAGTAGCCTTTTCCAGAGCGATTAATTCAACCCACCTCGTTGTCACGTCTTCGATAATAAAAATCCAAGTTTTGTCCTTGGCGGTACGAGGTAACGGGCCAAATAAATCAAATGCAACTACTTCGAACCTGGCATTCATGGCTGTTGTTTGCAACAAACCACTCGGCTTTTGATTTGATGGTTTGTATCTTTGGCATTGGATACAATAATTCGTTATTGTGTACAATAACGCTGTAATGCCCCTCTGGCTAATCGTCCCGTGGGTGACTTCAAAGACATAAGCCACTTTAATGCCTGGTGATCAGTCAAAACGGTGACCGATGATCCTTCCAAGTATCCACGGAATTTATTGACGGCCCAAACGACTGCGAGAGCCTCTCGTTCAGTTGTGGAATAGTTTCGCTCTGCAGGCTTCAATAGTCGACTAGCATATTCTACAGGGTGTTCTCGCTCACTCTCCCCCTGGACCAAAACAGCTCCGATGGCATAAGAGCTAGCATCCGTCTTTAAAACAAAGGGCTGAGTATCATCGGCTTGGGCCAAAACTGGAGCGGTCACAAGTAATGCCCGAAGTTTTTCAAATGCATTTTTCTGCTCTTCTTTCCACGTCCAAGGAAATCCTTTTTTCGTAAGTCGGGTGAGGGGTTCCGACACTTTGGAAAAGTTTGGCATGAACCGACGATACCAAGAGCACATTTGAAGAAACGAAAGCAAGTGTTTCAAATTCTTAGGAGCAGCCATATTGGTTATGGAACTGACCTTTTCCGGGTCCATTGCCAAACCATCTGGGGTAATATAGTGTCCCAGATATTTCACACGAGAGCAGCAGAAGCGGCATTTCTCTTTGTTGGCCACCAGGTTATATTCTATCAATCGATGAAAAACGTCTTGAAGATCTTTGAGGTGCTGGTCAAACGTGGGTGACAGCACTATTACATCATCCAGATAGATCAATAGCTTCACATGCGGTAGAGTGATGCGAAAGCTATCCATCATCCGCTGGAATGTTGCTGGCGCGTTTCGGTGTCCAAATGGCATTCTTAGAAATTTGTACATACCGAATGGAGTGATGAAAGCTGTTTTCAGCTGATCTTCAGTCCTTACTCTTATTTGCCAGTACCCTGCACGGAGATCTATGGTCGTCATGAATGAAGTACGTTTAGCATTATGCAGAAGGTCGTCGATACGAGGGAGTGGATATCTGTCTGGAGATGTCACAGAGTTAAGTTGCCTATAGTCGATACAAACTCTGATACCCCCATCCTTCTTGGGCACCAATACAACTGGAGATGACCAGGGAGACACGCATGTCTCTATAATACCTTCTTGAAGCATCTTATCAACTTCTTTTCTGAGAATCTCTGTCTTCGTGGGCGTTAATCTGTAAGGCGGCACGGCGATAGGGCTATGAGTTCCGGTATCGATGTGATGCTCTGCTTGGTTTGTTGGCTTACCATTGGTAGTAAACACGGCTTCATTTGTGTTTATTAGCTCGTTTAACGACATGCCCTCTTCATCACTAAGAGTGGAAACTTCTAGACTAAGTATCTCTGAAGATGGGAACCGATTGAATGATTCCGGTGAGAGGTCAACTTCAGTTTCTGCAATTGCTTTTTCTGCGTCTCTATATAATGCGTCCACAAGTGGAGAGTGTCCATCGAAGAGGGTAGTTCGCGCTCTTTTAGGCGGGCTGGACTGTTCCAGAGGTATGAGTGGTCCGTAAGGTCGCTGAAAACTCATTTCTGTAGCAGATGCTTGAGGTAAATTGGGATAAGCATCTGCATACAAGGTGACAGGCGATTGAACCACAGGATCTTCATTGAATGTAATGAAGTTCTCATCGTATAGCTCGTAGACATCTTTCTCATTGTCTACGAAATGCCATGTGAACTGAGGGAGATTCAAAACTAGTTGGGCATCTTGTATAAACCCAATGCCTAGTAAGGTGCGGTTATTGCGGGCTTCCGGCAATACCAAAAAATTCGTCGGAAACGTTCGATGACAGAGCGTAACTGGGATTTCACACACACAGTTAATACGCGTTGTCTTTTCTTGTGACCATCCGCTAATGTTATATAGGCGACTTCTTGACGGAACAGGTATCCTTTGTGTCTCAGCAGAGTGTATAGACTGTAGGACATGCCACTGGATTTAGCGCAAGTGTCGATATAAGCAACGCCTGAAGTATCTGCGATATCAACGAAGACGATTGGTCTAGCACGTGCGTCAAGCTTAACATTGACTGCACAGAATCCGATATCAGTTGTAGTTCTGATGGGCAGCTTAGATTGGTGGCAAGTCGGGCAGTTGCTGCGCACGACGCCAGGTGCTCCACATTCGTAACACGAAAACTTGGGTGTCGATGTTGTAGGTGCATGTGTTTTAGGTTTTGCAGCTTTACCTTCTGTTCCTTGTGTTTCAGTAGGGGTTTCATCCTTCTTCTTTTTCTTGAAACATTGATCGATGGTATGTCCTACCATTCGACAAAACTTGCACCTATTCTTCTTACCATCAGTTGTCGTTACAGTTGCAGGTATCGCTTCAATGGTAGAACTGAACTTTCTTTTCAGCCAGAGTTCGTTCTACTCCACGAGCCACTTTGAATAGATCATCAAAGGTGTTGACAATCTCCCTAGGTATCTTCTCTCTAATGGTTATATGAAGCTGACCGAATAACATGTCCATCTGTTGGGTCTCAGTAGGTTCTGGTTTAGGTAACTGGGCAAACAAAAACCGTTTATTCGCTATGTACTCTTCGGTCAGAACGTTGGAAGCTTGCTTGTCAGACATAATTTCTTGATATATTATGTACGCAGGCTTCCTGGGTGCAAACGCTTCACGAAGACGATTTTCGAAGTCTGTCCAGGTTGTGACGGTATCTTTTATTCCCTGCCACCAAATAACAGATTCTTTCTTCAAAAGCAAAGGCAGTCCAGTAAGTGCATCTTGGTCATTAATATTTTTGATGCGTTTGTAGACGCTTACTAACGCCAGAAATGTTTTCACTGCTTCAGAAGTTCTTGTTCCATCGAAGTGAGTTGTACAAGATGCAAATGAACCACCACCTCTACTGGTAATCGCCGTTATAAATTGTTGGAGTTGCTCTTCAGTAAATGAAATAGCCATCTTAGGTTGAGGTGCAGGTTTCTGGGCTTTTATAGCCTTGGCCTTAGGTTCACTCTTGGTTTTGAACGAAGGTCCGCTATTGTGACGTTCTGTTGTAGATATGCCTCGCCCAAATCCTCAATGTCTGACTTCATTGAAAAAAATCAGTACAGCGTCTGTAATGCGGGATCTTTTAGTTCCGAAAACTGCCGCGAGATGGGCGCCACTGTAGCCGGGTTAGGGTCTTCAGAAGGTATGAGTTGACGTTATACTGATTGAAACTCTAAAGTGACGTGAAACTATTTATTTGAGTGACTCAAACTAAACTAATTTACAAGAAAATCTAGTAATTACGAAGATCCAAAGAGATCGAGTGAATGGATACTAATTGTATACTACGTAATTCCTACTGTGAATACAATAAAAATAAATACGGTGAGCAGTCGGATATCGCAGAGAAAAGGCAGCTTCTTGTCACTGAGCTTGACGGGATCCTGAATCACATTTCTCAATGGGGCTCTGAGAACCTGGTTGAGTTCAATGCCAAGAAGACGCAGGCATGTGCGTTTACAGCATATCTTCTTTCCTTCCCCTCCCCACTCTTCAGAGCACGCCACTGCCACTGCAGGACAATCTCAATATCCTAGGTATGGATGTTCGCTGCAACCTGAATAACAAAAACTACATCGAAAGCATCATCAAAACAGCCTCACGAAAACTCGGAGTCCTGAACAGAGTGAGACGATTTTTCACGCCGGAGCAGCGGTGTCTTCTATACAAGACACAAATTCGCTCCTGTGTGGAGTACTGCTCGCATCTCTGGGATGGTTCAGCAAAGTACTTACTAGATGCTCTCGACAGGTTGCAGCGACGTGCGGTCCGCATCATTGGGAATCCCGAGATCACGAACACCCTAGAACCTTTACAGCTGCGTAGAGATGTTGCGTCCATGGCTGTATTTTACCGTTTGTACCATGGGGAGTGTTCTGATGAGCTCTTCCAATTAGTCCCACCCTCCCCTTTCCTACACAGGACAACGCGTGCAGGTCTTAGATGTCATCCGCACACGGTGCAAAACATCCGATCAAGAACCAAGCGGTTCGGAGACTCTTTCCTCTGTCGCACCATTAAGGCCTGGAATTCATTACCAGCTCACGTGTTTCCTTCTTCCTACAGTCCCGGGTCCTTTAAGCGGGGCGTGAAAAAGCATATGAAGAGGCCGTCAAGCTGAGTGTCACCATTGTCACACGGTATGTGTAAGTAATGGTGACCCTCTTTTCTGGGACTTTGCCTTCAGCTTACCATCAGGCAAGGCGAAGTCCAATTGACGTGTCCTATATAAAAAAAAAAAAAAAAAAGAAACCATACTGCGATGCAGGAAAATGGCACAGCGCCATCTATCGAGTCACGGTGAAAACACTTGTTACAACACTATTTTATTAATCGTCACACACAGCACTCATTATAGGTACCTCACATTCATAATTTACACATGCATGAGACCACAGCTTTACCGTCTACAATTTACTGACGTCACGAAATGTTATGAAGTTGTTCGTCACTAAGCGTGTAAACATAACCTTCAAATAATTTTTAATGCAAAACGAATCACATTTTCTAGTAGATTGAAAGCGTAATCTGAAAATTTTGCCAAAATCTACGTACATTTCAGTTGCAAAAGGTGAATTCTCATAAAAACACTTACTTTTGTTGAGAAGATCTCGTCAGGAAGCAGGTAACTAATTATTTTGCTAAACAAATTACAAGTCTCACACCGCGCCTCAATAACAAAACAAATGGCGGCGCGTCACTGTGATGTTACATTTCGTTACATAAGCTGTGTTGCCAGTTATTAAAGTTAGATTTCTACTGTTCGTGATTAAAAAAATTGGTTTATTATGTCATTAAATGAATGTCAAGAAATTGTTTCCGTTGTTAGGGACATGTCTAAAAAATATTTTTTTACTTAATTTATGTGTATTTATACATAGTTTAATCTAATTTACGTAATAATTAGTACTACACCTTAACTAGGGTCCAAATAAATTTGCAAGTTTCATACGAAAATTCGAATTTAAAACTTGTTGTTTTCAATAAATAAATGAATAAATAAATATTCGACAACATTCTACACAACGCTATCTAGACCCATGGTAAGCATAGCTTAACTAGCTTGTGTTATGGGATCTAGAATGCGGATAAACATACTTAGATACTTTTTTTTTGTAAATACATACATATTATACATAGAAACACCCAGACCAATGCAAATATACATATTCATGCATACAAATATTTGCACTGAGCAGGAATCGAACCCGCGCCCCCTGCATAGCAGTCGAATGCTCTACCGCTACGCCACAGAGGTCGTCAATGTCCTCCTACAGGGGACAAAAAAAAGTATGGTGATTTTAATTACTATAATTTGTATATTCAATTCCATGCTAGGATTTTGATCGCAATTATTTGCCTTATAATCAAGAATAATATGCAAATATATTTAAAATAGTATGCGAATGGAAAAAACTACTTATTTTAATAAGAACTATTTTTTTTTCAAAGGTTCTTTAGGGGGACAGACATTTCGTCGCTAAGTACACATAATTTGAAAACGACTCATCTAGATTCCCCTACCCCCATATCATCCAAAATAAGCAAAGCAAAGACCCTCCGCCCCCCCATGTTGCTTACGTAATACTAAAACGCCCCGCCCCGCACCCGTAATCCCCTCAACCAAAAAGTAGTAGGGCGCGTCTTCGTGGATTGCAATATCTGTACCAGTAATAAAATATGTTACATTCATTTTATAAACTGACAAATGGGTATTATCCAAATAACTTATTAAGATCTGTTCCCTTAGTTTATCTGTAGGATCGACAGGGGCAGATTCTGTAAAAAATCTTTTCTTGCTTCCAAATTCGAAAACTGAACATGTTTCAAAAGAATCATCCGTGCAGTTGGCGTTGATACTGGGTGTAACGCTATTTCGATCAAGAAACTTTCGCAATGCATACCTAAACTGTAACGCATTTGGATTATCGTTGTTACCACTTTGTGATCCTATACAGGATATTCAATGTGTTCTTGTGAACATTTGTATCGTAAAAATATTCTAATTTCGTTTCAAGAGCTCGCAATAAATCAAATGCAAAAGCCCCAAAAAAGGCATTTTGCGATTATGAAGCAGACTATTTTTATTTTTACCGTCGATCTTTACTTTCAGATAAAACATTTGTCCATACAGTAGATAACCGAAGACGAGATTTGAACAATTTGCCAAAAGGATTCTTTGCGTTAAGTATATCAAAAACTCTGTCCAGCCATCGAATGTATTCCACAGTAGCTTCGCTGTTTTGGGAGATTGCATTGTCACTCTGCCGTAGAAAGTCTAGCGCATCTGTAATCGAATTACTAATGAGTTGTGTAGCTAGTTCCAAAGCTGAAATTAAGAAATGTACTGAATATTGCATGCATGATGATGCATAATTGCATCGCTGAATTTTTATTCTTAAAATGTCGCCTGATAATTCTTCGTAAAAAAGGTAGGTAAATACGTACGTAAATACGTAAGTACCTACATATATTTGACTAAAACGTGCATGACCTGATTTGTCTAGTAAGCAATATTGTGGTTATGTACTGTACAGAATAAGGAATTTTATAAGTGTACCTATGCGTAAGAAGCTTGTTGATGCTTTGGTTTTGTCTCGCTTTGACTATGCAGATGAATACTTCTGCATAGTCAAAGCGAGGGGTCCATACACTAGTATGGACCCTGTTTGCTGTCACGGACAAAAGGCCTCATACAACGTATTCAAAATGCCTGCGCTCGCTATTGTTTTGATATTCCATGACGAAGACACGTGACGCCATTTCTCAACGAGCATATAGCGTCTTGAAGATGCGGGCAAGGCGTAATCTTCATCTGGCAAACATGTTGTTTGGAATAGTTAATGGAGATAAGCCAACTCACCTAGCAAATAAGCTTAGCTGGAGGCACCAACACTCCAAGCATCCTATGCGCCTCCAAGCGAACCCGCTGTCAGTGCCGCGGCACAGAACGATGGCGTTTTGAGGCTGTTTATAATATGCCGCAACCCATTGTTGGAACATTATACATCCACCTCAGAGGTCCCTTAAAACGAATGGCAATTTTAGGCAGCAATTGCGCAGGCATCTCATAAACATACAGAAAAAGAATTGATAATCTTGTTAAAGGAATTTTGACTTGTCTTCTTAGTCTTGTTACTCCATGATATTACCTGGCATACTATACTATCTATATATATCATGTTTTGTCCGCATTTTTGTCACGTATTTTGATTCCTCTTTGCTCGATTCTTTGTGCGAGGGTACATTTATCTACCCTGTAATAAAAAAAATTGTGTCTAAAAAGACACAAGAAAAATCTCTACTCACCTTGTTAAGTAAACTGCTGTTTCTTTTGTATCCCAATGTAAAAATATGTTCCCTATCAATAAATATATGTCATGATATTGCTTAGCAACGTTAGGCGGTTTTTGAGGTTGGATCTGAAAACCAGTACTGTGATGGATCACATCTATTGCAGTGTATGCTGAGTATTCAAACCTTTTTGGGAATACAGCGTACATGTTAAGTATAAACATATAAGTACTAACCTAAATTATTAAAAAGAAAAATGTGCTTATATCGGCGTTTTGCCACTCTTACTCTTGCCACGTTTTATGACACGTCTCACAATTTATGTCAAGTATGTCATGTATATGTCACAGTAAACTGTCAGGATTGGCAGAGAGGCGAATATGCTAGGTTTCTGATCTATGGTCAGGAAACAAAAAAAATATTTTTATTTATTTTTAAGCATTGTTGTACCTATGTATTCCGCTGTGTGTTAATATTACCTCTAAAAAATGTGCACTGTTTTCTAAATAAAACATATTTTCTTTCTTTCTTTTCTTTCTTTCTAAGTATGTAAACAGCATTTATCTAACACTTTTTATTTTAAAGTCTGATACGCCATACTTAGTAAAATGTAGCTTGGGTCCTATGACAGATGTTAAAAAGACATTACTAGAGATGTGAGTGAGACATTACTAAGTCGAGAATAAGTATGGGTACAATGAAAATGCATGTATGTATATTATCAAAGACTATTTATTTAATCTGAATCGGACAATGGAGTACACCCTAAATCATCATCATCGTCGTGTCTTCTATATCCGACTCGCTGGAACAGTCTTGGAGATTTATAATTATTTCATTTTCTCTAAGGTTGTCAAAACGAACGTCACGTTCCCAGTCTTCAATTATGAGACGTTTGGTCCTTTCCACAACACTTTTCCAGTTCTCCGGTGTAACTTTGGTGCAAGCTTCTTTTAATAGCCCCATCATTTTATTTGCAGTAAACGGCGGAGTGGTATTGTTGCATGCCGCACAGCCTAAAAACAATTAAATATTCATTATTGTATTAATAGTAAAATATGTATTACATGGGTCTTTGTTACTGAACTTTAAATAGGTAACATATTTTTTATAATTAGCTTTACCCCGGGACTTAGTTCGCATTATTTTTTTGGATAAAAAGTAGGCTATGGTCCTTCCAGCCTTTGTTGCTACATTGCAACGAAAAAAAATTACAAACAAACACACTTTTCAAATTTGTAAAATGTATCATATGACAGGATTTTATTAAAAAAATAATTTAAAAATACGAACCTTTAATTTGAGCCCATATCATTTCTATACTGTTGTATTGACAATGATATGGAGGGAGACGGAGAACAGTGTGGCCAAAGGATTTTGCCAGCTCATCGAATATATATTTTGGACCGCCGGGTGGCTTATTTAAGTTAACGAGCCTTAGTAGCTTCACCTTCAACATCAGCAACAGTCATCAGCACATTCAACACATTCAACAGTCATCAGCCTCAACACCTCGATTTTGGAGCCATTCCAAAATTTCGCTCTTTCGGTTAACTTTGGTTGGCGGTTTATCCATTTGCACGGAATGATATAAGGCGTTGTCCATCACAATAACATGGGGCTCAATTAAATTGGCTAATAACGTCATGAACCACTCTTTGATTTTTTCATTATTCATTTCTTCGTGGTATTCAACAGTTTTAACTGACTTAAAACCCACTAAACAATTGGGCACAAACCCTTTGGCTGTCCCAGCATGACAAATAATAAGTCTTTGCCCTTTTCCTTCAGGCACCTTTGTTACGGACTTCGCAGTATTATCATTCCATGTTTTAGAAATGGCATTTAGCCATGTTTCGTCCAAAAAAACAACTTTGTCCATATCTACAATTTGTTTTTCAAACATACAAAGAAAAGTAGATACAAAGCGGAGACAAAAGTCACAAAACAGGAATGATTGTCATGATCCTATTTACGATTACCCAGTCAAGCTGCTTTGACAGGATGATCGGGTGCGGCATCGAGTACCTAACATGTGAGTTCAGTTGCTGTAGATCTGGTTATAAAAGAATTTCTTTATAGTAGCTGACGTTGTGTCGAAAAGATCCAAGTCGTTACTTATTTTATTGTGTGAGGACATCATGTGATTCAGTGGCGAATGTTGTTCGTAGTTGGTGTGAGAGGGAGGAAGCGCAAACGTTTTCCTATTGTGGAGGCGACTTCCAGGGCGAGATATGATTATATTTAATTTTGATATCAAGTTGGAGCAATCCACTTTACCGTTAATTAACTTGTGCAGATACACCATGTCGGCTATGTTACGTCTATTGTGGAGTGTTAACATTTTAAAATAGGTGAGTCTAGCGTCGTATGATGCAAGATGATTACAAAGATTATGTGCATATGATAGGTGATAGAGAAATCTCCTCTGAATTGTCTCCAATCGGTTGATGTGAACTGCATATGATGGACTCCAGATCTGACAGCAATATTCTAAGAGAGACCTGACATAGCAATTGAAGAGTAGGATGGGAATTTCGGAGTCCTTGAAGAACTTCGTTTGCCGGATCACGAATCCTGCCATCCGTCCACTCTTAATGCTAATTTTATCCATGTGTTCATGACACTGTAATTTGGTATCCATGGTTAAACACACATTTTCTTAATGTTGGCAACTCATTACGCGTGTAGTAACTGTAAATGTGGTTACGTATAGCATTAACGTCGAAACTGTCTAGTGACTAACACTGGATGCTTTCGCCTCCTCTTTTTATTTGGTGTCGTTCGGACGTTTTCTTCCATTGAAGATTCCCCAAACTTTTCGTTTGTGATTCGAGAGACTGGTTTTTCCAATCCCAAGAGCATCAGCTACGCGATCACGTACGTTATTTAAAGTCAAGAGTGGTCCGCTATTTTGTAATTAGCGTTCAAAGTAGTGTCGCAAATTAACCACATATTCACGCATTTCGCTCTTGATAACAGTTTTTTTTTCATTCTTTTCGGCATTATGGCACAACAAAAAAGTAAACAAGCGAACAAACTTAACTATAACAAAATACTCAACAAAACAAAACAAATAACAACCAACGATAATAACAAATGACTGGTGAAGAAAAAAAGTTAACACTTGACACATACAAGCAAAAGGCTGAAGCACTCGTACTGACGTGACCGACGCCAGCGTCTCACCAGGGTTGCCATAACACAGCACAAATGGGTACTAGTGATTTGTTAAATTATTTGATTTCGATGCATGGTATCTAAGAAAATTGTGCCCAATATATTTAAATATTACTTTTAATCACAAACTTAACACGAACTACATAATATTTACATTCATTAAGAATACCTAACGTAAATCTATTAATTTTACAAAATTTTATAAATTCACAAAAGTTATATAATGTGTATCGATTATGCCTCAGAGTCGGCCGATGTGACCCGTCACTAGTAATTTCTGCCGACAGACGGAACCTTGACAGAACGGCAAGATATTTTTTGTTGCGCATTTATTTTATTTATTGATGTTGGTTTTTCCAAATTATCATGTTATATTATTGTATGATAAATTTTATTTGTGAGCTATGGGTCCACCACAGTTCACAAATGAAATTTATCATTTATTACTACGAAAAATAAAAATCTAGAATTGAATGATCGAAGAGAGACGCCGTTACAATGTAAAGTTGTCCTGAAAGTGTTCAAATGTCGTGTTAAGATAACTGGAGCCGGAGGATGCAAAAAAAGGAACCATTTACTTAGAAAAAAGGAAAAGTTACAATTTCATTACAGACTAAATTGACATGATAATCGGTCGATTGGTATACCGAGGATGAATCACGAATATGATGCATACTGTAATTAGAATTACTACATAAAAGGTTGCGACATCAAAGTGGCGTGATAATGATGTCATGTTGGTGCATCCGATTTGCTGAGTCGGCGCCTTGTATCGATTGCAGTTGCGAGGCGCAGAATTGGGTGTCAGCGGTTTACATTTACACCGTTGCTATGTCTTAAGAGATTGGCTTCAGCAGGTTCAATATTTCTTCTCGTTTCAATTTGGGCATAAATTTCTTGAGGAGTATGTGATTGTGTAGGGCAAGAGACTCCCTGCTTCTTTCTCGCATGATATCGTCGATATGCTAGGGTAATTCCAATTACACTTGCGCCTGCCATCAGCAGATAAATAGGTATAGTAGTGTGATATATACTCGCAGGATTAACCTGGATTAGATCCGCTGGATACTGTACTGAAGTTTTCTGATAACTGTTTTGTAGATTCTCGAGATTAATAGAATTCAGCTTTACAAATGAATCTCCTTTCCTTTGCCACCCACTCTGGTTATGTGGTGACTGTATTATCTTTAATACACGACCCTTAATTCGGTTGTTAGCGTTAACTATTTTAAATTCCGAGGTCTTAATGAAGCAGTGTTGGGGGATAGTGGCTAAGTAGCTTCCCTCAATAGTTTCATAATGATCTTCTCCGCAAGATGTTTGAATTCTCGTTGGCTTAGGGAAACTGAGAATATAGTGCTTCTCGTCTAATTGCTCCACTGCTGCATGATCTAATTTAACTTGAGTAAATGTACAGGAACTTGTATTCTGCTGCGTGATTAATTGCTGAATGCAATCGGACTTGTCCTGAGTTTTATAGTTGGCTTTCTCATCGCTGAGGTACCATGAATTAATTTAAACATTTAAACATATTTATTTACAAGGGTCATAGGACTCTTTTCCTAAACTAGGCAGAGATTCTGTCTGTATCTTAGGAAAGAGTGTCCATTTATATGGCATATTACGGTTACATAATAATTGGTACATGCAGCGGGCAAACAATGCGCTTGAGCCATATTAGAAATTAGAGTATGTATATTATATATAATATAATATATATATAAATATATATAAATAAATATGTGTGTGTGTGTGTGTGTGTGTGTGTGTTTGTGTGTGTGTGTGTGTGTGTGTGTGTGTGTGTGTGTGTGTGTGTGTGTGTGTGTGTGAGCATGAATGTGCGTTATACGATATGTATGTTTCTACTACTAGGCTATAGTAGTTAAAGAGTAGAACTATCTCACCTACTGTATTGTGGTTAGTATCTCCTCGACATCACTGTAGGTTAGCGTCAGTAGCCAAGAGTTAAGCTTGTGTTTTAACTCATACTTAGTAAAGGCGTAGATATTTAATAGCTTATGGGCTTTATTATAGAGCTTGGAACTTAGGCCATTAAACTGTCGTTTTGCGAAGGCAGTCCGACAACGAATAGTTTGACGGATTTTGACATAAAGGAAATCCACGGCGCCGCCGCTGTCTGAAAAGCTGCTCATTATAGGTGATCATAGAGTGCTTGCGGAGGATGGATTTTAAAATTTACAGTTTCCTAACACTTAGGACTTTACATTCAGAATATAACGTGAATGTAAGGTAGTCACGTGGTTTAAAGTGAATTACTTTCAGCACAGCCCTTTGAGCTCTTTCAAGGTTTAGTAATTTCTTTTTATAAGTTCCTCCCCATACAGGAATACAGTACGTTAGGATTGATTGACACAGAGCCAGGTAGACCATTCGGAGAGTGACTTTATCCGCTGAAAACCTTAGATTTTTAAAAATGTGTATAAGTTTCCGGGTACGAGATGTTAATGCATTCAGGTGAGTGGTCCAGTCTAGTTTTTCGTCTATGAATACTCCGAGGTATTTTATGGATTCCACCATCGTCAGTGACAAACAGGTACAGGCTACAGTGTTTTGTGGACAGATATGGGCTTTGAGATTTTCGGTTTCAGCAGCTGGTTTTGGTCTATGCGGCATAGTGAAATGTAAGAATTTGGTCTTCGTGACATTCAAGGTTAGTAGATTACTTGCTAACCAATTCATTACTCTCCTTAATGCATCTTCCGAATGTATTTTAGCACTATCCCAACTCTCCCCATAGGCCACCAATACAGTATCATCGGCGTAAGTGAAGATGTCACAGTTGACTAGAGGCAGAATACAAAGGTCGTTGATATAAATTTGGAAGAGAGTTGGGTCCAGAATACTTCCCTGTGGGACTCCAAAGGTGATTTGTTCCTCTGTGCTAATTACATCACATATCTTGACAGATTGAACTCGGTCAGAAAGGTAGTCTTTAAAGATGTCAAGAGCTAGACCTCGTATACCCACATTTTCCATTTTCCGTAGCAGTTTTGGTATACAAACAGTGTCGAATGCTTTACTGAGATCTAGAAAGATACCATAGCATTTAAGCTTCCTATCGAGCTTGTTAGTGACCGAATATGCAAGGTCGACCACGGCATCTTCCGTAGAGATACCATTACGGAACCCATATTGGTTGTTGGCGAGGATGCGGAATTTGGTTAAATAATTGCATAGATAATTGTTAAGAACTCGTTCTATGATTTTAGATAAGGCGCTTAGAACGGAGATGGGACGATAGTTAGTGATTTGATCTTTATCTCCAGATTTGTATACGGGGGTGACTAACGCTGTTTTAAAGACCTTTGGAAAAATACCTTGTGATATGGCCAGGTTACAGTGTGAGTGATGGGAGACACCAGAACATTTCGAGCCATTTTTATTAATTTATCTGGGATGTTATCCCAACCCGTGGCACAGTCATCTCGAAGGGTTTTTATAATTATGTCGACATCACTTGCACTAACTGGTAGGAGCGCGATTGAGTTTAGCGTCTTATGTTTGGAAGTCGGGTCTCTGTCAGTAGGGATGGTGGTTATTTTGGAGGCCAACGTTTTACCGATATTAGCAAAATATTTGTTAATTATGTTAACAGAGGACAAAGGGTCCGAAGATAAATTTAAAAGATTTGTAGCTGGTTGATTATATTTTTCGGTTTGGGTGAGATTTTTGACGACCTTCCAAGTTGCCTTGAGATTATTTTGGGCTTTGGTAAATTGATATTTTTCATAAGAGCGTTTGAGTTTGTTGATGAGCCGGTTACAAAAATTACGGTATCTTGTATAGGTTGTTCTAAGAACAGCGTTATGCGGATCAGAATTCAACCTTAGATGCATACTGTCACGATTTTTGACGCACCGGATGAGACCAGGTGTCATTCACGGCTTAATTAATCTCAACTTTCTAGATGTTTTAAATTGTAAGCTATTAGTTGAAACAATGCCTTTGAGAGTAGAGATTAAATTTTCTGCAGCGATGTTAGCATCCGTAGCGTCCAGCACCGGGGCTAGGTTAGCGTGTTCTATATCTTTTGCAGCATCTGTATAGTTTAGACGTGTGGTTGTCTGTTGGTCAGATTTGCGATTAACCTTGCATCCGTCCATACACAAGACCGTAGCGTAATGATCAGTAATACTTGTTTGCAATAAAAAGGATTTGGATGAAGATTTAGTTTTTAGTAAGATATGGTCTAGACAAGTATTTGAGATTGGTCTAGTGGGATGCAGGAAAGCAGGCACAAGGCCCAGTGTAGCTGTTTGAGTTAGATATTCGTCTGAGTTCAGGTCTTTGTTAAGAATATCAACGTTCAGTTAAGACATTTACATGGTATTATTTGATAGTACATCGCCAAGAAAAGATACAGGTTATTAATGTATCTCAGATCGGCTAGTCATTTGTTTTTCAGTATGTTTGCTAAACAATCTTCTGTCTTAACAATATAAGTTTCTTTGACCTCCGGGCCCCTACGCAGCAGAATCCTGCCGTTCGCTATCCAGCAAAATCTGAAACCATTTTTTTTGGCAAAGTCCCGAGACTGAAGGAACAATTTCTTCGTGGAACCGGGAAGATATTCGTCGACATATATAGGTTTTTTATCGTCGCATATACCTACTACTTGCGTATTTAGTTTATCTTCCAATTTGCGACCTTTGTTAAAATTGCGAGCCGCTGACAGATAGTTGGATTTAGTACGCACGGCAGAAAACTCGACTACAATAGTTTTGTTAATTCCAGGTTTGGTTGGTAAACGGTATATGTCACGTATTTCTGACGCTGGGACTGCAAAGTTGACAGTTTTGCCTATCTGAGACACGACGTCCATCATCTCCGCAACCGATTCATGCTCCTTGTTGGGGACGTTTCTAATTTCAATAGAAGAGGACCTGTTGCTCAGTTTGACATCCTGAAGTTGCCTCTCAAGCTTGTTGATGGTTTCAGCATATTCATCTCAAGTCTTTTCCAGGTCCAATATTTGAAGCTTCAGGTCCTCATAGTGACTATACATATAATCTATCGACTTCTCGATGTCGGTGTTTGTTTTTTGAATTTGGAGTACCTTCTCCTTGACATCTGACATTTCAGAGAAAATTTTGACGAATGTCACTTCCTGTTGCGTCTTCATAGCGGTCAGTGTACTCATAATCAGTTCCAGTGAAACACCACTAGAGGTTTCTGGTTTATCAGGTGAAGTTTCCATGCGCGGGCGTTTGGTTCTCGATTGCGTGTTCTTTGTCGGAGAGGAGTACAACTCAGAATCGGAGTGTGAGGGCTCTCTTATCAAGTTTACACTCGGAGATTTGGACGGTGGGGTTCTTTTCACGTTAGGCATGTTAAAAAAACCAGAGCGTCTTAGGTCGAGTAGCAAACAAAAAAGATACGCCGCCGGTACCTGTTATCCGCTACGGCGCGATCAGATTCAGTGTTCAATGCAATACGGTGACGTAGGCACGGTGTAGCAGGCGTAGTAGGTGTAGTGATTCTTGTAGCACCCTCGTAGCGGCAGCCAGTATTGGCTACGCCGCGCTTGCCGTAGGAAGTAGATATTAAATTCAACACTCAAGTCACTTGCACGATGGCGCAGCGGCAAAGGCACCGGTGAACACAAACACCGCGCAGCACGCCTCAGGTTCAAATTTCAGCAGACACCAGCCAATTGGTAAACACTTTTTCAAGTCAAAAACTGTTGAATGTTGTTGACCCTCTCACAGACCGCCCACTAGGAGGAGCCGATCCATATAAACTCCATAAGAGTGACAAGGAATTAGAATTCGACGCTGCAGCCAATAGGAATTAATTAAAAAGAAATAAGAATGTGACGCTTGCACACGTCCGGCCGCTAACACGTCCAACGGCTGACGAAATTAATCTTCTAACATTCTGTCTCTATGTACCTAGAATGAGATCCCTGAATTGCTATGTAGGGTAAGATAGGTTCATTCTTGTTAGGTACAATTGAAAGTTTATATAGGGTATAGGTTTTGGGCAAGACAATCGGTAACTTAATAACTATTACTACATTATTATAGCTATAATATGATCCTACTCTTAAAATATTATAATATTCACGAAGATCAACGTCAATGATATCATCTTAGGAGTAAAGTACTTTCAATTTGCTTAACATATTCTTAAGGTTAACTAAACTAATCATAGAATGCATTGTGCTTGACGCACGTATAAAAGCTAAGGTAAGCTCTACTATGTGTAATTCGTCCGAGAGAGCTTCTACGTTATCATTTAAAATAATGAAGTATTGAGCCAAATGAGCGTAACCAATCAAATCAGCCTGTCTTTCGTTATCCTGGTTTATTAAAATATTAATTTTATTAGACATAAGCTTTTGATTTTCGCTAATTCTGTTTAATATAGTAGAGTATTCTAACAACTAGTCTTTATAGGTATTTAAACTATCATGGTCACTGACATATTCCGAAATATCGGAAACTCAAAATAATGAAACATGGTAAATATCCCGTTTATTCTGATACTGAAACTAGTCTTTAGTTAAACTAACGTGATTTAGTAATTCTGATTGTAATTTTTCTTCATTCTCCTGTAAAACTCTGATAGCATCCTCATATTTAATGTCTGTGTAAAATTTCCCGAAATACCTTTTATAATCGAACCTAGCCCATCTATGAGACCGCGTTTATTACGACTTGGCTGAAAGCTTTTGAGCTGTAGAGATATGCCTTCTAATTTGTTTTTAAGATAAAAAATGCGAGGATCAAACAAAGAAGAAGTTTTATTGTTAATTAAAGGACTGAACTCATTAACTTCTTGTTTTACAGACTCAATTTTGGACTCTATGTCCTCAAGATTAATATAAAGAAGGAAGGAATGATAATGTGATATTACTCTTGTTGGTCCCAACTTAAACGGTAGCAGTCCAGGTCCATTTTGAAGTGAGTCAAGTAATATATATATATATATATATATATTTTTATACCACTTAGTTGGCAGACAAGCACACGGCCCACCTGATGGAAAGTAGTTACAGTGGCCTATGGACGTCTGTAACACCAGAGAGTCACAGTCGCGCAGCCAACCCTGTAAGTACAGAGTTTCTGTGCCGTCAGTAGAAGACAAAGCAGGACAAGCCTTCAGTCTTTCCACTGACAGCACAAATTCTCCAGTGAGCTCTGGCTACCCTACTCACCGCTGGGAACACAACACGAAGTTATTAATATATATATATATATATATATATAACCACGGTATTCTGTAGGGCGGAGGTACTATATGTCTATATGTCCTCTGCTCGAGTCAGATGGACCGGGAACATCAGTAGTAGGGGTATCTTGTAACAATGTTAGAATTCTAGAGTTAGGCGTCCTTTTAAGACGAGACTTAGCGACGGGATCGCGTTTCTTCCTAATGTATATATGAATGGGTAAATCGGTTAGCACTGTCTCATGGGTATAGCGTGGAGCAAGTTTTTGACGATCGCAAGAGGATTTTTGACAAAAATTTATTGATTGGGATCATATTCTTTTTCTGGTTCTCTATCCTTATTACGGGTTTCAATTAACTCAGTCCGTTTATGCAGCGATGTTTCGTTGCTTATCTCGAAAACACTAATCATCTTATCTCTGTGTTCTTGCATATATTGTTGAAGCAAGTGCATCGATAAGTTTACATCTAAGGCATCACGAGGGTCTATATGTCCAGTAATAATATCTAATGGCCTGCATTTTGTAAAAGTATGAATGCTGCTATTATAGGCTAGTATAGACATAAGATTAACGACTGTTTCGTTACATTTTTCTAATTTAAGTAATCTAATGTGTTCCAATAATGTATTATGTAACCGTTCAACCATTATCATTAGTGGTATATGCTAGGGTTTTATGATGTTGTATCTTGTGTAAATTAGCGAATTCATTAAATAATTGATTGTTGAATTCAGGTCCTTGGTCTGAAACTATAGTTATAGGGACGCCGTGGTGGGAGCAAAATTTTATAAGGGCTTGAATAACACTAACTGCTGTACCATCTCTGAGGTGATAAGCTTGAGCATATTTAGAAAATGTGTCGATAATAGTTAAATACCTTTCATTCTGTGCTGTGAACAAATCTACATGAACTATGTCAAATGGTTTTGATGGTGGTGGCACTATAGAGAACCTTTGTTTAGTGGGGTTCCTATCGTATTTACCTTGTCCGCAGATCTTGCATTGATTAATGTATTTCGCAATTTCGTCTTTCATCTTTCGCCAATAGTATCTATGGGATAAAGCAAGGTAAGACTCGTTGATACCACGGTGATTGGTCTTGCCTTCATGGTACTTTTGAATAATCTCTTGTTGCTTGAGATATTCTTTGACCTTTTCTAACTCAGATTTGACTAAAACTAGGTTCATGGCGGAGCTTTTAAACTTCTCTTGTAATATGGGAATAATTTTGTACAGTAGAACTCAAAAGTGCAGTAGCAATCCTACGTAATTATAGCGTCAAGATTCTAGCGCTACTTGTGACCTTTTTCTTTTAAGACAATTTACACACACGCATAAATTGTTCTTCCGTAGTAATATTATCGATCATTTCGTTTATATTTCTTAAGTAACCCGTGGCCGAGTGGTCCTAGGATGAGGTCTACGGCATTTCATAGGTTGACGGTTCAAATCCTACGATCTGGGTATAGTAACACTTTTTGTTTTTCATTTATTTAAATTAATATCTGGTTGATGAGTAAACTATGTTTCTTAAGTAGAATTTATTATTTGTTAAACTTTAGCAAAGATCAGCATAAAATATAAAAAGTATGAAGGTAGATTTGAAATCAAATGGAATAATTACTGGCTTAGAGAATATTAATTTCAACATGTCTACAAGTAAGATTAGTATGGAAGTCAAAGCTAATATTGTGGTTTTACATATGAATGGGTTAAATATAAGTGAAATAGCAAATGAAACTGGCTTATCCGTAAGTATATTATTATAGCATTTAATTTTTATATTATACTAGCTGCCGCCCGCGGCTCCGCCCCCGTGGATATCGGTTATCGCGACCAAACATAGCCTATGTGTTACTCTGTGGTATAAGCTATTTTATTGTAAAGTTTCATTAAAATCTATTCAGTAGTTTTTGCGTAAAATGAAGAAAGAAAGAAAGAAAAAACATTTATTCACGAATACACAACGTACAGAGAGTCAGACAATATATATATATACACAACAAGAAGATATCACAAAAAGAACACTCTCACTGCACATCGTGCGCACCCAAATGGGCCACCATCTCAGCATGAATGCCCCGCACACCAGGGTATGCGAAGCGCTCGTTTTCAGATGGCGCCGCTAGTGGCTCCGCCGCCACGCAACGAGTCAAATAGTAACAAATGGTAACAAACATCCAAACATCCATATTCACAAACTTTCACATTTATAATATTAGTAGGATAATTATTCAAATAGGTCTGGTGTTTTAAATATGTTAATAAACCGTTGCTTACATTAATGTGTAAAAACTTATTTTTAGAGGAATACTGTGAGCCGTTGGGTGAAGAGGTTTGGGGACGAGGGTAGCCTGAAGGTTCGTGCAAGAAGTGGAAGGCCACCGTTGATTAACCACAACCAGCGGAGCTATATGGTGGCAGAGTATGAAACCAATGGTTTCATACCAACACGACGATGGGCCAATGAGTTTGGCACTTCATTGATGACCGTTCGCCGCGTACTCCATGCCGAAGGCCTGCATCACCGGACGCCAGCAATAAAACCGTTTTTAATGCAACAGCATAAAGACGAAAGGTTACGTTTTGCCCGGAAATACCTTGATTTTAACTGGGAATCGACCATATTCTCGGATGAAAAAACTTTTAAGTCCTGTCAGAAGGGAAGGATGCAGTTGTGGAGTAGGAACAATACACGCTGGTCTGACAGTAACATTGTTGCTAACACGGAGTCAGGTAGAATAAGTGTTAATATGTGATCAGCGCGCAAGGACCAGGCGAACTAGAGTTTATTCCACCGCGAGTAAACAGCAGCAGTTATGTGGACGTTTTAAATAATATAATGCTACCTACAGTGCGCAATGTTTTTCCCCGAGATGAATTAAATAACTTTAGTTTTGTGCACGACAATTGTCCTATACACCGTGGCGTCATAGTTCGCGAATGGCTTAGGGAACATGCAGAGGTCAACGTTATTCCTTGGCCAGCACGATCCCCTGATTTAAACCCAATAGAAAATATATGGGGTATAATGGTACAAAGATGGGACTCACGGGACGAGAGATGTCCTGAATTATTAAAACAACATTGCATGCAAATATGGGACAATTTACGTGGGACAGATATTTGTCAGAATGTTGTGGGATCCATGCGCCGACGTCTTCTCAGCTGTATTGAGAACAACGGAGGTCATACAAAATATTAATAATTATTAGCAAAATAACTATTATTAATTATTAATATTTTGTCCGCCTACAATACTAATTATACTTAATTGGGTATTTGGAAAAAGTAATCTTGTTGTTCTAAATATTAAATCTGTAAAGAAAGAATACTTAAAAGGGGACGTGCTGGCTATAGGACAAGTTAGTTTAAGATTGTAAGATTGAGGTTAAGTTTCAATCCTCTTTTCCTTGAGAAAACAAATACTTAAGCTATAAACCTCAATAAAATTTACAATGAGCAGGTTGGTAGTTAGTAAAAATGAAATATATTAATTTACGAATCAAACATTTTGTATCATTTCTTTTCATAACCCCATAATTAATCACATATATATATATATAATAACTAATGCCAACTTCATGCAAAATTACTATATCAATATTTAAAATTATATTTTTATCATAAATATAAAAAAGCCGTTATAGGCTGGAATCGAACCACAAGTATCTCTAATCGCAGTGAATCAATAGTATCTTGCTTCTGCCACTTAGCTATCAGTTAATTTACTGAGGTTGGCGAATTACTGTTATACTATCTAATGACTCACAGCAGTTGTAAAGAATAATACAGCTATGAAAACATACACATACACCTATAACACAAAAATATATCGTTATCTTTGTCTAGCACGAACTACTGATATTTTGTTGTTCTAGTCTACGCTACGACGCGTCGCGTCGTATTGCATTGAGACATTACACACACACACACATATGAAAACGCCCGGCGCGCGGCAGCCGCACGCCACTCCATTTTGAGCCTTGTTGTGCTAATGCACTTATGAGCTCTGACTGTACATAGCTAGCGCAGGATGAATTATAATACCTGTCTTAACTTTGGGATTTATGAACTCTTTAACTGAATTTACTACATCTTCCTCGAGGTTACTGTCTGATATTTGTATGGATGTACGAGTGTGCGTTTCGAATGGCTTTGAGACTATTGGTCGCCTTTTAATGTCTCCTACAATGGTGTAACAAATTTGCCGGTTGAACTTGTTTAATGGCTCGTCAGATATAGGTATCTCTGTCGGAACTATGCAGACAGTTGTGCTAAAAGTTCTGAGAGGTGGCCTCGCGACGTACTACTTGATAAATAAAACAATATGTACAGCCGTTCTAAGCATTTAATCAATGTCTACACGCCGAAGGTCATAGAACTGTGGAGACTCTTGACATCGACTTTTACAAAATGACGTCACTAGTACAACGCTATCTAGTTACATTAATTGGAACTAATGTCCAATAACCATTTGCTTTGACATATCGCCCGCGAAGGACAAGCTGAACTTAGTCCTTTTCAAAACCTATATTAATGGTAGCAGACGTGGCAAAACTAAAACAATACACTTAAGTACTAAGCTTATCACAAAAACAAGAGTCACAAGACTTGCTGACAATTGCATCTACGCTATTGGTAAAAACACAATTTGCTAACGGGTCTCTTAATAGAGCCGTTTTTTTATTTTTAAACTTACTACTCTTATAATGTTACCTGCACCGGGATGAGTAGCAATGATTCTACCGTAAAGCCATCGTGCAGGTGGCAAATAATCCTCCTTTACTATGATCACCAATGCTTGGCTGCGAAGTTTGGTCTAACCACTTATCGCGCCGTAAAAACTTGTTTAAATATTCCTGCGACCATTGTCGCCAAAACGTTTGCGCCATGCGTTGGGTGTATTGCCATCTTCTGAGCATACTCACATTTGACGTTTCATAGTTATGATCAGGTGCAGTTACAAGCGCTTCACCAACTAGGAAATGCCCTGGATTCAAAATTGTGAAGCAGTCTGGATCATCAGAGACAACTGAAAGAGGTCGTGAGTTTAGACACGTCTCAATCTGAGCCAAAACTGTAGCCATCTCTTCGTAGGTGAGTGTAGAGCTACCAATGACGCGTCTTAGGTGGTACTTCACTGATTTCACACCAGCCTCCCAAAGCCCTCCGAAGTTGGGAGAATGAGGTGGTATGAAGTGCCATTCACAGTTAAAACCCGTTAACGATGCCGCCACTTCTTGAAGCACTGCAAGTTGTTCAGCCTTGCTACATTTTTGTAATTCGCTCGCTGCCCCGATGAAATTGGTGCCATTGTCGCTCCACAATTGCGAACAGTGGCCGCGTCTAGCTACAAATCGTTTGAAGGCCTGAAGAAATCCTTCGGACGTTAAGTCTGTCACAACTTTTAAATGCAGGGCTTTTGTAGCTATGCAAACGAATAAACAAATAATAATAATCTTTATTTGTGAATATGGTTTTTTACAGTTGTTATAATTACATGGTACTCATGTGCAGGCACAGCATATTCTGCCATTTGTGGCGTACAAATTTAATGGTATGTCAAGTGTAAATTAAAGTACATATTACCTATCAGTTACATGCATATTAAATTATCAAATTATTTTAAAAAAATCATCCTTATTATTTAATGTCAAGAAACAATGTCAAAATCAAAATTAAAAATATTTTGTCAATTATATACATTCATACTAAAAATTACAATTCAAATTATATTCATACCATTAAATCTACATCATGTCAAACATCATAAACTATCATTTAGGAAATCCTCAATATCATAATAACATTTTGTAATTGGTAGCGCAATTCTCGCCACGTGAGCTAGTGGACTGTATTTCGCGGGGGGTGAAGTTAACTGTTCCATTGACGCTTTACACAACAAACAAGACAGGTGATCGGGTTGCCGCGGATGTGGTCTAGGCAATGAATGCAACCCGAGAAATTAGGAGAGGATGCACTAACCTTCACGACGCCACGTGCTTTCGTCGCAGCCGGTGCACCGATCTTCTCTTCCTGGCTCAGGAGCTGCCGCCCACATCACTAAATCACTTGAGGGACACACGAGAGGCACAATCCGATCGGTAAAGGTCCATGAAAGCGGTTAAAATCCAACAAACATTATTAATTTCTAAGAGTCGCGCGCGCCGCCGCCATTGTATACTAGTTCAATTGCGAAGTGAATATGCGTCTATTTTGACAATTGAGCGGTGCGGAAACTATTGCTATCTCACTTTAAAAGGTAGCGCGGGAGGGAGATGGGTACAGGAAGCGTGTGTTTCCGCGTCAATGACTTGAACTACTACTATAGCGAAAAATATAAATTCTACCATCGGCGCAACCCTTCCCCCCGGCTTGAAGGGTTACCTTCAAAACGAAAAATGCGGAACAAATCTAAAGTCTAGTCTAAATCTAGGTTTGGGAAATAACAACTAAAATATAAACCTAGGTTTTAACTCGTGCCTACTGCTGGCTAGGCAGAGGGCAGAGGCGAACAACCGGGCGCAGATACGATCCGGTTGCGGTTCCAACCCGTACAACACGAGTTATCCCGCGGGAATCGGGAAAACTTCCTCTACTACTCCTCGGCCAATGCCAAGGAGGCGCATTCCCAGTCATAAGGACTACCACCGTACCTATAGTAATTGGGTTAGATGGAGTATTCCATTTTTGACGCGACTGCAGCGTGTGCATACAATCGGTTCTCCAACGATTCCAAAACGATTGGACTAATCTATCCAAAAGAGCGTGACGAGCTAGAAGGTGCATTCTATCGTCATCAACATCTATTGCGGGCCAATATTTTAGCGTACTTAAATCACCGGTCAACTCCATATGACCGCGCGTAGATAAAATTCTCAAAAATCGGCCTACATAAACAACACAACGCAACAGTCTCGACCAAGACGAGACGCGATTAGCCAACAACAAAATAAGGGACTCTTCACGCGGGACCGATACAACAAGCGAGTGCTTCTTCTCCTCGGGTGGTTCGGAAACCGTAGTGGGATTGAATTGACTAACTGGCCAGTTATCTAACGTGGCATGAATCCAGGACGGTCCACTAAACCATAACGGGTGATCTAAAATTTGCGAAGGAAGCAATCCACGAGAGAGACAATCGGCTGGGTTGTCGGTGCCAGCAACGTGAAAGAGATTTTGTGGCGCTAATTCAGATTGAATTTTGCCACTCTATTAGCGAAGAATGTGTCCCAACGATGGGGCGAAGAGTGGGCCCAACACAAAGCGACTGTTGAGTCCGAAAAAGCTAAAATTCTACTAATATTAATGCGACACGGAAGTGCTAGTCTTAGCACTGCCATCCAAAACTACGCGGAGTTTAGTAGTAAGCTTATCTTCTCTAATAACTCCGTGGTGCGGGACAATGTACGAAGGCTGGGTCTCGTCAGTGTCCGCAGGCGCAGGTGAGATGTAACCTTTATCTAAATATTCGTTAACAACCTCATCATAGGCTTGCTTTAACTTTGGAGACGCCTGCATCTTTCGTTCTAAACAAAGAAAGCGTTTTTCAGCGGATACACGGGAGTCACCGAGCGAAAAAATATCTCCCTTGAAAGGGAGCGCGACAACATAACGACCCTGCTCATCACGAGTAGTCGTGCGACAATAAATCTCCTCAGCCATCTTGTCATCAGGGCTTAGGATAGGTGGGACATTGACCTCTTCAATTTCCCGAAACTTGCGGATGGTAGACTCCAGTGGCGGCTCGACGGTGCAACAGAACGAAGCAGTCGAGTGACTAAAACTATCTATAGAAGCGGGTGCGGAACCAATTATAACAAAACCAAGAACTGTTTCCAGTGCGTGCGGAGCGGGGTACGTCGGTCCCCCTTGAACCTTACGTGATAACTGGAGGTGCGGGAGAATCGAAGCGCCGATCAATATATCGACGACTCCAGGAACAGCGTAAGTCTCATCTGCTAAAGGCAAGTCTTTAAATTTCGTTAATAAAGACGTGTCAACCGGGACGGTAGGCAACTGTTCGGTTATTTTATCTATATTGAGCGAATCCATGTCATACCAAATATTATTATTAAAACGAGATCTAAACCTTGTTTTAACGGTGCCATGAACAGCTGACTGTAAGCCTCCAAAACCCTTCACCACTGAGCGGGTTGAACGCTTATTAACATTGAAACCAAGACGTTGATAACAATCTTGAGTAATAAAATTACTTTGCGAAGCGCCATCTAATAGCGCTCGAACAATGCGCGGCTTACCCAATGCATCAACAATAACAACGCGAGCAGTCGCGAGACACACAGTAGTGAGCGCAGCACTAGCGGACAACGAACACAAGGCGACGCCATTCGCAGCGGTCCCCGCGCGGGCAGGAGCGCGCGCGAGCGCGGGCTGCGGCTGTGGCGCAGGCGCCACTGACACGGGCGACCTATGCGACGGTGTGCCACCGCTCGACGAACCAACTGTGCTCACATTGGATGCGGCGTTACTATTTTCAAAATGGAGCAAAGTGTGGTGTCTCGCTGAACATTTGCGACAACTATTTCTACTATTACATAAAACAACGCGGTGTTTAGTACCGAGACAATTAAAACAAAAATTATTAGCGCGAACAAATTTATAACGATCACTAGGCGATAATTTTACGAAACCCGGACACTTGTACAATTGCGAATGATGAGTATTACAAAAGAGCAAACAGGTGATTGTACATGTGCTGGTGCGGTATTAACATAAGTATGAGTTGACCTCAGTGACCTCGATGAGGCATCTATTTTGCGTTCAGAACTAACAACTTTCTTCGCGCCTTCATGTTTCGATGAAGAGCGTTGCAATATTTTTATATGCTCGCGAACAAAACTTTCTAAGTCTTCGAACTTAGGAATTTTATTGCCGCGATGATCCGACTCAAATAAACGAATGGTTTCGGAATCTAATTTCTTTAAACCCATATACAAAAATAAGAAGTCGCAGAGGTCATCGATCTTTAGGTTCTTTACGGCGCGAACAGATGATGCGAAAGTATCTAGAAACTTCTCTAAGTTTTGATCGTTACATGCCGTAATAGATTTCAAGTCAAACATCTGATCCAAATATGCGTTAGCTACCGATCTTTTATCCTCATACTTAGCTTTCAAAGTATTTAAAATTAAATTATAATTTTCGGCACTAAACGTAATTCCAGCGCAAACGGTTATAGCTTTACCAGTCAATTTTTCAACGAGATAATGCAATTTTTCGTGATCTGTCAACGAAACGTTCTTATCTATTGTATTCTCAAAACTATCTATAAATAAACCCCAATTGCGAATGTTACCATCAAATTCGGGTATTTGAATTGGTGGCAACTTAGGTCGGTCGCGAGTGGGATTGGGTCGGTCAGACGGTTTCTCCAAACTCCTAGCGACGCGTTTGATACTACAATACAAATCGTCAAACGACGACAAGGCCTGATAACTCACTGAGTAATCGGGATTTAAATTTAACTCTAAAACGTTGATGTCATGTACTAAAGACTCGAAATCCGCGCGCAAACTATCCAAGTTTTCTATAGAACACAAGAACGAATCTCTAATAGCCAAATCAGAGGTTTTAAGTGCATTATCACAAATCGATTGTACACGAGAGTAAATCATTTCTCTTTTAGCGTATAAAAGTTTCAGTTGAACTTTACTATCGGTACTACCAACCTTTGGGGGCATGTTTACAATTAAATATCAAACTAAAGTGCGGTAAACAACAAAATATGAAATGACTTAATCTTAGCGGTACCTATAGAACAGCGACGTGGCGCGAGCGATATTCCGTAGGTAGGTAGGTACTTATAACTGCGAGTGCCGGCTTGAACAAACGCGCATAGCAACAGCCAGATCTTACCTACGCGATGGTCGCTGTCTAGGTTCAACTATTATTTCAGGGATTAAGTATTGCGTAATATCTATTCAAATTAAAATACTTTCGTATGAATTTGAATGAAATGCGAGCGAGGTACAACTGTGTACCTACCGTATTAGGTAAATACGATGCGAGCTAGCGGTGAACGGACAACTTAGAGATTGAAACAAATAAAAACAAAAGCCAAATGCGTTAGGTATTACACTGTGCCTATGCACTAGGGTGTCTAGGATACCTAAGATCTAAACCTAAATGCCTAGATGCGGGGTTTTCTACTAAAATAACTAGGTATTTAGGTGCGGTGCGTTTATTCTCAATAGAATAATAACAAATGCGAAACTACGACCAAGGATTGATACGATAAGAGAAATGCGAGCGAGGTATAGCCACGTACCTAACCTATGTATGTATTAGGTAAATACGATGCGAGCCAGCGGCGAACGGACAACAAAAAATCTAAACCTAAATTCCTAGATGCGGGGTTTTCTACTAAAATAACTAGGTATTTAGGTGCGGTGCGTTTATTCCCAATAGAATAATAACAAACTACGAACTACGGCTAAGGATCCGGTTCGATCAGGACCAAAAAGAATGGTGGCGCGATTCTCATGCCACCTGAGCTAGTGGACTGTATTTTGCGGGGGGTGAAGTTAACTGTTCCATTGACGCTTTACACAACAAACAAGACAGGTGATCGGGTTGCCGCGGATGTGGTTTAGGCAATGACTGCAACCCGAGAAATTAGGAGAGGATGCACTAACCTTCACGGGGCCACGTGCCGTCGCAGCCGGTGCACCGATCTTCTCTTCCTGGCTCAGGAGTTGCCGCCCACATCACTAAATCACTTGAGGGACACACGAGAGGCACAATCCGATCGGTATAGGTCTATGAAAGCGGTTAAAATCCAACAAACATTATTCATTTCTAAGAGTCGCGCGCGCCGCCGCCATTGTTTACTAGTTCAATTGCGAAGTGAATATGCGTCTATTTTGACAATTGAGCGGTGCGGAAACTATTGCTATCTCACTTTAAAAGGTAGCGTGGGAGGGAGATGGGTACAGGAAGCGTGTGTTGCCGCGTCAATGACTTGAACTACTACTATAGCGAAAAATATAAATTCTACCATCGGCGCAACCAGTAATTAATAAGTCCTTTAATTCCTTTCTAAATAAATTATAACTTAAGTTCTTCAGTACATTTGGAATTTTATTATAAATTTTAGGAGCTAAACAAAACATACTTTTCTACATAAGTGCTGTTTAGGCACTCCGTATGCGAAGCCTGTTATTGTCTCGTCTGCTACGTTGGACACCATCCGAAAGTCGCGGAAAGAAATGAGTGCTTTGTTTAACAAATAAAGCCATTTCCAAAATATATAACGACGGTAGTGTTAGTATTCTATGTTTGATGAAGAACGGTCTACAGCTGTCGGTGAATTTAATTCCAAACATTACCCTTATACATCTCTTTTGCGCCAAAAATACGATCTCCCTGTCAGTAGAGTGACCCCAAAATATTACCCCGTACCTTAATATGGATGCTACAAGGCCATGGTAATCAGTGAGCAGTGTTACTGTACTGACTGTCGGGGCAAGTTTGTACAGAGCATATGAGGCACTGCTGATTTTTTTACGTAGCGCTTCGATATGAGCTTTCCAGTTAAGCTTACGATCAACAACAACACTTAGAAATTTTATTCTCGTCAATTATATTATCATGATAATTAATATTTATATTAGATGTCAATACTTTCTTTTGACTAAAGTGCATAATTTTTGTTTTACCAAAATTAATTCTCAAGTTATTATTATCAAGCCACGTAATCATTGAACCCAGAGAGCTATTAATTTCCGATTCATATTGGTCAAGTTCTTTACACTCTATTACTAATGTGCTATCGTCGGCAAAAAGTTTCATATGATGGTTTGTTGTTTTAGGAAAGTCGTTTATGTATATTATAAAGAGTGAAGGTCCCAATACACTGCCTTGGGGCACCACATATGATAGGCCACGTTCCTTAGATTAGTACATTTTTTCAATTTTTGTCTCTGAATCTATTCTTCTAATTGCTACTTTTTGTTTTCTATTACAAATATATGATTCCAGTAGACTTAAAATACTTCCCCTGATACCGTAAGCCTCCAGCTTTGCCAGTAAGATTCCATGATCCACATAGTCGAATGCCTGAGTCATATCGCAATATATAGCTGATACTGGGTTTCTTATGTCCATATTTATAATAATTACATTTAAGAAATTATATATGGCCATATTTATAGTCTTACCTTTTCTGAAACCAATTTGTTCGTTGCATAAAATATTACTTCTTTCAAAGTAAGAATACAACTTCTGATACATAAATTTTTCAAATGTAAATGTAATGTAAGCTTTAGTGGATTTGTAACCTCTGCCTTTAGACGTCCTAATTTGTATGGGTCCAGCATAATCCACACCGCTGTGTTCGAATGGGCGTGCTGGTGTGATACGCACAGCCGGTAACTGACCCATCAATGGAACTTTAGTAGCGGCCACGTTTTTAGCACATGTGACACATTTAGCGCAGTAGGATTTTACTGAGCTTCTCGAACCAATTATCCAATACCTCGAGTTGATATAGGCCAATGTTAGTTGAGGACCACCATGCATTGTTTTTGTAAGAGCGTCTGAGATTATAAGTTCTGTTAAATGAGACTGTTTCGGGATTAAAATGGGATGCTTTCTATGACAGTTTAAAGGGGAATTGTTTAATCGACCTCCAACCCTTGGTAATCCGCAATCGTCAACAAACGGATTCAGGGAACGAAGATTGCAACTTTTCGGTAAGTTTTTCTTTTGTTTTAAAATTTCTAAAGTTTCGTTAAAATATACCCATTGACACCTTTTTATGTATTCATTGGATGCCTCCGTAAGTTCCTTGGTCTGAGACTTCCTATTGTCTTATCCGAATCCTTTGAACAATTATGAATAAATCGCTTGCAATATGCCATGATTCTCATTGTTTTTGACAATGACGAGAAATTATCCCATACAGAATGCTCTTCCGTGACACAGTGTACTTTAATCTTCACTGTCTCTAAGTCAGTTTGCGTATCCCTTGGTTTGGGATAGGTGATGCTTTCGCGTAACAGAAATTCTGGGCCTTGAAATCATAATTTGTTGTCTACTAGCTCTGACGGGCGCAAGCCTCTGGACGCACAATCGGCTGGGTTGTGTTTCGTAGAGACATGAGACCAATTTTGTGGATCCATTTGAGTCAAAATTTCTGAGACCCTGTTCGCTACGAAAACGGTCCACTTGCTGGGATGATTATTGAGCCATGCCAGCACAACTATAGAGTCCGTCCATGCATGAATATGTCTTCTATCTAAGTTGTAAACCTTGGCGAGTTCACGTATTAGATTGCACAGAAGTACAGCGTCGCACAATTCTAGTCGAGGTATGGACACTTGCTTTACAGGTGCGACTTTTGTTTTGGCTGCAAGTAATGATACAGTAACCCTTTTTTTAGAATCAACTACTCGAAGATAAACCACTGCAGCGTATGCTGCTTTCGACGCGTCACAAAAGCCATGCAGTTCAATGTGGCTGTCATTGCTTCTAGTGCCGAGCCATCTTGGTACACGAATTGCCTTTAGCATTAGTTGTTCTTTTCTGTAAGCCATTCATTTCCTAAACTATCTGGAACTGTTTCATCCCAGTCCAGTCCTGCTAGCCACAGCTTTTAAATCATAATTTTTGCAATGATTATACTTGGACCTACCCACCCAAGTGGGTCAAACAGACGATATATGTCGGAAATAATTTTTCTCTTTGTTATAGGTTGATGGAGCTCCGGAAGATTGATGGTGTAACGAAATGTGTCGTCGGTGCGGTTCCAGGTAAGACCCATTATTTTTATTAATTCATCTTGCTTTATCTTTACCTCTATGCTTGTATCTTGCTTTTTATTATCTCATTCTTTCACTCATCTCTTTCAGTAGTTCATCGCAACTGCTGTTCCACTTTTGAAGTTCAAAACCGACTTTGCTTAATAGTTTGTTCATTTCCCGATACATGGTTTTTCCTTCTTCAATACTTTCAACTCCTGTCATGAGATCATCGACATAAAAATGTTTCAGAATCCTTTCAGTGACACCGGGATGCTCCGTACTGTGATCGGTTTCTACCTGCTGGAGAGCCTTTACTGCCAAGTATGGAGCGGAAGACGTGCCAAAGGTAACTCGAGTAAGTCTGTAGTGCTTTAGCTCTAATTTATTATCTCCACGCCATAATATTCTTTGATAATCTGTGTCTTTCTTTCCAGTCTTCACCTGTAAATACATCTTCGCTATATCCGCGGATAAGCAAATGGGCGAAGATCTCCACTGCATAATGATGTGTCTGAGCTCTGGCTGTAAGGTAGGTCCAACTAAAAGTTGATCATTTAGTGATATGCCATTTTTACCCTTACAGGAAGCGTCGAACACAATCCTGACCTTCGTAGTTTCCTTATCATTTCTGATCACGGCGTGATGAGGTAAGTAAATAGCCGACTTATTATCAATCTCGTGTTCAGGTACCAGTTCCATGTGATCAAGAGCCAAATAGTCGTTGATCGCCTTGCAATAGCTGACTTTTAGTGATTCATCTTTGTTGAGTTTGTACTCTAAGGATTTGAATCGTTTTTCCGCGATTTGTCTCGATTCTTGAACCTCTTCAGCATGACCATTTTTGAATGGAAGACGTACCACGTACCTCCCATTTATATCTCTCTTGGTGTGCTGTTTGAAATGTTCTTCACAATGTTTCTCTTCGTCTGTCAACATGTACTCTCTCGGCATTTGTATATCTGCTTCTATTTCCCAAAATCGTTTGAGCATGTCATTTTCCATTCTGCAGCAGTGCATGACGTTTATATTAGTAGGGTTTTCAAATGCAGTATTCACAATACCAGACAAGATCCAACCTAAACTGGTTGCCTGTGCTATTACAGCAGACTTCTGTGGACTCTTGCGAAATCCATTCTTCATGCTTTGACTATATATTTCTGCTCCCAAAAGAAGGTCGATTCTATTGGGAATAATGTACTCGGGATCTGCCAGATCTAGTTCACTCAGCTCATTCCATTCTATGGCCTTAATCCTTTTTGATGGCAGGATTGAAGTAATACGTTTGAGTACATGAGCTTTCACAGAAATCTTTTCGTTACAATTTGTGCGGGACTGAATCTCAATGGTAACCATTGCCTTGGAGACAACACCTTTATCTCCACCCAGACCTGTTATGTGGCCAGTAGTTTTAGTTTTCTTCTAACCTAAATATTGAACGACTGATTCTGTAACAAAAGAGGCCTGCGAACCCTGATTAAGGAGTGCTCTAATATTAGTATATTTTCCAATTTTTGTTTTAGCTTTAACTATAGCGGTGGCAAGCAACACTTGTTGTGGCAATTTTTCTGTAGCCAAACAAGATGCCATTAACGACGCAGAGGTTGAAGCTATGGGTGAAATCTCTGAAGTGGCAACACACTCACCGGAGTTGGTCTCAGATGAATGGACTTTATCGCTAGGGTGTAAAAGCGTATGGTGTTTTCTTTTACATATGCGACAACTTAAATTTGTTCGGCACTCTTTGGCAGAATGATTGCTACCCATACAATTAAAACAAATCTCATTTTCAAGAACAAATTTGCGTCTATCATCACTAGCTAACTCATGGAAATCTGTGCATTGAATTAATTTATTTGGCTTTTTACAACATGCGCATGATCTTTTGGTAACGTGAAGAGATTTGACAGTACTAATAGGTTTGTTGGGATTTTATTATTGGTAGCTTTGTGATCCAAAATTTCTAATGCCTGAAATCTATTAGTCAGAAATTCTGTGAATTGGTTATACGTGGGAAGATCGTTAGCTGAATTGCTATTTGTTACATTAAATTCCCAGTGACGTCGAGATTCCGGATCAAGTTTTGGCGATAAAATGTGAATAATTAATATGTCCCAACTCTTCACGTCGATGCCTAAATTAGAGAGTTTGGCCAGACAATCGTTTGTGGTATCCATGATCTCTCTAAGCTTCTTTGCTGACTCAAACTTTAGACATTGTTGATTTAACAATTTGCTAATTACTTGTTGACATATATGTGACTTATTATTGTATCTATTTTCTAGCAATGACCAACATCTTTCATAATTATCGTTGGTTATAGGGATGCTGCTAAGAAGCTGATCTGCTTCCCCAGTTAGATAACCTTTCAGATACAGTAATTTCTGAACCCCGTCTAAGTCGGAATTATTATGCACAAGAGAATGGAATAAATCGCGAAAAGTGTTCCACTCGGAATATATTCCGGAAAATTTTGGGATGTTAACTTTAGGCAACTTTACATTGTTACTTTTTGAATGACCGGGTACAGTTAAAGAAGATATCTGATTGATTGGCAGCATTGAAATTGTGGGATTGGAAGAGTATGATAGCGAGGAGCTAGAGGTCACGGTAAAAAAATTGGCCAGCAAACTGGAAGTGGATATCGCAAAAATATGCGAGGTGAGGCGCGTGGGTGAACAAAGAAAAACCGATGCGGCAGCCAAAGGGCAACGGGATAAAAAACCGCGCCCGGTCATTATCACGCTAACAACACGTGATGCTCGTGACCAGTGGCTGGCAACGAGAAAAATGCAGCACTTGACAAATAAAGATATTCATGTGAACGGAACTAATCAGCGAATTTATGTGAACGAGGATCTGACTAAGTATGTACGGAACTTATTTTGGACAGCGAAGAATGAACTTAAACAAACTTACAAGTACATTTGGGTACAAAATGGTAGAGTCCTAATAAAAAAGGATGACCCGAATGATATGAAAATAAGAACTCTGCGTACACTGGCAGATATTAACTGCTACACGATATGCACATGAAATGTAGTGTTTACCAACCTATATATATGTTCTCGAGTTAATCTATAAATAATTAAAATTCGACGACCAAATCATACACATCCAGTCAAACATCAGGTACCACAATTTTAGTGACATAGATGCATGGCAATATAATGTAACGAAGTACAACTCAGCTGTGAACATCATTCATCTGAACATAAGCTCACTTAGGAAACACTTCAATCAGCTACAGGTACTTGTAAATGGATGCGGTGACCACTTGGATATTATAGCCTTAACCGAGGTAAACATAAGGGAACATGAAGTGCCTTTATACAACCTAGATGGATACGATGTATACGCGGAAACTAAAGAAACGAGAAAGGGCGGTGTTATTTTGTTATACTACAAGAACAAGCTCAACTTCACCGCTACACCAATAATGAGCGAACATTCGCAAATTATGCACGGCCAACTACTACTGGACAGTACGAGAAAAATACATGTTGTGGTGACATACAGATCTCCGAGTGCAAACAAGCTTGGATTTGTTGAGGAGGCCCATCGCTTCTTATCAAGCATCCCAAAAAGTAGCGAGGTAATACTGCTGGGTGACACGAACATCGACTTACTGGCCGTACCTAGTTGCAGTGTACGCCGACTGTATGTAAACAATATGTGTGAACTGGGGTTAGACTGTGCTATCAGAGATATAACGCGGGAGGAAATATACGGAAACATAGTGACCCGAACCTGTATTGACCACGCGTGGGTTCGAACCCAATCCATGGTGTCAGCGTATGTTCTTTCGTGCAAAATATCGGATCATTACCTCATCGGAGTGACCCTGTCTGGTACGACGACCAGTGACACAAAAGACAGGACGAGTTATACAGTGATTAGCGATCAAAAAGTCTTAAGTAAGTTGTCCGAAGTGTCGTGGGATCATCTATTGCACTGTGAGTGCCCCTTGTTGTTATATGACGAATTGTGTTCTACTTTTTCAAATATATATAGTGATGCCAAAATACAGATGTATGTAAAGAAAAGACGAAAATGTAAACCATGGGTTACGGGAACACTCGGGGAGATGATGGCAAATAGGGATAGGTTATTTAGATCATGAAAATATAATCCAAATGATATGAATTTGCGATTACAGTACAATAACTATAGAAATAAGGTCAACAAGTGTATACATAAGGCTAAAAATAATTACCAAAAACAGGAGATTTTTAAATGCAATAATAATGTAAAAAAAGTTTGGTCAAAGATTAATGAGTTTGAGGTCAAGTAAAAAACAACATAGACACTGTAATCTTAAAACACTTGGGCAAAATAGATAGCACGATTAGCATTTGTAATAAATTCACTGACTGCTTTACCGAAGAAGTTTTAAATATAAAACATGCATGTAGCCATACATTTCTAGACAGGTCTAGGTATGTGGTGCGTAGTGAAGTATCCATGAGATTTCAAAAGGCTCAACCCAGTGATATAGAAAAAATCATATGTGCCCTCAGCTGTGAGAAGTCGCCAGGTGTAGATGCAATTAGGGTAAAAGAAATTAAATTAGTAAAAAGTAGTATTAGCGCTATAATTTCAAAATTTATAAATTTATGTGTTGAACAGGGGGTATACCCACAAAATCTCAAATCTGCTATAATAAGACCTATATACAAGCAGGGGTCACACTATGATTATTCTAACTACAGGCCGATAGCAATTCTGTCTGTCATTAATAAGATTGTGGAAAAATATATAGTCAGTGAAGAAAGAAAGGTACAGCATTTTAACAGACGCCCAGCACGGTTTCCAGCGAGGTCGTAGTACGACAACAGCTTTGGGACGGTTCGCTGATGACGTCACTAAGGGTCTGGACCAGCGGAAGCAGGGGGTAGTAGTGTTCATAGACTTCCGAAAACCTTTTGACACTTTGGAACACCACCACTTGCTTCAAGCTATGGAGGAATGTGGAATCTCGGGGCCGCTAAATAGGTGGTTTAGTGCACATCTAGAGGGTAGAACACTACGGACCTTTATTGACGGCGTCAGTGGACGGCCCTCGAACGTCACTTGTGGCGTGCCGACCGGCTCGGTGTTTGGCCCTATCGGGTACATAATGTATGTGAACAGTATGTGCAATGTAGTGCCAAATAGTAGTAGTGTGTATATATACGCAGATGATACTTGTTTATTATATATGGATAAATATATCAATGTTGTAGAAAGTAAGATACAAGAGGACCTCACAAACATTGTTAAGTGGGCCCATGATAACGGCATTGTAATTAAAGTAAATAAAACTAAATGCATGCATATTTACTCTCCTTATGTTAAATATCCAGTCCGGACGCCGCGCATAGTCGGACATAGCTATCATTGTTTACATAACCCGCACGCGTCATGCGCGTGCGTAGGTATCGAGGTGGTTAAAGAGTATAGGTATTTAGGACTTACTGTCGACTCCGCCTTCTCGTGGAAGGCTCATATCACAATACTAAGCGATAAACTAAGGGCAGTGCTTGTCAAATTCCATCATCTGAAGTTAGTTCTGGATATCCTGTATGCCGTCTATTATGCGCTGGTAGATTCAATGCTTTCCTATGGGCTGACTATTTATGGGCGGACATTTAAGTCACATTTGGATAAAATTAAATCACTACAAATCAGGTTTATGAAACTATTGGTAAATGATAATACTAAAAGTCGCTGTAAGGGTACTGATTATGAACAGTTGTTTGTTGAATGTAAAATGCTCCCAGTTCACGAGTACATAAAGCTTCTTTTAGCCACGGAGCAATATTGTAGTAACGAATTCAAGATATATAAGACTCGCCCGGGGCGAACAAACACTAACATTTTCGAAAAACCAAGCTGTCAGAATTATTTTGGGGAAAGAAATAGAAGCTACATGATTCCGCATATATTCAATAGCTTGCCATCAACTCTGATATCTAGTAGTATCACAAAAAGATCATTCAAGAATAAAACAAAACAGTTTCTTTTAGATAGTATAAACATGTAATGGATGGGGTACCTATGCATCTCTTGCGAGTTGATATGGTGCTTGGTTTCAGATCAGCCCTCCTATCGCATCCCCGCTCCCCGCTTGAGGCCCCGCTCTCGTCCTACGGGCGGGGCGGCGCGGCGTCCGCCAGCATTATGAGTTATGACCGATGCATGTTTGTATTTTGAGTTTGGTAGTTATCTGTTAACGGATTTTATTTGAGACTGTTATTGTTGCGCTTGGTGGGCCGGGTGCGGTGTGGATGCGCACAAGTTGTGGGTATGGCGTGCCCTATCTACTACATGTAAAAAATAAATAAAAAAATAAAATTAAGTATATTATGTTATATAAACTGTGTGATAGATGTGTGATTTTGTTTTTTTTTATGTTTTAGTTGTAGGTATGAAAGAATAAAAACGAGTATTTACGGGAGTTGCAACTGCCAACAAACTGCTGTGCAGTTTGGCAGATGTCTTGGAGTAATAAGATATTGTTTAAAATTTGAATAAACGTTTTCCTTTCATTTTCATTTCATTTCATTTTCAACTAAAACGTCGAGTGACTTTTTGAGATCACATCTGTACTCCAAATAACTCTCTTCAGCTAAATCAAAAATACTGTTTTTAATATAATTTGTATCTTTGACTTCTTTAGAAGATTTTAAACGTATTAATTCCCTGTGTCCTGAACGAAAATCGGCCCATGTTTGCTCTAATAAGTCTAACCTTCCGTCAATGTATGGCTTTGTCAAACGATTCCTCGGGCTTCTCTTAAAGTTAGTACGTTGTTTTGAAAACCGACTATACAATTCTTCTTGACTGAATACTAATGCTTCAATACTGAGAAAAACTACTTGAAAACTGATGAGTGCTGACAGCAGTCGTCAGCACTCATCAGTTTTCTTGCGAGTTTGCGACGGCGATCCACCGTCCTCACAAGCCCCGTGAGGCGAAATGGGGCTCCGGTCTAATTGACCGATCCCGGCTTCGAAGGACCAATGTCGGAACTATGCAGACAGTTGTGCTAAAAGTTCTGAGAGGTGGCCTCGCGACGTACTACTTGATAAATAAAACAATATGTACAGCCGTTCTAAGCATTTAATCAATGTCTACACGCCGAAGGTCACAGAACTGTGGAGGCTCTTGACATCGACTTTTACGTCACTAGTACCACGCCATCTAGTTACATTAATTGGAACTAATGTCCAATAACCATTTTTTTTATATAGGACACGTCAATTGGACTTCGCCTTGCCTGATGGTAAGCTGAAGGCAAAGTCCCAGAAAAGAGGGTCACCATTACTTACACATACCGTGTGACAATGGTGACACTCAGCTTGACGGCCTTATCATATGCTTTTTCACGCCCCGCTTAAAGGACCCGGGACTGTAGGAAGAAGGAAACACGTGAGCTGGTAATGAATTCCAGGCCTTAATGGTGCGACAGAGGAAAGAGTCTCCGAACCGCTTGGTTCTTGATCGGATGTTTTGCACCGTGTGCGGATGACATCTGAGACCTGCACGCGTTGTCCTGTGTAGGAAAGGGGAGGGTGGGACTAATTGGAAGAGCTCATCAGAACACTCCCCATGGTACAGACGGTAAAATACAGCCATGGACGCAACATCTCTACGCAGCTGTAAAGGTTCTAGGGTGTTCGTGATCTCGGGATTCCCAATGATGCGGACCGCACGTCGCTGCAACCTGTCGAGAGCATCTAGTAAGTACTTTGCTGAACCATCCCAGAGATGCGAGCAGTACTCCACACCGGAGCGAATTTGTGTCTTGTATAGAAGACACCGCTGCTCCGGCGTGAAAAATCGTCTCACTCTGTTCAGGACTCCGAGTTTTCGTGAGGCTGTTTTGATGATGCTTTCGATGTAGTTTTTGTTATTCAGGTTGCAGCGAACATCCATGCCTAGAATATTGAGATTGTCCTGCAGTGGCAGTGGCGTGCTCTGTAGAGTGGGGAAGAAAAGAAGATACTTTTGCTGTAAACGCACATGCCTGCGTCTTCTTGGCATTGAACTCAACCAGGTTCTCAGAGCCCCATTGAGAAATGTGATTCAGGATCCCGTCAAGCTCAGTGACAAGGAGCTGCCTTTTTACTGCGATATCTGACTGCTTGGCCGCAGGATGTCCATGATAACTCCCATGTAAAGTGCTATCGTCTGCATAAAAATGAACATTGCCGGTAGACAGCATGTCGTTGATATGCAGAAGAAAGAGAGTGGGTGATAAGACGGACCCCTGGGGCACGCCAGCATTAACCTGCAGAAACTCCGAAGCTCGTCCGTCACAAAGGACGCGAATACGGCGACCCTGCAGGAAGCTAGCAACCCAGTTGCACAGCCTAGAAGGCAGATCAAAGGCAGGTAGCTTGGAAAGAAGCGATTTGTGCCAGACTCTATCGAAAGCTTTGGCGATGTCAAGACTAATTGCCAGTGACTCGCCGTGCTTGTCCATAGCCTCACCCCAAAGATGGGTAACGTATGCTAGAAGATCACCCGTTGACCGTTTCAATCTGAAGCCATATTGCCGGTCATTAATTAAGGAGTGATCCTCTAGGTGCTGCATGAGCTGTTTGATAATTATGTGCTCGAACACTTTGCACAGCACTGAGGTGACGGCTATGGGTCGATAGTTGGCTGGCTCCGAGCGATCCCCCTTCTTGGGAATCGGCTGAACATTCGCCTTTTTCCAAGGCAAAGGCACTGTACCCAAACTATAGGACAGCCGGTTTTGCTTTGACAATCTCTAAATCGGATTTTCGGTGCTGGTGTGGGCTGTAAGGGTTGTTGAGTGTGATGGAGAATTTGGCCTTTCAGATATATTTACTACTACTGAACTTACTTCTTCGTTGTTAATTTCTGTACGGGACAAGGCGTCCCGCATTGGTATTACTTTTGCCTTGCTTGTATATTACTGTAAAATTGTATTCGCTAAGTTTAAGTTTCCAACGAGTTAACCTCGAATTGGGCTATTTTAAATTCATGACCCATTGGAACGGTTTATGATCAGTAATGATGCCCAGACTATAGCTAAAAGCTCTTTTTCTATTGTGCTATAATTAATTTCGCTACTATTTAGGGTTCGAGAGGCGTATGCTATGGGTTTATCTGATCCTATGGGACCCTGTGTAAGAGTGGCTCCTATAGCTAAATTAGATGCGTCCGTTGTAAGTAAGAATTCTTTTTCAAAATTCGGAAATTGCAAAATTGGATCGTTAGTTAGGAGTGTCTTGCATTTTTCAAAGCAGTTTTTGTAGTTAACATCGTTACAGTTTATTTTTGAACCCTTTTTTAAACATTGGGTCATAGGTTTTGTAATTTTTGCAAAATCTGGAATAAATTTACGGTAATATCCTAACAGGCCTAAAAGCCGCTTTATTTCTGTGGGCGTTTTAGGAATAAGGAATTTTTGTACGGCTGAAATTTTTTGGGGGTTTGGCTTGATACCATCTTAATCGTTCGTACCGTAATCTTCAACAAGATTTGCTCACTTTTATGAGGATATGGTAAAAGATCAAACTCAACTACTATAGAAGTCAGCTGCCCCTCATTGTTTACAAAATGTGCAGTTACTACTATGTAAGGCTTATTCGTAAGTGACGTCCAGAAATCAAAAGTCAGAGAAACTTTATATTTTAAGGACTTGATCAAATTAATAACATCTTTTTTTTCTCCTTGTACAAGCTTTGAATTCCTTTGGTAATTAATTTAATTTGTACTATAATCAATAAATAATTTGTAAATATTAAATACAATAAAAATAAAATAACTATTATACAACTTATAGCTAAGAACAATTAAAATGCATCGTAGAATTCCTCCGCAGCGCATGCCTCTTGTGGTAGCGTTCCTTTGGTTAATTTGCAACGACTTGGTAGAGTATAATTTCCATTTAAAACATATATGAGCTTTTGAAAATGTTCCTCTTCAACGATATGAAATGAATGATTACCATGAATCACAAAATTTTTACAAAAATTGTCATACTCCGATTTTCTTAAAGAAGTTTTTTGTTTCTCTATGCAACTGTTGTTTCGTCGGCATGAAGTGGATGTACTGGCATTACTGGCAATGCTGGCATCTGGATCCGTAGATTTTTAGTATAGATGTAGATGTTTTCTGTGAAAAACCTTTATTGCAGATTTTACACGTAACACGACGCTATCTAATGTTGTGCGGATAGCTTTTTTTTTCTTACCCTCAGTTTTTCTTTTGGTTGCATTCTTTTCCTGCTCTATCAAAGTCTTTTCAGGTGTATCGGTAGCTATCAAACTACGTCCTGGTTTCCTTCGTATTCTCTTCATTTTTCTTGGCCCCGCTTTCACTGAATCTCTAAATTCAAAAGGTGACTTAAAAGACGAATTTGCAGCTAACGTTGACGGCGCGCTTATATTGACAACAGGTGTATTTTCAATTTAAAATATTGGAGGAGGAACACTGACTGGCTGTTTCTGAGACAGTTCAACTAGATCGGGTAGTTCGTTCGGAACATTCGTTGTATTATAATTTCCCTTTTCAGGACTGTTAGCCAAAACTCTTAGTACTGAAGCAGGCGTACGTTCACATTCTGCACGTTCTTCCACACCATATTCTTCAAGAATACTTATAGAGTCGGGTGTAGAAGCACCTTCGACTCGTAGGTCTTCTGGGCAAGGACGGTCGGTTACTGAACTGGGAAGGAAATCTTCGTCAGTAAAAATGTGGCGGTCAAATGGATAAATACCACACTTGGCAAAGGAATTTGTTATATTCTTTGGCGTCATCGCTTTTTGAAAGGCAGAGCCTATTAATTCACCTAAATCATAAATTGTTACAGGCTTTCCGGGATTTCGCAAAAGCCATGAATCAATGGCTGCGTTATAAAAAGTTTTGAATGGGCCATAGACGCCAACATCGAGGGACTGCAACTTAGCGGATGTGTGGGGATGAAGAGTTAAAATATGCACTCCTGCATTCTTAGCCAAATCCAGGGCTTCTAAACTTAAATGGGATTCATGGTTATCCATTATTAAAATGCATGGATTATCTTTAGACGTATTTGTATGCCTAATAAAATGTTTCATGACCTCTGGAAAGATAGTTGAATTCATCCACCCTGTAGGTGTCGCCAATCCCAACGTCCCAGGTGGCGTATTTTTTATCATATGGTCTTTGAAGTTCTTTCTGGGAAAGACCATCACTGGTGGTAAGAAATTCCCACTAGCACTCACGATACAGCACGTTGTCACCAGTGTCCCTCTTTCCCCGCTAGTGACTTTGCCAATAGTTTTTCTGCCAGTGGGGGCGAGAACTTTCTGTGGTTTTTGTACCGTAGTAGTAGATGTCTCGTCGAGATTAAAAATTCTAGTTCCATCAGCAAAAGCAGAACTTCGGGACATAAGATTTTCTAAATTATCATAAAATTTATCAATATTGCTTCGGTTAAAAGCTGTGGCTCTGGCAAGACTGCACGGTTCGGGCTTTTTTAAACTGATGTTATTTCTGCGTCTGAAAGAAATTAACCAGTCTTTGCCAGCCATTTGCTTCTCCTCCCAGGAAGCAGGAATTTTTAAACGGTTAATTTTTGCACACTGTAATGCCACCCTCCGGCTTTCTTTCGCTGATAAGCCATAGAACAGAAGAGCACAATGGGTATAATAGTTTTTGAGCATTATCACTTGTTCTTCATTGAAAATTTTATTTACCGAGTAGTTAGGTTCTAACTGCGAAGGTAACAAATCATCAAGTGATGCACAGTTCGTGGGATACAGGGAGGCCAGAGATGCCCTCCGAGCGGAGATTAAGCGGGCGAAAGCCGCGGCTTATAAGGAGCTCATGGAGACGCTGGAGCGGGACCCATGGGGGCGGCCTTACCTTATGGTAAGAGGAAAGCTGCGCCCCCGGGCCCCGCCGTTGACCCGGGTTCTCCAGCCAGCTCTGCTCGGTGGAGTGGTCGAGTCCCTGTTCCCGGCGCGAGCGGAACACGTTCCGCCGCAGATGACTCCGCCACCTCGGTCGCCTGTGGCGCCCAGTGTGGTAGTTGACGACGAAGTCCCCGAGGTCACTTGGGTAGAACTGGAGCTGGCGGTGCGAAGGCTTAGAGCCAAGAAGAGCACCGCCCCGGGACCCGACGGCATTCCAGGCCGCGCGTGGGTCCTAGCTCTGGGAGAAGACGGTCTCGAAACCCGGCTGAGAGGGTTCCTCAGCGCATGCTTGGAGCGGGACCAGTTTCCGAAGATGTGGAAGACGGGGAAACTGGTCCTCATCCGAAAGGAGGGTCGCCCGGCGGACGAACCATCCGGCTACCGGCCCATTGTGTTGCTCGACGAGGTGGGCAAGCTCTTTGAAAGAGTTATTGCGAAGCGCCTCGTCGAGCACCTCTCTGGTAGGGGGCCGGACCTGGCGGATGCCCAATATGGCTTCCGCCGGTGGCGGTCCACCGTGGATGCCATGATGCGCGTGAGGACTTTGGCGGAGGAGGCAGTTGCCCGGGGTGAGGTGACGTTGGCGGTGTCCTTGGACATCTCTAACGCGTTCAACACCTTGCCCTGGAGTTGCATCAGGGAGGCACTCGTGTACCACGGTGTGCCTCTCTACCTCCGCCACATAGTCGGGGCGTACCTGACGGAGAGAGCCGTCATCTACCCAAGTGCGACCGGCGTCGGTCGGCGTGAGATATCGTGCGGTGTTCCACAGGGATCGGTTCTCGGCCCGCTACTGTGGAACATTGGATACGACTGGGTGCTTCGCGGTGAGCTTGCGGACGGCGCCGCCGTCACGTGCTATGCGGACGACACGCTAGTGATGGCGAGCGGGGCTACACACCGCGAAGCGATCCTGAGGGCCACGACCGCGGTTGCTCAAGTCGTGGAACGGATCCGGCGGCTGGGCCTTGAGGTGGCTTTGCATAAATCCGAGGCCATGTTCTTTCATGGACCTCGGCGCACGCCACCACCTGGTTCCAGTCTCACAGTGGGAGGCACTCTCATCGGCATCAAGCCCCAGATGAAATATCTGGAGCTCGTGCTCGACGGCCGGTGGGACTTCGGGAAGCACTTCCGAAGTCTGGGCCCCAAATTAGCGGGCACAGCCAACGCTCTGGCGCGGCTACTGCCCAACCTGAGGGGCCCGGAGGACTCCTGCAGGAGACTCTACGCGGGTGTCGTGCGGTCCATGGCCCTGTACGGGTGTCCCGTGTGGGCGGACACCCTGAGTGATCGGCACATGCTTCTGCTGCAGCGTCCGCAGCGGAAGTTGGCGTGCCGCATCATAAGGGGGTACCGCACGATATCATTCAACGCGGCGAGTCTCCTCGCCGGATCGCCACCATGGATCCTGGAAGCGAGATGCCTTTCGGCGCTATACCGGTTCCGAAGGGCGGCGCGGGAGCGGGGTCACGATCCCGAGCCCGAAGAAATTCGGGCCGTGAGACCCCGGCTCCACAGGGAAATGGTGGCGGAATGGGAGATGCGACTTGGGCAACCAGGTGCAGGGCACGCCGTAGTAACGGCGGTAAGACCCATCATGGGGGAGTGGCTAGAGAGGCCACACGGCAGCCTCTCGTACCGTCTGACGCAGATGATCACCGAGCACGGATGCTTCGGAAAGTATCTGCGTCGGATGCACAAAGAGCCAACGTCCGAGTGCCATCACTGCGACGCGAGCGAGGACTCAGGTCCGCACACGCTCACCGAGTGTCCGGCGTGGGAGACGCCGAGGCGGGAGCTTGTGGCGGCCCTGGGAGTGAGGGTTCTCACGCTCTCCACCTTGCTCGCGGCGATGGTTCGCTGCGCGGATGCGTGGGCGGCCGGCGCCTCCTTCTGCGAGCAAGTAATGCTCGTGAAGGAGGCGGCGGGGCGTCGGAGGTCGATGAACGACCTCCGCCCCCCATGAGCGCCGGCCTGGGGGTGATAGGTGAAGCCGCCTGTCACCCTGGCAGAAGCAGGCCGCGGCGGTGGCGCGCGTGGCGCGCCTCCCCGTTTCCGGGGACGAGTTGGGGACTCTGTAGTCCCCACACCCGAGAAGAGGGCCAGATCGTGAGAGATGGCCCTGGGTCGGCCGGGGTGCGACGGATATGCCTGTCAACCTCACCTTCGGCAACCAAAACGACCCACAGGCGGCGTGCGTTTTAGTCGGTTCGTGTCCGACATAACCTCCTCCACCGGCTCCGGTGGGGAGGTATCCGTGGGGATTTTGCGCACGTAAAAAAAAAAAAAGTGATGCACAGTTCTTGGTCTTCCAATAATATCTTTTCAATGTAGCAAATGGAACACTAGACTTTTCAGATGCCTTCCTTATGGACTCCCCTCCCCTAATTAACTGCAATCCTTCTTTAATTTTTTCATGAGGAGTTTTCCCTATTTTTCTCTCTGTCTTTTGCCGTGGCATTCTACATAAAAATAAAATAAAAAACAAATTAAAAATATATTTCAAATCAATTTTGATCGGAAAAAAGTAAATCATCTAACGGTAGGTTAGGGAAAGAAGGTAGGTTAGGGTTACCTAACTAGCAAAATAATTGCACAAAATTAATTACAATATATAAATAATATTATTTATCACCGCTTAAGGCATTTAAAATGAAGAAGGTACACAGTGACTCATGAGTCACTGTGTACCTTTTAAAAACGAGGCACTGTGTACCACTACGCCATTTTCAAAATATTTCTTCACTACAATCCAAACCTTAATCAAACATAAGAAAACACGAGACCAAAACAATAGATAAGAGATATAGTATTTAACATAAGTATTGGTTATCACGAATTACTACCAACAAATTAAGGAAAAGAATTGAAACTCACCTCAAAAATATTTTTTACGAGAGCGAAAATCAAAATCGTCGTCGTCACACCTCCACACAGCGCTCGTTACGCGAGCCGACTAGTTGAAACGTGTAGGGATATTAAGCGCTAGGAATGAGCGATAGAGACAACTGTATACCACCTTTTCTTTCAGCTGTATCATTACTGAGTCACTGAATTCGACCGAGTCACTGTTGCCTCCCTGACCCTAGTATTTTTATTATTACTGAGCGTATTGGAATTTATGCTACCCTCATTCTCATGATTAAATTACATGATAATTTTATTTTTATCTGTCAACAATTGGATGCGTTGTGCTTTCCACACGGTTAATTAACAACTTTTTTATTTATTGTTTTTTATTTATAAAAATGAATCAACAACTTACAACTATTATGAGAGCGCATATTATTACTTTGCATGAGCAAAATATTTGAATACATGAAATATCTCGAAAATTGAACATATCGGTAAGTAGTGTTTTCTGCAATTTATTATATTGAAAGTTATTTGATCTTATAATCATCATCATCCTGGAGAATCTATATATCTCCCAATACTAATAATAAACAAAAATATATAAGTAGGCATATAAATTTTACAGAATTTTAACAAGGAATTTTATTACTTTTTTTCCATTACAAAGCAGCGGTGGGTGCGCCGATATGGCGATTCAGGCACCAGAGACCGTCTTCGGCCTGGCCCCAAAGCCTTTGCCTACACCGATGCGTGTTCTTTGCATAAAGAGGTGGTTGAAAAACATATTAAAAACCCCTTCCACCCGTGTTATGGCCACCAAACACCATGTTTCATTGCAAACAGTAAAGAACCATCTTCGGGCAGCTGGGATCAAATGTCGCAGACCGGCAAGAAAAATTTTGACGTGGGATCTTCATCGTCGAAGTAGGTTTAGGTTTGCCAGGGGATATTTAAATTTTGACTGGTGCAACAATATAGTAATATTTAGTGATGAAAAATATTTTAAATCAGACAGGGATGGACGCAAAATTTTATGGAGAAAAACAGGTGAGCGATATTGCCAAAAAAAATATTCTACCGTGCAGGTCTAGTGGTAATATTACTTGAATTATTTCTGTTTAATTATATTGCAAATCTGAATTTTAGTGGTTTCAATTATACTTAGTATATATACTTCGGTATAGGTAACTTGGAATAATTAAAACCACTATATACTATCTAATATATAGGCAAATTTAAGCAAATAAATGACTATTATTATCTATAAGTATTATTTTATAATTCATATTTATAATAAAAGTTGGAATTTGTTGCGCCATTTCTTCTCCACTAGTGCTTAGGAACTAAAAGATGTAGGTAATTATGTGGCATCATTTTGAGAAATAAAGAAATTGTTCTGAAAATAAGTGAGTGATGTTATTGTTAACTAAATGAGAAGTTATTATGTTTGCATATAGTATAATTTCTAAACGTTAACATGGTGATTCACTACACTTTAGTTACTGAAAGTTAATTAGTTTACCTGCGTCCATGCTTGTCTGATTTAAACATCCAGAGGGATAATATTGAATAACCTATTTATTATATAAAGAATGTGAAATGTATAAACCTAAACCTGTTGTACTCGGCTACGACGACATGGATTTCAATTATCCCGAACAATAGTATATGACTATTCTTAGGTCTACTAAATACCATTTAGCAAAAATGTTTATCAAAATCTGTCTAACTGTTTAGAAGGAGTTTAGTTACAAACATTGTGACATATATATGTAGTTCTACGACACAACACAATTAAATTATTTATTTACTGAACAATCTTACTTTAATATTATATCGTTGAAACAATGATGTTGTTTTATTTTCCATATTATTTTTGAGACTACGGAACACTAAGTATAAAAGACAACTGTATGGTTCCTTAATATAACAAACAAAATAAAGAACAAAAACAAAACTATTTATTAAATCAAAACTACTACATCAATACAGTTGCGGTTCGAACTCGCTACCTTTATAATGCCCTTACGCCTATAATACCACTCAACTGCGTTAGCCTGTGCTAGTTTAATGAAATTTACCTTCTCATTCGATGGCAGGCAAATCACTCACTAACACATATTCAATCGTTCACGATTCATGATCGTGCACACTGGCACACATAAACATAATACACTAATACGCCTGTAACGATGACGCACACATGTGACTTCAAAGCAATGGAGTTATTGTTTTTGACTGTTCACACACATATGTAAAACATACGGGTGTTTGCACTTGACCCAGATGATAAATAGATTTTATTAGATGGATAGGCTAACGTTTTTGTCTTGTGTACACTCATTCATTATAATACATACACCACCGCGAATCCGGCAAAAAACACGGTCTGTTATCCGGTGAAAAAATTCTTGCTCATAATTTTGGTGTCTTAAGTTTAGTTTTAAAAATGCATTCTTCTATTCTTCTTTGTTCCTCGTTTTTGTGTATGTTTTAGAAGAATTTTCTAAGATATAAAATACTTTTTAACGCTTAACTTTTTGCATAACGTTAGTCGACTTTCCTTCACTCACTACTTTTTTCAGTTATTAAAAAATATCTAAACTTTTTTTTTTATTAGTTTCAGAATGCCGATGACTGGTGCCGAAAGGCAAAAAAAAAATATTAAAAGACTTAAACAACAAAACCCTGAAAAATATGAAGAAAAAAGAAAAAAACATCTGGAGAAGGTTAAACAAAACTCAAGAAAAATATCAGATCTCATTGACAGTAAAAAAGAAGCTCGAAGACAAAAATGGAAAGAAGCTAATGATAGAAGAAAAGAAAAGATAAAGCAAGCAGAAAAGCAAAAAAAAGGAAGAGGATTTAAGGAAAAAAAGAGAAATCTATGCAGCTAAACGAGAACTATACTTGAAAGTAGAAAATACAAAACTTAAGCTGGAAAATAAAAAAAATCACGAAAAGTTGAACAGAATGATGAAAAGAATGGTTGTTATGAAAAAACGCATTTATCGAAACAAAATATATAATGAACATCTGAAAGCTAAAATCCATAGTCAAGCCACCGCCACAGATAATCAGCCCGTACTACAGAATTTACCTGAAGAAATCCCAAAAACCCCAATGTCAAAAGCAAGCAGTTTTGTCGAAGATATTGTTGTAAGGGAAGAGGATAATGAAAAAGTGAAGCGAAAAGTTTTCGAATTAAACGTACTTACAGAATCTTTAAAACAGCAGTATACTATTGCAGATACAAACTATGAAAAAACAGTACTCAAAAAGGTAGTTAACAACGATCTTGTAAAGAAATATAGTTTAACTACGAAACTTGCATCAACTTTAGGATTAAAAGGACGAATAAGAATTGATGAAACAGTAAAAGAAGCCAAAGAAAAAGATAACGTTAAAAAAATCAAGGAGTTCTTTTTACGTGATGACGTCAGTCGTGCTACAGCAGGGCGAAAAGAATGTAAAACCTTTAAGAAAGATAAACAACAGAAACGTTTTCTTTTAGATTCCATGAAAAATCTGCACATGAAATATAAATCAGAGGGAGGAAAAGACTCTTATACTACATTTACTCGGTGTAGACCATTTTATGTTATGAATCCTAATCTTAGCGATCGCGAAACTTGTGCCTGTGTTAAACACAGCAATTTAATACTGAAGGCCGAAAAGCTAAAAACTTTAAAACTTATACCGAGTTGTAAAGTCACCGATTTAGTAACGGAAGTATCTTGCAACATTAACTCCAAACAATGCATGTATAATACATGCTCATCTTGTATGTCTAAGATCGCTATAGTATCTCTTGAAGAAAATACAAATGACATCAATATTACTTGGCAGGAGTGGGGATTGAAAAAACATGAATATGTAAAGATTCTAAAAACTGGTCAAAAACAATCCATGACTACCAAAAAAATTGGTTGCCTGTAAAGTCGGTATACGGGCGAAAGTTTTACGTGACAACGACTTTGAGTGGTAAAATAATTTTAATGTGAATATTCATTCGTATAGTAGGAAGAAGGATGAAATATCACTACACAATCGTTTTACAATTAACTGGCAACGTGTAAACTTGTATGCAGGCGCCTAAGCGAAATAGAAGCGCAAGACATGAACCGGTGTGTATGCCTATCTCTCTCACTCTCTCTCTCTCGCTCTGTCTCTCTCGCCCTTAGGCGGGCTAACTGTGCTCGAGTGGAAGGGACGCGTGCCTTTCACTTTTTATGTCTGTCTCTCTCGCTCTTAGGCGGGCTAACCATGCCCGAGTGGAAGGGACGCGTGCCTCTCACTCGCTCTCATTGTGAGCGCATAACGTGAGCGGAGCGTAACGCAGTTTCTTGAAGTGTCACCCGGCAAACCAATTTATAAGACGTTATCACGTCAAAAACGGACGTCTACAAGCGCTCTTAGGGATTAAAATTTTGAAGTGTCGGTTTTTGGGCGGATATTGGTTTCATTAGTTATTACTGTATACAAAAATGACTTCTGGGTCAAATCAGTCCATAAACCAATTAATTAGAATTTTTTTTCGAAAACTTTGTATGGAGAAAGAAAAAAAAAAAAATTCTCTGAAACGGCAAGGAAAACCGTAATATCCTCACAGATGGTTTTAGAGCTAATTATTCATGATTTTTTGGTGTACAATATATTACGGTTGTAATTGCCGTTCTTTTTTAAAAAAACATTCAAATTTAAAATATTATTTTTAAGCATGAAACAGGGTTTTTGGGTTTAAAGGAGAAAAACGACTGATATAAAAAAATGATTCATGTATTTATAATCGATAAATAACCAAAGAAAGCAGATATTAATATAAACTTGAATAATATGAATACAAAAAACACATTAAAATAAATTGCACATGATCGTCATGTGCAAATGACATGTTATTTATTTTGACATGTAATTAAATACACACATAATGAATAGTAAAATAAAATACAAAATTAAAAAAGCTTTATACATACTAGAACAAATAAACCATTACATTATTACTAATTTTCCTTATCACTATTGTTATCCGATTCTGAGTCAGAATCCAGATTAGATATGTCCAAAATGTCTAATTCAGTTTCCTGAAATTCAAATTAAACTGAGTTTCTGGGAAAAAAGTCTGTATTTTCTTGGTATCCAACTTGGGCCTATGTGCACTTAAAAAGGGATCCGAGGAAACAAGAAGCATACTCAGGATATCTTAATTAGAGGCCTGCCTGCTGCTCTTGCGCGAATGATGTTCCCTGAACCTCCTAAAATCTTTGTTACGAGACTCTGAAGCTTCTTCTGAAAGAGACTCTATTGGTACAATGGCATTTCTCTCGATTATCTCAGCTTCGTGGATCAATAGTTTGTGTACTGCAGACGACATGTCCATTTGTATAATTTAACGTACTTTTCAGCTGTTTTGCGGGCAAATTCTTTAAATTTGGGTGTGTTGATTTTCTCCCCAGATGTTATTGACTGAAGAATTATAGTAAATCTTCTAATTCATTCTTCATCCAGACCAGGAATAGCTGCTGTTTTATGAGGAAATTCAAACAATTTTCTTGCTGTATTACCGTCGTTTGTTGTTCCCGATCCTTGTCTAACGATATCGATTAAAAGATAATTCATCTTTAAATTTGTCTTGTACGTTTTTTTTCTATTGTTTAACATTTCTTTGTGCTCGTTACTTCTTGCTGCCCACAGTTCGAAATCGAGCCTATAAGAAATATGTAATAGACATTCCATGCAATTTATACGGGCGTGCAGCGATGATAACCCAAATTCGTAAATTTCAGGTGATACGGTTTTTGATGTTACTGCATCCAAATGGTTCATTTCTGTCGGTTTAGCCAAACACAGGTAGCATGATGCATTTGATCTAGCTTCAGAGAGATACGTGCAAACTTTAGCGTCAATCATTGTCATAATTAGCTTGTGAGTCACTTTGTTATTATTACTGCATTCAGTGGGGATAAGCGACTCAATTTCATTATCCATTTGTCTTTTGTGGTCAATTGTGTTTTCTTACGCTTAGGGGGAAGTATTTCAGTGGCTTCGGTTGCTTTGCCGTTTAGTTGACTTGTTTCCTCACTTTGCCTTTCATTCTGTTCTTCAATATTAGTTGTAGTGTTTTTATTACTTACACTATTCCGCAGGAAAGAAAGTCTTGAAAAATACATATATCGAGCATCTGAACCAGAAGGAGTTGTTTTTTCTTTTTTGTATTCTTAATTGTAGCAGTCTCGTATGTTTTTCCATTTTTTTTGGAGTTGTGTACCTAAAAATAATAATTATTAATATTAATAATTTTCTTGTTTCAGATAGATATCTGAAACATGACATGAAACAGACATATAACTCTAAATGAACTACCCGTAGCAAGATTGCTACGGGTTATTCATTTGGAGAACTTAGCTACAATTATCGCCTAGGAAAATCGACGATTACAGGAATTGTCCGCAAAGTATGTAAATCATTGTGGAATAAGTTGGTAAACATAGTCATGCCCGAAGCGACTGAAGATACCTGGAAGACAATAGCTCGAGACTTTGAGAGATATGCAAATTTTCCAAATTGCATTGGTGCTATAGACGGCAAGCATATCCGAGTTATAAAGCCTGTTGATTCGGGATCTTTATATATCATAACTATAAACATTTCTTTTCCATAGTGCTCTTAGCACTTTGCGACGCCAACTATTGCTTTACTTATGTTGATATTGGGGCTTATGGCAAAAGCAGTGATTCTGCTATATTTAAAAATTCTTTATTTTATAAACGACTGACAGAAAAATCATTAAAAATACCAACAACTAAACCAATATCTTATGTAGACCCAACACCAATGCCTTATGTTTTAGTTGGAGATGAAGCCTTCGGCTTAGCAGAAAATTTAATGCGTCCATATTCAGGCAAATGTTTACCATATGAAAAAAGCATTTTTAATTATAGGTTATCGAGAGCCCGACGTAACATTAGTACACTTTTGGTATTTTGGCGAACAAATGGCGCATCTTTCATAGGCCTATAAATGTAAACATAGATTTCGCCGAACACATAATAAAAGCCTGTTGTATTCTACACAACTATGTGCGGACTAGAGATGGTCTAAAATATAATGATACTTTATATGGTATACTGTACCAATGACTACTCTCAATACCTTGCATGCGGGAAGAGGGACACCGTCATCTTTGAATATCAGAGATACATTCGCGCATGACTTTGTCAAAGATGGGCGTGTTCCATGGCAATACACAAAAATATAGCTACAACTAACGTACCGTACTTGTAATGTTTAGGTACTTAACTAAATGTAAACTAACAAAATGAGATATTAACGTTGTGACCTGCATTTAAAAAATGCTCGAAATGTCTATATAAACAGCCGAAGTTTGTTTATATTTAGTTAAGTATCAAAAGTATACCGAGAGTATAATATACTAGCGCTTCATAATAATAATTGATAAGAAGTAACAATTCAGTCAGTGCATTTTTGGTGAATACTTAATTAAAATATTAGCTACTTACTTGAAATATTCTTTTTTTCCAACGTGTCTTCACAATTTCCAAATACCTCCACCAATTCATGCCAAGCTCGGTTCTTGATAATTTTATTTGAGTAATCCTCACACTGAAAATCCCATATTGCAGGTCTCTTCTCCACCTCATCAATAAATAGTTCAGTGTCGAAACGATCCATGGCGAACTCACTAGTTGTAACGTGGTATCCGCAACGCAACTGAATGCGACGTAAAGACTCCATAGTAATAGAAACGCGCGGTAGTAGCGCGATTCTATTTTCTGGTGGTTGGGTTGCGGTAACCGCGCGGCTTGATTAACCACGAGGTTATGTCTGAATGATTACTAAATAACTCATACAAATAAGACCCGCGCGATTTCCGTGCGATTCTGAAATCTCGCGATTCCCGCCGTGTCTGAAATACCCTTGGCTTTTTTAATTGTGATTTTAATTCTGAAATTAGAAACGTAAAATGTACCAAATAGTTTTACTAAAGGAAATGTTTATTTAATATAGTATAAAAAAAATAACAAACATAACCATTCTCTTCAACAATCTTAGAAAAACAGAAATTAGGAGACACTTCCAAATACCCGTTTTTTCCTTATAGGGGGCCTAAATCAGGTACCTCATCAGGGCATAATGGGTAAAGGCTATATAATGAGAACAATCAACTTATTTTTATAGTTTTACAATATTTATTAACATAAAATCACTTATATTTTCATTTAAGCGTCTTAAATTATTAATCAGACTCATATTCAATCTTATCTTGTTTAAACTATAAATCATCTTTGGCAACAAACAGCTACTAAAAAGAATTTAAAAATAAGGATAATAAGGATATAAGGATAATAAATCTGTTGCATTTAGCAAAGACGTTTTTTTAAACAAATTGTTTTATTTTGTTATAGTAGACATTTTGATACAGTAGACATTTTGATACAGTGGTTATTTTGTTATAGTAGACATTTTGGAGTGGACATTTTGATACAGTAGACATTTTGATACAGTGGACATTCTGATAGAGTGGGCGAGATGGCCCTAAAGGAACTAGAGTACCTATTGTTATTTTTATAGTTTTACAAAATACTTTAACATGAGATCACTTATATTTGCTCATTAAAACTTCCTAAATGTTTAATTAGACCCGTATTCAATCTTTAATCTTGTTTAAATTATAAATCATTGTGGAACAAAACAACTAAATAAAAACTAGTAAATAAGAATTAAATAAAAACTAAATTACTCTTGGCAGGCATCACAGTAATAATTGCCTCTGCCAGAATAAGAAGTGCACGCTTCGTGAGCCCACATGTCACAATCGTCACACCTGATTCAATCTTCTAGAGGTGGTTCAGTATATACACTGACGGACTCATAAACTGCATCAAAGTAATAGACGACTTTGAAATAAATATTTTAACCAAGTATGCATACTTTCTATGCAGATTTAAATTGAAACCTCTAGATTGGTTCGTGAACTTTAAAACAGCGTAGGGTCATATCTTTAAGTTTAAGTTTATGTACTGGAAAGGACCTTAAGACTTTTATTGAAGAAAAAACAGAAATTTAAGAAAAATTGGTTTAATTAAAAAATTGGTTTTAACAATAGACACAAACTTTATGCAAGGGTTTATTTGTGTTTTAATAAGGTGTATTACCCCCACGTGCCCTTATTACGGATTCTAATCGGTTCCGCATAGATTTTATAAGGGTTTTTAAAAGATCTTGCGGAATATTGTCCCATTCTTCTGAAAGTGCTGTTCTTAGTGCTGCCACTGTCGTGGGCGAAGGGTTTCTCGCATATACAGCTCTTTTTAAATTGTCCCAAACATGCTCGATGGGATTAAGATCCGGGCTGCGTGCTGGCCAATTCATTGTACGTATCCCAACCTCTTCGCAATAATGTTGAACTTGTGCTGCTGCATGCGGCCGGGCATTATCCTGCATTAAAGTAAAATTTTCGCCTATGAATCCCATGTAAGGCACCACGTGATCTTCTAATATCTCTGTTATGTAGCGATGTGCTGTCAAACCCCCTCTATTACCGTTTTGACGGACCATGTCTATGAACACAAGTTCGGTTCGCCCGTTCATCGATATGCCACCCCAGACCATACATGAACCGCCTCCAAAAGGAACACGCTCCTCAATGCAACTTTGAGCATATCGCTCCCCACGTCGACGATAGACTCTTCTGCGACCATCTGCACCATATAAACATGTCCTACACTCGTCCGTGAACAATACAGAGGCCCACTGCTCTTCTGTCCAATTCAGGTGATGACGCGCAAATCTTAAGCGAGCTTGTCTGTGAGCTGTAGACAACTTTGGACCATTTGCTGGTCCAAAAGGGGTGATATCCGCTTCCTTTAACCTTCTTCTTATTGTTCGTGCACACACGTTTACTCCACGCACTTCATTAAGCTCGGTTTTGATGTTAACTGACGTGAGGAAACGATTTCGCAGGGAAGTTATAACAATAAATCGGTCATCACGACCTGTGGTTGCTCGAGTTCTGCCTGTACCACGTCTCCTCCTGTAAGAACCTGTCTCTACAAACCTTCTGTATATTCTAGAAACCGTAGACTGGTTTAAATTTAAATTTCTACCAATCGTTCGTTGATCCAAGCCCTCCCGCACCAATGCTACAATTTGTGCCGCTTGTTCGGACGAAGTATCCATATTATGGTTCAAAAACTCTCGATGTGTTAAAAAACTAACCCAACAATTATGCTGGTAACAATAATTCAATTGACAAAACAAAAAAAATCAATGAGAATCAATTTAAAACTTTGCTATAAATAAGACGCAAATCTGATACTACAAGTAAATTTTCTTTCCCGGCTATATTCATTTGTTTTACTGCAGTTCTATTTTTAAATTTAATTTTTTTTTAAGATTAAGAGCCAGTCTTTCCATATTTATATAATTTAATCTAAAAAGTTTGCATACTTATTATAAAAAATCCTTTTAGAGTAAACCTGAACTTTGATGCAGTTTATGAGTCCGTCAGTGTAGATCAGCACAGACTAAGCAAGCGTATTCAGTTTTGTCATTCTGACTGTTTTTTGGACCACGTTTGGATCTTACCTGTCTCTTGTTGGTATTACTACAACAAGCTATTACTTCCTTCTTATTAGTGCTGGGTTCCTTTAAATTTTTCTTCACTGCCTTAAGTTTAGTGTTAGTAGGTTTCTTCTTTTTGTTTTCTTTTTCCCTTAGTTCCTCTTTTACTGGTGTGCTTGTTAGTATTTCAGCCTTTTGTGCCTTTCGTTTTCGTGTAGTTATATTCGGTGTGATTTGAGGGAGTGGTCTGATGTCTATTGGAGTTTTATGCTGTTTTATTGGTGGTGACGGCTGCATTTCCGGAGTTGTGGGCCTGTTGACTTCAGTAACCTGTAACTCCAAGTCTGTGTCAGCTACTAGTGGCGGAGAATTGTTGGACTGCATCTCAGATGCTGTTTCTTCAGTTTGTCCTGCTGTCACTTCTGCTGTTTCGCTTAAAATAGTCGGTGTTTCTGTAATATCGGTGTTATCGTTAGTAGGTATCTCGATATTCAACACAGCGCACGGTGGTCTAAGCGCCGAACAAGCGCGGTCATAAATACCTTACTTTATTAAATTTGTTAAATGGCATTTTTTCTGAGAAGTAAATAATAACAAAATACTTCACGAATTAATGCTTTATTTACATAATTTAATACATTACACACAGTAAACAGTGCAATATGTACTGTTTAATAAAAATTTACATATTCAAAATATCTGAATATGATATTAATGCCGTTCATGAAGGGGTTATCATTAAATATTATACTTTTATATATTATACATATTATGTACTAGACATATTATGTATACATATTATGTAGAAGACAAGGAAACTAAAACTACAATTTATTTACAAACGTCATCATAACCACAACTAAGCTAAATCACTACACCAACCAACCTAATTTCAATTTAAACTAAATTTTTAATAAATCTAAAACCTGTCTCGACATAACGCTCTTTTTCTTACGGGAAAGTTTCCGAAGACCAGTAATGAAAGGGTCTGAGCTGAGTAAAAGTCTGTTAAGTAAGTCCTTATTCGTAAGTACTCGCGACATTTTTCTCGTGTGATCCCGTCTGAAAGCCTTATAATTTTTGTTATTAGATTCTGCTGCCTCTTCGGATAATTCCCCGATAGATAATAAAGCATACTGTGCTACTTCAGCACCATGGATGAGGACTTTATGAACGGAAGCTGGGAGATTATACCACGGATATTCTTGAATTAAAAGTCGCGCGGTTTCCAAAGAATATGTATTAAATTTATCCGAATCTATATTAAAACCCGAGGGCAAAGCTTGCAAAATTGTAGAAAAACGTTCAATCAAATCTATATTTAATCCAGTAATTTCAGCTGAAACTGCAGAATGAGAGAAAAAATATTGTGCCGTATTTCCATCGTTCTTTTTTTTTTTTTTTTTTTTTATATTGCACACGTCAATTGGACTTCGCCTTGCCTGATGGTAAGCTGAAGGCAAAATCCCAGAAAAGAGGGTCACCATTACTTACACATACCGTGTGACAATGGTGACACTCAGCTTGACGGCCTTATCATATGCTTTTTCACGCCCCGCTTAAAGGACCCGGGACTGTAGGAAGAAGGAAACACGTGAGCTGGTAATGAATTCCAGGCCTTAATGGTGCGACAGAAGAAAGAGTCTCCGAACCGCTTGGTTCTTGATCGGATGTTTTGCACCGTGTGCGGATGACATCTAAGACCTGCACGCGTTGTCCTGTGTAGGAAAGGGGAGGGTGGGACTAATTGGAAGAGCTCATCAGAACACTCCCCATGGTACAGACGGTAAAATACAGCCATGGACGCAACATCTCTACGCAGCTGTAAAGGTTCTAGGGTGTTCGTGATCTCGGGATTCCCAATGATGCGGATCGCACGTCGCTGCAACCTGTCGAGAGCATCTAGTAAGTACTTTGCTGAACCATCCCAGAGATGCGAGCAGTACTCCACACAGGAGCGAATTTGTGTCTTGTATAGAAGACACCGCTGCTCCGGCGTGAAAAATCGTCTCACTCTGTTCAGGACTCCGAGTTTTCGTGAGGCTGTTTTGATGATGCTTTCGATGTAGTTTTTGTTATTCAGGTTGCAGCGAACATCCATACCTAGGATATTGAGATTGTCCTGCAGCGGCAGTGGCGTGCTCTGAAGAGTGGGGAGGGGAAGGAAAGAAGATACTTTTGCTGTAAACGCACATGCCTGCGTCTTCTTGGCATTGAACTCAACCAGGTTCTCAGAGCCCCATTGAGAAATGTGATTCAGGACCCCGTCAAGCTCAGTGACAAGAAGCTGCCTTTTCTCTGCGATATCTGACTGCTTGGCCGCTGGATGTCCATGATAACTCCCATGTAAAGTGCTATCGTCTGCATAACAATGAACATTGCCGGTAGACAGCATGTCGTTGATATGCAGAAGAAAGAGAGTGGGTGATAAGACGGACCCCTGGGGCACGCCAGCATTAACCTGCAGAAACTCTGAAGCTCGTCCGTCACAAAGGACGCGAATACGGCGCCCCTGCAGGAAGCTAGCAACCCAGTTGCACAGCCTAGAAGGCAGACCAAAGGCAGGTAGCTTAGAAAGAAGCGATTTGTGCCAGACTCTATCGAAAGCTTTGGCGATGTCAAGACTAATTGCCAGTGACTCGCCGTGCTTGTCCATAGCCTCACCCCAAAGATGGGTAACGTATGCTAGAAGATCACCCGTTGACCGTTTCGGTCTGAAGCCATATTGCCGGTCATTAATTAAGGAGTGATCCTCTAGGTGCCGCATGAGCTGTTTGTTAATTATGTGCTCAAACACTTTGCACAGCACTGAGGTGACGGCTATGGGTCGATAGTTGGCTGGCTCCGAGCGATCCCCCTTCTTGGGAATCCGCTGAACATTCGCCTCTTTCCAAGGCAAAGGCACTGTACCCGAACTGTAGGATAGCCGGTACAGGCGCGTAAGCATTGGAGACAACTCCGCTGCACATTTTTTCAAAACTACCGCTGGAATACCATCCGGACCACTGGCTTTCCGGACATCGAGTGATTGCAGCACTGCACGGACATCGCGTTGCCTGATATGGATATCAGGCATCGCGTGGTCACTGTCGGGTAGTGTTGGTGGCTGCGTACCACAATCATCGATTCGGGAGTTGGCCGCAAAGAGATTAGCCAGCAGATTTGCCTTCTCTTGCGACTCATGGGCCAGGGATCCATCAGGGTTACGCAGCGGAGGCAGCGAAGGCTGACAGAAGTTGGCTTGCACGGCTTTAGCCAGTCGCCAGTAGCCACGGCTTCCCGTGGGATGCATCACTAGCTCTTGACCAAGCCGCGCTATGCGCAGGGCATCCGCTCTGACATAGGCCCTTCTACAGACCTTTGTGGCTCTGTTGTACGCTGCCTTGAAGTGGCCCAGATTGGGATGGCGCGTGGCGCGCGCCCTTACCCAAGCGCGGTACGCAGACTGTTTTTGTTCAACAGCTTCCGCGCACTCGCGCCCGAACCAAGGGCGCACCCCGCGGTCACCGGTGACATCGGTGTATGAGATATAGTATTCCATACCCAGACCGATCTCACCGGCGACAGCAGTAGCACAATCCGATGGGTTCTTACCTTCAAAGCAGCGCTCAACCCACGGGATGGACGCAAAATAGTCACGAAGTCCATCCCAGTCCGCTGACGAGTAGTGCCAGAGACGCCGCTTCCCCTGCACGGGTCGTGGGGGCGCCATAATAGGCACCGTGGAACAGACCAGGCAGTGGTCAGAGTTGCCTAACGCGGCTCGCACCGATACACTGTATCGGTCCGGATCACTCGTCAGCAGAAGGTCTAGCAGAGAAGGTGCTTGGCCCGACCTTCTTGGTATCCTAGTGACCTCGTGCACCAATTGGGTCAGGCCGTGCGCCAGAGCAAATGCGTGGGCGGCTCTTCCCGCATGGTCTGTTTTGGAGGAGCCCAACCAGATCTCGTGGTGGGCGTTAAAATCCCCCAAAAATACCATTTCGGCATTCGGAAATCGCTCCTGCGCATCATCTGCCGCCTGACTCAGATATTCAAAGAGTCGAGTTGTCTCAGCATCTCCTGTATGGGAACGGTAGAGGCACACATAGATCTGACTCGTAGGGCCATGGTCTACGTGTACCCAAAGGACGGAGAAGGATGGGTCCTCTAGGCAGCGCAAACGGCGACAGCAAACATCCGCCCTAACAAACACGCACACCCCGGCTTTTGCACGAAAACTTTCCTCAAGAACATAGCCAGGGTAGAGCAAGTAGGTCGTGTCGTCAGGGCGGTGTATTTGCGTCTCCGTTAGAAAAAACATGGCAGGTTTCGCCGTCTCTAGGTGTTGGTGGACGGCGTTGAGGTTTACATGGAGCCCACAGATGTTAGTGGACTCCACCTCAAATAGCAAGCTTTTGGGAGTGTGACGAGCCGCTGTGTTGCCTTTTTCTATAAATTGCGCTGCCATGAGTTTGGGTGGGAGAAGGCGTGAAAAAAAGAAGTGATTGCCGCCGCAGCACCGTGTGACAAAGCGCGGGATATTGGTTTTATCTATGAATGTGAGGCATGGCGAGAGCCGACGCGCCGAACGGAAGGGCCCCCGTACCCCCCCGAGTATGGTCGCCGGGCTCCCAAATCCGGTCACCAACCGGCACGACGAACCATATCGGGATTATGCGCGGCCTGGTGAGGCAGCCTCCCAAGGTGGTTAACCCCAGTTGGGCCCCTGTACTATACCGCGGGCGGCCAGCGGCACCACCGTTTCTACAGGTCTCCCTGTTCGGCGCATCGCCCCGCGCCATCCCCACTAGACTACGCCAAGACCCACTGGTCCCACTAGTGCTGCGACAACCACCACCTCTGCCCGGCTATGCACATGCTGACCCCTGAACACAATCCAACCGAGATTGAATTGCTATGGAGGGTTTTTCGCAATAGTGCACGGTGGTACCTACCCGGTCGAAACTTGAGACAAATTTGTGCCACCAAGTTTCTACCACCAGTAAAAAGAGTTTCTTCGTGGTGCTCCGTGGTTTGTCTACTATTAAACCTAGTCTACGTGTAAACTTCTTCTGTACATACGATTTCCTATCTGATACTTGTCTCTTCTCTTCATCCGACCTAACCTGCCACTTTTTAACATCCATCCTGTAAGCAAGATGAACAAAATATTCGAAAAAGCAAATCCAAGAATGTAAAGGAGATACGCCAAACTCAAACTTACTTTCATCAGATTGTTTCTGTAAGCAAATGTCTATTTTGTTCATTACTTTGGGAGTTGCTCCACATATGTAACACTTGCAGGATGAGGATTAACTCAAAGTAGTACACACTTTACCATCCACCATTCCATCCAGTTAACTGTAAAGCGTGTTGTATTCTGAAATTGCGGTTATTAAAACTAAAAGTGCTTGGTGTCAAATTATTAATCTTTTCTCGGAAGTAATCTTCCTCGTCCTTAGATACATCAGAGGTTTCTTTCAAAAACTGAAAACGAATAGGTCTGCAGTATCTAGTGGAAGAGGGTCGGGGATTTTTCCAAACTGTAACGAAGGGTGTGCGCAGCTTTCAATGCTGAGATGGGGCCCTATTTGGGCTCGCATAGTGTTGCACCCGTAGTTTAATTTTAATGTACTGTTTTTTTTTATTTTTCTTTAATTTTTGTTTTTTTTTATTTGATGTACCTACCTGTTAACTGTAGTAATGCCTGTTTGTATTTGGTGGGGTGCCCGCTGTGTGGGGGCCTGAATAAAATATTTTTCTTCTTCTTCTTCTTCTTCTTAATACTGTCTGAAGGGCTATTTACTACTAACTTAAGTGGAACATAAGACGTGACAAATAAACTACTGTCATCTGTACAAGAGGAATCTGAAAAAGACTGTTTGTATTCACTTTGGCCTGTACTACCATCAAATCCCCACTTTCTAAAATTTCTTTTTGTGACTCAAGTATTCTAGAAGTTGTGTGATTTAATAAACTTTGCAATTCAATTTCTGCTTTACATTCTGAAACGGATAAGTTTTCGGGATAGCATTTCTTTTTAGCAGCCAGTACACTTTGGTAATATGGTAAAATGTCACATGCAGTTTTATTGTTAATGAAGTTCTTAATTAATAAATACTGATGCTTCGTCAACTTAGCCTCAACAAAAAGGGATAAGACCTCGTCCGCATTTATATTCAGTCTTAAGCTAGTATTAGACATATCGGACGTATTGATTAGTGCATCCACAGCAGAGTCATCTACTTGAGATAATTCTGCCAATCTTCTTCGGTTCGAGCGCTAAGACAAATTTGAAAAATCTTTCCTGGGACGTCCACGTTCGCAAGATGGCCCGGGCTGGTTCGCGTTTTCTTGAATGCACTTCTCATTACCTCTTACTAATCCGACACATTCAATTTCATTTAACCAATCTGAGTACTTTTGCAAAAATTTTGATTTACTTCTAGATACAACTTTCCAAAATCTATCAAGACTTTTACATAAATTGAGTATCTTACTATCTAAGTTCCTGATGTCTACATTTTCGGCCTCTTCCAGTAAAGCTAGAATAGTTTCAAGCACGTGTTGATGTTTCTGAGAAATAGTTCCAGCTATGGCAGACCAAATCTCAAAGAAATGCATCCTTGAGAAAGAACATTTGATCAAAGTACCTGAAAAAAGAAAGTTAGTCATTTACATATGTTTCGTAGACTAGCCTACGCAGTCGTAAAGCCTATATAGCAACGAAAGATGCAAAAGGGCGCAAAAAGACCTTTTATATTTTCAAAATAGACAGTTCAATCTTAATTATAAAATATGTGAGAGTATTCGATTATGGTTGAAATTTTTTGTAGGTCTATGTGAAATACTGTGTGGCGTAGCACGTAAAATACGTCATAACAAGTAAAACAAAACTTAAAAATTAACTAATTAGTAGTAACATACCTTCGGTTTAAAGACGTTTATTTCTCATAAAAAACATACAGTTCACTTAAAATGAGATAAGTACAAATAAATGTTATATAAGATAACATAAGTAATACATTGTCGCCTCTAGGGTCGTTCATTAGGTAAGCATTTATAAACGTAATGCAGTTCTAAGTTCATTACACTTTTTGCACATATTCTTTTAGTTTTAGTTTGAAGATTTTTATGCTGTCCGTATCCTTGATGTCATTAGGCAATTTGTTGTACAGCTGTGCTCCCTCGAACAGTATCGTTTTCTTTCCATAGTTTGTGCGTGGATGAGTTAATTGAAGTTTGCCTTTATTACGAAGACTATAGGGAGTTATTTTTTCCGAAAAACGTATGTTTGTCTGGACGGAGTTGGTTGCAATTTTTTTAACTAAAATACATGTACAGTACTCATAAATCTGTCTAATATTCATTAATTCAGTTTCCTTATACAGTTGAATTGTTGGTGTTAAATAGTGATAATGATACAAAGCCTTAATAATTTTATTTTGAGTTCTTTGTAATGGATTTAAATATGTTAATGCGGCCGAGCCCCATATTTCAATCATATATTCTAGCTCTGATTTTACTAGAGAGTTATAAATAATTGTGCTTATTCGTTTTGGTAGGCAGTTGGATATTTTGCGTATGGCACCTAATAAGGACGTTAGTTTACCTCTTACGTGGTCGACATGTACTCTCCATGATAGTTTGTCATCTATCCGTAATCCAAGGTACTTTTCTTGGTTAGATCGTTGTATTTCTACATTATCTATATGGAGAGGAGCAAATTCGGGTATTGTTTATTCATAAAAAAAAAAAAAAAAAAAAAAAAAATTGAATTGAATAGTAAGAAAGAAATCAAGAAATTTTATAAACATAATGAGTAATATAAATAAACCATAAAGTATTAAAATACAATAGTAATCATATAAATTAAAAGCAAATCAACATTTTATAATTTACATATTCGGCCAATTGCTGGTCTTTGGAGCACTCACAGTTAAACCAGTGGCAGTTTAGTTGGGGCAATTGCCCAACCCGATCAAACAGAGTAAAACATTTCAAAAAGTCTGCAGTTTGTGGGGGTTTACTTATGGTGCTTTATGGATAGCGACGCCGCCGCCCCGGTGCTACGACAACCGTCGCTGTAGCAACAGATTTGACGTTTTTGGTGGTTATTTTTCAGTGTTTTTATCGAATTTTTATAAAATGTATATATTGTGTGTGTGTGTATGTGTAGATATTTAACTAAGATAAGTATTATTTTTAAATAGTTTATGTCCCAAGAAAACAATAACAACAGTGCTGCAATTTTGAGAGTCGGAAGTCAGCCTTCTGCGTCGCAAAATGCTTTAGTACGCTGCCTACATTGTACTCAAGCTCGTTTTTTTAAAAGTGAGCGTGGTTTGAAAATACATTTTGGGAGGGTACATAAGCCCCAAAATGTGCTTCCAAGCGCAACGCCACCACAGTTGTCCAATCCCCAAATTCCCTTCTGGCAGAACCTTGCAAAATTAAAAAATTCTATACCAATTTTAAAGAGGATTCCCCGTGGTGCAAGGCCTTTAGTGGCGCAAAATCTGGCAGACTGCATTGGCCTTGTAGTACGGGAAAATTCTACCGGAGCTTGGGAACAATTATTCACCTTCTCCTATAGGATTTTACACATTTCAAAAAATCAGGCAACCCCCAAAAGTTTAACATCACAAATTAAAGACAACTGTATTTCGAACAGTACTTTCGACCCTAAATTCACTGTTTTTCGTAAAAATACTATTTTTCATTATGTAGAATCTAAATTGAGAGAAGGTGATATCAGTGGTGCAGCTAGGTTACTATTCAGCAGCGACGTAGTGGCACCTTGCTCTCCAGAGACTCTTGCAGATCTAAAGAGCAAGCACCCAGTGCCAGGTGATGACCTTGCCTTCCCCGATGCTCCAAATTCTGACACCAACTTTCTGACTGTAACAGCCAAGGACGTGTTATCGACTGTGGGCTCCTTCCGGAATGGTTCTGCTGGCGGCCTCGATGGCCTGACTCCACAACATCTGAAAGATCTTCTGAGTCCGGGCGTTGGGGATGCTAGTGGAGCACTTTTGAGGGAGCTTACAGGTTTGATGAACTTAATGTTATCCGGCAATGTGGACGAAGCCATTATTGATATCCTATATGGCGCAAATTTATGCGCATTGCGGAAAAAAGATGGTGGCGTTCGTCCCATTGCCGTAGGTTGTACGTACAGGCGTATGGCAGCCAAAATATGCTGTAAATATTACAGTACAGATATGGCTAACAAATTCCAGCCCCTACAACTCGGGTTTGGGTCTAAAGGGGGCTGTGAGGCTGCTGTACATGCCCTGTCCACGTACCTTGACTGCGGCGAAGGAGAGGTCATTCTTAAGGTTGACTTGAAGAATGCCTTTAACTCAGTTAACAGGGATACCTTGTTGACACAGGCCAAGTTAGAAACCCCCAAAATATTCAAATTTCTTTGGCAGTGCTACAGACACCCTTCCAAATTACTATTTAAGGAAAATGTTTTAGAGTCGGCGGTCGGGTGTCAACAAGGCGACCCTCTTGGGCCACTCATTTTTAGTTTATCAATACATCCAATCATTCGGCAACTAAATTCGAAATTTAACATCTGGTATCTTGATGACGGTACTCTAGGAGGGGATATAGACACAGTGCTTCGAGATTTGGCTTTTCTTAAAGATAAATTTAAAACTATTGGTTTAGAACTAAATCCCGCAAAATGTGAAATTTTTCTTAACGGTAATATTAACAAATCTTTGGCAATTTCGAGATTTAATGTTTTGGCCCCTAATTTGAAAGTGTTAGATAAAAGTTCACTCCGCCTCCTAGGGGCCCCGATTCTTGAAGAAGCCTATGATGCCTTTATTGAGGATAAAATTCTAAATTTTAATGAAGTTTCGGACCGACTCCTCCAAATTAATATACATTCAGCTTTTACCATTATTAGATATTGTCTTTTCGTCCCAAAATTAACTCATGCTCTACGATCATCACAATTTTTTAAACATTTGGCACTTTTAGGTAAGTTGGACAAAATTATTCAAAATACCCTATGCAAAATTTTGAATGTAGATTTGAACGACCGAGCCTGGCTCCAAGCATCGCTCCCGGTGCGCTGGGGTGGGCTCGGTGTTCGTAAAATTTCCGATGTAAGTTTACCAGCTTTTTTAGCTTCGATTCATAGCACAGAGGAATTAACCAGGAAAATCTTGATACCCACACTGGTTTATTCCGAAGTGCCAGGCAAAGCCGAAGCTATAAATGCTTGGAAAATGTTTTGCCCAAACACTGTTTTGCCCACCAACCTAGGCTCCCAGAGACATTGGGATGAGCCGCTTTGCAGCATATTACGTCAACAGTTACTGAATACGTCCTCTAATGTTGCAGAGCGTGCTCGCCTTCTGGCTGTGGGAGAGTGGGAATCTGGTGTGTGGCTTCAGGCCCTTCCGTCGTCCAACATTGGCACCATGTTGGACGACACGACGTTTAGAATTGCAGCCTGTCTTCGTTTGGGTGCTCCCTGTGTTTCTCCTCATCGATGTCACTGTGGTGAGGCAGTCGACAGCCTTGGGCATCACGGCCTATCATGCGGCAGGAGCGCAGGCCGCATGTCACGTCATGCACATTTAAATGACATTATCCGCCGGGCTCTTGTCACCGCTGGTGTTCCAGCTATACTTGAACCAGTTGGCTTGGTGCGCAACGATGGCAAGAGACCGGACGGTATGTCTTTAGTGCCTTGGAAGATGGGTAGGCCTTTGGTGTGGGACGCAACATGCGTCGACACCCTTGCCCCTTCCCATCTTCCAAGTACGACGGATTGCGCCTGTGCTGCTGCGGCATCTGCTGAGACCCTCAAACGGCGAAAATATGATAACATTACAAACAATTACATATTTGAGCCGTTTGGGGTTGAAACGCTGGGTTCGTGGGGTCCAAGCGCACGGTCGCTATACAAAGAAATAGCAAAACGACTGGTCGATGCTTCGCGTGACCCAAGGGCTGGCCTCTTTTTCGCTCAACGGATTGGCATTGCCATCCAACGGGGCAATGCCGCCAGCCTTTTGGGCACATTACCAGTCGACATCGATGGGGAGGAATTCTTCGATGCTTAATTTGATCCTTTTGTATCCTATTTTATATTCTTGTAAATATTAGTTTATATCTTATTACTTTAGTTTACATGTTATATAAAAATGATAGATAAATAAGGTACAGAATGTTAATAAAATACGGTATTGTTTTATTTTTCGCAACAAAAATCATAAACGATGTTTTCGATGCGTTTACAGTTAGTAGATTGTATTTGAACCATTCGGTTAGTAAGTTAAGATCCCTCTGAGCCTCAGTCATAATCGTATGTATACAACTATTGCAATAGAAAAGACATGTATCGTCCGCATAGAGAGTAAGATGACCCGTCAGTCCTATCAAATGTATGTTGTTTATGTAAATTAAAAACATTAACGGGCCTATTATGGAGCCTTGAGCTATACCAAAAGGCAGCATTTGTGTAGAACTCATGAAATTACCTATTTTGACCACTTGCCGTCTGTTTTGAAAATATGATGAGAACATATTAAGGGCCGTTCCTGTGATACCTATGTTGTGTAGTTTCTGTAGTAATTTTTGATGACTCACCGTATCGAATGCTTTTTTTAAATCAATGAATATACCTAATACTATGTTTTTCTGGTCTATATTAGTTTTTATTTTTGTTACTAAATCGACGGCCGCCGTGAGAGTGCTAGATTTAGCGCGGAAGCCGTATTGGTGGTTGTTTAGGAATTGTTTTCCAAGTAGATAGGTATTTAAACGTTCGTATAAAATGCGTTCAAATATTTTTGATAGAACAGGTAGAACAGATACAGGTCTGTAGTTCCCCGGATCTGATCTGCAACCAGATTTGTAAATGGGGGTGACTTTAGCCACTTTCAGTGTATCAGGAAACATGCCACGAGATAAACACTCATTTATACAATTTGTTAGCGGATTGAGAATTATATTTTTGAGACATTTTATTGCTTTAGTGCTAATTCCGTCCAAACCCGTACTAGTGTTATTATCTAAATTGTCAATAATCTTCGAAATTTCACTCACACTGCATGGTTGAAAGTGATTCAAAATTACATCATGTGAATAATGGTCACCGTACATTAGAGTATTCCCGGTATTTACATGGTAGGTACTTGGTATTTGGTTCGCTAAGTCTGACCCTACTGATGAGAAAAAAGAGTTGAATAAATTACAAATTTCGTTACCTTCTGTTATAGGACCGGAAATCGACATCAGTTTCGGTGGAGCACAGCTGTCCTTGATTTTGTTCAGCGCCAAATTGTTAATTACTTCCCACAGTCTCTTCGGGTCATCATAATTGTCTTGAAATAATGTGTGGTAATACTTTCTCTTTTGATTATTGATCATGTTTCTTACAGTGGATTTCTGGTTTTCAAACTTCTTTCGTAGGCTGACATCATCAGGGTTCATCTTTGTTTGCCTCCATAAGCTGTTCCGTAAATTTATTGCATTAATTATGTCTTTAGTTATCCAATCCTTTTGAGGTAGATTATTTATTTTTGTTTTGTCAATTTTATTATCTTGCACTTGATCTTGTATAAATTGTTCTAGGTAGGTATAATCACAGTTTTCCAAGTTATTTTCATATCTTTTGGCGTTACTAAAGAGTTTTTCATAATCTATGGCTTTGTATGGTATTTTTCGTTTTATTGCTGGTGCCAGCTTGCCAATTTCCAAAAACATTTGCTTGTGATCGGAAAGCGATGAGTCAATTATTGATAGGCTAAACGAGTGATTTTTTATATTTGTACAAACATGGTCGATAATAGTATTTGTTTGGCTGGTTTTCCGTGTCCCATATCTCTCATCCACTCTGTTCAATATTTCGTATCCTGTTCCTTGTATTTCACGTTTGTATTTCGTTACATCCGTTTCCGTGCTAAGTAAATCCAGGTTAAAGTCGCCAAAAACAATAGATCTGTTGTAACGCTCGAGTTGAGTGGAATATATGTCTAAGAAGTTATTAACATTTGACACACCGGGCTTATATATCACACCTATATTCAAAGATAGTTTAGCAATATATATCCACAAGTAGTGGTTTCCATTCTCACATAGTTCTTCTGTTATTTCGTATGCTATACTGTTGTGTAAAAAGATAGATACACCACCACCCCTGCCATGTTGCCTATAGTTGTGTATGTGGGTGTAATTTGGTAGCTGATACAGATTGGCATCATTTTCTGAGGTCAACCAGGTTTCTGTGATGATTAGGACGTGTACCGTCGAGGGTAAGGCGCGTATCAGGCATTGTAACTCGTCAAATTTGCCATCATTACGGATGCTGCGAAAATTACCGTAAAAAAATCTTAACGACGAGGGGTGTAAGGGTATTTCTTCATATTTTTTCACTATTTGATGACATAATCCGTTCGATTTCACTGTACTGGTTGCTATTTGTGGCGTCGCGGTCACTAGTTTTTTTCCCTATTAGGCTTGCACGTAACAATTGCTGGTACCCCCTTAACATATTTAATAATTATATCTTTTTCCCCATTTTCAGTACGTCTATGCAATTCCGTCTTCAACGATTCTAGGTATATTTTCTGATTTGGAGTCTGGTCGCCATACATATTAATATTTTCAGGTAATTTAGTTTTATTGCGCAACAGATATCTAGGAGTCTCAACATTGTCAAAACAAACTTTTATCGGGCGACTTTTGTTCGGTATATATTTACCCAATCTTATCACCTTTTTTGGTTTAGGACACGATTCACATAACAATGTAGTTAATCTCGTTATTTGGTCTTCATCATACGATTTTCTGGAACTATAACTTTTATCAATTTTTTCGGATACACCCACAATCACAATATTTTTTTCTCGATCGCAACGATCTTTTAGTTCTAGGATGAGATCTTCGTGAGATAAGAGTGGCGATTTCGATGATGATGACTTTTCAGCGGATTGGTTTCTTATTTGCATTATTTCAATTTCTATATTATTAATTTTGTTCTTTGTTGCATTCTCAGTAGTTTTTAGATTATTTATTTCAGTATTTATTTGATCCAAATGCGCTGTTATAGTTTCATTAGTTAATTTCAATGTTTTAATTTCGTTTTTGATCTCGGACATTTCCTCTCTTATATGTTGTAGTTGTTCTTTTTGTGTTCGTCCAAATCCCTCGAGGCACTTCATAATATCAGCCCGAAAACTGGCCAGCTCACTTTTATAGTCGTATTCGTCAGTGCGCTCCTTTCGTTTCCTCACAATGGTATTTATATAAGGTTCATCTTCACCAAAAGTTGGTATGTTTGGCATAGATCCGCTGCAGCTCCCGCTGCCGCTTGTTAATGTATCTCGTGGCGGTGTTCTCTGCACACTCATTGTGTTGTTGCGTATAGGCACTTCGCACGGGTGTAAGCGAGTCGAAAAATGGCAACCGTTCTCTTCACTCTTGAGGAATGCGGGGGGAGAGGCGTAAGCACCGACAGTTGCACGGATATTATAGGACTTATGTGTTATATGCGAAAGTAATCGATTTCGAACTTTATGACTGCTTTCACAAGGTAACTTTTATATAATCGTACTAATTTATAATTTTAAATTAAAAGTAACACGTCTAGTCACAACGACCGCTATCGGCAGATACGGTACCTTGATCTTGGAAATCCATTTCACAAACACCACTCAAAAATAATGCAGTTCTGAGAATTCAGTTACACAAACAATAGTGCTAATGAGTTACTGATAAGGCGAGCGCAACGTAATGATGTGTTCACTTTAGAGAGGTCGAGAAATAAGTGGTAATTAGGTAAAATTGATAATTAAGTAAAATTATAAATATGTCACCCTATTTATAATTTAGGGTAGCTTTTCTATCGGTTAAACATTATAAATAATTAAATTGAGGGTAATTGATGATGAATTTTTTGCTTTTATGACCTATAGGCGGAACCACTGTGCAGTGTTATGATCTGCTGTAGAACTCGTAGCAGCTTATTCGTAGCGTATATTAGTAATGTAGGTGTATTTCGCCCGATGCGTCACTGTCTCGATGACCCCGTACAGTAGCGATTCGTCTGCGGCGCAATATGAAGATGAATGTCTTGAGATCGAATCCGGGTTTGGTGGGGGCTCCAGTTTTGTGCGGTAAGAATGATGCACTTGACACAGTAACACTGTAATGTTATTTGGCTCTTTCTAACAACGCCCACGGGGCGGGGTAATTGTATTTAAGGACCACAAGAAGGAGCGAGAATTAGAAATTTAGTTTATAGCCAATCAGAGAATTTCGCTAGTGATTTAGATAATAAAAAGCGACACGCGTCTACTCGCACTGACTGCACTAACGTGACTCTATGCACAAACGTGATATATATTAACGACATGCCAAATATAACTGAACATTCTATGACATTATTTGCAGATGATAGCACTATTCTGATTATCAATGAGAACCATAATAATTTAGAACTTGACATCGTTAAAACATTGACATCAATTGAAAGCTGGCTGACATTTAATAATTTAAAAATTAATTTAACAAAAACACACATTATGGACTTCAAGCATAGACAAACCGATAGGATACTCCAGGTTAAATACATAGGTTACACTAAAAGTTTCCGGAACTGGCCACTTACATAAACAATATTTAAAAATTTATTACAACATTTGAAAATAGAACTCTTTGGCTGTAGAATACAGTTTGCTTCATCTGACTGTCTTTTGTTTTTACCTTGTGGCGCCATTTAAAAAATTGTGTGTCTGCATCAACATGGATTTAACTCGGGAAAATTTTCGTAGTATGATTTTCTACGATTTTAAGTGTATTTTGACGGCTCAACAGAGCATCGCTCGGCTTGAAACAGCTTTTGGCGATGAAGCTCCATGCAAGACGACTGTTTATAGCTGGTTTGCAGAATTCAAGCGTGGTCGTATCAATCTCAGTGACGAATCTCGCGATGGTCGGCCGTCCACCGCTGTGACCAACAAAAACATCGATGCTGTGCGCCGTATGATTGAAACAGACAGGCATGTGACCTACCATGAAATTCGCGCATCCTTAGAAATAGGCATGAGTCAAATACAATCAATCCTACACAAACATTTGGGTGTGAGAAAGCTGTGCTCGCGGTGGATCCCACATAACTTGACCGAGGATCAAAAAACGGACCGCGTCACTTGGTGCAGTGCCATGCTTACCAGATTCAACGAAGGTGCGTCAAATTTGGTGTGGGACATAGTAACAGGTGACGAAACATGGATTTATTGCTACGATCCCAAAACAAAGCAGCAATCGAGCGTATGGGTCTTTCAAGATGAGCCGAAACCAACCAAAGTGGCGCGCGTGAAAAGTGCATCTAAGCGGATGATTGCTTCTTTTTTTAATAAAACTGGACACGTGGCTACTGTTGCTTTAGAAAATCGTCGTACTGTGAATAGTGACTGGTACACGACCATTTGTTTGCCGGAAGTTATTGACGAACTCCGTAAAAATAACCGTAAACGCCGTATCATCCTGCACCACGACAATGCTAGTTCCCACACGGCCAGACAGACAAACGACTTTTTGAAGGCGAAAAATGTAGAACTCATGAGTCATCCTGCATACAGTCCCGACCTGGCACCTTGTGACTTTTATCTGTTCCCAAAAATTAAGAACCAATTACGCGGCCAACGATTTTCATCACCAGAAGAGGCTGTCGAGGAGTATGAAAAACACGTTTCAGAGGTCACCACAGAGGAGTGGCACAAAAGTTTTCAAAACTGGTTTGATCGAATGAAAAAGTGCATAGACGCCAAGGGAGATTATTTTGAAAAACAATAAATTAATTTTGTACCTTTAATAGTATTTTTTCATATTCATTCCGGAAACTTATAGTGCGCCCCACGTATTAAATTTAGACACGACATTGAATGGTATTGACTCAACGCGCTTTTTGGGACTAACAATAGATGAAAAACTAAATTAGAAACTACATATTGATAATCTTTGCACAAGAATATATCAGTTCTCTTTTGCTCTGTATAAATTGTCTCAGATAGCAAATCGGTCAACGGTTATCACGGCATATTATGGCCATGTGGAGTGCATTCTCAGGTATGGCATAATATTTTGGAGCAACTCAACTGACAAATTGCGAGTACTTGTTGCACAAAAACGCTTCATTCGTTGTATGATAGGTTTAAAGAAAAGGGAATCATGCAGGAATAAATTTAAAGAGTTGGGTATTTTTAACAGTGCCATCAATGTATATAATTGAGATAGCTACATTTCGCACATTGATTTGAAGAGTGACACTAACCAAAAAAGCTGTTTTTTCAGTAGAAGCGTTTTAAGTTTTACAAAAACGTTATGACTAGATTTGCACCAGAAAAAAAAAAGATATTATGTTATGGATTTTATTGTAGAGAGCATTAAACACGACTGGAATGTATTGTTGTTTTAATAACAGAAGTATTTTTAATAACAGATTTTCCCAAAAAACTTTTTTAGTGACACTATAGCATTAATCAAAGCGTTCAGTATTTACTACTTTGTGACAACTTATCGACACAATAATAATAGAAAAAAAATACGCAAAGAAAAATCAGTATTTATTTAGAAAATATGTTTTATAACAAACTGCTCAAATATTAAGTTGTTTGCAATGGTAACAGCTATACCCATACCTAAATCACATTTTTATTCAGACTTTAATTTATAATAACAAAACAACAAAACACTTAGGTGTTAAAAATGATAACACAAAAATTGTATAAGTAACCAAGATATTATACATCTTAAAGATAAGAACTTAAATGAAGGCTCTTATTTTTTTGTAAAAAGCTTTTCTTAAATCATAAATAGCTCTGAAAATAACGTAATAATTATCACAAACATCTTTAATTACTTATAATAAATTCAACTTAATTATTATTGAGATCAAGAAAATTACCATTTATCAAACTTATTAAACTTATTCTTATAGGTTTCTATCAAAATATGAAGAAACGTAATAATTAGGAATGAGATTTTGATCAATCAACGATTTGATATCGTTTTTCTTTCTTTCAGCCAAAGAAAGCTTTTTTTTTTATACCTCTAAGTTGGCAGACAAGCACACGGCCCACCTGATGGGAAGCGGTTACCGTGGCCTATGGACGTATGCAACACCAGGGGTGTCACACTCGTGCTGCCGACCATGAAGAAACCTTCTGATGCCCCTCTTGAAGAACCCCATTTTGTAGGCGCTTGGGAAAACCGCAGCAGGGAGGTCATTCCACAGCTTGAGTGTGCGTGGGATGAAGTTTCTTTCATACCGCACAGTGCGCACCGGCTCAGGTCGCAATGTGTGGGGATGAATTCCCTGCCTATGGCGAGAGGTGCGATGATAGAATGTAGCTACGGGCATCATGTCAAACAATTCATCTGAGCACAAACCATTGTATAGGCGGCGGTAGAACACACACAGTGAGGCAAAATCCCTCCTAAGGCTAAGAGGTTCCACTCTACCTGCGAGTATGGGATTGTCAACCAGCCTCAATGCCCGTCTTTGCAACGAGTCGAAGGGGTCAAGCTGGTATGCAGGTGCTCCAGCAAAAAGGTGACAGCAGTACTCCATGTGAGGCCGGATCTGTGCTTTATAAAGAAGGAGTTGCTGCCCCGCAGTGAAGTACTGCTTCGCCCTGTTGAGCACTCCGAGTTTTCTTGATGCCAACTTAACCTTGTCCTGCAAATGACTTCGGTATTGGACGTCGCTGGAAATATCGACACCAAGGATCCCGATACTCGAGGAGATGGAAGCGGTGTGCCCAGGAATTGCGGTGCCACAACGAATGGGGTTTTCTTAGCGGTGAATACACATACTTGTGTCTTAGTGGGGTTGAATTGGACTAGGTTTAGTCGTCCCCAATCGGATACTCCAGAGAGAGTAGTCTCGATTTTAGACACAAGTTGTTCGCGACTCTTGTCCACCTCGGACTGAGGGATATTTGCACGGCCCGTGTAACACGTGTCCCCGGTACTGTCGTCCGCATAACAATGAATGGAGCCATCAGACAGCATGTCATTGATATGCAGCAGAAACAGCGTCGGAGACAACACGGAGCCTTGTGGGACACCAGCGTTTATGTTCATGCGGTCCGAGCAGCTGCCGTCGACGACGGCTTGGATGCTTCTGTTGGACAAAAAGCTGGCGATCCATTCGCAAAGTCCCTCGGGGAGTCCTTAGTACGGCAACTTCGCAAGAAGACCTTTGTGCCAGACCCGATCGAAGACCTTCGCTATATCGAGGCTGACCGCTAGTGCCTCACCCCGACTCTCGATGGCTTGCGACCACCGGTTTGTGAGATACACAAGAAGGTCACCGGTTGAGCGACGGTGGCGAAAGCCGTACTGTCGGTCGCTCAGTAGATCGTTTCCTTCAAGGTATCTCAGGAGCTGTGTATTGATGACACGCTCCATAACCTTCGAGAGTAGGGAGGTTATAGCGATAGGCCTGTAATTGGTCGGATCTGTCCTGTCACCTTTCTTAGGTACAGGGTGCACGAATGCGGTCTTCCACGAGGCTGGGACCTGCCGCGCGGAGTATGAGAGTGCGAAAAGGCGTGTAAGTACAGGGCACAGCACGGGGGCACAGTGCTTAAGCACCATCGCCGGTATACCGTCCGGCCCACTCGACTTCCGGACATCTAGGGACTTGAGCTCGCGCCGGACCACCCGTTGCGTGATTTTAACTACGGTCATGGAAGCACCACAGCTGGGGATGATGGGTGGTTCGGCGTTTCCGTCGTTCATAGTCGAGTTTGACGCAAAGAGATTACCCAAAAGATCGGCCTTCTCCTTAGCGCCATGGGCCAGACTACCGTCGGATATTTGCAGCGGCGGAAGGCAAGACTGGCAGAAGTTTCCCTCGGCAGCTTTGGCGAGCGACCAAAATGCGCGACTGCCAGATGGGTAGCGCGCAAGCCGTTCGCCAATTCTGCCGATGAACTCAAACTTTACCCTAGACGTTGCCTTTTTACTGGACCTCGAAGCAGCATTCAACTTCCGCTTCACTTCAGCGATGTTCGGATCCTTATTGGCAAGAGCCGTAGTCCAAGCCTTGTATGCAGATTGCTTGCGGTCTCTAGCTTCCCTGCAAGGCCTATTAAACCACGGGCGTTTGTTCGCTTCTGTCGTGACCCAGCGGTTAGGGATGTAGCATTCCATACCCACTAGAATCGCGTCAGCGACTGCTGTTGCACAGGAGCTTGGATCATCAGAAGTGAAGCAAAGCTGCCTCCACGGGTACGATGCGAAGAATTCTCGCAGTCCGTCCCAGTCTGCCGACTTGTAGTGCCACGTGTCGCCACTGAGGTGACCGCGGTGGTTCAGGCCGCGCGAGTGTCACTTGCGCCCGGACGAGGCTGTGGTCCGAATTACCAAGAGGTGCTTCCACCCTTATGGAATATTCATCCGGGCGCGTAGTCAGCAGAAGGTCCAGTATAGAGCTTCTGTGGGTCTCATTTTCTGGTGTTCTAGTGATAGAATGTACCAGTTGAGAGAGCCCATAGGTCAGGGCAAAGTCGTGAGCAGCCCTTCCCGCGAAATCAGTCCTGGGAGACCCCAGCCACTCCACGTGGTGAGCGTTGAAGTCCCCCAAGAATACTAAATCCGCAGTGGGGTACTGCTCAATTACGCTGTCCGCCGACCGTTGCAGATGCTGAAACAGTTGAGCTGTGCCCAGGTCACCGCTATGAGACCTGTATAGGCACGCATAGATACGGGTGTGGCCACCGTGATCTATACGTACCCATATAGTTGACAGGTCTCTGTCCTCAAGACCATGGAGACGGCGGCAGCAAATATCATCCCGGACGTATAAGCATACCCCGGCGCGACTTAGTTGCATATAAAGGTTTCAATAGGTTGTTGGCATTAGGAACTTCGTACCTACAACCTGTCTGTACTCTATTAGCTTCTAGTCTAATCTCTTTAAAGTTCTGTTCTAAGTAAGATTTCTTATAAAATATTTTGACTGTAGCAGGTTCCTTCAAATCTTTCATCATTTTAATATCACCAAGATAGGTGTAACTTTTTCTCCTTCCGTATTCTTGGAAAAATATTCTCAGATAATCATTCAATGTCGTAAATATCACTATAGCTCATCAGATTAACATTGTATGTGTTTCCTTTTTTTCGTGCGTTCTTTATTGCTGCAATGTAATGGTCAGGAACATAAATAGGACCAAATCTTAACATTTTTTTTACTTCTCTCTCAATTGTGGAATGCACTGCATCACCCTCATTTTGCGTGTGACCTTTGATTAGGAATTTGTGAGTTATAGATACTGCATACAAATAAAGAGATAACATGAACTGGTTTTTTTGTTGGCCACAACAATTATCACAATTGAATATAAAACGAAATCTGGATATGATAAGGGCATTTTTTAATATTTAAGTACACACGTCCCAATTTCATTAACACCTCTTTGACTTTCTACTTCTGTCCAAAAAAGCATTCATTGTGATCTTTGCCCAGTTCAGAAATAGTGAAATTTAAACAGTTCAATTTACTTTTATAATAAAAAATAGATATTTCTCCTTTAGGCAAGGTCATAACCGCCTGCAAGTCATAACAAGACACAATGCAATTTTTCATTTGTGTGCTGTGCAAAGATCACACTGATCTTTTTTAGGTAAAAAAAACTGATGTTAAACTCATTATTAAAAACTTTTCTATAAGTATGTATTTTTACAAATTCGATATTTTTTTCAATGCAATCAGCTTTAGGCCGCGTCCTGGACGACGGCGGGTGGAGCGGGCGGAGCGGGCGGTGCGGGCGGTGTGCGCGGTGTACGTGGTCCGTTCACGACGACAGCGCCAGCGGGTTGAATATTTGCCGACTCCTTATTTCCAGTAACTGGCTCCGGCCTGTCTGTCAAAGTAGATGGCATATAATCACTATCGTCAAATACGTTTCGATTGGTTGGCCAAATGCCAGTAGATGAAAACCCTTTTATTGCGTTATGGGCACTGGCCGATTTCATGTAGGCTTCACCAAACAATCTGGCCACGTCATACTGTGAAATAATGCGCCGGACGTGGGTACGCTGAAATACCGAAACAGCTTGTTCGAAATAATTTTTAAGTGGTCCGTAAACACACGTATCCAAAGGCTGTAATCGGTGCGTTGTGTGTGGTGGAAAAGACACAAAAATCACATTGTTCTTTGAAGCATAATCCAGGACTTCTAAATATTTATGTGACACGTGATTGTCCATTACTAAAATTATTTTTTGCTCACTAGTTGGCCTAGTCATAGCCACAAAATGTCGAAGCCAGTCTAAGAATGTTGGGCCATTTATCCAGCCGTTGTCTGTGCAGCTTGCGACTGATCCAGGTGGAGCGCCATCTAGAAGTCTTGGCACCATTCGTTTTCTCCCAAAGATTAAAAATGGGGGTATAAACGCACCTGCTGCATTGCAACAGCAAACCACTGTTGTGAGTTTACCACGCTCGACACTAGATATCACACCAACCTGTTTTTTTCCTGATCTACTAAGAACTCTAGGCGGCTTGTTGCTATTAGTCTGAATTCCAGTTTCGTCAACATTGTAAATGCGCGTCGCGTCAATTTTATGTTTATCGATCTCTCCCTCTAGCAAATCGAAAAACCTCTGTACTTGTGGTTTGTTAAAACCCCTAGCGCGTGCTAATGACGTCGGTTCCGGACGGCGTAGACTTAAATCAGGATGTCGTACTTTAAACCCAATGTACCAATCTTCACCTGCCATTCCATTTTTGAATGGGTGTGGAATATTGTTGTTTTCGGCATATTGGTACACGAGTTCTAAGAATTATTTCTTGGTCAGTCCAAAAAACAAACCTTCCATATGAAACACATATTCAAGAAGCTCGAGTTCCTGAGGATCCGTGAATACAGTTGTGTACCTGCCAAGTTTCTTCTTCGGGCATCCTTTTTTGATGTGCCGCTGCAACGTGGATAAGTTTATACCGTACTTCTTAGCCGCACCTTTCACTGAGGTTTTGCTAGCTTCTTCCATAGCAAGTTTCATAACTGCCTCGTCCCATGATGCATTAGAGGTTTTTCTTTTATATTTGTTAACCATCTAGAATAAAACAAACCAAAAATCTTAATTAAAACTTCATTTCAACCACCCAAACTACTTACATGACCATACTAGGGCAAATCGGGTACATACCCGTTTTACCCCTACCCGTTATGCCCAAACGCATGTTTTTATTTTTAACCGCCATAACCTCAAAACCAAATGCAGGAATGCCACAAGTTTTTTTTAATTTAGATGCATAATTCCTTAAAAAATCACAACACAAAACTTAAGTAAACATAATCCATACAATATTTGAGTATTCACTGTTACCAAAAGTCATTTTTTTTTAGTAAAACCATCAAAAATATTGTTTTCAATCTTACCTTGCAAGCGCTTGCGTCACAGCGGAGAGCCGACTGCCTGTGATTGGCCGACTGTCACGCCACCTCGCTGCACTCGTACATTCTCACTAATAGACGTAACACGCACACAAACAAGCATATAGATTTAGGCTTATCTCCCCTACAATTACCCCCTACAATTTCCCCTACAATAAAATTTGAAGTTGGATAATGGTAAGTATTGACACACATTATATACATAGAAATTATTACAATCTATATAAGAGACATAGGAATCAGGTTCCGAAGATTTGTAATCCGGTAAGTATATGTTATTTGCTTTCCCCTGCCTGTGAGAGCAGAGGCACACTCCTCCTCTTATACCACTTTGTAACATGCGTATCATAGACAAGTCATTAATTAATTCCAATTGAACACCTGTTTTTAATAACATAGCGTCAAAAGATAAATTAAATAAAAAGCTGGATCTAAGCGATAAAGTTGTTTACAAGTCTGTCTAAAATTTTCAAAAATATCTGCTAATAAAAACGGTTAATGGGTGCGGGGCACCTCCAACAGCCTCCTGCAGTGTGTTGCGGCAAGGCTTCACGAGGACAGTGCTATTATGCGGCACTGGACAAGTTTCCACCTTGCCAAACTGTGACACCAATGAAACTTCTTTTCTTACTAGACCAAATGTCTAATGCTGTGCATACGTACTCCACTTCACTTAGTTCAGATTTGATTGTCGTTACTTGTTATTCGTAGTAATTTGCTATCCGTCGCCCTAGGGTACGTCGACTCATAAGTGTGATGTCCATTTCAGATATGTCTAAATCTGTAAAAATCTTTAAGAAGTATGGGTCTTCTATTGCACGCAATGGAATCATAGAGTGTATAAAATATTTCAAAATATTTTCATCGGATTGATCTTGGGTCGGCTTATTTTTTTTATCAGATTTCTTTATTCTACCAATTTTGGTATTGGCAATATTTTCGATTTTTTCTTTTTCATTTATTCTCTTTTTCTTTACGTATGTTTTATACTCCTCGATACATTGTTCTCCATGCTTTCTTTTCAAATGGCTTAGAAAGTTAGATGTACAATTAGTATAACCTTTAACTTTTACCATCATATCTTCAGGGCATTTCATGCACAGAGCTGTAATTTTATTGCCCGATGATTCTTCAGGTAAGTGTTTAAAACATGTACCGTCAAGTAAAAGAAGCCGCAATTGCCGCGATGACTCAGCGGTGCCAACATCATCAGCAGTGCTGGTTGATGGCAAGGGAGATAAGGATAAAGAATCACGCGTCTCATTATTATCCGAAACACTGACAAGCACAGATATATTACTGTCTTCATCAATATTATCCATAATTATTCTATACGACATTAACACGGCTACTTTGCTTTTCACGCTGCAAGCGACTGACGGACTGATGTTTAACAGGTGGGGGGCAATGCCGGCGTGGGCGCGTGCGGGCGCTTGCAACCCGAGAGAGACAGACAAATTTAACGTACCTAAACTTTACGAATTCGTCAAATGCTGTTAAGACTGGAACGAAAAGTTTCGCGGCGAAATAAGTAGCAACAAGAAAGAACATTTATATGTATGTACTGATCGTTCATACACACGTACATCAACAAAGTCTAGGGAACAAGGACATTTCTAGTTTTTATTTAAAAACCCTTTCTTGTAATAGTGAGTGTTTTATATCAATAGAAGGGTATTTTTATACCGTTTTTAATTTTAATTTTAATAAAAACATTTTCATACCAAATTTTTTTTTTTAAGAAAGAATTGAATAGTGCCAATATTGAGTATCACAACCTTCTATGATTAGGCACAAAAATAACGAGGTAGTAAGAAATACAGTAATTAACCGTACTTTAAACGTTTTTAATAATCTATAGGACCTCCTAAAGCATTAGCAACAGCTCGACAACGGCGTGGCATACTTAGTATGAGATTGTCAATCATCGTCTGAGGAATATGGCTGCATACACTGCGAAGGTGTAAAAAAAGTTGTTCTTCAGTGTTCAGATTTTCCAAAGAATCACTGAAAGCTCTTCTCCCAAGCAAATCCCAGGCATGCTCTATGGGATTGAGGTCGGCAGACTGAGCAGGCCAATCCAACGTCGTAATATTGTGCTCGCTTAACGCATTGGCCACTACCCCCGCGGTATGTGACCGTGCATTATCTTGCATGAACATAAAATCTTGAACGAACTGTTGTCGATGAGGGATTACCATGGGGTGTATAACCTCCTGAATGTATTGGTTTGCATTCAAATTGCCCCGTATCCAAACGAGGTCGGTCCTTCCACCAAGGCGAACTCCAGCCCATACCATGATTGTTCCACCTTGGTAAGGATGAACTTCTTGCGGATTCTGGAGACGACTCCGACGTCCAGGAACTCGCCATATACGCACTCTTCTCGAATCAGGATGAAAACCGAAGCAAGATTCGTCGGAAAACAGAACCCGTGCCCATTGATGGTCGGTCCACTGTAAATGTGCGTTAGCCCACAATAAGCGACGACCTCGATTTCCACGTCGAAGAGCTGGAACCCTAAGCGGTCTGCGAGCATAAAGATTGGCTTCGTGTAGTCTTCTTCTGACAGTTTGATCGCTAATAACCACTTGATGCTGAGACTGGAGGCCTGCGACCAACTGACGAGCAGTAATCGTGGGTTGCCGCCTTGCGGAATTTTGCAAGAAACGATCTTGTCGCGGGGTAGTAACCCTATTTCGTCCCCCGTGACGATCGGCAACATCCCCTGTAGACCTGTAGCGTGCCCATAATCTGCAAATTACGCTTGGTTGGGTGTTGACAGCATCCGCTACGTCGCGTTGAGTTCGTCCAGCTTGCAGCATACCAACAGCCCTTAACATCTCTTCGCGACTTAAATGACGACGTGACATGATGACTACAGTCACAAAAATGCACAAACCATACGTAAAAGACGTATTATTGATAATAAACGTTTTTTACAATAAAAAAATAATAATTTTTATTTTGCCTCAGAGAAACTGCACAATCAAACACTTTTAAAAGTTTTCCCTCCATATTCGAAAATCATTACTTATTTAAATTTATTTTTAAATTTCGAACAACTCTGTAATCTACTTTATTCTATTTTTATTTATTTGCTGCCAGTTATTTGCAAAACAAGATTTACACGAAAAAAAAAATTGGGGTCATCTTGTTCCCTAGACTTAGTTGAGGTGTTTATATTAAATTTGTAGCTGCAGAATGCAGATAAACATGATTATTAATTGTTAGTCTTAATTGTTCATTATAACAATTAAAAATATTCATTGCATTATTTTAATTGTACCTTGCAATTAACATGAATACATTTAAATAATTCAATTATAATGTAAAACTAATCGATTAATTGCAATTAAATTAATTATGATTAAATTAATTGCAATTTATATTTCAATCAATTACTATAATGATTAAAATAATAATTGATTAGTGCCCAACACTGATGTTGGGTCATATGGAAAAGCTTCTGATTGGCAAATTTGCAAAAATAGTAACTTTTACAAAAGACTACATGAACAGGACTTAAATATTCCCAATCCGATGCCAATTACAAATAATGAACCACCAGTGTCTTTTATTTTCATTGGTGACGAAGCATTCGGAATTAGTAATTTTTTACAACGACCTTACGCTGGCAATCACCTAAATGAGAAGAAACGGATTTTCAATTATCGTTTATCGAGGGCAAGAAGATACATTAAGTGTTCGTTTGGCATAGTGGTGTAGTCGTTGCAGTGAGGTAGTTGAATAAGAAGGCTGGCGATTTATATTTTGGTTCTGTATTCTACTAGCATACAACTACAATTCGATAGAAGGTGCTTCTAAACTAGTACACTGCGAATGCGCGTGTGACGTAGTGCGCGGGCGGGTGCAGAGACGAGTGACGTGTGTCCAGCGCGATGGCGCTGGGACGACTGGCGCAGGCGCAGGCCGTCAGTGCTAGCTGTACCGTCGCGCGCAGGCGCTCGGTCGCTCTGCACAGGGACGTACTCTTGCCAGGGCCGTACTTGGGTGCGAGCGGTGTTCTCGCCCCAACTTCACCCCCCTGTGAGAATCAAAGTCCTGGAAAAAAATATGTAGGGAAATTACAATCCGGCCGGACCGGGTAGTTCTGGCTGGTGGAGAAACGGCAGCAGGTTTTTCATTAGGAGACATGTCTTCATTTAAAATTTACGCCGGCTTCACCCGGTCGATGTAGACAGTAACAGGTCCTCTTGGCAAGTCAACTGTTACCGTCTTGTCGTTTCTTTTAATGTCCGTCTATCTCCGTGTAGGCTATTAGTGCTGCCTTCAGCGTCCTGTGAAGTCGTTCAATTATTCTATTAGCAGCTGAATGGTACGCTGTTGTGCGTCTGAGTTCTATTTTGCAAAGCTTGGAGGGTTCCCTGAATAAGGTGGACTCAAACTGGCGACCCTGATCTGTAGTCACGACCTGAGGACAGCCAAATATTTTACGGTCAGTAAGCGACGTCACTACCGAATTCAGATGGCGCGGATGATGACCGCGCATATAGTTTATGTGACGAGGAACATTTAAAGGAAGAATTGAAGCACATAAGCGGCGTTCTACAAAAGAATGGATACAATGGACGGATAAGACCACCAAGACTCACCTTTTTCTCATTTCTTTGCCTTAGAGTAAATATTTGTACGAGCTCCTTTATTTTTATCCAGTCTTTATTCTTAAGTAAATCTACATGTTGTTCTTTTAGTTTCTCACATTCATTTCTTTTAGCCGGTTGGTGATTTTATGTGAAATTTAAAGTACTTTATAACTACGTCCTTCTGTTCCTTTGTCCAAGGTACCAACGTTTTTTTTTCCTTTTCGTATTTTGTTTTCGTTACCTAATTGAGACACGGGTTCATTAATAAGTTGTTGAGAATCATTTTGCATACCAAATGGTCCAGCCTAAGATAAGTCATTTAAATTACAATATGTTTGTACGTAATCAGAATTAGCATCTAAAGTAGGTTAGCTTCAGGATCATAATCTATAATTTCGTTGTCCACGGGCTCTTCAATTAGCTCCTCAGTCAAATCTAAATCAATATCTTCGAATGGATATTTATTTTTATCATTCAGATCATTAAATAAAATAAAATTCTTAATCAATATCTTCGAGAGATTTTCCTTTGTAAGCGTCTGCTTTTCCATCTTCTATAAGAATGAGAAGCTTTGATATCTTAGCAGATTGGTATATGTCATCTGGCAACCTGTAAGACTTTTTATGTACTTCATTAGTATGGCCCATGAATGTAGCCAGCTGCTCCATATCATTTTCAGACATGCTTAAAATTTGTGATAAGGTGGCTAAATGTTTTCTCAGCCTTGTAGAGGATATTGCTTTTGGCTGTTTCGCCCCTGATAATTAGGATTGCTTTTCCAAAACTTTGTAGCCATACATTGTATTGTTATAACGGTGTGGCGAGTGTGGCTTCTCTGGTGTTACACACGTGCATAGGCCACGGTAACCACTTTCCATCAGGTGGGCAGTGCGTTCGTTTGCCACCTAAGTGGTATAAAAAAGAAAAAATAATAATATTAAAACGCTTTTAAAAAAATATACTAACACACTAACACACTAACACCCAGTTGCAGAAACGATCTTTAAAATTTTAAAGGCACATTATGTCCTAATACGTCATTAAAGCGTTGCTCAAAACAACATTAAAGGGCAATTTTAATGCTCCTTTAAAGGAGACGAGGATTTCTGGGCCAAATTGTAATGAATGACTTAAAAAGCGATATATATTTCTATTTAGACATTAAAAAAAAACAGCTCAATTGAGCATCAGGAAGACGAGAAATTTTAAAACTAAATTTATTCCACGAATATGATTCAATATCGATTACTGTGATCGATTCAAACAATATTGTCAATAAAAACACTTTCGTCGTAGTATTCGTTCAGTCAAAGTGAACATACAACTAACAATATAATAAAGACAATGGTAAGTCAACTTGTACAATGCCCAGATTGTTCTCAAGCGTAGTTTTTTTAAAGGTAAGCGAGGTTTGAAAGTGCATTTTGGGAAAGTACACAAATCCCAAAATGCACCGTCAATCCAAACAACCCCTACCTTTGTCACCCAAATTCCCTTTTGGCAAACATTATCCAAATTTAAAAATTCGTTTCCAATTTTAAAGAGAGTTCCTCGTGGTGCAAGGCCATCCGTTGCACTGAACCTTACCCGGTGTATAGCCGTGGTAGTCCGGGAGAACTCTCAAAGCGCTTGGGAACAATTACTCACCTTCCCTTATAGAATTCTACATGTTGCGAAAGACCAGGCCACCATAAAATCGCTAACAACACAAATAAAAGAAATCTGTTCTCTAGCTCATAATTTTGATCCAAAATTCATCACCTTCCATAAAAATTCAATTTACCACTATGTAGAGTCCAAGTTAAGAGAAGGCGACATTAGAGGAGCTGCAAGGCTTTTATTCAGCAGTGATGTGATAGCGCCATGCTCGCCAGATACTCTGGCAGATTTGCAAAGCAAGCACCCATCACCTGCTGATAACCTTTCCTTCCCTGAGCCTCTGGAGTCAGACGCTGATTGTCTCAGCGTTTCAGCCAAGGACGTGATAGCAGCCGTTGGCTCTTTCCGGAGTGGGACTGCCGGCGGCCTCGATGGCCTTACTCCGCAGCACCTCAAGGACCTTACCGGCGTAAGCGTCGGAGAAGCTGGCGACGCACTCTTAAAAGAACTAACGGCCTTAATTAACCTTATGTTGTCCGGCAATGTGGACGAGGGCATCATTGATTTACTGTACGGCGCTTATCTCTGCGCCTTGCGTAAAAAAGATGGTGGCATTCGTCTCATTGCCATAGGCTGTACATACAGGCGAATAGCAGCCAAGTTGTGTTGTAGAGCATATAGAGTCTCTCTCACAGATAAATTCCAGCCCCTCCAACTCGGCTTCGGCTCCAAAGGGGGCTGTGAGGCTGCTGTACACAAGACAAAAACGATAGCCTGTCTAGTGATATAAGTATTATACAGATCGTTATATTGATTTTGGCAAGCAGAAAAAGTCACCACTATGTTCTACATAAATGTGTGTGTAACAAAACTCGTTTCCTCACTCACACACACATATACACTCGCAAATTACAATTGATTCAAAACCATTCGTATTTATTTATCATCAGTTACACTTTCTTTAGTAATAACAATAACTCATAAAATTCTTATTACTGGTATATGAACGTAGTTTTTGTTTAATTCTTGTAAGTCTCCGTGACCACAGGGTTTACAGCTTCGCTTTTTAAGTGTTAAAATCGTGCAAAGTTTTGAGTTCGAATCCCAGTCAAATTTTACTTTTTGAACTTTTAAATGTTTGTATATCTTCATGTTAATTACTTACCTATTAAGGGAATGTTGAGGTAACATCACAAAAGTATCTTGATATTTTAGTTATTTATTTATAGCAACTTAAATCAGTAGTATTTTTATTATTACTGAGCGAGTATTGTTGCACACACATTGCATTAATGTTTCTCGTATTGGAATTTATGCTACCCTCATTCTCATATATAAATAACATGATAATTTTATTTTTAACTGTCAACAATTGGATGTATTGTGCTTTCCACACGGTTAATTAACAACTTAAACGTTCTTTAATATCACAAACAAAATAAAGAACAAAAACAAAACTATTTATTAACGTAAAACGACTACATCAATATAGTAGCGGTTCGAACTCGCTACCTTCGAAATGTCTTTACGCCTGTAATACCACTCAACTACGTGAGCCTGTGCTAAAATGGTGAAATTTACTTTCTCATTCGATGGCAGGCAAATCAGTCACACATATTCAAACGTTCACGATTCACGAATATTCACGATCATGCGCACTGGCACACATAAACGTATTACACTAATACGCCTTTAACGATGACGCACACATGTGACTTCAAAGCAATGAGTTATTGTTGTGTGAACACACATATATGTAAAACATACGGGTGCTTCCACTTGACCCAGATCATAAATACATTTTATTAGATAGATAGGCTATCTTTTTTGTCTTGTGTACATGCCTTATCTACGTTCCTTGGTTGCAGTAGAGGTGAGGTTATCCTCAAAGTTGATTTGAGGAATGCCTTTAACTCTGTTAATAGGGACACTCTGTTGACACAGGCCAAATTGGAAATCCCTAAAATTTTTAAATTTCTCTGGCAGTGCTATAGGCGTCCTTCTAAATTACTTTACAAGGAAAATATTTTAAATTCAGCAGTAGGGTGTCAACAAGGTGATCCTTTTGGAACAGTCATTTTCAGCCTGGCTATTCACCCTATAATTCAGCTACTAAATTCCAAATTTAACGTTTGGTATCTAGATGATGGCACACTCGGAGGCGACGTAGAAACGGTATTAAAAGATTTGGCGTTTCTAAAAAAAGAATTTAGTTCAATCGGCCTAGAACTAAATCTCACCAAATGCGAAATTTTTCTCAGTGATCAAATTGACAATCTTTCGGTACTCTCAAAATTCAATGCTTTGGCTCCAAATTTAAAAGTTTTACAAAAAAGTTCTCTCCGCCTCCTTGGGTCGCCAATTCTTGAAGATGCTTACGAGTCTTTTGTGGAAGAGAAAATATTTTTTTTTGTGATGTTTCGGAGCGATTGTACCAAATTAATATACTATCAGCTTTCACCATTATTCGGCACTGTCTTTTCGTACCAAAATTTACACATGCCCTGCGTTCAACTCAACTTTTTAAATTTTTGGAACTTTTAGGTCAAGTGGATAGAGTGCTGCAAGACACTCTATGCAAAATTTTAAATATAAATTTGAACGATCAAATGTGGCTTCAGGCGTCCCTTCCAGTTCGTCTCGGGGGCCTCGGCGTTAACGAAATTGCAGATGTAAGTATGCCAGCATTTTTGTCGTCGGTCTATGGCACTGAAGAATTAGTCAGGAAAATTCTATCTCCTTCGCTGATTAATTCGGATGTGCCAGGTAAGGCCGAAGCTGTAAATTCTTGGAAAATGACTTGTCCAACTGCTGCCATGCCCGCCAACCCATCTTCCCAAAGGCAATGGGATGAGCCGCTCACTATTGGTGTTAAAAAACATTTAATCAGTACAGCTACCAGCGCTGCTGAGCGCGCTCGCCTGTTGGCTGTGGGTGAATGGGAATCTGGTGTATGGCTCCAGGCACTTCCTTCGCCCAACATTGGAACAATGTTGGACGACACGACCTTCCGCATTGCGACTTGCCTACGTTTGGGTGCACCGTGTGTTTCTCCGCATCGGTGTCTGTGGAGAAGCTGTCGATAGCCTAGGACATCACGGATTGTCTTGCAGCAGGAGCGCAGGCCGCATGTCCCGACATGCAAACATTAACGACATTATCCGTCGAGCTCTTGTCACCGCCGGCGTGCCAGCTATACTTGAACCTGTTGGCTTGGCTCGCGACGATGGTAAGAGACCGGACGGTATGTCGTAGTTGCCTTGGAAGATGGGTAGGCCTTTGGTGTGGGTTGCAACCTGCGTCGACACCCTGGCGCCTTCCCATCTTCCAAGTACGATGGACTGCGCATGCGCTGCTGTTGCATCAGCGAAGACTCTCAAACGGCGCAAATATACCAATTTAACTGGTAATTATAATTTTAAGCCGTTTGGAGTCGAAACGTTGGGTCCGTGGAGTCCAAGCGCGCGCGCGCTATTCAAAGAAATAGCGAAGCGACTAATCGACGCTTCCCGTGACCATAAGGCTGGCCTTTACCTCGCTCAAAGAATTGCCATCGCCATTCAGCGTGGTAATGCCCCCAGCCTCTTGGGCACGGTACCAATAGAGATCGATGGGGAGGAATTTTTCGATGCCTAAAATTACAGTCTCCCTCTTTTTCTCTATTCCATTTTTGTAAATATTATATAGTTAGCATAGTTTTATATAAATTTGTAAGTAATTGTATATTATATTAGCACATTTTATTTAATGTAATCAACAAAGTAAAGTAATTAATTATAATAACAATATATAATAATAATAATAATAATAATAATAAAAGTTTATTAAATAAAATAGTTACAGAAATGTACACAAGAAGATATACCTAGCTAATGGGTAGACTAATTCTAGACATTACAATATGTTTCAAAATTTCTGTATACAATTATATAACCCTGCCTCTTAAACTAGGCTAACCTGTATTTTAAGAGACAGTGCCCGCTTGTAGATTCACTATTTTTATACAACAGTGGACAATGTCGATCTACCGTTTAAACTTGATAGCATTTGTAATAGTTGTGCGTGTACGAGTAAAGTGTGGAGGTGGAGGAGGATGTGTAGTGGTGTGATGTGATATGTGCTTGTTGTGGGTTTGTGTGTGGGAATATAGGGGGTGAATGTGTGTGTGAATGTAGGGGTGAATGTGTGTGGGTGTATGTTGTGTGAATATGTTTGTAAGTGTGCGTTTTTTCATTTAGGCGATATAAGTGACTATAGACTCCGTGTATGTGTAGTCTTTCTGTAGTAGCCATTCTGTTACTGTTTGTTTTAATGTGTGTGAGTTTAAATCTATGATTTTTAGATGTTTGTGAACTTTTTTGTAAATGTGCCCACTTAGGGTATAAAACTGCCGTTTAGCGAAAGAAGTTTTGTGCTGAGTACCCGGAATAAAACATGTTCGCTTGTTTGGGTCGGACTTAGGAAGACTGGTGTGTTTTCTAAGAATTGATTTGAGCACAGAGTTGGCGAACCGAAAGGACTTTGCAATCAAAGTAGAGTTCAGTAGTTGGATATCTATAGGGCTTTTTCGTCATGACCTTTAGAATCGCTCTCTGTGCTCTCTCAACCCTCAGGAAGATAGTCTTTGCTGCACCGCCCCAAACAGCGATACAGTAGCCAATGACCGATTGACATAGAGCGTAATACACGATTTTCAGGGTGTCAGCATTAGCCGACTGTCTGAGAGACTTGAAAATGTGTATCAGGTGCAACGTCCTTGTAGTGAGGGCATCGATTTGTTTGTCCCACCGTAAACCGTCGTCTATCTGCACTCCCAAATACTTTACGCTGTCAGTTCTAATGAGTGTTGGGCATATACAGGGTCCTATGGTGTTTGTGCATGTGTGGGCAGTTATATTAAAGTCATATGTCGGTGCGGTGTTACGACGTATTGCAAAAGGAATGTAGGTGATTTTTTGTAGGTTAAGTGTAAGTAGATTTGAGTTGAGCCATTTCATTACTACATGCAGAACAGTTTCTGCTTTTGTTTTGACTATATCCCACGTAAGTCCCTGCACGAGAATAGCAGTGTCATCTGCATACGCATATATTTTACAGTCTGGGAGACTAATTCTGCACAGATCGTTGACGTAAATAAGGAACAATGTTGGACCCATGATACTCCCTTGAGGAACACCATATGACACTGATTCCTCGTCGCTAAGGTACGCATCAATTTTGACACATTGAGTCCGATTTCTGAGGTAATCTTTAAAAATATCCAATAGTATGCCACGTACACCGAGAAGCTCCAACTTAGAAATAAGTAAGGGAATAGAAACTGTCAAATGCCTTGGAAAGGTCTAGGAAAATACCTAGGCATTTTATCTTTTGATCCAAACATTTAGCAACCGTTTGCGTGAGATCCAGTACAGCATCCTCCGTTGACAGCCCAGGTCGGAACCCATACTGGTTATCAGCAATGATCTGGTTTTTGTTAAGGAAGCTCCATAAGCACTTATTGAGAATCTTCTCGAGAATTTTCGATAACGCTGGCAGAATAGATATTGGCCTGTAGTTATTGACACAATTTCTACTCCCTCCCTTGTAAATAGGGTGAACGATTGCCCTTTTTAGGGCATCGGGAAAAACTCCAGTCTGTAGGCAACGGTTGCACAGTTAGGTTAGTGGTTGAAGCAATACATGTCGGCAGCTTTTTATAATAGAAGATGGTATTCCATCCCAACCCACTGCACAGTCATTTCGCAATTGAAGGATAATTGATTCTACCTCAGCTTCGTCGACGTCCAGTATGGCAGGAGAATTTAATGGGGAGTGTTGAGGGGTGTTCCCTATAAAGGGGGCCGTACTACTAGCTGTGAATGACGGACTTAGGTTCTGTGTAATAATGTCCGCTGCCAGGTTTTTCCCCATCGTACTAAAAAAGTGACATTTCGTTAACGGAGGATTTTGGATTATCTCGTATTTCCAACAGCTCAGAAGGACCGACATGCGTTTTGCATGTGTTAGTTATTTGTTTTATTGTTTTCCATATTTTTTTCGGGTTCTTACTAGCTTTTTCTAGTTCGCTCTGCTCATACGATATTTTTAATTTTTTAAGTAAGTTATTGCAAAAATTTCGGTACCGAACGTAGGTAATTTTAAGAATCAGGTTGTCCGGTGCCTTTTTTGAGTTCATGTGCATTTTGTCTCGATTTTGTATACATTTTAACAAACCAGGTGTTATCCATGGTTTAATAATTCTTTTTTCCTTGGAATTTTTACTATCTGCGAGTGTTTTGATATGGCTGATTTAATTATATTTATGAATTCATTCATGTGTACATTAACGTCATCCATTTGGTATATATTTGCAAAATCGACCTCTTCTAACTCCAGCATAACAGCTTCATGATTTATGCGTGTGTGGTAGTAACAGTTTTTCCGTTGGGGGTTGGCTTTTGCCATATTAACTAGAACGGCTTTATGATCTGTTATAGACGTATCCAAAACAATGGTAGTTGATGAAAGGTTAGACTTTAGCAGTATGTGATCTGTACAACGTTCTAACCTAGTGGGAAAAAGATGGGTTGGCATGAGCCCGTGAGAAGCATTTAGAGTTAAATAGTCAAGACTACGGACATCCCTGTTTTCTGGTCTAATATCAATATTTAGATCGCCTACGATGACGATATTTGGGAATGAAGACAGGCCGTCATAGACATTATTCAAGCTAGTTATGAAATTGTCGAAATTGTAATTTGAATTAAATGATGGAGAACGGTACACAGCAACCACAGCAAGGATTTTGTCTATTTGACATATGAGACAATTTCCACCCTTGAATTCCGGTTCCCATACGTAACTATGTAGGCTTAGTTTCGTGTAAATCATGACGCCATCGTTTTGATTTGCATTTATACCTGTCGAGTGCGACACAAAACCATCCAATATTGGTAGATAAGTAGCTTTACTAAGCCAACATTCGGTTAAAACGACAATGTCAAAGTCAATTTTAGTTGAACTTAGTAAAGATAGCCTACATTCCGTCAAGACAATGATGTCTAGGTTAGTATTTAGTCTATGTTGTAATGTAGTAAATGTATCAAAGTTTTTAAAGACACTACGTATGTTCTGGGTTAATATGGTTAATGGGTTAGTGCACGGCGTCAGATATTGTTTGCACTCTTCTGCATCACACGTACTGGATTCTGACACGGTGAAGTTATCTATTTCATTAATTAAATTATGTGTCATTACTTTGTGAATTTAATAAATTAAAAAAGAATTAAAAACTATATAAAAAAATAAAAAGGTCAATAAATGCTGGTTAGGGGTGCTCTTAGGCGCCTTCATAATCAATCAAATTTATGTACCTTTTTTCAGCTATTACCCTTGCCGGACATTTAGCCGCTCCCGTGGTATGGTTGCTCGGCTTCTTGAACCGTGAGCAAGTCGCGCATTTTGCTCCCTCTTTCGTCTTTGTGCAGTCCTTCATTGTATGCCCTTGCTCTCCGCACTGCCCGCAGGTGTGTGTCAACTCCCTGCATGTTTTTGCTGCATGTCCATACTGATGGCACTTGAAACATCGAGTAACCAGCGTAAAATCTCTAACAGGGCAAGATGACCAGTTCACAAAAACCCTTTTGTTGGTTATCAGGACCTTACGTATGTTTGCAGGTAGTTCGATCACATAGTTACAGGTCTCTGCGTCCCTCTTACCCGATTTGTGGCTTAGTCTAATCGAAGCCAGGAATGTTTCAAGGCTGTAACCGTGTATTTTGTCCACCAAGTTCTGGTGGTACAAACAAGTAAATACCTCCTTTTCCTGCATGGTCGCTGGTACTCTTATAACAATGACTCGTGGTTTCTTTTTGAGCTGGTCGTCTACGGTAAGGCCTGATTTTGTAAGTTGGGCTGATTGTTTTATCTTCTCGATGTCTCCCTTTGTGTCAGTGCTTATTATGACGCCGCCGTTCTTCGTCTTTCGTAGCCCTCTTACTTGCAACTTCATTTGCTCAGGGCAGATAATTTTTTGGACTAATGACTTAGTCTCGTCACTCGTCTTGTCCTTGTCATTGGAATAGATCGCCACTGAACTTAGGCTTGTTTTGGGTGTATATTGGTTATTTCCCTTTTTCAGCATATCGGCGAATGTTGCGGTGGTTTTGCTTTTAGTTGTTTCAACGATGATCTCTTTTAGGTCACGCAGTTGCTTTGCAATGTCAAGTTGGTCTTGAAGGGCTTGGCTAGCTGAGCTAGCTTGGACGGCTTTCACTTTAAGTGACTGGTATTGTACCGCCCCATTTGGGAGGTTCCATTTGCCACTTTTCTGCACAAACTACTGATTCGCAGCTTTTGGTCCGAGTTCAATTTCCCTTCTGTTGCTATATGGCATACCTCATTGAGGAACTGGTCAATAGAGCTCATCCAGTTCTGGATTTCCGGCGTCTATAACTACATCATATTTATATTCTTTGAGTATACCTAACGTAATCCTATTAATTTATGTATCGATTATGCCTCATACAGTCTAATTCCCAACACTAGTAATTTCTGCCGACAGACGTAACCTTGACGTAACAGCAAAATATTTGTTGTTCCGCATTTTTTTTATTTATTGTTGTTTGTTTTTCCAAATTCTTATGTTATTATTGTGTTAGATTATTTTATGATAAATTTTATTTATGAGCTATGGTGGTAACTACGAAAATTAAAAACTTAGATATGAATGATCGAAGAGAGACGCCGTTACAATGTAAAGTCGTCTAGAAAATGTTGCAATGTCACAGGACCCAAGCTACATTTTACAATGTATCTTTGAATCGAGTTTATGTTGCTATCTAGATATCCTTATATTGAGTTTACTTTGGTATCTTTGAATCGAGTTTATCTTGGTATCTAAGTATCTTTGAATCGAGTTTATCTTGGTATCTTTGTATTGAGTTTATCTTGGTATGTAGGTATCTTTGTATCTAGGTATCTTGGTGTCTAGGTATCTTTGAATCAAGTTTATCTTTAAATCTAGGTGTTATCTTTGCTGAGCAATGTAAACTTGACACATAATATTATTAATAATAAAAAAGTTAGGTATAAGCTTTGAGTTATGAATTATAACAATGTAAACCATATCATGATACATAACTTGCCATACTAGACATAAGAGGACATGTAATTATTATTTTTATGAATATCGGCTGCTGCACACTTCTAAATTCTGCCTTGGCGGCCGATACGAGATTACCAAGCCGGTGAGTCTGTATAAAGAGGGCCCCTATAAGAGAGAAGCATTTACTTCCATTTATCCTTCACAAGCTGTTCAGCCTCTCTTTGGTTATACACCCGAAACTCAATATAATAATCGCCGTTGCGCGTTAGGTTCTACTGGTATGAGTTTCCACTTGCTGTTCTTCTGCACAGGGATGACCGCAGAGTAATATAAAGAGGGCCCCTGTAAGAGAGAAGCATTTACTTCCATTTATCCTTCCCAAGCTGGTCAGCCTCTCTTTGGTTATACACCCGAAGCTCAATATAACTGGACTGAATTGACCCTTAGCCGTAGCAAGTGGTTAACTGAGCCCACGGGCTAAGTAGACCCTTAACCGTAGCTAGTGGTTAACTGAGCCCGCTGGACCAGTTGGCTAGTTAGTGGGTTGAGTAACTCCCAAAAAAAAACAAACGTGGTCAACTGAGCCCGCGGGCTCAGCGGAATGCTGGCTCAGTTGGCCAAGAAATGAGCTGAAAAGGTCCCTATGAGTTTCGGGAATGGGATAAAAATCCTATGCGAAGGCGAAGCTGCGGGCACTAGTTAGTTAAATAATAAATAAGTGATGATGATGAATACTTTACCGCTTCAAGCTTGGCAAAACCGTGAATGGAGGCAGTCCCATTAGTTATCATTTGTCGGCATTCTAAGATCCATAAATATGTTTATTAAAGATTTTGTTAAAAAACCCTTTATGATATATAAATAACGGCGAACGCAATTATTTATAAAAAGATATTTATTTAATAAACAGTGTTTACAATAGGAAATGTACTACAAGACTAATTTACATATTTAATATTCTTATATCAAAACTAAAATGAAATCGATGCGTCGCCAATTCCGGTCGCGCGTGTCGGTGTCGTACGATGCGTCGTCAGCAATCTTGCAGGTCGGCGGATTGCCTAACTTGATTCATTCTATTTTTTTAACAACAGTAACACTTTCATTTTCAACTTTTAGCGATGTCATATTCAAATTTAGTACTGTCTTCGTGATCACCAAATTTAGTTGTACTTAACAATAGAATACCATTAAGTTAATCGCTTAGCTAAAATAAGAAAATTTAAATGATAAAGAAATTATAGAGAAATTTAAGTTTAAAGATGGCAACAACAGAATTATCATCAATATCATTTCATCATAGGTGGTACAAGTTCAGATAGCCAAATATAGCAAGTGTAAGCATTAATTTAGAAAACGATAATAATATGAACAATGCATTAGATGGTATGACAGTACGGGAGATGTTTAAAGATTACATTAACTCTGATGAGGGTTTGATTCCGTGGCAAAACGATATTGTAAATAGACATTAATACCGTGTTAAATCTTAAAACATAATTATATTGCAAAAATATTTACCTGTTTTATTCATATCTATTCCAATCCTTTCCCACCCATTGTTCTTCATTTGAGTGTTCATAAAATGTTTCGATGACATATTATATAAATAATCATAGGCTTGAACAAAATTATTAATAAAAAACGTAAAAAACTGGTCTCCGAAAAAATCAATATACTCGTCAAAGACGCGGACGCAAATGAATGGTCAATGCTGTGCATTTCCCGCTTCTCTACCCTGCCGCCGGACCCCGCAGTATATCACTACGAGTGCCGAAGTCCGTGGCATATCTTTGCCTACCGCAGTATGCCACGGGAGCCTGTGGCGCGTCTTTTAATGCCGTGCGATAAAATCCTTTTCAATGCCACGGTATCATTTTAAAGCACAGCAATTAATGTGTTGAATGTACACTAGTAAAAATTAAAATCCCTTGCCATGCCGTCCCGGTCTGCATAAGCGTTAAGGTGTTTTCTGTTGGCAAGTCGAAGCAGTAATCATTTTCGCCACTTAAATTCAAAAGCGAAGGTATATTGCGGCGCGACTTATCTGCATGTCTCTGTGGTCTCAAACATCCATCATTTTTCTGCAGCAACTCGCAAATATCTTCTTCACAGTTAATAGACCATGAGTTCAGAATGCTCTCATGAACGTTGTCGGTATAGAGTCACAGCAATTACCACCCTGCTGAGGGACTAAGGCGTCTCGTAAACATAAAATTAATGCATTCTTTCTTTTAAAATCCTTGCATAGCATGATTATGGATTGACATACTGATTTTATTTGTGTTATTGACGCCTTTCATTGAATGAATAGCCTTTAAATTCTTGAACGTTATCAATGCATCTTCGCATTCTTCTATCTACACATCGAGTTGGTATTTTTACAATGAGAATGCCTTTTGAAATTTATTATTGGATTGGACAGTACTTGAATTTAAAACATCGAAAAAAATCTGATTTATAGCACGAATTCGGCGTTCGCTTTTGCGTCTTCTGGTAAAGTTTTATCTAATTATAAGAATATTTAATGCGGCAGAGACGAAGTTACTAAAAATCTATTATATTTATCTAAAAAAATTATTTTACTCGCAATCTTTGAAAATTATTCGGTTTTACGTGAGGTTCCGTGATTTTAGGAATCAATTTTAATTTTTTTTTGCTGTTGTGTAGAATAAAGTTTGTCTATATGTTCCCAAGAAATATTTTTTTCATCGTGTACAATATTATTTGTCAGTAAGTTATTCCTTATACATTTAATTAAATGTGGGACATCGAATATGTAGTAAATTTTTTCACCGGTAAATAAAAAATAAGGCTTCTCATTGTAACCTATTTTACTTGTTTAGCTTAGTTATCGAAGTTTGATCCCTGATCATATACAATAGCTTTAACTGCTATTCCTATGTTTGAAAGTTTCAAAATAACTTCATCCAACCATTGTTCCAATTTCTCGTAATGTTTTGGAGATCCTAAGAAAGAATAAGCAATAGGTTGTACGACGTCACTTCACCATTGATATTATGAAGACCAATAATTTCGCCTCTTCTGGTGTCGTAATGTAAATGTCTCTTGAGAAGCATTTTTCTAAGGACAGAGTGTATTACTTAGCATTTGATAGCATAGATTTTAATTTAGATGATAAGAACTCCAAATAAGATAATCGAATTTAGGTGAAATAACCATTTTAAATATTTAAAGTATACTTTCACTAGGAAGCCCTAAAAATGTATTCATACTCAGTCTGCGGACTAGAAAAGTGGAAATTTAAGGCAAACGACTTAAATTCGAGATCATACCTGTCGCTTTTGCGCTTATTTTTGAAATTGCTCTGCCACTGAATGAGCTTTTTGTGTCTTCATCTTCTGTTTGTAAAGTAAACCGTCCAAAAGATTGGGGCTCTTTTGATTAAACTTCTTAAATCTCTTGTCAAATAGCAATTGGGTTGCTGGAAGCATGGTTACTAAAAAAAATTATTTGATTATCGTGTCAGTTAACATAGTTGTTTAATTAAACTCGAGAATCATATGTCAACTGCCATTTTAAGTTTCTGAAATGCTTGTCAAGCCGTCATAGATCATAGATTATCTTTCTGCCAAAAGCTTTGTCAACTAATCGGTGCGTATCGGCGAATTAGCTTATTTGTATTGTTTTACTACGTGAGTCTACATTTTCTCTTCACATCTACATTGTTAAGGTATGTCAAAACATACACAGTCAGGTCATAAGTATTGTCACACTATAAAAACTCTTCTTTTAGAATGCTGGCCACAATTTTTTATATTGAATTCGAATTTCGAATTGTTCATGAAAATAAAAATGTACACTTGTTAGAATTTTACTCCTTTTTAAATATGGAGTGGGCGCTTAAAGTAGATCGTGTTGCAGTTATTGCGTGGCATCGTTGCGGTTACGCGCCAATTCAAATTTTTGATATACTGAAAAATTTGAATATAACCAAAAGATTCGTGTATCGTACCATCAAACGATACAATGAAGACTCTAGTATAGATGACAATTCAAGAAGAAATCCCAAACGTAAGCAGAAACTGCCCTTCAGATGGGGTTAAGTAGAACCACGGTGAAAAGGGTGTGAAATGAAGACTTAGGGTTTCGGGCATATCGAAGAAAAACAGGACATCGTTTGAATGCCCGTTTAATGGACCTGAGGCTGGAGAGATGCCGCGCTTTGTTGAAGCGGTACACGGGAAAAAATATCGGGAAATTAGTTTTTCGGATGAAAAATTGTTACCGCAGAAGAGAGCTACAACAAACAAAATGATAAGGTGTACGCACACGGTAGTGAAGCAGCGAGCAACAGTATTGCACGTGTCCAACGAGGTCATTTTCCATCCTCGCTCATGGTATGGTTAGGAGTTTATTATTGGGGCTTAACAGAGGTACATTTTTGTAAGAAAGGAGTAAAAACGAATGCAGTTGTGTATCAAAATACAGTCCTGCCGAACCTTGTGGAATATCATGTTCAAAAACAGGCACTGGGTATTCCAACAAGATTCGGCGTCAGTTCACAGAGCGAAGAGCACACAAGACTGGCTGGCGGTGCGTGAAAGCACGAAGATTGGCCCTCCTCCAGTCCAGATTTGAGTCCGTTAGATTATAAGATATGGATACAAATCTACAGCCTGTAGAATAATAAAAAAAGTATCTGCAGCTATTGCAGAACTTAGGCCGCAGTTTATATCTATGTTCAGTACAGATCAAGATTACAATAAAGTAAATAGTGAATTTTATAACATTAGTTCTGTGTCTGTGTCGGTGAAATCGGGGTAGTTGACTGCACACATATAAAGATACAGTCTCCTGGTGGTCCCCGAGCTGAGCTATACAGGAACAGGAACGGATATTTCTCCCTGAATGTGATGCAGATCTAAAAATATGTGATGTGTTCTGTCGGTGGCCTGGATCCTGGATCTGTTCATGACACTACAATTATTAATGATTCCCACATTCGGGCAGATTTTGAAAGTGGAGTGTATGGCAGTGACTATCTACTGGGGGATAGCGGGTATCCATGCCGGCCATATGAGGCGTAAAGTTGCATAAACCCCCTAAAACAATCCTAAGAAAAAAAATGCTACGTATTTTTTTTCTTTATTACTTATATTATTATATTTATTACTTATATTATATTACACAGTATTAATTGTACCCGCTAAGGTTTTTTTTTATAGAAAATACAGCAACACTAAAGGAAAAAGTAGAACTGTCAATATACTCATAGAAAAAATTAAAATAAAAAATAGTTACATTAAAGTGGATTTTGAAACTCATCGTTCATTGTAGTGGGATTTGATGTTGACTATTATGTTTTAGGGAACTTTGCAAGCAACATAAAATTAAACTTGGTGGGTTTATGCAAACAAACGATCAATCACAATCGATTATTTTAAGATTAATGGTGGTTAGTGTTCCCCTGTCTGTAGCGTGGCGGTAATGCATGCGACTGCTACGCACGGGGCGCGGGTTCGATCCCCGCTCAGTGTAAATGTTTGTATGCAAGAATATGGCTATATGCAATGGTCTGGGCGTGCCTCGGAGAGCACGGTCCCGTTTGTTATAAAAACATGTTAGAGCCCTCAAATGTCCAACGAGTCTAACTACAGAACTCCGTTATCGCCAATTGGTTGTGGAGGTCAGATGGCAGTCGCTTCACGGAAATTATCGAAGTTGAGCCGCATCTTAGACTAAGAAGCCGACCCCAACCGAGTTGGGAAAAAGGTTCAAAGAATGATGGTGGTTAGTGTTCGCATTATAATAAAAACAAGCTTGTAGAAATGTGAGAAATTGAAACTTTATTAATCGTCTACAGGATTAACCACAAAAATATTATAACAAAATATTGGGGAAGGTATTATGAGCAAGGATTAATAGAAAACCTTATATTTATTCTGCACAGTTGCTTATAAAATATTACATATTACATAATTACCAAATACTTTGTCTGACACAAGTCAGACAAAGTATTTGGTAATTACTTGGAGGACTCTCAATCACATTTTCTGGTTGAGCTTGTGCTCTTTCTGTAATAGTTTTGTAGAAATTTAAGATGTTTAACTTTAAGGTTTCCCAATTATTACCGAAATGGGTTTTTAATAATTTCAAAAGGTCTTGTAATTTGGCAGCGTTCGGATTTACTTTATTAGGTTGAACGATATTAGGTTGTATCATAGTAATATTTTTATTTTTCTTTGTAATCGTCATTTTTGCATTATTTTCGGCCCGATAGTTAACTTCGCCTTGCACAAATCCATTTTCAGTCTTAGTCCAAGTTATAAAAACTCGTTTACACTTCATAAATGCAAAATGCCAACTAGTAGTGGGTTTTATAATGTTTTGATAACTAGTCTTCCAGTCATGATGATGTAATAACTTCCTTAGTTTTTAAAAACTTTTCAATTTTGGCGAATATCCTGTCTGGGCGAATAAATGAGTGACCAGCAATTGGGTAAATCAATTCGATTCTTTTGGCACACACAAGGCACCTTCTTGGCGATTCTGAGTAACGCCTGGCAAAGCAAATACTGGCATTTACCGAGCATCTCAATGCTCGGTAAATGCCAGTATTTTTATTTTGTCCGGAACATCCATCTGATATTACTCTTAATACCTTTAAATTGTCAGCCATATTTTATTATATTATACAGCACTGATTATTTCATTACTGCTTTTTGCATGAGCTGTATCGTCCCAGAAATAGGAATAAACATTATCTGGCGTCAATTTTGCTTTCGAGTTCACTATAAAGGAATAGGCTTTCAAACTCAGAAATGAAACAAGATTACATAGATATCTTATGATTTAATTTCCAACTCTGTTAACGGTTCCGTTGTCGGTATTCGAATAATAAAATGTTGGTCTGGCTTATTCGAAGACAACCATCTGTCAGTGTCAGTGACACCTAACGTCACTAATGTCGTAAAGGTGTCACTTTTGCATAGAACTCACAATCTGACATTATGGTAACAATTAAATAAATTACGTTTTAATATTATCTGTTACAGTGAAATAATTACAATAAAATACAATTTAAGTGTCTTAATTAAAGTAATAATCTTACAACTACTACTATAGCGAAGTGGTAGAAACTAAATTGTCGGCTATAATAAGCAGACTGATCTGGTAACTTGGGGAGAGCTTGGTTTTTTTGGCAGTCAAAAGTCTAATATCTCTAAAGTCCATCAGCTTCTTCTCGTAGTATGCTGTAAAACGCTTTATATTTCAATCTGTGAATACGTTATCAGAATAAACGGGATATTTACCATGTTTCATTATTTTGAGATTCTGATTTTGAGTTTGAGATTCTGATACTGATGTCAGTGACCATGATAGTTTAAATACCTATACTGTGAATACGTTTTTCAATCATTAATTGATACTTTATTGCCGTATCTGTTTCTGTTTTTAATTTTTCACCAATCTGTGCACACGTTGAACATACGTCGGTTCTTGGTGTTCCAAATCCGATATTATAGTATTGGTTAAAGATCTTTCTGTAAAACTGTTGCTTTACTTGTTAGTCCTGTTCATGCCACATTTTACGTATATTTAGTTCTGATGAAAGATAAACTCTATTCATATTTTTAGATGGACAATAGTGACTCTCTTGGCCTTTAAATGATTCAATAAACCTCTGAACAGACAATTTTCTAGCAATAAACTTATCAGTTTTTCTGTTTCCGCCACGATTTTCTTGAGGCATTTGACCTCCACTTTCATAAACCTTTTCAAAACACCCTGGACTCGATCTTTCTTAACTAACTAAGCGCCCATAAATAATTTCTGACACACTGGAACTTTGGCACCTTTATCCCCTAAAATGTAGTATTTTAAACCCTTTGCTCGTTTGCTTTCATTTTTCACACGTTTTGCTTCTTGTACTGTGCAAAATTGTAAAATAAAATGATCTTGGGTAATTTTGGTGGAACATTTGTAGAATTTCTCGTAAAATTTTCTGATCATTTGCATAGTTAGTTGCTGACATTTAAATGCTTTTTGTTTGTGATTACATAAAGGATTTTTTGGGAAACCAGCAGCCTTGTACCTGAAAGAAACAAATAAAAATGAGGAGTCGACTCGCTAACAAAGAAATAATAAAATCTAAAAAATAACTTTCTTAATGACATCAATAAATAAATATTCTTGGACAATCCACACAACGCCACCTAGAGCTTGTGTTATGGGTTCTAGAATATTTTTTGTAAATACATACATATTATACATAGACTCACCCAGACCAATGCAAATATTCTTATTCATGCATACAAATATTTGCATTGAGTGGGAATCACCCGCGCCTCCTGCGTACCAGTCGCGTTCACTACCGAGGCCAGCCACACCACAGAGACTATCAATGAAATAAACTTTTGATTTAAAAAAATCTATCAATATAAAACAAAACCAGTATACCTAATATAATAAAATTAAAATGACTACAGCATTAGGTATGTTGTAGTCATTTTAATTTATGCTCTACTATCAATGAGCCAATCCAAACATCAATATTCCTATAGAAAATTTGTGACACACCAAGACTCAGTGCTGCAGCTGCTATGGCAGTCTTGCATAACACCATTCTATACTAACAAAAAGAGCATTTCAAGTAAAATTCCCCGTACCTTTTTTCACGTGCTACCTCTCGATTCCACTGAGATCTTATAACAGGACGTTTCCTGGACTTTCCCAAGTTCCGATTTTTAAACAAATTGCATTAATTCATCGCTTGTTTCACATTAAAAACACAATAATTCACGAGTAAATCTCCACAACAACAACAGAAATCGCCAAATTGAGAATGCACGAATGAAGCGCTCTGATTGGTGTATAACGGTTTTTGCTACCAAACATGAATTTGACTAAGTAAATTTTTACGCTTATAGTGGGATTTGCTACGATTGGTTTTTATTATTTTAAAGAGAATTTCTAATACTGTTCGTTGATGTAATAAAGTCTACATATTTAAAATGATGTTTTAGGGGATTTTTCAACTATACGCCTCATATCATCATCATCATGTCAGCCACACATAGTCCACTGCTGAACATAGGCCTCACCCACAGACTTCCAGAATGACCGATCTAAAGCAGCCCGCATCCAGCGCTTCCCGGCGCCCTTCAACACCCAGTGAAGAAGCATATAATCGAGCACATGTAAGAACCAGAAATACTGTGGAGAGATGCTTTGGGGTTCTTAAGAGACAATTCCCATTTTTGTCCATAGGCCTTCGTGTTAAGTTGCCTACTACTATGAACATTATTGTGGCTTGTTGTGTTTTACATAATTTGGCACTCCATCATAATGACCACATAGAAGAAGTGACTAGTGTATCTCCAGATGATACTGGTGCTAGTTCTAAACACCTCTGTGCGGTCATCTCTATTGTTGACACATTTTAATTGTTAAGTCAAATAAAGTAAGGTAATTGTACAAGAACAACCATTATTATCAACGTTTACTTTTTAAAATGATACAACTTTAAAAGTAAATATCTTGAACTGTTATTATTTCTTCGTTAGTTATGGGGATCTTCGGGTTCGTCGCAAATGAATAATCCTCTTGAGAATGACGAGAATCGACGCGTGAGCCCATGCGAGTGCGGAGTCGAACCGACAGATGGCGTCTGTCGTCGACATCTTAATCATATTTTCATATTCTTTTTCCTTAGTTTTAATTTCCAAATTGCTGCGTTTTAAAGTTAATCTATATTCTAATAATTTGTTTTTTTTTCTAAATTTACACACTCACAGGTATTGGAGAGTGGTTTCACCTGACCACCCATTATTGATAGTATTTGTGCACCCACAGTGCCGAGGACTGGTTTATATAGACCACCACCAGTTGCCATGATACCCTTCTGAAAAAAAAAACCATTAAATACCTTCTTGGTGTAACTTTATATTTTAGCAAACTTTTTAATTTTAAATTTAAAATTTTCGCCTCTTCTTTTATTTCGCGATGCCCTCCATTGTCCTCTCCCACCCGATCTTCCGGGTAAAAGGTTCGGGCGAGTAATTCGGCCGAACCCTTGGCGTCCAGGTATGAATCATTGGCGATAAGGAGGATGTCCTCTTCCCTCACTGTGGCCCTACCAATCACACGGTATATTCCCTCTCAAAGGCCCTCCCTGTCCTGCTTTCCGCAGAAGTCCTTCCAACTTTCGACCTATGCCTTTTTTACTTCGCTTTCATACATCTCCTTTCGCTCTAGGTACTGCACTATCACGCACTCCCTTCGGATCGGCGCAGCGTTCCTGATACGACGCTTGTAGGTGATCATAACCTTCCTGAGGTTGGCGAGTCTTTCCGACCACCACGGCGCACCGATCAACCCCCCTGGTTTTTTAACTGGAATGCTCTCTCTGCACGTATCCTCGACGGCTCTCGTATAAGCTTCGGCCAAGACATCGAGTTCCTCGTTGTGCCTTGTTTCGCCTATCGCTATATCCGAGAGCAATCGAGTCATATTGGCTTTGAAAGCATCCCAGTTGGCCCTTCAAGTGTTATAGGCGCGAGTTGTGCGACTGATATCCGTACCCTTCGCTTTCACCAGGTTAAGGTTGAACGATACGCCGTTGTGGTCTGAGCTCGGCGTGAGGCTTGTATCAACCTTCCAAGCGTCGATCCAGGCGATCGCATTGTTCGTGCAGGCCGTTACATCCACATAGCTGCAGTACCTTAGTCCACCTCTCACAGTGTCAAAAGTTGAAATGTCTCCGCTATTCAGGACATGGAGGTCCGTTTCCTCGAGCACACGTCTCAGTATCTCACCTCTGTCATCCTCAGACCAGTGACCCCACCAGGTGCTATGTGCATTGGAATCCCATTTGCTCTCTAATCGTTCGGCAACATCCCAGCGCCTTATTCAGGCGTGTTTTCGGGGTTTGTCCGGTTAGTACTGGTGATGGGGGCGGTTGGGCTGCCCCTTTTTTTAGTGTATGGGAAGAGGATCCAGTCTCACATTTACCCATTTCCGACTCCACCCTGGTGTCTAAAATAAAAGTCGAGTCCCTTTTATTAGCACTAGGCTTATCCCTTGCGACCAGTGAACGATGTAGAGGCATTTTGGAGTAGGCGCGCGTTAATTTATAAAATAAAATAAAGTAAAATAATTACGTAAATGTCAAATCTATAATGTCAGTCAGTCAGTGTAAAATAATTATGTAAATTTAACTAATAAAATTAAAATATATAAAATGCGAAAGTAAAATAATGGCGCAGATGTAAAGTCTGCACCACTAGCAGTAGTTACGTACAGGCCCGTCGCACGATGCGGCAGTGGATTCGAGTTGGTCAGCGTTACCTGAAATATTTTGTGTGCCTAAGTGTGTGTGTTAGTGAGTTGTGTAGTGTTGTGTAGTATATGTGTCCCGTAGGGTGTGTCCTGACTATATCCTGGGGTGTATGCGCGGTTTGTGTGTGTGTGGAGTAGATTTGGTGTATGTGCGCAGGCGGCACACGGTCGTTGAAGTATGTAGTTGTAGCAGTCGTTACAATATCAAATTAATGCAAAAAACTCAATAATACTACAATTAAGTGTATACAATACACACAAATCAACTTAAAACTAGGTACATAGGTCAACTTAAACTACCAAAAAAGCGATACGAAAAGCTTCGTACGAGTTGCACGTACACACTATGCAATGGCCTCGCGGCAAACAATCCGGTTCAAACCGGTTTTAGGCGCTCCCGCGTCGGTCACCTAACCGAGTCGACGTGCCTAAGGCAGTAAATTTGAGTGGGCGGGCGGTGCGCGCGTTTCTTATAAATGCAATTTGCCAAAAAAAGTACAGACTCCAGCGAGTCGCGAGAGGTACCTACGGAAAGTACCTACTGTCTTGTCAGCAGCCACACGGTGGTGCAATCGGTTAGGTAGGCGTTCCTGTAAAAATTTGGAAATATCGCCGAAAAACGGTTTGTTTACAATGAAAATTTGAATAAAAAGTTAATTTTCAGGCGAACTGTACCACCCAGAGAATCGGGAATGGTATCTACGGACAGATGACGTCCCAGTGGACACGTTCCAAGCGTTACATGCACAGGTTTGTAAAGATGGATGACCAAAAACGAGGAGGTAATTCTGAATGGGTAGGCACTGAACGGATCAGTCACTCCCTCGGTATCCTCTCGGGATCCTCTCGGAGTATAGGTGTTTAAATGATGCGGCGGTGAAGATGCCGTCTCCCTCGAAACTCCCAAGGTGCAAGAACCCCCCTGTACCTACGTGAAATCACAGAAATAAATGTTTTTGTAAAATGTAATAAAAAATTTCAGGAATCGGCCTGGATATGCACGGTACAGATGACGATGTGCCCGTGTGGGTAGTCGGAGGACAGGTATTGTCCTCGCGCACTTGATGGTATGCGACTCGCACTATGAGTCAGTAGTAAAAAATTTAATAAAATACGATTAACTGATGGAAACCGACGAAAATCCCTATTCCGCTGACGAAATACGGTGCTACGATGCACAGGACCCACCTGATGTACTCGTGTATGGTATCAATCGACGCGAAACGTCGTCGCACACAACTTGGTATAGCTATTGTATCAGGGATCAGTACAAAAATTACGTGTGTCAAGCCACCCCCAACATTGCCACCTCGGGTGGCCACTGGGACCCTTTTCAAAAAAAATATACCGTTTGACACCTCAGGTGGCAACTGGGATATGTTAATTCCCAGTCGCCACCCCTAGCATTGCTTAATCCGGTGGCGTAAGGGAAAATCATGTTAGAAATAATTTTTTATACAAACTTCACATTGACGGCATATCAACTTTATATTATCCAGTAGGTTTGGTGCAAAGTAGAAAGGTCTTATTTTTGATTCTATCTGATTTATTCCTACATGGCAGTAATACTTATGTACTTTTTTTTTTAGTATTTTGCTGTAGTCTTCGGACAAAATTATTTTCTTTTTTTTAGTTTTTTGTAATATATACCATTTTCTTTAATAAAATTGTTTGTTCTTTATATTTGGATTTGTGTTTTGATCCTCCAATATTTCTTCAATCCTCACAATATTTACTGTTTTCAAGTTATCTTCCTCATTCTCGTGGCTTTCATACACAGGATTCCTACTTAAGCAGTACGCTTCTGTATTGTTTTTACCTGGGTTGTACTTTACTACAAAGTTGTATTGTGAAAGGTAGTGAGTCATGTCTCCCGGTTCATCATCTGTTCTGTTTTTTATGTTTAAGTTTTCTAGCGGCTTGTGGTCTGTATAAATTGTGAATGAGATTCCGATTCGCCAGTGTTGCCAAAATTTTAAACTTTCTTTTATGGCTAGAATGCTTATTCTAAAAATATGGCTTTCTTCTTTTTTTTTTCGAGATTCATTCAACTTCTTTGAAAAGTACGCCACAGGTTTGATTGCTCCACATTTTTGTTTTTGTTTTAGTATTGCACCAATTCCTTTTATACTTGCATCAGTGTATATAAAAGGTTGCGCATCACGGTCGAAAATAGCTAGAATTGGGGCAGAGCATAAATATTTTTTTATTGTTTGGAAAGCTTCCTCGCAATCAGCTGACCAAACGAAATTGATGTTTTTTCTAAGTAAATTGTGTATTGAGTCTAGCGTTATTGTAGCATTAGGAATATATTTATTATAAAAATTTACTTTACCTAGGAATTGCCTTATTTGTTTCTTGTTTTGTCGTGCTGCAAACTCTGCTATAGATCTGAGGTTATCTTTCAAAGGTGTTATTGTATTGCCTTTTATTATATGTCCCAAGAATTTTACAGACTGTGCTTCGAATTTACACTTTATTAATTTCAGACGGAATCCCTCTTTAGCAATTGCATTCAGCAGCTTCGATATATGGTCCATGTGCTCATTAAAAGTTCTGGGAATACCATTATATCGTCAATATAGCACATCACAAAATTAGACAGGTTATGTTTTCTTATTATATTTGTAAGGATTCTTTGGAAAATCGCTGGAGATGTCTTCAGTCCAAAGAGAAGGCAAGTCCACTGATAATGGCCTTCTTGTGTAACAAAGCCTGTTTTTTCTCTGTCGCTGATCCTCAATGGTATGGACCAAAAAGCAGAATTAATATCAAGAGTCGTAAAAAACTTACAGTTTATCGTTTTTACCATTAGGTACTTCTATTGATGGAAATAGCTGTGGCTGTGGAATAATAATCTTATTAAGATCTCTAAAGTCGATGCATAATCTTGACTTTTTCCTTCATCCCGTTTGAATGCCAATGTTACTGGTGCTGCGAATGGGCTATAAGATTCTTCAATTAAGTCATTCTTTAGCAATTGTCCAATTTGCTTCTCGATTTCTTCTTTATAATCTAAGGAGCATCTATACGGTCTTTTTGAGTAATATTTTTCTACTTGTAGGTCTATAAACGCTTCATAATTTTTCACTTGGCCTACGTCATATTTATTTTTGGCAAATATGTGTTTATAGTCCTTTAATAATGCAATAATTTTCATTCTTTGGTTATGTTCCAAGTAAGTAGTGTCTATATCAAATTTATTCACATCTATGCCCTCATTGAAATGTATTTCATAATTCAATATTTCTGACTTACTCTCTCTGCTTTCAACTTCCTGATTACTGTATAGTTTTTCTTCAGTGGGGCTTATGTATTTATTTGCACTTGGGTTGGCATTTTCCTGCAGTTGGATGTTTAAATTCCCATCATGGGTCAACCCAAACCGCTTTATTGTATCCAGTCCTAAAAGCAAATCATGAGTAAAATTTTATCGTTGCAAATAAATGCATTTATTTCATTTTCAATATTCAGTATTTTCCCATTTAATTTTATTAAGCCTGTTGTTTTTCCCCCCACCACAAATAGTGTTGAATTTATTTTCAAAGTAATTCTTCTTTAAATTTGTTACTTTTATTAATTTGGAATTTATTAAGGTTATATTTGAGCCAGGATCATAAGGGCGTTTTTCAAATTACTTGACCGTTACGGAACCGGAACGCCGTTTTATTTATTTTTTATTTTTGAATCTTTTTTAATGATAATAGATAGCTTATTAAATGAGCTTTTAGGCAATACTAAATGTTTTATGTTTGAAAGTAGTTCCAATTAGCAACACTTTTAATGTCTCTTTAAATAAAAACCAAGTATTTTATGTATTTGTTTATTAAATTATTTAATAAAAAAATGTGAAACATTTGTAATAAAATCAAACAAGAACAATTTAAAGCAACTTTTCACTAATAATCATAGAAATTACCTCCAATTAGTAACATTCGTCCCGTAATGTACTCAAATTATACTTTGTTACGAAAAATCAGCAGGGTCTGCAAGTAAATCTCATAGCAATTCTGGTAAAATATATCAAAAGAAACAATGTTTTGTTTTTATATTAATCATCTTCTTAAAAATAAACAAAGAAAAATAACATTTTCTAAACTAAGTCTCACTATAACAAATTACTAACTGGAATTCTTAGTTACTAACAGGAACATAAAGTTGATTACACAATGTACTAACCTATACAACAATTTTACGTAGCAATCAGTCTTAAATAATATTAAATCACAGTCATTAACAACATTAGTTTAAAATAAAAATGCAATCTTTTTCCTTCGTTTTCTAACAATTTCTCTTTGTTTCTGTTTATATATTTCATATTTTACGGGATCTTCCTTTAACTTTTCTCTAAATCTCTTAGCTCTTTCAGCCCCGGTAAGTGGCATCTTTGTTTTATGGATGTTCAAGAAGTTGTATTTAAAAAATGTCAATAGTTAGTTACAATATTTACATTCGTCATCCGGAAAATGATCATAAATCGTAAACAGTGAACAAGTTTGACACCAGAAAAAATTATGATTCAAAAGATGAAATATTTGTCTGTCGTTAAAAAGAACAAAATGAGTCGATATTCCAGCGTTCGAGTCAGTATGAGTCTTGCAGTTATAACATTGTTTTGCTAATATAAAGTGTGTTCTACACCATGGCCATTTAGTTTTTTTGAGTAGACGTAAATCATTCCGAGTCAAAAATTTGTCAATGTCCAAAAACACTACCATATTTCAACGTAATTAAAAATACTTGTCGTCGTTTTATGTTGAAGACCTGCAATGAAATTCAAATTTTATTTTCGAATGCACCGTGCTTAGAACTGTACAGTCAGTTACGGTTCAAATGTTTTGTGTGTCTTTAATTCGATTTTGCATTACAAAATATAGTAATTCATAATTCACTTTATTTTTAATGAAGACTCAGCCTTACAATACCAGGTAGTAACAAAATCAATTCCGGCTATATGTAACGTTACTAACCTGACGTTACGAAAGTAACTTTTATGATTTCACATCACAATATTTTAATATAATAGACAAAAGCTTTTGAATTTAATAAACTTCAGTTACTCTTAGACATTTAGTGCACAACTTTAAACAATTTTCGTATGCTAAACAATAATATAATTTATCAAAACTCACCGTACTAATCGGAACACGTTGAAACTCGAAACGACACTATGGAACAAAAAGTAACGATTGACCAATCATAGAGTCCCAAGAAGGTAAAGGAATGATTTTAACTGTCATAAAAGGGTTATCACATCAAAAAAATAACTTGTATTGGTAGTTTTATTTATTAGAAGTTGTTTAAAATCGTCGTTACTAACTGGGAATTCCGGCATGATTATTATTCTGGGACAAAACAAAATTTGATATTTAATTTGTTTTTATTTAACAACCGATGGAAATACATTACAGAAACATAATATGATGTAGTTTTACACACAAACCAAGTGATTTAGTATAAGTTTGGTACGGGTATTTAGATATACGACATATCAAAGTTAGGAAGGTATGCATGGGACATCGTGAAATAGGGGGATATATCGACACATTTATTTACTTTTGTTCAAATTAAAATAAAAATTTCAATTATTTTGCTGTTTTAATTTACTCTTGTTGAAATGTGCAACCAATTGATGTATTAAACATGAACACTGTACTAGTAATTATGAAATAATATCATTACAAAGTCAGTGGACATGTTGTTTTGGTGGTGGTCAAAAAATTTGAAAAACGCCCATAAATACCTGTACATTTCAGTGTGTCATTCAGTATAACCTCTACTTCTATGAGTGGGGGAATATTTAGTTTTTTGTATCCTCAAGTTGATCAATCTCCAACATCAAGTTTTTACAGTGTTTAACGCTGTCCTTACAGTTCTTGTCTTCTTTGAACCAGCATGAATCTTCAGAGTGAAATCTGTTTTTCTTACCCATCTTGTAACATATTTGACAAGGTGTATTTTTCTTATAATCTGCTTCTGATTTAGTGGAGCTTTTCTTCTCAATAAAATGTTTTTGTACATATTTTTTCTGGTTTTCATGCATCCGCAAGGCATTAAAAAGAAGAGTTGGGTCTGTCACCTCTTGTCTGTCTAGTTTACTTATGATATAAGTTGGTAATCCTGCGACAATTAAGTCAGTGAGAGTTCTGGTATCTATATTACTATTATACTCTAGTAACAATCTCTGCTTTTTCAATGCATATTCCAGCGGGCCATTTATATGTTTGAAACTCAGTGCATACATAACAGAAGACCAATTTTTATATGCAAATGTGTTTAAAAAACTCTTGCCAAATTTTCCACTGCGAGCTCAAGCTGTGTTTAATTAACATTGACTCATACCAGTCACCCTCCGAGTCATTCAAAAAACAATTTCAAAGCACTAATTTTATCTGTATCAACATTTAAATCAAATCTCATGCATTCACTTTCAAAACATTGCAACCATTGTCTGGCGTTATTGATCTTGTTATCAAACTTCTTTAAAACAAATTTTTCATTTAATTTACTTAAATTATTATGTTTTTCTTTGTTGACATTAGTTTTTATCACTTAATTTGTCTAAAATTTCCAATAATTTTCCATCAGTAATAGTTTGACTTGCAACTTGAATTTCTTGTAATAAATAATCATTAAACACCATATTTCCAGAATCATCTTCATATAGTGCTAGGACATCACTTGGCACATTTATCCACACCTTTCTATTATTGCCTCTTTTCAGTAATGTTCTTTTAATTTTCATAAACTCCGGTAACTTTGTCAATTCAGGGTGACGTTTCGCTGCTTGGAAACATATCGGTATGAGATATGTTATTCCATTCTCTTTTGTTATTGATTTTATTATTATGATGGTATTCTTCGGATCTTCATCTGCTGCCAGCTCAACCTCAAATTGTAATCTTGCCATGATCTACTTTTATCCAATCAAACTCTGACAATTGTCGATTTGTAATATGTAAGATGGTATGGAAGTAAATAACACACAATTATGATTTATCTAAAACAGAAAAGTTTAATGTTATTATAAAATTAAACACTCACATTAATTGAGATCAAATATTAACATCTACTTACCTAAAACAGAAAAATCGACAATTAAAGGTTTTTACTTCTAATATTTTAGTAGATCGACACTGTATTACATTAGTTAGTTAAATTAGCAAATTTATGAAATTGACTATGATTTCCTTAACACTTTTATAAGATAATGAGAAAATAAATCACATAAGGATAATAACGGTACGGACAGTTTTATTCTACAAAATGGACGACGCCGGGGAGCTGTCACGTCATACATGTTAGGCGTCGTACACATTCTCGTATATTATGCTCCGTACACACAGTATACAAAGCTTACATCATGTATCTTAAATATACATATAACAGTCTAACAAGTAGTCCTTTTATTGTTTAAGCAATCACTCGCACAATTTTAAGATTTTACCAAAAATATCGATTAGTTAAAAAATAAATCGAGCGCTGACATCCCTAGCGCCCCCAACTCTATATGCCGCGCCATCTTTCCTTCATTCTTCAGAGACCTTCCACATTCGGCAAAACCACTTGGTTGGGCCGGGAAGGGCGGGATCCATTTCCTATATCTTCGAATAAAGTGACTCATATAATACTGATCGAACTTCACTTAGAAGTTCGTTTGATCATGTATTATTATTTCGTCACTTTATTCGAAGATATAGATGTTATGAGATGTTTAGAGATAAGTTTTGCCGAATCACATACAATCATAAAAAATAAGTGTATTATTATGATATGTAATCATATAATACATAATTATAATTAACAATAATAATTTTTGATTCATTGTTTACCACGTTTTTATTTAAAAACAAAAACAAATACTTATTTAATTTCAATCAGACTAGAGGAATTTAGGACTGATCTTGGAAACAGACTGATCTAGCAAACATTTCATCATTTAATAGAGGTCGGTCATAAAATCTAGCAAACGTGCTTGATGTGGACGACCAACCCGCCGTTTTTCGAATCACCTCGAGTGAGACACCTGCGCTCTTGGTAGCGGATGTGGCGGCGTGACGCGTGCTGTGCGCGCTGAACGTCGCCATATCCACCCCGCTCTCAGCCAAAACTTGTTTCACCCAACGCGATATAGTCTGACTCGTCACTGGTCTATGTGGCGGTCTGACTGTCAACAACAAGGTATCCATTTCATCAGTCCTAAATTGTTCCGTTCTTAATAAATAATCCTTTATAGCAGTGGCTGGACATATATGCATATTTTCTTCGAAATATGGAAGAGTCAACACAGGTTGAGTACGCCCTGCCGCAGAGGTCTTAATTATATCAGAAATAATTATTTTGATATTATTATATATCAAATTTGCCGAATGTTTGAGTAATTTCCTGAAACGTTGCCTTAGAAATTTCTAATTCGGTGTCTATGTTTTTATTGCGAGATTCTATATCTGCTTCGACGTTGTCTTTGGTATTGATATAGGATGCATACAACCATAACCTTCGCTTCTCGCACCACTGCCAAATATCTCTGGTGATTTTATATAAATGTGGATATTGAATACCTCCCATGCGGTTTATGTAACTTATAGCTGTGATATTGTCACAACGTAATAAAATAGCACAATCACACATATCTCGAGCGAAGCTTTTTAATGCAAGGAATGCTGCCTCGAGTTCAAGGTAGTTAATATGAAAATATATCTCATCTTCTTTCCATCTACCTCCTGTCCTTGAACCGTTACAAGAAGCACCCCAACCCTGCTGAGATGCATCAGAAAATATTTCTAATACAAAAGCCGGTTTCTCCAATTTATTTTTGTACTTAAAAATATTTCTATTCCACCAAAGAAGATCTGTTAGTATGTTAAAAGTAAAGTTTACCCCTTCCACTAGAAGGGGTAAACTTTACATTATAATCATTATGATATTTGAGTAAAGCAAAATTTTTCTCCCTTTCCAGCATTTTAGTATACATCCAACTATAACTAATAGCTCCAACTATTAGTATACATCCAACTATAACTAATAGCTCCAGCTATTAGTTATAGTTGGATGTATACTAAAATGCTGGAAAGGGAGAAAAATTTTGCTAAAGCGGCTATTAGTACTCCTATTAAGTGAGCAAATTCTTTGAAGGTGCATCGGGGCAGAGATAGGAATTTTTGAACAAGAGTAAAAATGTACGTCTGTTTCTCCATTGGCAAACTTATGGACATTTCTGCGGAGTTAAAACAAACCCTAAATATTTGCATTTGGTTACAGGCGTAAGGTGGCTTTTTTCGTAGTTGATTACAAAACCAAGACATTTCAACAATGTTAATGTCTCAGTGACATTATTCTGGCATTCCTGATAACTAGAACCCAGGCAATTTAGTCATCGATGTAAATAACAGATTTAAACCCGCGATTTCTCAGGACGCCTACAACTACCTTCATTATTTTAGTGAAGGTACGAGGTGCCGCAGAGAGCCCATAAGGCATCGCATTAAATTCATATGTGACTCTTGGTTATCATTATTAAATTGGAAGCTCAAATATTTTTTATGGTTTGGGTGAATCGGAACTAGTAAGTACGATTCTTTTAAATCAATCGTGGCCATGTAAAAATGTTGCGATAGTAAGATCGCGACCGTCCTATAATCTTCCATTTTAAAATGTAATCTTTCTACAAATTTATTCAACAGTTTTAAATTTAAAATGAATCTACTATCACCATTAGGCTTAACAATTAAAAATAATGTCCGAAATATATTGGTTTCGAGATGGTTCACACTCTGAAATTGCACCTAGCTCGTGTAACTTTTGTATAGCTTTAGACATATCAGCTTTTTCTTTAGGCTGCCATTCGGGGTCTTTTACCGTACTCATTTTTATTTTCTTGCAAAATGAGATTTGAGTAACCATCTCGAATCCAATTAAGAACCAGTCTATTTTGGGTGATTTTACGCCAACAATTATAAAAATAACTTAATCTACCCGTGTGTACCTCTATGTTCGAGGGCTTGTACGAGGAGATCTGTTCCAAACTCTCGATGGATGCAAGTTGGTCTGCTGTGTTGATGATGACGGTTTCTGGTTCGTGTAGGGAGTGTTCCTGGAACCTCTGCGCCCCCCTCCCCCCCCTGTTCGGTGTCGAACGAGAGGGGCCTCGCCAGTTTCCCTGTGGCCTTGATGACCAGGAAGTCGATGGCCCCGAAGTAGTCTTATTTTCAGGCTTTTTTAACTTGAGAACCTTGTTTCTCAATAGCCCTCAAAGCCTTGATCTTTTCTGGTAAACCAGCACCGAAAAGCATCTCATCACGTTCCGTGTCTTGAATTAGATTGTGAAAAGATTTCTCTAAGCCTTGTGTTAACGATTTAGATCGAGACTGAGTTTATAAAGCGTGTAGGTCTGATAAGACCCTACAAGAGTCTGATAGACATTTTATTGCCTGCAACTTGTCTTCGGAGGTAAGCAAAATGGTCATGGCCTTATTTATTGCTGTAAGACCAACGCCTAACTGTTGTTGTAAATTTTAGATCTTCTTGTCCCGAGTACGAGCAAATTCGAAAACTGCAGCTGCAATTTCTGGGTTTAAGAGAGGGGCCCTGAAAAGCTTGCAGTTTTTCGGTGTAATATATTCCTTGAATAATTATTCACTTTGTTCCTTATTAGTCAAGTCCTTGCGAAGAATGGGGGCCCATCTCTGCGTCAAATCTGGATGTATGTCGTCTCCGTAAATAAGTTTCTGGAACGAGTTCTCCCAAGGCCACAAGCACATCGGGGTTTAAAGAAGGCAAAGTCGGAATTTCTGGGTCAACATTAGTTTGGACGTCTTCAACTTAGGGCGTCACAATTTCGGTTATTGGGATCTCCAGATCCGTATTAGGTTAGACCACATTATTGTCTTCAACATTATTATTAATCCCGATGTAATTCTCGCTCATTAACTAGTTTTTTTTTTATGCCACTAAGTTGGCAGACAAGCACACGACCCACCTGATGGGAAGCAGTTACCGTGGCCTATGGACGTATGCAACACCAGGGGTGTCACACTCGTGCTGCCGACCATGAAGAAACCTTCTGATGCCCCTCTTGAAGAACCCCATATTGTAGGCGCTTGGGAAAACCGCAGCAGGGAGGTCATTCCACAGCTTGAGTGTGCGTGGGATGAAGTTTCTTTCATACCGCACAGTGCGCACCGGCTCAGGTCGCAATGTGTGGGGATGAATTCCCTGCCTATGGCGAGAGGTGCGATGATAGAATGTAGCTACGGGCATGTCAAACAATTCATCTGAGCACAAACCATTGTATAGGCGGTAGAACACACACAGTGAGGCAAAATCCCTCCTAAGGCTAAGAGGTTCCACTCTACCTGCGAGTATGGGATTGTCAACCAGCCTCAATGCCCGTCTTTGCAACGAGTCGAAGGGGTCAAGCTGGTATGCAGGTGCTCCAGCAAAAAGGTGACAGCAGTACTCCATGTGAGGCCGGATCTGTGCTTTATAAAGAAGGAGTTGCTGCCCCGCAGTGAAGTACTGCTTCGCCCTGTTGAGCACTCCGAGTTTTCTTGATGCCAACTTAACCTTGTCCTGCAAATGACTTCGGTATTGGACGTCGCTGGAGATATCGACACCAAGGATCCCGATACTCGAAGAGATGGTAAGCGGTGTGCCCAGGAATTGCGGCGCCACAACGAATGGGATTTTCTTAGCGGTGAATTGTTCAAGTATGTGTATACTTGTGTCTTAGTGGGGTTGAATTGGACTAGGTTTAGTCGTCCCCAATTGGATACTCCAGAGAGAGTAGTCTCGATTTTAGACACAAGTTGTTCGCGACTCTTCTCCACCTCGGACTGAGGGATATTTGCACGGCCCGTGTAACACGTGTCCCCGGTACTGTCGTCCGCATAACAATGAATGGAGCCATCAGACAGCATGTCATTGATATGCAGCAGAAACAGCGTCGGAGACAACACGGAGCCTTGTGGGACACCAGCGTTTATGTTCACGCGGTCCGAGCAGCTGCCGTCGACGACGGCTTGGATGCTTCTGTTGGACAAAAAGCTGGCGATCCATTCGCAAAGTCCCTCGGGGAGTCCATAGTACGGCAACTTCGCAAGAAGACCTTTGTGCCAGACCCGATCGAAGACCTTCGCTATATCGAGGCTGACCGCTAGTGCCTCACCCCGACTCTCGATGGCTTGCGACCACCGGTTTGTGAGATACACAAGAAGGTCACCGGTTGAGCGACGGTGGCGAAAGCCGTACTGTCGGTCGCTCAGTAGATCGTTTCCTTCAAGGTATCTCAGGAGCTGTGTATTAATGACACGCTCCATAACCTTCGAGAGTAGGGAGGTTACAGCGATAGGCCTGTAATTGGTCGGATCTGTCCTGTCACCTTTCTTAGGTACAGGGTGCACGAAAGCGGTCTTCCACGAGGCTGGGACCTGCCGCGCGGAGTATGAGAGTGCGAAAAGGCGTGTAAGTACAGGGCACAGCTCGGGGGCACAGTGCTTAAGCACCATCGCCGGTATACCGTCCGGCCCACTCGACTTCCGGACATCTAGGGACTGAAGCTCGCGCCGGACCACCCGTTGCGTGATTTTAACTTCGGTCATGGAAGCACCACAGCTGGGGATGATGGGTGGTTCGGCGTTCCCGTCGTTCATAGTCGAGTTTGACGCAAAGAGATTTCCCAAAAGATCGGCCTTCTCCTTAGCGCCATAGGCCAGACTACCGTCGGATTTTTGCAACGGCGGAAGGCAAAACTGGCAGAAGTTTCCCTCGGCAGCTTTGGCGAGCGACCAAAATGCGCGACTGCCAGATGATTAGCGCGCAAGCCGTTCGCCAATTCTGCCGATGAACTCAAACTTTGCCCTAGACGTTGCCTTTTTACTGGACCTCGAAGCAACATTCAACTTCCGCTTCACTTCAGCGATGTTCGGATCCTTATTGGCAAGAGCCGTGGTCCAAGCCTTGTATGCAGATTCTCAGATCCTGTCGCGACCCAGCGGTTAGGGATGTAGCACTCCATACCCACTAGAATCGCGTCAGCGACTGCTGTTGCACAGGAGCTTGGATCATCAGAAGTGAAGCAAAGCTGCCTCCACGGGTACGATGCGAAGAATTCTCGCAGTCCGTCCCAGTCTGCCGAATTGTAGTGCCACACGTGTCGCCACTGAGGTGACCGCGGTGGTTCAGGCGGCGCGAGTGTCACTTGCGCCCGGACGAGGCTGTGGTCCGAATTACCAAGAGGTGCTTCCACCCTTATGGAATATTTATCCGGGCGCGTAGTCAGCAGAAGGTCCAGTATAGAGCTTCTGTGGGTCTCAATTTCTGGTGTTCTAGTGATAGAATGTACCAGTTGAGAGAGCCCATAGGTCAGGGCAAAGTCGTGAGCAGCCCTTCCCGCGAAATCAGTCCTGTGAGACCCCAGCCGCTCCACGTGGTGAGCGTTGAAGTCCCCCAAGAATACTAAATCCGCAGTGGGGTACTGCTCAATTACGCTGTCCGCCGACCGCTGCAGATGCTGAAACAGTTGAGCCGTGCCCAGGTCACCGCTATGAGACCTGTATAGGCACGCATAGATACGGGTGTGGCCACCGTGATCTATACGTACCCATATAGTTGACAGGTCTCTGTCCTCAAGACCATGGAGACGGCGGCAGCAAATATCATCCCGGACGTACAAGCATACCCGGCGCGACTCATAAAGTTGTGCTCAAGTTTGTACCCGGGGTACATTAGGTAGGCTGTATCGGCCGGGCATGATATTTGCGTCTCCGTCAGAAAAAGCAAGGTAGGCTGCGCAGTCTCTAAGTGGAGATGGACCGCGTTAAGGTTGGAGTGTAGGCCCCTGATGTTGCAGAAATCCACGTTAACTGTGGATGATGGAGCCGCTGCGGTAACGTTACTCTTGCCTTTTTTAAATTTCATGTTTGAGTTGGGGGGAGGGGGGGGAGAAGGTAAGAAGAGATTCTGTGCCTCCAGTGTAGAAGACAAAGCAAGGCGTCCCACCCTTACAGACAAGTTGGGGTTGTGTGACTGGCTGGCGCGGTGGGCGGAAGGGCCCCCGGTCCCCTCCCAGATACTGAAGCCGAGTCCACTCCGGTTTCCTCCTCCGGCACAGCTACAGCACCGGGAACTTTACACAGGCTGCTGGTTCAGCCTCCTGGGGCGGAGATTACAGGTTGGGATGGCATCTCTTCCATTTTTAGAAAACAATTTATGGATATACTTATTAAACCTCTAACTTACATAATTAATTCTTGCTTATCTAATGGAAGATTCCCTGATGTACTAAAAGAATCCATTGTTGTGCCAGTGTTTAAAGCGGGAGAACGAGACAGTGTTGCTAATTATCGCCCGATTTCGCTCTTACTTACTATAGCAAAAAATTTAGAAAAGGTTATTAACACCAGGCTCATAAATTATTTAGACAAATATAGTCTTCGTTCTGAAAACCAATACGGTTTCAGAAAAAATTATTCAACTATAGATGCAATTGAAAGTTTGACAAATACCGTGGCTAAATGTCTTGATGGTGGGATAAAATGTATTGGGATATTCCTTGACTTGGCCAAGGCATTCGATACTGCTTCTATACCCTTGCTTTTACGTAAGCTGGAATCAATAGGTATAAGAGGTTATTACACTTGATCTTTTTAGGGGTTATTTAAGTAATCGGTCACAAATGGTTAAAATTGGTGAATTTAGTAGTAGTAAGCTGATGATTAATTTTGGTGTGCCTCAAGGCTCAGTGCTTGGACCTACGTTGTTTTTAATCTACGTGAACAATCTCTGTGATATGGAACTACCGGACGCAAAAGTGATTACTTTTGCTGACGATACGGTAATTTTATTCCAAAATTCCACCTGGACTCAGGTTCAATCATCTGCAGAGAAAGGCTTCTCGTTTATGAGTAAATGGCTTGACTCGAATTTGCTTATGCTGAACTTAAATAAGACTAAATACATAACGTTCACAATAACAAATAGACATCAATTGCAGACAAATTTCAGTTTGAAAGCTCACTCTTCTACATGTCCTTGTATTGGTGGCTGTAACTGTTTTATCCTGTCTGCAACTGATAATATTAGATATCTTTGTGTGGAAATAGATAAAAACCTGAATTGGAAGAAACATATATAACTAACCTAAGGTCTAAAATACGGAAGCTATTACCTATTTTTAAAAAAAAACCGAAATTTAAAAGACAAGAAAACAAACAAATTGGTTTATATAACTTTGTGCCAGTCAATAGTTACCTATGGTATATCGGCCTGGGGAGGTGCTAATAAAATGATCCTTATGAATGTAGAAAGAGCACAGAGATGTGTTCTGAAAGTTATTAATTCTAAGGAGTTTCGCTATCCTACAGTGAAGCTATATAAAGAGTTTGGTGTGCTAAGTGTTCGTCAACTCTTTATTAAAAACATAATCCTTAGGCAACATCTCGGTCAAAAGAGAGTGAAAACTTCTGCCAGAAGAACACATGCCGTGTTTGATGTTCCGTCGTGTAGGACATCTTTTGCTCAACGCTTCTCATTCTTTCTTGCGCCGTTTCTTTATAATCGGATTAGTGAAATTCATTCTGTTAAGGATATGACTAGAGCTGTTTGTGGAAGAACACTGGATGAGTTGTTGGGTAATTTGGACTTTGAACAGACAGAAAAACTTAAAAAGATATGCATACATATTTTTATAGTATATGACAGGTTTTGCCTGATCAGGGATTAGTGCTACAGACTATTATAATAATTTATTTGCACCAGATGAGTTTATATGTATGATAGATATATATTTAAAAAAAATACATAAATAAAAAGAGTATCTAAGTATGTTTACCCGCATTTTAGATTCCATAACACAAGCTAATTGGGCTATGCTTACCATGGGTCTAGATAGCGTTGTGTAGAATGTTGTAGAATATTTATTATTATTATATGTATTGTAATGTAATCTAAGTATGTATGTACATTTCTAAGTAACTGTAGGTGTATAGTATATAAATGTAAAAATTAATGTAACATAGACATGACATAATAAGCAGGCAGATTGGTACATAAATACTAAATACACATACGTTTGCTTATTTTCACATGTTTGTGTTCTAAATAATGAATTTAAGTGGTTGATAACTTAGTACATAAGAAAACAAAAACAAAAAAAAATCTTTCATAATTGAAGAAGAGTAATTAATAGAAAATATTTTGTCCGTACATTTTACATATACTATGTGTTTTAAAGCTGCCGGTTTTTGTATTACCTACAATAGAAACATCATGTTATTTGAGTCGAGAATCTTACCTCGCCGTAACACAGTCGTTTATCGACTAGCACGGGAGGTAATGATATTATATTTGCATACCGCCAACATTATTTTGTTGGGTCTTTTACATTAATTTAAAATTAAACCTTGCTAATATAATCTAAAAGTTAATGAATTCATATTTTATCAGCTATAGTGATAGTGTTAAGGGTTTTAGGAACATGTGTAAGTGTGATGTTATGATATTGCCAACTGTGCAGCCAAGTATAATGTATCTGGTAGGTACCCGTACAAAATACGTTTGATTTGTTGCCGGGCAGAGAGAACAATATTATTCTTCTTTCTGCTTGGGTATATAATGGAATGATCACCTGAATAATATATTTAGGTTGACTAATTAATGTGAGCGACGTATTTATTATGTACATACAACCATTAAACACCAGAGACATTCTATTTTATATTATGTATGTTTGTCTGCTATGTAAAATAATAAAATGTTATCAATACTGATTGATTTGGGTGCACTGCTAGGTATGTGCAATTGAGCTGAAATGCTGACGTTATCTTCCTTAGTTCTGTCATTTTTCTTTTAAATTATTTGGTGTTTTTGGCTTTTACGGGGACGGCTGCCGACCTACTCTACAGCCCCCAATATTATAGCCAGCGTTGAAGACTAAACCATCAGTGGGGCCCCACCTCGATGATGGCTTGGGTCTTTGTCATTTTATTTTCTAAATGTTTTCTTTTGGGGATGACTTGGGATTTGAAAATAGGCTCCTAATATGTTGGATATTATGGTAGAAGCGGGTTGTTAATATGTGATTAACTAAATTGAGTAGAATGGTATGTCTTAGTGTGGGTAGATACCTGCTTTGTTTAAAATATACTTAGTTTATAATTATTCTTTAAGTGCCCAAATGTAAGAAGGTATGTAATGGTGTAAAAATATGTGAATAAATTATCTTATGTCTAAAACAAACGACTTTCGTTAGTGAATATAAATTACTCAAATGTCGGTATGTGAAAATAATATTAAAAGGGGAACTCGAAATGTTATTATTCGTAATAGTATGGTACGTTGACTCAGGGTCAACTTGGGTTAGTTGGGGCCACTTGGCTTGGTTGACTCCCGGTCAACTCTAGGGATTTCGTTTAGCTTGGTCAACTCACGGTCAACTCGAGTTAGCTTATACCTCTTGGTTAACTCGCAATTAACTCCAAGGCCAAATTTGCATTAGGTTTACTCATGGTAAACTCAAAAGCTTTAATTTTAAAGGAAAAGATCGTATTATAAAAATATTAATGAAAAGTGGGTAGTCACACCCGCGTTTACTTACCACAGTTTTCTTCGGAATTCAATGAGTCTGAGTAGACAATAACACGTCTACGGCGTTTGCTTTCTTTACTTTGTAGCTTCCTTAACTTATTAGAGTAATACTCGTTCTTTTCTTCAGCACTACGTTTTTTCGGCATTGCTACTATTTCACGAATGCGTGCGTTCCGTTGCGCGCACAATAAAAGAATGAAGGAAAGATGGCGCGGCATATAGAGTTGGAGGCGCTAGGGATGCCAGCGCTCGATTTATTTTTTAACTAATCGATATTTTTGGTAAAATCTTAAAATTGTGCGAGTGATTGCTTAAACAATAAAAGGATTACTTGTTAGACTGTTATATGTATATTTAAGATACATATAAATTAACATCTATATCTTCGAATAAAGTGACGAAATAATAATAATAAAATTAAGTTAGAACTAGATATATATTTAAAAAAATCACTATAACAGATCAGCAATATTTACATAATTGACCAGACTCCAATACTCGTTGGTTCCATGCAAAAAGTAATCATTATTGTGTTACATTAAAATTAATTCTTAAAACTAAATACATTTAAAAAAATAATTATCACAGATCAGCGAAAAGTAATCATTATTGTGTTACATTAAAATCAATTCTTAAAACTAGATATATTTAAAAAAAATAATTATCACAGTTCAGCAATATTTACATAATTGACCAGACGAGACGAGTACGAAAATGAATCTTAGATCATCAGAATCACAGATCAGCTGTAAAGATGATTTCACGCTCTTGTAACTTGGTACTTTGCATTCCAAATCGAATCCACTATTTTCAAATGATGCTACCATATTATTATAACACTAAGGTTCTGCCGTCCTTTTATAATTTCTTGTTTACAGACCTTGTTTAGATCCGTTCATCAACTTCATTTTTATGAAGTCAGGCTCACATATATGGGGACTCTCACTAGCAATTTGATTATTCTGTGAAAAAAAAACCTAATGTTACTTAAAGAATAAAATTGGCGCAGGTATGCTCTATATAGCGCCATCTGCCCAAATTATAGCACACTTCAACATTACCCAATAAACTAGATCTACAGTACCTATATAAAAGTAGTTAAATTAATTACAGTGGAATTTTAGTAAGTCGAATGCCATTACCCTTCCGCTGTACCTCTAAATACACGTTCTCGGTCTCCAATTATTTAGACATTGTATTGTAACTGGAACAAAATGTTACTTCCATAAAAAGTATTCATAATAAACACAACACCTACATATTTAAACTATAATTTGAACTTCAAAAAGTAGACTTAGTACGTCATAGTTACATAGTTATATACTATAAAATCTTACTTAGAATTCCTCGAAACAATACCGATGGGGTTCGGGGCGTCTTATCTATTGTTTTTGTCTTGTACACGCGCAATGAATGAATACAATATTATTTCAACATTCTAAAAAACGCAGTTGCTGTGATGTTAGTATAAATGACGTTTGTCATACTGACCCAGCCAGGTTTGACCAATAATAATAAATTAAGAAGCCAGAGCTGCAATCAATTAATTCCGAACTTAAGTGACAAGATGTAATAATATCGAGGATCATATATTTGGTTAATTATTTGAGACTTGAAACTCAAATTAATTTTACACATTCTAATTCTAATTTGCATCTCCCTTGACGTTCGAGTTACAATAATTCCACTGTAGTAACTAGTTAGATTTATGCAAAGAATATTTAAAAATAGATACTTTGAAAAGTAAAATTAAAAAGTAATTATTTTCTAAAATAAAATTGCTAATCAATACTTGATACATCGTATTTTATTAGCATTTACATTGCAAGTTTCGACGCGGCGGTTTTGTAGTCGGAGCTAGTGATTAATTAATATAAAAGTCAACACTTACACGAATCTTTATGACCCCTTTGCATTTCTTTTTTCGTTGCGTGCCTTCCCACACACTTAATCCACTTGCGTATTTCTTTTTAACATAATATTGGTGACCACCGTGAAGCAAAACAACACCATGTTTTCTTTTAATGTAAATTAACGACACTTCCCCAGAACTACACGATGCACTTGACCCTGACATTGTTGCAAGTAAACTGATAACTGATAAGGCATAGAAAGTAAAAACTGTAAAAAGCGTTCTGGGAGAGCGCATATCACTATCTCTTTCAATCTTCCATGGCGCGCGTTATGAAAAAATTGTACGCGATGCGCAATGCGCACACGCTTTTATCCGTTTTTTGAGTTAAGTCTTACATTATCTAATGCTTCAATCCCTGTTATAGTAAACAATAAGGTAGCAAGCATTATATAGATAGCGAGAGGCCTACACGATACTTAGGTTTCAGTATCAAATAAAAAATCACATACACCTATTTCTCCCCAGAACACCTAACTAAAAAAAAAATGAAAAATATTTAAAAAAAGAAACTTTTAAGTCCGCGTGGTGACTAAACATATTATATCCTAATAGGATTCTTCCAAAACGAAAAGTCCACTCGCCACCTGGGAGGCAACGCTGCGTCATCCCCGGTGGCGTATGGGATATTATTTTCAGAAAATGTCCCAGTGGCCACCAGAGGAGGCAATGTTGGGGGTGGCCAACGGGATTAACCCAACTGTTTCGCCCTCTTAGATATAGTCAAGGGAATTTTTGGTATAGGTGATGCGTCTATTACTATTTTCGATGGTGTTTCTGGTTCTATATCACTGCTTAAAATCTCTGCTATTGTAGAATGCCATGCCATATGCTATGTCAAAATTACTAATACTTTCTAAAATTTCGGAATCTGTCAAGAGATTAGGGGATTCTCTGTCGATTTGAATCGGCATCAGATTTGGTGGTGTCCTATTTAGTTCATATTCTGAAATATTTTCCTTTTGATTGTCAAGTTCTATTCCACAAAATACAGAAGCAGAAGTCTGAGGTAGCGAGGTCTTTGTTCAAGTAGTTCACGGGGTACAATACTTTCCGAGACATTGACAAACTCTGGTTGGCGATCTAACGAATAAGACGTTTGAGCCTGGGATGTTGCGTTCGATCAACTTGATGGTGAACGAGATGTGCCAGGATTTTCTCTTTTCAGTGCAGTATCTGATATCAGGAATATAGTATCTGGCAAAGTATCTCTAAAGCCAACAAGAGCATTTGCAAGAGTGGCAGCACGAAGCCAAGCATTGCGTATTAGCTTTTTTGCGTTGTAATGGCTAATTTTTTTATTTGGATTAAGGCGTATAAATTGATTAGTTTCTTGATTCAAATAGGTTTTAAGTGGCCTAAATACTGCTCTGTCTAAAGGCTGTAAAGCAGAAGTTGTGTGACTAGGTAAACACAATAAAATTATGTGTTATACTTGGTGCGGTTGAGTGTGATGAGTGGCCGTCTAAAATAAGCATAACCTTACCATGCGGCTTCAGAGGTATAAAATGTTGTTAGCCATTTATAAAAAGCGCAGCATTTAAGTATGCAGATTTTTTGTTCATATATACTTTTAAGCCCATTGGAAGTCCCTCTTCAAATTCTGTTTCCTTATTCACCTCTTTTATTGTAAGAACTGGTGGAAGAAAATTACCAATTGCATTGCAACAGCCAACGATTGTCATTGTTTCACCTTCCTCGGCAGATGTGACTGAATTGACGACATTGACATCTTTTTTCGCTATAACTTTAAGACTTTGATCAGTAGATCATAGAAGTTATTAACTTCTTTTCTACTAAAACCCTTGGCTCTAGCCACAGATAAGCCTTTTAATATTTTGTATAACATGACCTTTAACACATACCTAGTGTTTGCTTCGCTGTATTTTTAGCAGCATAACGTTTTCGCAATGTTCTTGATGGAATCCTAAACTGTCAATTTCCTCAAAAGCTGACTGCAATTGTTCTGGAGTCCAAGAACATACTCGAGCTCGCACTCCTTCCTTTCTTTTGTACTTTCGTGGCATGGTTCTGCTACAATCAGTAAAAATATAAATATACGTAAACACGAAATGTATAACAGAACACATAATTTTAAAATATACACTAAATCCTCATAGGAGTATACATGGTGTATGAAAGGATAGATGCCTAGGGGCATAAGTATACATGGTGTACAGAAGGATAGATGCCCCAAGGGGCACCTATACCTCGAAAAATCAGGGCAACTATCCTTTTTGATAGGGATAGATGCCTAAGTATTTTTTAAATAAAAAAAACAAATGAGCGGCTATTTCCATCTCTAGATGCATAACTTGATGAATCAATATTGACGTATTATAAAATATAACAGAATTAATAACTAATTATAAAGTTATACAACAGCAAATACTAACCTTTAAAAGTTTGTCGCGTGTTCGTAAAGTTCGCCGATGAGATGAATTCTCATACGAACGAAACGCATCCTCACCATACGATGGCCCGTGGCTAACTGAGATGCGGGGTGACTGCGGCTCTTAGTAATACCTACTATTGTTTTTGAAAATAAGGCATCTATCCCGTCTTTACCCTACCTACCTACTTACTAACCTGTAACAACCGCTTCTACACACAAGAACTAGTCATTAGGGGTCGCTGCGCCACTAACACACTGTCAATTACTTCGTAATACCGTTCCCGTATCTATTTATGAAAAAATAATTAGTAAGTTCATACACCTATTTTGTTATTGAATACCCATGGCACTCAAGTTTGAAACTAGATGAATTAGCCACCTATTACGTATAATATATGAACGACAATATTTCTATAAAAGCTAACGAACTAGCAGAAACCCTCACCGCTGCTCGTTTCTCTCACGACTTAGGTCCAAAATATATAGTGGGAAGTATACGCTGCGCTCAAGATTTGTTGAGCGCGGGCCAGTCGAACTTAAACTTGAGAATGTTGTTTATGTTATTATCCTAAGTTGAAACGATAATTGTACTCCTTTGATACTATGGTAGCAGTATGACGAGGCTTCTGTGAATGAAATAATATATTTGAATTGGTCCTGTAGAAAGTGACTTAGAATATTGACCGTAGGTAGTGATTGATTGGCTGCTGTGGCATAGCGGCATCCACAGGTTTGCCACAACTGGAGGCACCGGACTGCCCATCGCTACTCCATCTATCTGTAGGTAGTACTCATTTCTGTATACGAAGTAGTTTGTGGTCACACAATGTTGCACAAGGTCGGAATATTCTTTAGTGACTCCGTTCTCTGCGATTTTTCGTCTTATGATCTCCAAGCAGTCTGTGATGGGAACATTTGTGAATAGGGACTACATAACCCTCAGATGCTTTCGACAGAACGCCACTATATACCAAGACTGGTTAGGGAAGCAATTGAAATAAAAAAATATAAAAATTTCAATCGTGAGGATGGGTTTCAACTGCCGAACGTCTGGCATCCAGTGGTCCGTCTTTGCAAAAACAACCGGGAACAAGCTAAAACAAAATCGCGAGTGGATACACTGAGCATCGTATGTCGTGAACGTGATCGAGATCGGGTTCGAGTTTGTAGTGAGAGTGAAACCAATAGTAGTGCAGATACGCGTAGTAAAAGAACTCGAAAGAGGGTAGATCGATATAATTACTCCTAGGAAAAAAAAATTCTTTGTTCACCGCCACTACTACAGTTCCTCCGTGATCATGGTGCTTGCAACAGCGCCGCAAATATCGGAAACGCAAAATAATGAAACATGGTAAATATCTCGTTTATTCTGATACTGATATAAATTCAATTTTGAAAAGTTCGTGTTGTGTTCCCACCGGTGAGTAGGGTAGCCAGAGCTCACTGGAGAATTTATGCTGTCAGTGGGAAGACTAAAGACTTGTCCTGCTTTGTCTTCTACACTGACGGCACAGAGATTCTACATAGAGGGTTGGCAGCGCGACTGTGACTCCTCTGGTGTTACAAACGCCCATAGGCCACGGTAACCAACAACTAAGTGGTATAAAAAAAAGTGGGCATTTTGATAAAACTAGTGTTGTTATGGTAAACTTGACTATTGAGTGTAGTCATTATTATTACCTTTTATAACAAAATATAAATTTATGTACCAACAAATTGCACTCGGAAAGACGTAAAAGGCCTAATTCTAATGTCATCCAAGTGCCAAAAGGTACTTAAGACTGTAACCACAATATTTCAAAGATTTGCAGTATTAACATTTTACTTATATTGTCAGTCATATTTAGTAGGTAAGGTTTGAAGCGAGTGCATAAGGTATCGGCCTCGGAATTTTGTGGCTCAAGCTCAACCCCCTACCCGCGTGAACCCACTTCCAACGCAAGCAACTTAGCTAAAGGGGTCAACGAGGGTGATAGTAATTTCGGTTACTAGTATACTTAGAAAAATAGTAAGTTACCTGAGCTAGTGGCCTCTGAAAACTAAGTAAAAGTTGATTGAAATTTTATATTTGATGTATCTAGCCTGCACAAAAAGTTATTTCTTGATATTAAAATATGTGAACCCAGAAGGGGCAAAAGCGCCCGCTCCCCGCGCTTTACTGTTAATACCGACACCAAACTGTGTATTCTCCACCACTCAAACAAAAAATTGGTAAGATATATATAATAATGAATGTATCTCCAAAATTTTTGAAGATACATTCATTTGCAATAATTTGTACCTGAAATCTAGTAATAAAATAATTAACAATCAATAAAATCTAAAGCTTCTAAAATAACTCTGGAAAGCAGGATCTGTAAATAAGTCATTAAAGAAATCAACAGGCATGCAGTAAAAAAAATACTACATTCATAGGGATTTGAAAATTATTTCTTGATATTAAAATATGTGGACCCAGAAGGGGTGAAAGCGCCCGCTCCCCGCGCTTTACTGTGAATACCGACACCGAACTGTGTATTCTCCACCACTCAAACAAAAGAAGTGATCAAATATATAATGAATGAATGTATCTCCAAATTTTTTGAGGATATATTCATATGTAATAATTAGTATCTACCTAAAATCTAGTAATAAAATAATCAAAAATTAATAAAATTAACAAGCTTCTAAAATTATACTGGCAAACAAGATCTGTAAATAAATCAACAAGCATGCAGTATAAAAAACGTACTGTAATCAACATATTTAAAAAATAAAATATAATACATATTAAGAAAAAAATTCAAAAAAAATTCAGCCACTTATTCAGAGTTGGCCAGGTTAGTACCTATTAAATCACGAATACATTTCAAACATAATCCAGGCTGTTTGATACAAAGGGGGCAAGAAAATAAGGTAGCTTCATAATTATACTAAGTATCGGGACTTCTCGCGAATTATATTTTGGAACTTACTATTTCTGCCGACGTTTCGGATGCGTTGCAGCACCCGTGGTCACGACTTGACTAGTCTTCGAGCGTCGAGATGTATGCGGGGAACCTTTTTTTGAGCGCCTACCCACCATTACACTTATTATGAATGGTTAGGCTGGCGACACACCACACTCACTATGTCAGTTTTTAACGGCACTGTGTTTTTTGGTTTTAGTATCTTAATCACTGGATTCCACGTTCCGGATAGCTTGAATCCATCTTCCCTATTGAAATTTTAATATTTTTTGATTTCAATGGCTTCACGCACAATCCGTGAATAGTAGTGGCGATCAGTGGAGAGGACTTTGGGTTGATGAAGCTCAATCCAGTGATTGGTACCCGACTCAAGATGTTCTGCTACTGCCGATTTGTTGAACTGACGGTTTTTCACAGCTGCTATTCACGGATTGTGCGTGAAGCCATTGAAATCTAAAAATATAAAAATTTCAATAGGGAAGATGGATTCAAGCTATCCGGAACGTGGAATCCAGTGATTAAGATACTAAAACCAAAAAACACAGTGCCGTTAAAAACTGACATAGTGAGTGTGGTGTGTCGCCAGCCTAACCATTCATAATAAGTGTAATGGTGGGTAGGCGCTCAAAAAATGTTCCCCGCATACATCTCGACGCTCGAAGACTAGTCAAGTCGTGACCACGGGTGCTGCAACGCATCCGAAACGTCGGCAGAAATAGTAAGTTCCAAAATATAATTCGCGAGAAGTCCCGATACTTAGTATAATTATGAATTCACACCGCGAAAGTTTAAAAATAACATAAGGTAGCTTTTCGAATGTTTCTAGTATGTAAGCAATGCTTGCAATCTTGTAGTTTTGTTTTGCCTTTATCGTTTTTAGGTAACTCAACAGGTAAATTAACATCATCTCCTGTGGTTAATTTAATTTTATTATCAACGGATGATGAAGATTGCATTGTATTTCTAAAATTAGACTGTCTGTTAGTTGTGTTATCAATTTGTAATAAGTGTTTAACTATATGGAGACGAAATTCTAATAAGGTCATAGCATTGCCATTGTCCCTGATTGCATTCATTTGTCTATTAAACATCGTAAAAGCATTCAGAAGCATGACTTGCATGACATGTATAATTATTGGTTTATACCATCTGGTTGACTTCGTAATACTAGGATAATATGACAGCATCTGATCTTTTCTATCAACGCCTTTCATATATTTATTATATTCTACAATGACTTTCGGTTTGGAAACAACCTGGCCACGCCTGTTTTTAAAATCAACGAAATTAGGCTCTTGTTAGATTGAAATCAGTAAAACGTTCCTTTTGTCCCTGTAGTTAACACAGACGCCCCTGACACTATAGCTCGTGAGATAAGTACCTCTAGCAACCCTAGCTCTGGTGATGGCTGGATTTATTTTTCTATTGGCCCTTAATGTTCCCGTCAGATATGTACGCTTTTGGAGTAATCGTTCTGTTAGTTGAACGGTGCTATAGAAATTATCTGTGTACAGAGAGTGCCCTGCCTTCAGATAATCTTCCATCAACCATAACAACTTTATCAGCATGGCCTTTACCCCTTAGTTGGGGGTCATTTGCACCGTTATACATGTGCATTTTTTGCGTAATATCATTAGTATCAGTGAGAACATACATTTTAACTCCATAGTTATGGCGCTTGTTTTTTATATACTGTCTGATGCAAAAACGACCTTGCCAAAGTAATCTTTCTCTCATCACTTTCATCAATGGTTAAATTTTTAGGTGGGCTAACTAGTGATTTCATGAGAGCGTTAAAAAAGTACAATATGGGTTTTACGAATACGAACCCTTCTATGCATGATTTTTTCTATTTTTTTAAAATAAATCAGGGTGATGTAATTAATGCTCTAGATTAAAGGAAAAATATTTTAAAAAATCCTTATGTATACAAAAATATGTATTATGTAAAAAACAATATGATGAAAATTTACATCATCATGCATTGTCATATATTTAGTTCAGTACTGAATAAATAAAAAAATATTGTTTACTCAATCTTCTTTTTTCTTTATGATAATTTAAAAAACAATTATTATTTTTATTTAAGCACAAATTGACGCCACATTTACTACACGAAATTGTGGAAAATAGCCTTTACATTTGAGAAATTTGCACCGGAGTGACCAACCTACTTTTGGTCAATGTTAAGCACCATCTTTTCTTATGTTTTTTGGAGGTGGTGGAGCTGGAGAACCTTTTCTTTTTTTTATTGTAATTCTTCTTCTAGTACACTGGTACTAGGATGCCATTTTTTAGCTTCTTTGGTGGTTCCTCTGTTGCATAGCTCAAAGGCCAAATCATTTCTGAATTGGCCCATTGTAAGTAGACTTTTTTTAGGTTCACCTCTTTCTTGAGCATTTTTTATAAACAATTCAAGAGTTTGTAATAGCTACATCAAATAGATGAAAAAAAATTCGCTTTCATTACTGTATTTAAAGTTTTGGGCTCTACTATTAGGGAGGTTATTTTCTAGCATCATATAGGGGTGGGGTATATTTAATTCAAGCGTACTTAAAAGTTCATTGATTTTTATGTACATATTTTTACAACGTAACATGAATTTTACAGATTATTTACAAATATTTACATTTAGTGAATTTAAAAACATCAGTTGTTTCATATTGGAATTTGTCAGACGTGATCTCCGCTCCGGTATCATATAGCCTGCCCTAGAAAAGACCCTTTCACCAGGCACAGAAGTTACCACAATGTGTGCGCTGGAAATAAATAGTTGAAAGAGCTTCGGGTATAGACTTATGCTCCTTCCACCACTTGACTGGGTCTTCTAACCGAGGCAAAACTTTTTCGTTGAGATACATATTCATTTCCTCTTCTGATTTGTCTTGGGAATTTCTGGGCTGGTTTTATAAGGCTATTTTCTTATCGAGAATATTCCAAACACCAGATAACTCCAATGCAACTGGTCTTGGCGTAATATCATTTGCGGCGGTGTCCAACTTATAACATCTTCTAATTTTTATTAAAACAAGAGCTTCGGCAATGAACAGTGCCGTTTTGAGATTATTTATAAATTCTTTTACCGGTAGATAAAAGTCCTTTAGTAGCAGTTCTTCGCACACTGCTTTCAATCTTGTTACTAACACAAAAGCTTTACTAGCCACTAGATATTTTTCAGCACTCATTATGGTGGTGACTTGTTCGAATGGCTTGAGCACCTCACAGAATTGGCGTATGCAGTCCCATTCCTCCATAGGTATAATTGGGAGATTCACACTTAAATTTGATATTGTAGCTCGCAAAGCTTCTTGTAAATCATTAAATCTGTCAAGCATAAGGTATACGGAATTCCAACGCGTCGGTACTGATAGAATAACATTTTTAGGTTGGGAGACATTTTGTGCCGTGGCTTGATACTTTAGCAGTTTCTCCTTAGCAAGGGTGCTGCGCTTAAAATGGGCCACTATTTTCTGCACTTTGCCAATGGTGCAAGACACTCTTTCGTTTTTTAAAGCTCCCTGAACAATCAGATTCAATTTGTGGGTGAAGCAGCCAATAGTGGCTTTTATCCAAAATTCTTGCAGCTGCTATCATGTTCGAAGCATTATCGAAAACCAGTAAGGTTAACTTTGTTGTCAATGCACCACTCATTGAATAAATTCTGAAGCTCTTCTGCAATTTTTTAGCCTGTATGGCTTTCATTAATGGCAGCACATGCCAGCAAAATGCTATGAAATTTCAAATTTCTTTGTCCAGAAAATGCCCCGTAGTTGCCATATACGACTCCATATTTCTGGATGTCCAACAGTCCGTTGTGATGCAAATACTCATACTACGTTCTCGCACCAAGGACTGGATTTCGGCATGACGTGCATTATATTCTGATGCCAAAAATACCTACATAAGATATGGTTTTCCTATTTGGCAACTCATAGCTAGGATTTAATGCCGTTACAAACTCCCTAAACCCTTCATCTCCCACTACACTAAAGGGTTGGAAATCTACTGTCATTAATTTTAATAGTGCATTGTCAATGTTTTTCTTGTCGTTATTCCTAATGGGTCGTAGCAAATATGTAGTCATCATCTGCTGTCTCGATGCCCTGACAGTTGCATGCATGTTAGTATTGTTAGTGCTTCCTTCACCAGACCCAACTACGGTACTCACACCACCACTATACGTATTAGCTGTAACTGTACCTGATGGGGCTCATGGTCCTGATGTAGAAGTATATTTCTTCTACAGGTACTGGCTTATTGTTAGGCAATAATTGCCTCGATAGGATTCTATCAAAACTACTGATATGTTTTAATTCTAGGTGTTGTTTTAAATTCGTAATTTTTGTTTTATAGGAAATATTTTTATACATATATTACACTCTGCAATTTTTTCGCCATCAGTTCTTGTAGGTACTGGAATAGTCCCAAATAATCGCATTACCACGCCTCGACATTGTTAACTGTCTATTGTTTATATACACTAAAATATACTATTATATTATTTACATTTATTATAACTACACTATATTATATTTTACACTTTTATACCTATCTATATCTACTATTACACTACTATTATATACAATAAGTTTATGAACCTATACTATAAACTCAATAGGTAGGTGCCAAATAAAACACGAAACTTGTCGTACTCGCAAACTCGCGATGTATAGGTACTACGTCACTCAGCTTGAGCCAACTCCTGGATGTAGCTCTTCTTTTATTCTCGTTCGGTGGACTTCCTTTCGGTGTTGGACCCGACTCCTGTCTCGACGACCCATTTTTCTACTTGTGTTATTTCATAAGACTCTTCTCCAGCATCTTCTAGTGGACTAGCAGACCGGCTTCTTTCTGTCGACTCATCTTTTTATTTAAAATTGGTGTCGTTGCTAACAACTATGTTCAAATTCATTAAAGGGCCCCGTGCATGTAAAGTTGCCTTTGCCCTAATGTGGTCCGCAAAGCTGCCTCTAGCAGCCGCAGCAGCCCGCCACGCTTCCTGCCGGGCCTGCATTTCGCTCTGCGGTATGGGCGGTCGGCGGTCTGGCATCCGAGAGGCAACTTACGGCACCCTTAATGGCCGTAACGGCTGGCACAGCCACAGTGCCTCTACAGCCATCTCCACCGGCTCTTCAGGGGCTTCGGCTGACTCACGGTTGTTAAAAATAAGAGTAAGAAGATAAATTGTAAAACACAATTTCATTGGTAATAATATTTTAGACATTTTTCTTCTACACAAAGCGTCTACCCCAAGTAAGATATCCACTATAGCGTGTAGGTATGGAAAACTAGATAGCTGATAAACATACTAATATTAACATATTTTTAAATACATTCTCATACACAAAACATCCCAACTTTGCAACAAACATTTTAGTATCTTGGAATCATTAATTGTTCTGTCTCAGGTTTCATATCCAAGACCTCAATAACTGCATTTGTATATAATATCACTGCACCGCCGAGGCATATTTCTTATCAGTCTGATAAAGCACAATTTTAGTGTCATTTGGTAGCAGCATTTATTTGTATGTTTTCTATTTACAATATAAGGCTTAGCTTAGCATAACTAACAAGTGGTTACATACATTATTTTTGTCATTATCAGTTTTAGTAAATTTGACAAAAAATGTTGGAATCGAAACAATAGCACCCAGATAGCATTGAAACAGGCAAATTATACTTCACATAGGCATTTCCAGAACCAGAGGCACACATATAATGAGAAGAGGGAGCGGTGCTGATGCACCGCTCGTACTGTCCTTACGGGAACCACTCGCGGGCAGCGCGCATTCAACGCAAGGCAAGCGTGCGAGCAGCATGTTTTCACCGAGTAGTCCTCCCGCCGTCCGCACGTGGAGGGCATGCGATTGAGGCGATGCGGTGATGCTACGGAGTTGATGTAGTGAGCGCATACCCATACAAGTTCATATAAAGAATACTAACCGCACGAGGCGGTGCGGAGTTGGTGCCGGGTGGCTCTAATGAGCTATGACCTTTAAAGTATGATTGAATTGATTTAGTTTTACTTAAAATTGATTTATTTTTCTTATGTTGTCTGTTATCGTTGTGTCGTTTTAATGTTAACAATTCGCAGCTCAATTTTACGTCACATAATTTACATTTTGCTTTATATACATCGTTATCCACGGGTTGGATCCTATCTTTGAAATTATCATCTTGCTACCATTGTTATAGATATTTTTGGGATTAATGTATTCGTTTCTTTACCTTATTTGCAGTAGACGACCCTTCATCCTCACTATCCATGTTAATAAGTACTTAACTTACACACTACACCAAAGTAATCTAATGGAATTAATATCAGATAAATATTTTAAAGTAATTTTTCAAAAAAATAATCATATATTAATTTAAATGAGCGATTGAAATGAATACCTATCAATTACCATAAACAATAAATTGTCTGTCAATAATGTTCGTCGGGATTTCGTTGCTCATGAAGTCATGACCATAAAGCAGGAGAAATGACTACGTCTAGTGATGTATACTGGAAAAATAGATATACTTGAATTGCCGTGTTTTTGAACACAATGAATATACTGCCGTATACCGTGTCTTATTGCTGAATAAACTCCAATTGCCGTGTAACACGGCAATTGCCGTGTAAGTGGCAATGCTGAACTAGAGCTACGCTACTGGCCGCCTTAACCTCCGCGGCCCTCGGATTCGTTGCGTTGTTTACGCAGTAAACTAAATAAAGATAAAGTTCTCTTGAGACACCTAGTATGAAATCGCTGATTATCCAGAATTTCCCTTGCGAAGTGAGTGAGAGCACAGTCGTACTGGAACATTACATTTATGAAGACGCTTACCGGCATTTTTTTTAATTCGGCTTCAAGATCTTTTCTGAGGAATGTTAAATAGTTTTGTCTGTTTAGAGTTCTCGGCAATATTATAGTTAAAAAGGCAAATTATTCCCGTCCAAACGTTGATGTGCCACTGATGCTGGAAGCTATCTTCTACCCATGCATGTGGATTGGTGTGTATCCAAACGTGCTCGTTGTGAACGAACCACAGAATTCTTGATGAGAAATTAGACGAAAGTTTCAGATTGACTCCGGCACCAGTCGCAGAAATTAACTTCAGGTGTGGAATCCGCAGGTTCTTGAGTGCATCGAAAATGGTACGGATGTTGTCCATCATTCCTGACTCCTGAGCACGCGCCATATTTTCAAGTGGTTCACTCCGAGAAACGATCCAGTTCGCCGGGTACTCGGACTCGGTTCTGCTTCAAAATGCTCAAGAAGTTGTCCGTGTCCTAAGAGGTCGTACTTCCGAAGGAGATTCGCGCAAACTTCCAATGTGATGAAGGCGGTTCAACATCTTCCTAAAACACTCCAAAGCGGGATACATTAAATAGCTGATGATTGCGATTGTAATGGTCTTAGCAAAAAAAAAATGAGTTTGCTGTTGATAACGATTCAGGATCCCTTTTAGCGAGTTTTTGCCATGCCGCATATTTAATTCGGTCTAATCCACAACTACTTCCCACTGACAGCACAAATTCTCCAATGAGCTCTGGCTACCCTACTCACCGCTGGAAACACAACACAAGTTATTATAACCGCGGTATTCTATAGGGCGGAGGTACTTCCCCAATCGGACTGCTCAATTGGGCAGAAATACCACCGTGTCCTACCTCGTCGTGGGTTGCTGAAGGCACGTTGGAGATGCCTGTTCAAACACAGGGTACTGCATTTTGATGATCCCTACCAGGCTAGCAGGATAATACTTGCATGCTGTGTATTGCACAACATTGCGATTAAGGCTGTATTACCAGCCCCGTGCGATATCCAACTGTGAATGACGATAATGCAGATTACTACTCATAACCTGCACACACCGATGTAAGAGAAAATGAGGTAATTCAAGGAAGGGCGATGCTCAATCACTTGACTATGACTATACTATACTATGACTATGAATTGCCAAGCCCTTTTGAAAAGGGCTACATATTCCATTTGTAATAAAACAATGTTGTTAATTTGTTAATATTATGTAAATAAAAGAAAACATGATTAAAAGTGATATAACCAGTTTTATTTATTTAAAAAAAGAAGGAAATTTGTGAGCCGGTAATTAATTCCCAGGTTATTCAGACCTGGGAATTAATTCCCAGGTCTGAATGATGCGACAACAGAGTTTCCGGACGATCCGAGGATAGAGGCAGGCTGTTGTCTAATGCGTTTGGTCCCTACTTTGCAAATAAAACTGAAGGCAGGATTCAGCAATATCTGCAAAGCGACTGAGTACGCTATTACGTTGCTCATCCACCTCTATCCTTCGAGCTTCATTTCGCTCCCGCCTTTCTTCCACTTCTATCCTGCGAGCTTCATTCAGTTCTCTCTTTTCTTCCAATCGGAGCCGACGTTGTTCGATAGCCACATACTTGCTCGCTACCCGATCAAAAGGAGTTTGTTTTGACCGTATTCGGCGCGTGACGCCTGCGCTGCGACACGGAAATAGGAGAGACAAATGGGGTGTCTTGCCTAGCAGCAGGGGGAAGAGTTTTAGTTGTGGTCGACCGTGGTGGTGGAGATCTTGAGATCGAAACTACTGGTGGCTGTTCACTTGTGGAGGGGAAATCTGACATAGATTGCAATATTCATTTAGATTGAGAGAACAGAAGAATTTATTCAAATGAATAGTTGATTATGTAATTGCCATTGAACACCAATGCCTTGATTTTCAATATGAGATGAGGATGCAGCTGATGGTGTCTGAAAGAATACAAAGATAAATAAATATACGGCAAAATAATATTATATATATTATGTAAAGAATGTATTAATAAATTCTTTACGACCTACATCGATCAAAAAGTTACACAACCCACATTCAATCCCTGTTCCTCTACATCGGGCTCGCCCTCGACTGCCAACACACCCATTAGTGCCAGTTTGTCTCGAGCCTGGAAAGGATAAGTCGGCCGTTGGGACCACCTCCAGTGCCGCCAGCATGCTGACGGATGATTAATGCTTTTTATTTGTTTTTGACTTCCATTCAGCTCACATCTTAAAATGATAAATTACAATATTACTATGAAAACTTTATTTAACACGGTGATCATTGTTAAAAGTATTCATAAACTTACATATTAGTGTCCCAAATGAAGTTTAGTCTGTTACTCTAGGTAATTAATAAATAGGGGTGGATATATTGAAACTGGTTGTACACACTCAAGTTTCAGTATGGTACATACCTTTTTCCATTTATCCGGTGTCTTATTAACACCACTGCCAATGGAATTTAATGTACGTCCCAACTCCTACCAAAACTGGTCCGCCCTTATGCAACCTTGAATTCCTGGCTGTGGTCTGGATAGATCGCCGAGGCTGGAATATGATTGATAAAAGAGTTCACTGAATATTTTATTGTAAACTGCTTACGTCATAGATTCTGACTTTCTTTCGGCACATAATAACTGTTTTAATTTAAGTTTTACCGCTATATTTCATTGATTAAACTACTGCACCTTCCATATACTACAAGAGAGTGGAATATTGCTCGGCGGTTGCTCTCTGTCTATAGTTTGAGGCCATTTCTGAAAATTGGAGAAAGACGAATTCTTCATGTGGAATACGTTAATTTATGTACAACATCTTGTAATAATAATACTTGTATGCATGAATATGGGTATTTGCATTGGTCTGGGTGTTTCTGTGTATAATACATATGTACTTACAAAAACAAAGTATTTAAGTATGTTGCTAGTTACTAAACTATGCTTACCATGTGGTTGCGCCGAAGTGGAAACTGTATTTTTGACACGGAAACCCACTCCTTTTATACCCGTCTCCTCTCCCGCACTAATCATAGATATGGCTTCCGTCCGCCATTTGTGAAATATAGACACTCACTCCCGCTTTGAACTAGCCAGCGTAGGGACGGATCGCGAGCGCGTCTCTCAGAAATGAATAATATTTGTTGTATTTTAACCGCCTCATAGACCTTTACCGATCGGATGGTGCCTCTCGTGTGTTCCTCAAGGGATCTAGTGACGCTGACGGCAGCTCCTGAGCAAGGAAGAGAAGATCCGTGTACCGGCTGCGATGAAAAACACGTGGGTCGTGAAGGTTAGTGCATCCTCTCCTAATTTCTCGGGCTGCATTCACTGCCTGGATCGAATCCGCGGCAGCCCGGCCACCTGTCTTGTTTTGTGTGTAAAGTGTCAATAGAACAGTTATCTGCTTCTCCGCAATACAGTCCACTCGCGCACGTTGGCCCAAGCGCCACCACCATGACTTTAGATAGCGTTGTGTAGAATGTTTGAAAAATACAAATACATAACTTTCACGCTCCTAACATAAGTATTTTTTATACTAATCATAATAATAATCATAATCATAATTTTATTTCGTTTAACACAGGTGGTACAAAGGTGTAACATTAAATAATATGCTCTTCCATGTTCCGCCTCCAGGGCATACGAAATTGGTTATTACATACCTAAATGGTCAATCCTACGTATTACATTATTATTATAACTAATAAAACAAAATTATACATGTCAGTGAACAATAAATACTTATTTAAATGTCAAATATAAAAATATAATTAATTGATATTGTTATGTCATAGTTACAGGTTGTCATTTAGGAATTCATTTACTGAGTAATACGCTTTATCGGCAAGAAAGTTAAAAAGGCTGTACTTGAATTCACAGATCTCTGAGCATGTCCGAATTTGTTTAGGTAGTTTATTATATAATTTTGGCGCCATTGCATAAATACTCTTGTGGAGAAATGTGGTTCTACTACTCAGTAAGTGAAGTTTATCGGAGCGACGTTGACTCTCTACAGTTTTAAACAAGTGCATATTAGTTTTTACAAACATATTAACTTCATATATATACAGAGACGGCAAAGGTAGAAGTCTTAGTCTTTTGAAATATGGCACACAACTATCTGTTTTTTTTAATCCACAGATTGCTCTGAGACATTTCTTTTGTGCTATAAAAACATCATTGTTATCTGTACCATTGCCCCAGAATATTAGACCAAATCTCAGTGTGGATGTTACGTAACCATGATATGCTGCAAGGAGTGCTTTTTCATTTGCAACTTTACGCAGCATGTATAGTGCGTAGGAGAATTGGTGGGTTTTGGTGCACACGTATTCAATGTGTGTTTTCCAGGACATATTACTGTCTATATGCAAGCCTAAAAATTTTATCGTTTTCGTCTCATCGATTTCTTGTCCATTATATTGAATTATTAAGTTATGTTTCCATTTCTCTCTGATTTGAAAATTTATATATGTGGTTTTTGTTACGTTAATTTCTAGATTATTAAAATTCAACCATTCGGCAATGTCAACAAGGCTATTATTTATATTATTTTCGATGTCAATTAAATCTCCTGAGTCAAAAATTATAGTGCTGTCGTCGGCAAATAGAGACATCTGATGATCAGTAACTTTGGGAAGATCATTGATGTAGCATAAAAAAAGCAAGGGACCCAAAACGCTTCCCTGTGGCACCCCATACGTTATAATTCTAGCTTCAGAGGAGTATTTGACCTTAGTTTTAGTAACAGTGTTTATTCTTTCAATTTGTGTAATTTGACGTCTATTTTGTAAATATGATTTTAATAAAGCATGAATGTTACCCCTGATACCATATATTGACAGTTTATTTAGCAATGTTTTGTGATCTACATAATCAAAGGCTTTAGTCATATCCATGTATAGCGATACAACCGGTTTGCGGTTATCTATGTTAGTGTATATCGGTTGGAGAGCATTAAATATAGCCATGTTTATGGTTTTATTTTTTCTGAAACCCATTTGTTCCTGACATATGATATTGTTCTTTTCCAAATAGTTGTTTAGACTATTATAGATAAGTTTTTCAAAAATTTTTGCGAATATGGATAATAAAGCTATAGGTCTATAATTATTCATGTCTTTCTTATCGCCTTTTTTATACAAGGGTTTAACAACTGAAATCTTTAACTGTTCTGGAAAAACACCATTAAGTATGCATTTATTGAAAATATTGCATAAGATAGGAGCAATTAAGTGTGCCACTGCTTTAATGACGCTGGTGTGAATCTCGTCATTTCCTGTACTGTTTGTGTTTTTTAGATTTTTTATAACTGTGATAATATCTTCCGGAATACAGGGTTGTATAAAGATAGATTTGAACGAGTTATAGGTACAGGTTTTATTAATATTATCAGAGTCTTGCGTCTTTTTAGTTGGTACTATCTGATCAACATAGTGGTCATTAAAATTTTGCGCTATAAGTCTGGGGTCAGTTATATGTTTGCCCTCTACATTGATCTCTGTAATGCTTTCTTTAGGTATGTTGGGTTTTATTGAATTTATAACTTTCCAAATGGCTTTTGATTTGTATTGGCTTGTTTCAATATAGTAACTGTTTTGTGCTTTTTGGGTGAGTTTGGTAATTTTCTTGTACCTTTGTGTATAATTTTTGAAGGCAATCTTCGCGTCTTTATCCTTCGTTAGCCTATACCTCCAGAGTAGGTCGCGTCTCGTCCTGCTACATCGTTTTATGCCACGTGAGATCCACTTGGGTCTAGTAAATGAGTTTATTTTATGTTTAAACGTTGGAAAGCACAGGTCATAAAAACATTTGAATAAACCTAAAAAAGTATCATAACTTTCATCAACATTGTTGGCTGCATACACCTCGGAAAAAGTAAGGTTTTGAATAGTCTGCCTGAATAGATTAATATTATTTTTATTTATTTCACGTCTGTTTATGTACCAACATTTTAATATACATGTCGGTTTTACTGGGCACTTCATAAGCTGTGCTCTGTGATCCGAAACACCAAGCTCTAATACGCTACTTCTGCACCTTCTAATATTGGTTATAATATTGTCTATACATGTTCCACTACTAGGCCGGGTTATGTCTCTAATTTGAAATCTGAGGTTAAATTCTGTTGCCATTTGTTCAAACATAGTCGAATTTTTATTTTTCCTTAGTAAGTCAATGTTAAAATCGCCACATATTACCAGATTTTGGTTATTTCTGTAGCAGATACTTTGCAGAATGTCATTTAGATTATTAAAAAAAATATTTATGTTACTTTGATATGGAGTTCTGTATATACAGAGTACTATGATACTGTGATCTAGCAACTCAACAGCGCAACATTCAAAACTATTTGTGACATTGTATTTATTCACGGTTTCTATTATTGAGTAGTTTATTGCATTATGAACTAGTATGCAAGCTCCACCATTACGATCGTTTCTGGCAAAAACTGAGACTAACCTATAGTTTGGAATGTTCAGAAAGGCGACATCGCTCGTCGTCATATTGTGCTCCGTGAAGCACATAACATTAATTTGTTGACCATTATTTGATAAACTGTCCAATCTTTCAATGATACTATCAGATTTATTTATGAGACCGTCGATGTTTTGGTGTAGAATATGAAGATACTTATAGACGAAAAAGCTTCTGGTTTGCTTCTTCAATTTCCTGTGAGCAGCACGGAGGAGGTGTATTGTCTGGACTATTGGTATTGAGGACCTCTTGTGTAGTTGTTTTCGGTTTTTCCACGTTTTCCTGGCTAATTCCATTTATGACTGTCTGAAGATTCTGTATAATATTTTTTATTCCAGTTTGTTTTATTCTGCCTGTTTTAATCGAAAACATGTCATAGGATAACCGCTTGTTAGAGTCGAGTATATAAGCATAGTTGTTGGACCAAGCATCCATAGTGAGTAGCCCGTTAAAGATTTCTACTCGGCAATTGTATATGCTAGCTCCACATATGTATGTCGGTAGTGCAATAATTATATTTGTGTGTTGCAGTTCTAGTAGTGATTTTTGTATTTCACAAACTAACTGCACATATTGTTGTGAATATTTGAAGTCGGGCTCACCTAATAAAATCACACACATGTCCTGTTTTGTATAACCATCTAATTTTTGTTTTAAGTCCTGTAAGATTTGTCTTATTCCGCCACCAGGTTTGATATAATGACAATATCTAAAGCTATTTTTTAGTGTTGTGTCTTCTATCGCACTTAATACGTTATTATGATTATCATTGCTTATTATACATAATTTTCGTTCAGCCACTTTAGCTTCTTCTCTTTTTTTGGCTGTCTTTGCTACTTTCCTCATCTCACAAGTATTTGTGTCTTGTGTTAATGTTATATTAGTATGTTTGTCATTTTTGTGAGCTACTATATTAGGACTGATAGGTTCTTCTGACAATCCTAAGTTGATTGCACTTAAATTTAATATGGATTTGTCAAGTGTACGTTCTCTTATTCTAGCATATTCTTTTGCCGATTTATTTTTACGACCGGTACTAGTGATATTCGGAGATTCGGTACAGATTGATTTCAGCTGTGTTATTATTTTTGATTGATTTTGTACTGTTACTGATAGGGAAAGGTTCTCTTGCAATAACCTCTCGATTTCATTATCAGCGCTCCTGAGTTGATTTTGTAAATGTTCAATCGTATTTTTTAATTCATCTTCGTTGTTAACGGTTGACATATCCGGCAGACTTGACATACGAAGATCTGACATAGTTGACGTAAAGGAGTCGTCAGATATATTCAAGTCATTGATAATGTGACGTTTCCTTATTGTTATATTGTCATTATATTCAAGAGACATATTTAATTATTTTATTTGATATTCGGTGTCAGTATTGTATGTCGCTCGCTCCAACTGTAGTATGTTATAGTGACCGGGGTTCCTCGTATTGATGTTTTAAATCTCAGTTGGAGAAATCAAGAAATCAAGAAATCACAAAAAGACTTCATGTAATGTAGGTTTTGAAACCAGCGTCACCTTGTACAAAGTGTTCCAGTCCGGCACTCCTAACCTCCACGCCACGGTAGTACTTAGTGTTGATCTTGAAATTACGGAGTGTATTTGTACTGAATAAGTGTATGGGTGGCTTAGTGACTCATGCTAGAGGAATTTTTTTCTCACATTCCTTTTGTTGAAGAACCTCGAATCACTTATTACACATACTTATCTTGTTATTGCACTTTTTACATTCCTATTTGTATTTCATTTGAGTTCGTTTATTTAAATATGATTACGTTTCATAAGAATATTTCGTTATTTTAATATTTACACAGAGTTTGAACACTTTTGAATAGATTTATTTAATTCACATTAAACTTCAATATCACTGTGGTATATGTTGAGATAACACTTTTGCCGTTGTATGGTGTTATTACGGACTGATTAAAGTTAATCTTACTTATTAAGTTTTGAACCTCTCGCGTTGAAAAAATACTCTATTGACAGTGACAATACAAATGGAATTGGTCACATAAAATAAAGTTCATAGACAAAAACTAGAGGGTGTCGACCCAACGAAACGCATATAAGAATACGAAATGTGATTAACTTTGTCTAAAGCGATGACGAATGTCACCGTAGATTCGCTCCGGATTAACATTGTCTAAGGCCCCTGTTCTATTAAAGGTTGAGCCAAACAATGTTTAATGCCATCTATTGCGCTCGTCAAACACTTGGTGTAGACAAATCAATGCAGACACAATCCGAGCATGACAAGAAAGCGGTTCATTCTATCAAAGATTAAATATAATATTTATATAAAAATTATGTAATTGAAAGGAACATAGGCGCCCTACCACACAGTTCAATGACAATAGAAGAATTTTCAATTACCGTTTATCTCGAGCGAGACGAATAATTGAAAATGTTTTCGGAATCTAAGTTGCACAGTTTGGAATACAAAAAAGTGAAATCAGCTTGGACTTGAATAATATTGCTCCAGTGGATCACCACTGGAGCAATATTATTCAAAGATTGTGTCAGGCTTATTGTGCATTACACAATTTTTTAAGGCGTGAAAATCCTGATACCTATTTGCCGCACTATCTGTTTACTGTAATTATCTGTTTTGATAGAGAAAACATTGAAATTGAAGGAGGTCTGGAAAGTAACTTAGGGTAGGAGGGTATAAGATTGCGCGTCTTTGCAATCAATAGGCCATAAAATAAAAAATCTTAATCTTATCTGAGATCAATCAATTATTTATTTTACCTTATTACTATAGCAATAAATTATTATACACATATAAACAAAAAACAAACTCTTCTTAATAATCACGAATCAGGAATCTGAGTTTTAGTGCTTTCGGTTAGAACTCCTTCTTTGTGTAGATTTTTGCAACGGAATCAGCGTTGCTAAGCTTATTTGAAGTCGAGACCTTGCTCTAATTAAAAAGAACGTACGTGCTAAACGAGATGACTTTATTCGTAAAGAGAAGGTTACAGACAGGAAGTACATCATAGACTATATGAGTGAACATAAATCATATCATAGACCAAGTAGATCGATGTGTTTACAATAAAATAAGGATTTCGATATAAATAATTACACCCCCACTATATCGAAATACACAAATGTACTTATATAAAACAAAATTACATTTTAAGGAGTCCCAAAGTCTCCATAAATTTATAATGCTTTGCTCTGGGCAAACCTTTTGTCAATAAATCAGCAGGCATCTCTGAAGTCCCCACATATTTAGTTTCAACAATCTCGTTATCAATTACTTCTTTTATAAAATTGTGACGCACGTCTATGTGTTTGGATCTTTTGTATGACTGATGACTATTGGCAAGTTTTAAAGCACTTTGACTATCATTAAATATCACTACTTTATTACAAAAGCCAACTATTTCTATTTCTAGTCTACGCAAATGTATGGCCTCTCGACACGCTTCTGATAAGGCCATGTATTCTGCTTCACAGCTACTCAACGCCACTGTGCGTTGTTTTCTACTCTCCCAGGAAATGGCAGACCCACTTCTCAAAAAACAAAAACCAGTATATGACCGTCTGTCTGATATGTCATTTGCCCAATCGGCGTCTACATAACCGACCAAATCTGCTGTTCCCTGGGTGAACTTCAAACAATAATGTTTAGTTTTATATAGGTACCTTAGCACTCTTTTAGCATAAGAAAAATGAACATCAGAATAATAGTTATTGAATTGAGATAAATAACTAACTGAGTATGCTATGTCTGGCCTAGTCAACACTGCAAGATACATTAAACACCCTATTAACCGTTGATATGGAATGTTATCTTTACATACACTAGATTTTTCAATATTTAATTTACATTCAATAGGTGTTTCTGATGTGTGACAGTCAGACATGTTAAACTTGTGCATCAACTGCTCTATATACTGCTCCTGATCAAGGGTAACGACACAGTTTTTTCTATCAACATTCACTCTCATACCTAAGTACCTTTTGACACAACCAAGATTTTTGATTTTAAATTTAGCACTTAAATCTTCAATTAAATCACCAGTTTCAGACTTCGCATTTGAAAAAACAAGGAAGTCGTCGACATATAGACCAACTATTGTCTTTTCATTATTTTTACCGTTCTTTAAAAATACACAAGGCTCAATTTTACTCTTGACATAACCTAAATTACATAAAGTTTCATTTACTCTATCATACCAGGCAAGAGAAGCCTGTTTTAGACCATAAATAGCCTTCTTTAATCTAAGAACCTTATTACAATCTACATTAGGGAAACATTCAGGTAACTGCATAAAAATAGTTTCTTTTAAGTTGCCATTGAGGAATGCCGTAGTGACATCCAGGTGAGTAATGTCCATATTTAACTGTACACTTAGTGCAAATAAATAACGCAAAGTTGAATGTCTTATAACAGGAGAGAATGTCTCACAATAGTCCACACCAGGTCTTTGTGTAAATCCCTTTGCCACTAATCGTGCACGATATCTCACTTGTTTGTCACAGTATTTCCTTTTAAGTACCCACTTGCACTTCACTACCGTACCTGTACTTGGAGCATCTACCAACTCCCATGCGTGATTTTCATTAAAACACTTTAGTTCTTCCCTAATTGCACTTAACCACAGCTCCTTCTCCGACCCTGCCAATGCTTCCTGTACCGTCAGATCGTTAGCATCATCCCATGCCTCCATGTTAGAATCAGCACACATGTTTGAATATCCATATCGCTCTGGTTTCTTCCGCAACCTGGCAGGTTTTTCATCATGCTCCAATTCTCCTGATTCAGATGATGAAGCGCTCTCATACTCACTGGGTATATATGTCACATCAGACTTGTCAATGTAGGTTTCATTTACACTATCTTCCAAGTCTCCCGAAGATACATCCCCCACTGAACCAAGGCTCTCTTCATTGCATTCTTTGTTTTCTGTCACAGGTATAGATACTTCTTCCATTATAATAACATCTCTACTGTTACTGACCCTTTTAGTGATGGGACAATAAACTCTGTACCCTTTTATGTCTTCTGGGTAGCCCACAAGTATCTTTTTCTCTGCCTTTTTATCCCATTTTAGACGCTTTTCCTTCGCCACATGTACCATTACATGGCTGCCAAATATTCTTAAATGACCTATGTCTGGCTTACGTCCTGACCAAATTTCAAAAGGAGTTTTATCATTTAGCACAGGGAGAACAGTACGATTATGCAGGTAGACAGCTGTATTTGATGCTTCAGCCCAAAATTCTTTGCCTAGCTTGGCATCAAATAATAAACACTTTGCCTTCTCGACAATTGTACGATTAAAACGTTCCGCCAATCCATTTTGTTCCGGTGTGTAAGGATTTGACTTCTGGTGTAAAATGCCATTTTTCTTCAGATAATCATCAAAACTTCTGTTACAAAATTCCTTCCCATTGTCACTGCGAAATGTTTTAATTTTTCTGTTCAACTGGTTCTCTACTTTGGCCTTATAATCCTGGAAATGTTGAAATGCTTCACTTTTCTGTTTCATGAAATATATGTAGGTCATCCGACTGTAATCATCAATAAACAAGATGAAATACCTGGAACCACCGATCGAATCATTTTCCATAGGACCACATGCATCACTGTGAATTATACCCAACAACTCACTACTTCTTGAACCAGAATGTCCAAAAGGAAGGCGTGACTGCTTGCCCTCACAACAAACAATACATGATGACTGGGAAATGTCACTTATCTTCTTCAGTTCCATGCCACTCACTGCATCAGGCATCTTATTTAAGTACATGCTGTTTATATGGCCTAATCTGCGATGCCATGTATCCACAGACACAAACATTGTAGCCAGTATACTTTCACAAGTTTTCAATTTGTAAACTCCATTTGTCAATGACGCCACAGCAACCAACTGCTCATTTCTGTTGTAAATATTACATCCACTGGTAGTAAACACAACTCGGTTACCATTTTTAACCAATTGACTGACGGATAATAAGTTTGTGGTTAACTTTGGCACACACAACACTCCTTTGACAATCACGTCATATTCACTGTCGTCAGTAACCGTAGCGATTTGTACATCACCAGAACATTTCACACTGAGCTTTTCTTCGTTAGCAACAACAATTTCTTCAATAGAATATTCGGTCGAGACATTTTTAATCCAATTTTCATTTGAGGTTAAGTGGGCGCTCGCTCCTGAGTCAACATACCAATCGTTTCTCGAAAAACTGCCATTCAAGAAAACTGCATTGAATGCGTTTGTCTGTTTGCGTTCACTCGATTTAGTATTTGAAGAATCTTTGTCAACAGTACATTGATTCCGATAGTGACCGGTTTGTTTACATCTGTAACACCGCGGTACTTTCTTTGACTTTGACATTGAAGTTGACGTTTGCGAATGTCCGCCATGACCACTGCTGCCAACTATCGTTTGCAAATGTCCGTTGTTCTTATTTCCGCCGTATCCAGTGCTGCCAACCTTGTTTTTTCTAAAACTTGCAAATGCCCCGTTAGCGTCGCCGCCATTGTTTTCATCTAGATCCATCAACTTAGATTTAATGGCGTCGGTGGTTATGGCGATCCCAGAATGTTCAATCGCCATTATCATCGGTGCATATTTTTCGGTTAAACCAGCCAGCAAGAGACAGCCGATCCACTCATCACTAATTTGAAATCCCGTTCCACTTAGCTTCTGTCCAGTTTCCACTAGCTGTGTCACATAACTGGTCATAGAATTGCAATTTTCGAGGCGAATCGAAATAAGATTTCTCAATAAACTGATGCGTCTAGTGAAACCAGAATCGTCGAATAAAGCCTTGAGCTTTTTCCACAGCTCCAAAGACGTTTTTACCTCCTTTATGTGCACGTACAAGCTCGAGTCGATAGTGAGAATCAATTTAGCCTTAGTCCTCGCATCGTCAGCGGCTTCTGTGATCTTCCCGATAACAGGTTTTATACAATGTCCCATGTTTTCCAAGATCAGAAAATTCTCCGCGGCGAAGCACCACTCCGTGTAATTTTCTCGCCCTTTCAGCTTCGGTACATTCACCAGATAGTTCGTCGACATGATGTCTATTTGGTTATTACTCGCGACCTACGCTAAAAAACTGAGCGACACAACTGAAAATTACGACTATCCTGAGTTACTAGCAAAAAAGAATTGCCACGCTGGGCTGGGCCCATAACCTCTAATTAAAAAGAACGTACGTGCTAAACGAGATGACTTTATTCGTAAAGAGAAGGTTACAGACAGGAAGTACATCATAGACTATATGAGTGAACATAAATCATATCATAGACCAAGTAGATCGATGTGTTTACAATAAAATAAGGATTTCGATATAAATAATTACACTTGCTTCCACACCAGATGTTGTTTTCTGGGATATAGGTGCAGGTACTTTTATCGTTTTCGAAGAAGGCAAAAATACCGGTTGAGAGGTAGAAGGTTCGACTTTTGGTGGATCAATTTCAACAGCGTCTCATTAAGCGTGTTAGCTGTTTCTACTGGTGAAATTATCGGTGGTGTAGACCACGCGTAATATTTGTTGCAGAAATCGATGGTTCTTGCTGAACAGACTAGGTATTTTGTTTTCCGTCTTCCTGTTCTGTAACATCGCTAGCCAGGAAATCAGCGTCAGTAAAAATGTCAGGATTCCAGGGCACGATACCAGTGCACTTGAAGAGTTCTTCTCCACGGCCAGTAGTTGAAGCTTGATGAAAAGCAGGTGTGTGAAACTTACAATTTTTTTCAGCAAACCGCTCCTATTGGCTCTTAACGTACCGCAGATAAAGGTTTTCTTGGCAATTAATGTCTGCTAGCCAAACAGATGAATTTTATAAATACCTTCGAATGACAAAAAATACATTCAATAAATTACTAGCCGTTTTAAATCATAAACTGCAGTAATGCGAGATTCTATTTCTAAAAGGATGGTTGTAACTTCGAGATGAGTAGCTATGGTCACGCTCAAAAGTTGTTATGTGCGCGTATATTTTGCATTTTTTTTATTTCTATGAGGTTTATTAGTTATAAACAAAACTTTCTTTTTTTAAATTTTATAATATTGAGGTTCCGCTCAATAAACGAAATCCAGCGGACATCGCATAGCTCGTATTATTATGTATCTAATCCGCTATAAATCATGGAAAAGTTTTTAAAGGTTCCTTTCCCCAAGACAATTTACGGACACTTGACTGTAAAATCAATAACTGTCTACGGGATAATCCTCTGCTAAGGACCTCTAATGTTAATGGAGCTCCTTCATCCTTCCCCTAGTGACCAGTATTTAAACACGGCCTTATTCAACCGCTTTTATTTAGAATGGTTTTTGTGTATTCCATAATCAAAGGCAAAGTGCTAAGCATCAAGGATCACGGACAGAAACCAACCGCCTCCCCCTTAGTAGTTTTAACACTCCCTCGACATAAAGGTCCTCCATACATTACGTTCATTGGCTACGGCAACCACCTTCTATCAGGTGGGCCGTGTGGTTGTCTGTCACCTAAGTAGTGTAAAAAAACAATATAAAAGTTGTGTACTAATAAACCGTTGTCGGACTGTTTAGGGCTTCAATTGAATAAGTAAAGTGCAGTAAAAAAATATAAATAGAATAAATTACTATACTTTACTGATAAAATTAATAGAATGATTAAATGTATAGGATTGACACATATTTTGACGTTTATAGCAGTTGTCAATCACACACGTTGATCAATTTATTAGACCGGTGTCGATCGATCATTCTTCGCGAACTGTGTTGATCTCGACTCATCAACAAAGTGATCGAATCAGAAGACGTCGCGGGTCTTTACTATCGCGATTTCATCAATCAATCAATCAGGAGTCCTAAAAAGGCTACTTTTTTCGAATTGTATTAGAATCTGCTCATTTTTGTAATTCTGGTCATCATATGAGCGCCCATTTTTTGGAAATTCATAAAAATCAAATAACTTTTATTGTATAACTAATAAAATTTGGTTGCGCCGATGTAGAAGCTGTATTTCTTGACGTGGAAACACACCCTTTCTATACCCATCTCCCCGCCCGCACTAACCATAGTGTAGTTCGTCCATCCGCCATTTTGTGATATAGACACTCAGTCTCGCTTTGAACTAGCCAGCGTGATGACGGACCGCGCTCGCGTCTCTCAAAAATGATTAATATTTGTTACATTTTACCGCTTCATAGACCTTTACCGATCGGATTGTGCCTCTCGTGTGTTCCTCAAGCGATCTAGTGATGCTGACGGCAGCTCCTGAGCAAGGAAGAGAAGATCCGTGTACCGGCTGCGATGAAAACACGTGTGTCGTGAAGGTTAGTGCATCCTCTCCTAATTTCTCGGGCTGCATTCACTGCCTGGATCGAATCCGCGGCAGCCCGGCCACCTGTCTTGTTTTGTGTGTAAAGCGTCAATAGAACAGTTATCTGCTTCTCCGCAATACAGTCCACTCGCGCACGTTGGCCCATGCGCCACCATTTTTGGTCCGGATCGAGCCGGATTCTTAGCCGTAGTTCGTATTTTGTTATTATTCTAATGGGAATGAGCGCACCGCACCTAAGTGCCTGGTTATTTTAGTAGAAAACCCCGCATCCAGACACTTAGGCTTAGAATTTGTAGTCCGTTCGCCGCTGGCTCGCATTGTACCTACCTAATACATAAATAGGTTAGGTATCATATCAACACTTAATCGTAGTTCGCAATTTTCGCATCGCACCTAAGTGCCTGGTTATTTTAGTAGAAAACCCCGCATCCAGACATTTAGGCTTAGATCTTAGGTATACTCAGACACCCTAGTGCATAGGCACAGTGTAATACCTAACGCATTTGGCTTTGTTTTGTTTTTTTCAATTACGTTGTTCTCGGCTCACGTCGTATTTGCCTAGTACCTGCGTGGGTAGACACGTGGCTGTGCCTACCTCGCTCGCATCTCATCCCAATTCATACGAAAGTATTTTAATTTGAATAGATATTACGCAATACTTAATCTCGGAAATAATAGTTGAATCTAGACAGCGACCATCGCGTAGGTGCGACCTTGTTGCTATGCGCGTTTGTTCAAGCGTGCATTCACAGTTGTAAGCACCTACCTACCTACATAGTTAACGCTCGCGCCGCCTCGCTGCTCTGTACCGCTAGGATTAAGTCATTTCATATTTATTGTTTACCGCACTTTAGTTTGAGATTTAATTGTAAACATGTCCCCAAAGGTTGATAAGACCGGTAAGGTTCAATTGAAACTTTTATACGCTAAAAAAGAAATGATTTACTCTCGCGTACAATCGATTTATGATAGTGCACTTAAAACCTCTGATTTGGTCATCAGAGATTCGTTCTTGTGTTCTATAGAAAACTTAGATAGTCTACGCGCGGATTTCGAAACCTTAGTGCATGACATCAACGTTTTAGAGTTGAATTTGGATCCCGATTACTCAGTGAGTTATCAAGCCTTGTCGTCGTTTGACGATTTGTATTGTCGTATCAAGCGCGTCGCGAGGAGTTTGGAGAAGCCGTCTGACCGACCCAACCCCACTCGCGACCGACCTAAGTTGCCACCAATTCAAATACCCGAATTTGATGGTAACATTCGCAATTGGTGTCGATTTATAGATAGTTTTGAGAATACAATAGATAAGAACGATTCGTTGACAGATCACGAAAAATTGCATTATCTTGTTGAAAAATTGACTGGTAAAGCTATAACCGTTTGCGCTGGAATTACGTTTAGTGCCGGGAATTATAATTTAATTTTAAATACTTTGAAAGCTAAGTATGAGGATAAAAGATCGGTAGCTAACGCCTATTTGGATCAGATGTTTGATTTGAAATCTATTACGGCATGTAACGATCAAAACTTAGAGAAATTTCTAGACACTTTCGCGTCAGCTGTTCGCGCTGTAAAGAACCTAAAGATTGATGACCTCTGCGACTTCGTATTTTTGTATATGGGTTTAAGGAAATTAGATTCCGAAACCATTCGTTTGTTTGAGTCGGATCATCGCGGCAATAAAATTCCTAAGTTCGAAGACTTAGAAGGTTTTGTTCGCGAGCATATAAAAATATTACAACGCTCTTCATCGAAACATGAAGGCGCGAAGACAGTTGTTAGTCCCGCGCGCAAAATAGATGCGTCATCGAAGTCACTGAGGTCAACTCATACTTATGTTAGTACCGCACCAGCACATGTACAATCACCTGTTTGCTCTTTGTGTAGTACTCATCATTCGCAACTGTACAGGTGTCCTGGTTTTCTAAAGTTGTCGCCTAGTGATCGTTATAAATTTGTTCGCGCTAATAATTTTTGTTTTAATTGTCTCGGTACTAAACACCGCGTTGTTTTATGTAATAGTAGAAATAGTTGTCGCAAATGTCAAGCGAGACACCACACTTTGCTTCATTTTGAGAATAGTAATGCCGCATCCAATGTGAGCACGGTTGGCTCGTCGAGCGGTGACACACGGCGGCCTGCGCCGCAGCCGCAGCCCGCGCTCGCGCGCGCTCCGGCCCGCCCGGTGACCGCCGCGGATGACGTCACCTTGTGTTCGTTCTCCGCTAGTGCTGCACTCACTACTGTGTGTCTTGCGACCGCTCGCGTTGTTATTGTTGATGCATTAGGTAAGCCGCGCATTGTTCGAGCGCTGTTAGATGGCGCTTCGCAAAGTAATTTTATTACTCAAGATTGTTGTCGGCGTCTTGGTTTCAATGTTGATAAGCGTTCAACCCGCTCAGTGGTGAAGGGTTTTGGAAGCTTACGGTCAGCTGTTCGTGGCACCGTTAAAACAAGGTTTAGATCTCGTTTTAATAATAATATTTGGTTTGACATGGATTCGCTCGTTATAGATAGAATAGCTGAACAGTTGCCTACCGTCCCGGTTGACACGTCTTTATTAACGAAATTTAAAGATTTGCCTTTAGCAGATGAGACTTACGCTGTTCCTGGAGTCGTCGATATATTGATCGGCGCTTCGATTCTCCCGCACCTCCAGCTATCACGTAAGGTTCAAGGGGGACCGACGTACCCCGCTCCGCACGCCCTGGAAACAGTTCTGGGTTTTGTTATAATTGGTTCCGCACCCGCTTCTATAGATAGTTTTAGTCACTCGACTGCTTCGTTCTGTTGCACCGTCGAGCCGCCACTGGAGTCTACCATCCGCAAGTTTTCGCTCGGTGGCTCCCGTGTATCCGCTGAAAAACGTCTTTGTTTGGAACGAAAGATGCAGGCGTCCCCAAAGTCGAAGCGGGCCTATGATGAGGTTGTTAACGAATATTTAGATAAAGGTTACATCTCACCTGCGCCTGCGGACACTGGCGGGACCCAGCCTTCGTACATTATCCCGCACCGAGGAGTAGTAGAGGAAGTTTTTCCCGATTCCCGCGGGGTAACTCGTGTTGTACGGGTTAAAACTGCAACCGGATCGTATCTGCGCCCGGTTGTTCGCCTCTGCCCTCTGCCTAGCCAGCAGTAGGCACGAGTTCCAATCTAGGTTTATATTTTAGTTGTTATTCCCCAAACCTAGATTTAGATTAGACTTTAGATTTGTTTCGCATTTGTCGTTTCGAAGGTAACCCTTCAAGCCGGGGGGAATGGTTGCGCCGATGTAGAAGCTGTATTTCTTGACGTGGAAACACACCCTTTCTATACCCATCTCCCCGCCCGCACTAACCATAGTGTAGTTCGTCCATCCGCCATTTTGTGATATAGACACTCAGTCTCGCTTTGAACTAGCCAGCGTGATGACGGACCGCGCTCGCGTCTCTCAAAAATGATTAATATTTGTTACATTTTACCGCTTCATAGACCTTTACCGATCGGATTGTGCCTCTCGTGTGTTCCTCAAGCGATCTAGTGATGCTGACGGCAGCTCCTGAGCAAGGAAGAGAAGATCCGTGTACCGGCTGCGATGAAAACACGTGTGTCGTGAAGGTTAGTGCATCCTCTCCTAATTTCTCGGGCTGCATTCACTGCCTGGATCGAATCCGCGGCAGCCCGGCCACCTGTCTTGTTTTGTGTGTAAAGCGTCAATAGAACAGTTATCTGCTTCTCCGCAATACAGTCCACTCGCGCACGTTGGCCCATGCGCCACCAAAATTTATTTGAAGAATGCTTTATACCTACATATCACACCTTGCTTTTGTGCCAACAATGATCATCATTGAATCAATATTTATTTTCATACAAATAAGGTCTGATTCTATTCGTCACATACAAATATTTTTACATCAAGAAAACTTTTCTGTGTTGAACGTAACATACGCACCTAGTATCCAGTGTATCCACCCGTCGATCGTCGGTGTCGTTGGATTGTTGATGTGATGGACCGCGAACACAGTACGACAGTAAGTCGTGTGTCAATCATAATTGATCGAAATAAAGTGATCGTCTCGCGAAACAATCCAACGACACCGACGATCGACGGGTTGCGGAACTATTGAAGCACTTCAAGATTAATGGTTGGCTCAGTCATAACTCGTGTCGCGGGTCGATCATTATGTTTCGATCAATCGTGATTGACTACAGTTTATTCTAAAAATTTATGCCCACTAGTCTAAGAGGGGCTGTAAAAACTCAGCACCATAATAATGCATTAATTAATATCAATCAATTTAATTTTCATGTCTCACATTCGGAAAGTTAGCTTGATATTGTTTGAATATTACGTATCATTCCTTAGAATTTTTTTTTTTTCGATTCGTCCCTCGTGTATGTATTTACTCTATAGCGAGCTCTTTGACGGGCACGCGGTCGAATTGGTGACTTGCTGCAATATCTGCGAGACGATGGTCTTCACTAAAGGTGGTAGCACCTCCTGGAAAATGTCGCGCCAGTTCTCGTTCGCGAACAGATGAACAGCATCCGCTAGAGATACGAGTAGAAGGGTTCATTAAACTATTTACATAGTGAAATTTTTTTACACGCGTGTGCAAAATATGGAACTCGCATCGTCACCTCCGGTCCCATCCGGCCTGGTGACACTGACAATTCTCCACCAGAACCAACATCAGCCCCGCTCGCCGATCCATTTAAAAATAATTTAATGGTCGCCATTTTACGAAGGATGTACAATTTGCGGCAGAGTACATTTCTTCGCAAATACCTAGTCTAGCCATAAATATTGTTATGAAGAAAAAACATTTTTTTTTTGCAAATAATATTTATTACTTTTACAGTGTGTTAGTTTAACCCTAGATACATAACGTTATTTTGAACCCCTTAACGCATATCGTGAGGTCAATATGACTCATGATTGTTTCATGGTCAGTCTAACCACTATTATTTTATACTTGGATTAAATTGATGAAATAGGTTATTTAAAATATATTTATAGATTAAATAAAAACTTTTGTTACGTAATATTATATTTATTTTACATGGAAATCACAGCACAAATATTTTTGCTCATAATAAAAAACAAAATTAACCATTCTTCTTATAATAAAAAAAAAATCAAGTAACTTCTAATAAACTATTATTGTTATATAAAACCAAAATAAAAGACTCTAACAAGATTATATAATCAACTATCAGTCTCAAAATAGGAACTAAGCGCATTCTGAACATGTCCAAACTTTATGCTCACCGCAGATAGGTTTTTTACATTTTTTGCACTCTGCTTGCGTCTTTCTTCGTTTTTGCCATGGACAAATGCCACAATATTTTCTTTTCTTTGTGATAGGCTCATCCTCTATCGATGATGAACCTTCAAGAGGTACATTCGGTAATATATTTTGGATATTTTCTCTTAATTTTCGACTTAGAGTAGGTGTCTCAAGTCTTTTCTCCATCCATGCCTTTGATAAGTCTGTACTCAACTGTTTCATGAATTCCCGTCTGTTTAGAGGTTTTTCTTTCTTGGATAGCTTGTTATGGCAGTAAATAATATATGAGTTAACAAATGCCATATTTAGCATGCCATAAAATAAGGCCATAGGCCATCTATTTGTCTTCCTACTACAACTCATGTTTGAACACATCTGATCGAAGGAATCGACCCCTCCCTTCGTTTGATTGTAAAATTCAATCATTTCTGGTTTACCAGAACTAGCGTTGATTACACCGTCTTCATCACAGGATGACAGAAGATATACTACTTTTGCTGGTTTGGGCTTGTATGACAACAATGTCAGTGGGCCGTCATAGCAAAACATAGTTGTTCCGATAGCTCTTGATCTACTGTTTTTTAGCTCCTCTGGTATCTCTCTTTTATTTGAGCGTATTGTACCTACAATGGTTAATTTATACGGTTCTTGGAGTAATGATTTAGCCAAAGGTACCGATGTGAACCAATTGTCACAAGTAATATTTCGACAAGTACCGTAAATAGTTTTAGATAATTCCTTCATATAGTATTCACCAAGAGGCAGTCCATTCGTTTCTGTTCCTTTACCTATATACGGTATTGCATCAAACATATATTTTGTTGTACTGTCGCAAGCCATAGGAATCTTCAGTCCGTATTTACTAGGCTTATTAGGTATGTACATACGGAAGGAACATCTACCTCTAAAGCCTAACAATTGCTCGTCCACAGTCACGTGAGATCCTGGAGTGTAATTAATTCTACATTGAATAATAAAGAGATTCCATATTTTTTTGATAGGCGCAAAAACATCTTCAGAACGATTTATAGGACGTATAGATTTGTCGTCAAATCGCAGAGATGCTAACAGAAAAACAAATCGGTCTCGACTCATAATTGAAACGTAGCGTGAGCCAGAGAATGACGAGTCAAATAACTCCAAGGTGGTCAAATGGTTATCCTTAAATGCAGCCGTCAAAGTTAGTAGTCCTATCAAAGCTCTAATCTCATCAGCCGTAGTCTCTCTGAAGGTAGCGGACAACTCACTCGAATTCCGTTTTTGGCAAATTTCAACGTTAGTCCATTTCACAACCTCTTCTATAATTTCGGAAGTAAAAAATATGTCGAAACATAATGATGGTTCAAAGAGGTTTCTGCACATTCTAGTTGGCCCTCTAGATAACCTAACAATATTTAGAGCTGCAGTCCTCGTTTGAGTACGGCCTTTAACCGTAGACCAACAATGATTATTTTTCCACCTCAGAGACCTTTGAGGTAATGTGACAATTCGACTTGGTGTTGAGTTAGCACGACGAGGTTCAATATTATTTATAGAGCTTGGGCTTACCTCTGAAATTTCATCAGAAATCACGTCATTATAGTCATCCTCGTAATCGCTCTGGACGTCATCTACGCTCACATTATCCTCCTCTTCACTACAAACATCGATTGATTCTCCTTCGTCCTCGGCTTCTAAAAGCTCTAAAATATCGAATTCTTCCAGCGCTCTAGATGACGTCATCGTGTAGAATTAATGGGTTAGTTAAATTTTATGTCACACAAACTAAAACAAAACAAATTACTTATTAAAGCAAAGAAAACAATCATACAATAATTCAAAGTTTAAAGTTCAAAATGTTACATATAACATAACGTGAGGTCAGTTTGACTCACAGTAATGTGATATCTACGTAAATACAACACTTACCTGCGACACGCGTGCACCAATCGGCCCACCTGTGGCTACACTGAGTTGATTTGAAAAAGCAACGCGATGTAAGCACTATTTAGAAAGAGAGAGAGAAATATGTGTCTCGCGTGAGTCGCTTTGACTCACGATATGCATCTAGGGTTAATACATAAAAATATAAAACAATTTAAAATATAAAAAGCTTATTCGAAGTGGTCTCCATTGGCTGCAACACAGTCCTTTAAACGTTGAGGCCAGTTATCAATAGAAGCATGCACTCTTTCCATGGGAAAATTTTTCACTGCCAATCGTATGGATTGTTTTAGGGACTCCAAATGATCATGGCGTTTAGAGCAAGCCATACTCTCTAAAACTGACCATAAATCATAATCCAGCGGATTAAGATCGGGACTAGACGACGGCCAGTCTTCAGCTTTGATGAAGTCCGAAACGTTCACTTCCAACCAAGACTGCGTGGACCAAGCTTTATGACCCGGCGCTGAGTCTTGTTGGAAGGACCATACTTGGTTATTGAACATGGTGTTATTAAGGGGTTTAACTACCTTCTCAAGAATGGTATCTTGATACACTTGTGCCGATGTTTTGATACCTTTTTCACAAAAATATGGCTCAGTCACTCCTTCATAGCTAACACCCCACCAAACCATCACTGAAGTCGGATAATGCCCACGTTGCACTCTGTCGACTAATTGGGAAGCTTCCTTAGAGCTTTGAGCATAAATACGGTCATTTTGTTTGTTAAAATGTTGCTCAATTGTAAAGATTTTCTCATCCGTAAACAAAATTTTTCTGTGACCTCCCTTTGCGTACCGCTTCTGTAGTTGCTTCGATTTTACCACCCTATTCTTTTTTAAATTATCAGTTAAAAAATGACCAGTGATTCTCTTATAGACTGCAAGTCCTAAGTCATCTTTTAAAATGCGCGACATGGTTCTGGGTGCTATCTTCATCTCCCGAGATAAAATCTTTTGCTTTCGGACAGGATTTCTTCGAATTCTTTCCCTTACTGCTTTGACCACCTTTTTCGTACGAACACTACGTGGACGGCCAGATCTTTTTCTGTCACAAACAGAGGAGGTCTCTTTGTACCTATTAATAGTCCGGTACACAAACATTTGACTAATGCCAAGCGTATGGAGAGTTTTACATTCGGCTCCATACCAACTTTGTGTAATGCAATCACAGCGATTCGGTTTTCTTTATCACCCACTCCATTTTAATATAGCAAAATATTGTACAATTTATTGGCGCCAAAATTAGAAAACACAATAAACAATCGTATAAAAACGACAGATTCCAAATTCAAATGTAATATCTTCTTATTTTAATTGTAACAGTATTTCTGGCCAGACTAAGTATATCTCTAGGAACAACCAAAACTCTTCAGTCGTTTTTTGTTAGCGTCTCTGATGTTAGCGTCCTTAGCCCATAGTAATTTAAAACAATATAATATTTGTATTAAAAAATGATTCATTTTCTGCAAAGATAGAAATTTAAATTTATTTGAAAGAACGGTTGCTAATGTGTTAGATTTTTTAGTTACTCTGTTTAACCAGGGCCAAAATTATAGCTCAATGAATTGCACAAAGGCCGCTCTGAAACTTTTTTTCGATTTCGATAGTAAATTCGTCAACCATTAACGACCCACAGTTTGTAAGATTTATGAAAGGAGTATCAGTTATGAACTCCTCTTCCGAGATATAATTTGACAAATACTTGTCACTGTCAAGCACCTCAGCCACCAGATAAGGCCCCTTAAATTTAGGTTCTAGCTTTGTTTTATTGCGCTCATGATTTTCTAATAACACATAGTTACCTACTTTAAAATTTCTTACTTTTGAAAGAAAGAAAGAAAGAAAGAAAGAAAAAACATTTGCTTTATTTTTGTCAAATCTAGCCTTTTCTATAATGGCATTTGCCTCAATTTCCTGCACCGCGCGCTCTCTAACCAAATCTAAGTCAAAATCTATCTCGTCTGTATCTAACGTCATAAGTTGTAGCGGTCTAGCAACTTTACCTATAAATAGCTCAAGGGGACTTGCTTTAGTTGTCCGGCTCATTGTGCAAGTAATTGCCAGCTGTACTTCTGGTAATGCAGCTTGCCATCATTTATGGTTGCTTGTTTCTACAGCCGTGGGCATATTCTTTAGTGTGGACATCATGCGTTCTACCTGACCATTAGCGCGACTAGAACCGGTAGCGATGAGGTGTAGATTAATATTATGTGCAGCACAAAAGTCCTTAAATTCTTTCCCTGCAAAACATCTACCTTGGTCGGCAATTACACGCGTAGGGGGGCCTAACAATGACACACTTGACTGCAATGCCTTTATAGCGCTATTAGCGTCAATGTTCATAGTATGATGCAGAAGTACGTGTAGTTGTACTACTAATGAGTGTTCGATGTACGGGCGAGGAAAGTAAAAAGATAGTGAATTTAAGAATAGCAAAATATAATGTTTGAAAGAAGGTACACAGTAACACTAAGTACACAAGAATAGAAAGCACAGATACACGAAGGAATAGTTACAGTTTATAGTTATAATAGCTTGCGAAGAAAGAAAAAGGAAATACTCGTAAGCTAATGAAATAATCTTGCGCGGTGCTAATACGTATGTAATTATAATCCGCAAAGTGGCACAGCGTCCGTGTCGGACGGCGGCGAACAATAGACTGCCTGGAGGGAGTAGCCTCAGTACGAGCGGCGCGCGCGCGGCCCGAGCGCGGCCCGAGCGCATCCGAAAATCGCCGAGTGCCGTCGCAGCTGATCCGCTACATACGTATTTCGTAAAAGCATCTACTGACACAAACACGTACTCCTTAGAGTCTCGCTTACCGCTAAGCTTTCCTGTGGCATCCATATGAATGGTATGCCAAGGTACCGTTACTTTCGGTATTGGGTGTAATTCTGCTGGAACTTTCCCAGAATGGGATTTGGACACTACATGTGATGCAATTTTCAACAAACTTCCTGACATATTTGTTCATGTTAGGGGAACCAATAATGACAAAACGTCTTTTGTAATGTTTTCTCCCACTCTAAATGCATTATGCTTTCATGCACATGATTTATAATTGACCACTGAAACGCTTTTGGTACTATGGGTAACCAAATACTTCTGCTGTTACGCTCTATCTTTCTATGCAGAACCCCTCGTCTTATTTCGTACGTCCTAGCAAGGTCAAGTTCATTATGCTGAAGTTTAGCTATTATGGAATTTATTTCGCTATCCTTTTCTTGTTCAGCTTGTAACCATGTATCAGAGATTTCAGTGAAATTGACTCGATTTTGCTCTACCTTTGGGATCGATCGTTGGACATCAGCTAAGGGTAAAGGATGTCGTGATAGAAAATCAACGTGCCCCATATTTTTACCTTGACGGTGTTCAATATCAAACTCAAAAGTTTGTAGAAAGCACCACCATGCATTCGCGCAGTAAGATCTACTGACTTAGACGCTTTGACTGTATTGCAATCAGTCACTACTGTAAACTTTCGCCCATGCAGATAGTGGCGAAAATGTTTTATAGCATACCTAGACTGAGCGCTAGAGGTTCGACGGCTGTAGTATTCAATCACGTGCAGTTTACATTCAATTTTCTGCATCAATATAGCGCCATAACCTTCAGCACTGGCATCGGTATGCAATTCTGTCTGCTAAGTAGGATCAAAAATAGTTAATACTGGTGTGTCTGTCAGTAAGTTAATGATTTCCTGCCTAATAACTTCAAGTACTGGAGTCCAACTAACTTTTCCTTTATCGGATGTGAGTCGGTAAAGGGGGCCTGTTTTCTGTGAGAAACCTTGAATAAACTGTCTAAAGTAGGAAGCCAATCCTATAAATTGCCGTAACTGTGTTACCGTATCAAGCGGTGGAAGCTCTGTCAAAGCTATGATTTTGCATGGATTTGGTCTTATCTTACCAGCTGACACGTGATAAAAAAAAATTCAATCTCAGTTTTCAAAAAGCCACACTTAAGGTTCAGTGAAAAATTGGCATTCGTCAAAGCCTTCAAAACTTGACGTAAACGATCTAAGCCTTCTGCCATAGAGTCTGAAGGAATTAGGACCACGGCAAATGTCTCAGTTAAGGGTCCTGAGGCCTTATTTATGGCACGTTGGTACACCGAAGGGGCGTTTCGAAGACCAAACGGCATGGTCAGATATTCAAACTGCCCGTCCGGCGTTACAAAAGCTGTACGCTCTATGGACTCTTCTTGAACCGGTATCTGATGATAGCCACTAGCCATATCAAGCGAGGTAAAGTAATTTGCCCCTACCAAACGTCCTATCTGGTCAGAAATGAGTGGCAATGGGTAACGGTCAGGTACTGTATTGCTATTCAATTCTCGGTAGTCGACGCAAAGACGATCAGTTCCGTCTTTCTTTTTAACTAATAATATTGGCGACGCAAAGGGTGAACAACTCTCCCGAATGATAGAAGCTTCTAGAAGTTCTTTGATTCTAGTGCGCACTGCTTCTCTCTCTTTGGGGCTTAAACGATAGGGCCGCCGTTGTACTGTGCAGTTTGGATCAGCTAATCGAATTTCTAACTGTCCCGTCGTTACTCTACTCGTCGGCGTGCCTTCCACAAAATAATCCGAACTACCTTCGAGCAATGAAACTAATTGACGCCTATACTCAGAGGGAATATCAGTATTGATATTGTTGAAATTACTGATCTTCTTGCATACATCACAAGCTAAAACTGTTCTAATTTTCCTCAAAACAAGTTGGCTATCACCAACTTCAACCGAAAATCCCATTGATTGCAAGTCCCTTCCAATCATAATCGAATCAGAGATACAATAGTCTGGCACGACATGCAATAATAACTGCATTGAGTATCCCTGTATAGTTACAGTTGTCAATATTTGAACATTACACTTAACGTTTGATTGGCCTATACCTATTAATATCACCAAGGTATGATGACGCTTGCATGGGAGCCTATTTGCTAAACTTTCTTTGTCTAGAGAGCACTGGGCACCGGAATCAAAGCTAAATGAAAATTTCTCACCAGATTCAATTGCTAGGTGATCAGTGGCTGGCTTCACAGTGCAGGCATTCACGCGGTGCTCTTTGTTGCCGCTGCTAGCCTTGGTATTCTTTTTCGGGCAGCGAGTGGCTATGTGACCTGGTTCGTTGCAGTAGTAGCACGTAGGCGACGATGTTTTGTTTGGTACCTTTAACCTTTGCTGACATTTATTGCAGCATGTCACAGCAACGTAGTCAGTCGCCTCAATCAACTGCCGGCCAAGGAATAATTTTCCACGCTCGACCAACTCCTGTCGCAACTCTGGAGTGCACACGAACATAGCAGCAACGGCCGCGCCTCCCCTTCTTGATTTTTTAAAAGCACCTCTCATTTCTTTACCCAGGGACTCTCTCGTCCACTTAGCATGGTCCCGAAAGTCCTGGTCATGTAGCGCACTCTTAATTTTTTTTTTATACCACTTAGTTGGCAGACATGAACACGGCCCACCTGATGGAAAGTAGTTACCGTGGCCTATGGACGTCTGTAACACCAGAGGAGTCACAGTCGCGCTGCCAGCCCTGTAAGTACAGAGTTTCTGTGCCGTCAGTAGAAGACAAAGCAGGACAAGCCTTTAGTCTTCCCACTGACAGCACAAATTCTCCAGTGAGCTCTGGCTACCCTACACACCGCTGGGAACACAACACGAAGTTATTATAACCGCGGTATTCTGTAGGGCGGAGGTACTTCCCCAGTCGTACTGCTCAATCGGGCGGATATACCGCCGTGTCCTGCCTCCCCTTAATGTCCTCAATGACGGATCGCCGTCAATGGGACTAAGGCAGACCAAAGGTTGACGACGGCTGTGCTCGGTGACCCTCAGTGATGGCGTAGCCGCCTCTTTTAGACGGTTGGCAGCCTGCACAGTGGTGGTCTGGATAACAACTCTCGCACCTCCTACCTTCCTTAAGTTAGCCACTTGGGCGCCTATAGTAGCTAGGTTTATAGCTCTCTTTAGTTCGGTTTTTGTCTCCTCGGCGGTTTTTAGCGTTCCTTCTTCTGCTGACGCTAAAGCGAGGCATCGGTATGGCGGCGCCTGTCGACCGCATCTTAAAACCGATGCGAAGTCCCTTTTGGGAATGGGCGCATAGCCAGCTGAGTTGGGTACCTGTTCAGCTATTCTTGAGACGAAGTTAGTTCGCTCAAGAAGAGCCACCTTGCCTTCCGCAGCCGCCAAACGTACAGCCAATTGGGCCACTATTGAGGCCACGCGTTCAGTGCTGGCACCAATTATGGTCAGCTCTTCCTTGTTTAGTTTGCTGCCTTTTGAACGGACCGCGTCCATAATACTGCGCGTCTGCGCAGCTGCAGCGCTTTGCAGCTGATCCGATGTTGCAGCTGATCCGGTGTTGCTGCCATCAGTGGGTCCGATTCTAACTGTGCCTTGCCTCCTGGTGTAGTAAGTAGTGCCTCAGTTCCCTCTGCAAAGGTCCTACTGTAGATTACCTTCTTCCCCGTTTGAGTGACGATTTTAGATGGTTTTACAACGAACGTCACACCCGTCTCATCACAATGGTAAATCCTTTCTGGTTTATGTAAAAGATCCAGCTTTTGCAGGTCCATACTAATTATGGACCTGCAAAAGCTTGTCAGAACAATCATCAATATTGTTCCTGTTGGCAGTAACAGCTCTGCATGCTGCAAGCTTTTCTGGCGAGCGCAAAGAAAGCCCGTAACGCTCTTTAAACGACCGCCACCAATAAGGCTCTGTTTAGTGCTTAGCGTCGTTAAACTGTTGAACTTTTCCTGCTTGAACTGCTAAAGCATAACATTTGGCTTTGATGTCTGTGACGCTGAGGCCAAAGCCAAGCTCTTGCATTTTAATTATGTAGGAAACAAACTTACATTCAAGATCCTTGTCTAATGTAAACGGTCTTCCAAGTTTAGGCAAATCAATATTTTCACCTCCATGATTATCTATACCAGGTCTGTCCAAACTATACACCTTCGTGGGCTAATTAATTTTCATACAAAAGCTGGAGCCAGAAAAATATTTTCAGTTGTCAAGTAAATAAAATACAGCGTAATTTTGTCTTTCTATGTTTATTGATTTGTCGTTAATTTATCTTTAACAATAGTATCGATATCCACGTCAACATTCGTTGTTGCCAGGCGCATTGCACGAAGAAGCGATTTATCTGACAGTGAAGATCTATACTTGGATTTTATAAAATTCATTGTTGAATATGCACTTTCACATAAATAAGAGCTGCCCATCATCGATCCCATTTTCAAGTCAAAATTTTTTAGCTTGGGGAAACGGTCGCCAAGGATCTTAAAAAAATCCATTCCTGTCACTTTTCTACCCTTGAAAAAGGGATCTGACTGAACGTCACATAATTCTAACTAGTATTCAGTCTTTACGCTTGTTATTTCAACTGTTAATGGATTCGTAAAAAGAGATAAATCGCTCTCTAATCCTTTGAAATCAGCAAAACGCCGCTCAAATTCAAATATTACCTCGTCGATATACTGGAGGTGGTCCGAAAAATTGCATCCTTCTATTTCGCTATAAAGTTCTTTGCAACATGGAAAAAAAGAAAAATCATTTTGTTCCAGTGATGTTTTGAATAATCCCAGTTTATTTTTAAACCCATTCACATATCCATACAAGTTGGCTATATTGTGTTCTTTGCCTTGTAATTTTAAATGTAATTCGTTCGAATGTTGTGTCATACCAGTTAAAAATGCAAGATCAGCAAGAAATGCGCACTGTGCGGTATGAAAGAAACTTCATCCCACGCACACTCAAGCTGTGGAATGACCTCCCTGCTGCGGTTTTCCCAAGCGCCTACAATATGGGGTTCTTCAATGGGGCATCAGAAGGTTTCTTCATGGTCGGCAGCGCGAGTGTGACACCCCTGGTGTTGCATACGTCCATAGGCCACGGTAACCGCTTCCCATCAGGTGGGCCGTGTGATTGTCTGCCAACTAAGTGGTATATTGCATTTTAGTTTCCATATCAGTTGTATCAGACTTTATTTCATTTTTAAGAAATATGGGAAATTCTTTCCGTAAAGCGAAAAAGCGCTGCAAGCACTGACCAGCACTTAACCATCGGATTTCTGAGTGCAATAGCAGATCTCCGTATGTTGAGTCAATTTCAGTTAAAAAGTTACGAAATTTACGATGACTTAACAGCTTCAAAGATATCACTGCCTTCAGTTGAGATGTAGTGGCACTAAATTAAACATTTCCTCCGTGATTGAAAAGTCTTTCGAAATGCAGCGAATAAAAATATTAATTGACCGATATCTGTCTGGTCGGTACTTTCATCCAAACATAATGAATAATATTCACATTGTACAATGTAATCACGTATTTTTTTCGAAACATATTCGCCCATATCATCTATTCGTCGCGCAACTGTTTGGTGACATAACGCTACAGATTCAAATCTTTGCGCCAATTTCGGCTGCATGAAGCGATGAGCCATGGCAATTGCGCATTGTTTTATAAAAACTCCATCACAGAATGGTTTTTTAGCTTTGGCTAATTGCAAATAAACTTCATAAGAAGCAGCCAAACTTTGTTCATTGTCTGTATTTACTTTTGAAAAAAAACTTGTCTGTTGCATTAGTTTTTTCTTATGCTCAGCCACAACAATTTTCCTTGCTTCACCGACATGTTCTTTATATTTTTCTTCGTGTGAAGTAGTATAATGACGTTTAACATTGTATTCTTTACTCACAGATAAAACTTGCATACAAATCATACTGAAATGTTAGGGTGTGATAGCGAATGAAAGGAAACAACCTTTTCGTAAGATAGTATTTTATTCACTGACTAACTTATTATAAAAGTACAAGCGAGGTAAAAATTTAGTCAGCACTTACTTAATATAAAGAACCGTACCTACCTAATACCGGTTGTTACTAAGGTGTTTACAAACTTCACCTCCCGGGGAAGGAGAAAAAAAAAACAATCATGACAGTTTATTTTTTTTACAATGGACTATAAAGTAAAGACAAAAATATAAAACTTTATACTAAAAAAATAAGTCTACTACCTTATAACCTGTTACACTTCAATTAGCATATATGTATTACCCTTATAATCGTATTACACATATAAATTTTACCATTTGATTACACTTTATAAAATGATTAACATTGTATTATTCTTTATATAATATTCTTATATTATCCTGCAGTGAATTTACTTATTGATAAAAAGGCTTAGTCCTATTCTTATGCACTATATCTATTTTATTGTTTTTACTTATCTTAACATTACAACCCAAATCTTCTAAAACTACATAAGGGCCTTCAAAAAGTGGGTCTAATTTCCGACCTGTCTCACTTTTCAATAATATCAAGTCATCTTTAACATACTTAATAGCATTCATAGTTTTATCGTACACATATTTTCTTTTATATTTATTACATAGTAAGTTTTTCTTTGCCTCAGCGTGTGCTAGTTGTAATCTGTAATTTAATTGCAATGGATAATTTTCATCATTATACAAAGGGTCTACAGTATTAATTAAATACTAGGTATGCGACAGTTTCCCAAAGACCAATTCATATGGGGTGTAGTTTGTTTCAGAATGAACTGTGTTATTAAAACTAAAAGACCAAAAAGGTAACCAATAACTCTATGTATCTGTGTAGTTCTCGCATTGAATTCTCAAAAATGCACCTAATGTCTTATGCGCATTTTCAAGAGCTCCAATCGATTGGTGATGGTATGCTGTTGAGGAAAGCTTTTCAATATTAAGAATTTTAGAAACCTCTTCCATAGTTTTTTTTTTTACGTGCGCAAAATCCCCGCGGATACCTCCCCACCGGAGCCGGTGGAGGTTATGTCGGACTCGAACCGACTAAAACGCACGCCGCCTGTGGGTCGCTTTGGTTGCCGAAGGTGAGGTTGACAGGCATATCCCTCGCACCCCGGCCGACCCAGGGCCATCTCTCAAGATCTGGCCCTCTTCTCGGGTGTGGGGACTACAGAGTCCCCAACTCGTCCCCGGAAACGACCAGGCGCGCCACCGCCGCGGCCTGCTTCTGCCAGGGTGACAGGCGGCTCCACCTGTCGCCCCCAGGCCGGCGCTCATGGGGGGCGGAGGTCGTTCATCGACCTCCGACGCCCGAGTTGCCTTCGTACGCGGGCAGCTTGTCTTGCGATCCTTCGTCGCTCCCGCTGCCGCTCCCGCCCCGCCTCCTCCTTCACGAGCATTACTTGCCCGCAGAAGGAGGCGCCGGCCGCCCATGCATCCGCGCAGCGAACCATCGCCGCGAGCAAGGTGGAGAGCGTGAGAACCCTCACTCCCAGGGCCGCCACAAGCTCCCGCCTCGGCGTTTCCCACGCCGGACACTCGGTGAGTGTGTGCGGACCTGAGTCCTCGCTCGCGTCGCAGTGATGGCACTCGGACGTTGGCTCTTTCTGCATCCGACGCAGATACTTTCCGAAGCATCCGTGCTCGGTGATCATCTGCGTCAGACGGTACGAGAGGCTGCCGTGTGGCCTCTCTAGCCACTCCCCCATGATGGGTCTTACCGCCGCTACTACGGCGTGCCCTGCGCCTGGTCGCCCAAGTCGTATCTCCCATTCCGCCACCATTTCCCTGTGGAGCCGGGATCTCACGGCCCGAATTTCTTCGGGCTCGGGATCGTGACCCGCTCCCGCGCCGCCTTTCGGAACCGGTATAGCGCCGAAAGGCATCTCGCTTCCAGGATCCATGGTGGCGATCCGGCCAGGAGACTCGCCGCGTTGAAAGATATCGTGCGGTACCCCCTTATGATGCGGCACGCCAACTTCTGCTGCGGACGCTGCAGCAGGGGCATGTGCCGAATATTTGTTTGGTTATTATATATAGATAGGTACCTATTTTTATTAATAGGTACTTACAGTTGATTGTGTTTCAGGGGACGCTAGTAATATTGATGATGATGTACAGAATTTACCGTCCGAAGAATATACACCGCCGCTTTTTTCAGACAACAAAGATGAACTGTCGAGTTCAGTTATGTACACAGGTGGCAATGATGGTAACTAATCTTATCTAACGTTTAATATTAACACCAAGAAGGCGCGGTAGTTAGTAAAACTACTTATTTACCACTCGTGCGAGTTAACATGGTACCTGGCTCAAAACAGCGACGTGATATGTACTGAATGCAAAAGAAATTTTGAATTTTCGAGCGTAAACGGCGGCGACGCCGCTGTCTCCTGAGAACGCCATATTTTATTAAAATAAATTTCCTAAATCTTAAATTCTTTAACATTGATTTATTATAATTATTTAAATTTCTAATCGTAAAATTCAAAAATAAATAATATTAATGGCATGTTTTTCTTATATTATAAAACCGATAATAAAAACTACGAAACTCAAATAGACAATGGTCACTGCGATGAGGACCCTACAGCTGCAGAATGAGAGCGGAGCATCTCGCGGAGAAGCGGGAGGAGGGTTGTCCTCAAGGCCAGGTGCCATGTTAACTTTTCTTACCAAACTGCGCCAGCAAGGGTAATGTAATGTGTTACGCGCGTGGGTATTCGTTACATTTATAATACTTACTAATGACTGTGCTATATTTTGGGAGATGCTATTAAAACAAAAACTGAACCAAAATTAATTATTTCATCATAAAAAGTAAATACACGTTTCGTATACTTTTCAGGTTTCGCCGATTGTGACTATAATGGCAGAGATGAAGAATTACAATCTTTACAAAAAAATACAATTAAGTACCACTAATAAAAGGAAATATGTACCGGAGACTGCAACAGATGAAATAGGAAATGGTGAAAAGAACAGTAACCCACCAAAAATAAATAAAGTCGAAGAAGCAGAGAAGGTCACAGATAATAAAAAGTGTATTCACTGTATTTTCGACAAGGAGCTGGATAAAAGAAATTATTATTTTGGAAATTTACTTATAGGAGAGCTCCAGTTTTTGCCTCCATGTATGCGGTCACAGGTGTACATTGACATATTAAAATATATTGAAACACTTAAAAATAAACATAGAAATAAAAAATATTTTTTACATAGGTAATTACTAATCAGTCTTTCATTTACTTTGTCACTAATAGTGAAATCACATTTATCTTGCATAAGATACGCTTTCACAGGCAAAGCGCTGAATCAATATGTTTGCAATATACAGTGCAATATACGAAGTCGCGGGCAACAGCTACTACTTAATATAAATCATGGTTGGAACGGATTAATATTATATCCCGCAATAAGTTGCAATTTATGTTGCTCCTCAATGGGTTTAGGATGAATTTAAGCGACGAGAAGAGCCTTTCTACGGACACTTGCGTAGCTGGAGCAGCTAGAACACAATTAGCGACGTTGATTAGATTTTGATTTATTGGAATGTCTTTGCTGCACCAGTGAGCTATTATATTGTTATCCAAAGGGACCCTGGGTTCGTGTCTTAATTTTTCCACCAGCTCTTCAAAACTATGGATAGTTCTTCCGCGCAGTCCACGAAGCCCCTCAGCTTCTTTCAATCGGTTTTCTAACACATCATTATGGGGACTTGCTTCAGCAGAATGATCCTGTTGATTAGTATGAATCGGAGTGCCGCTACCTTGAGCTTCAGCTTCGAAAGATAAACTTTGTAATTGTTTATAAGTTTCACATAATAATTTTGAGCTTTTTCGCATTCTTCATTTGATAGTAAAACATTAAGTCGACCATCCAGGTATAAGTTTTCAAAGACTAAATCTGTATTTAATAACGATGATGCCCGCAATTTCATATTCGCCAATAATTCAGTGGCAAATATTAAATTAATTGATTCCAGCTTGGTTTTGCAATTCAGCCATGTTATATAAAAATCACCAATAGTAAGTTGTTCTCTTTGTAAAGCTTCTGTCGCATGATTAATGGGTTTAAGACAAGTGAGAACGTCTGTAACTTGTGTCCAGAATTGCTCTGAGAATATGTTTGAAAGCTCAGATAGGTTATCGCAAATATCTTTAAGGGACACCAGTCTAACTAATATTTGATATGTGGAGGACCATCTAGTCGGACAGTCAATCACTGGTTTATTTAAATAATTTGATTTTATAGCGTTTTTGATGGTCGGGCGTCGTAAAATTTTTACGGCTTTCCTAGATAAATTTATGCACAGTTGTACTTGTAGGTTACCAGCAATACTGTCTTTGACAGCTAATTGCAGTGTGTGTGCTGCACAGAGCATAATGCGAGGTTTGAATGTAGCTGATCTTATTAAATTAATAAAATTATTGATGTTTCATTCCAATGATGTATCCAGATTAACGTCATTTATATCATTATCATTTTCATCATCTATTTCTGAATCGCTAGTACTCGTAATATCCGCATTAGCAACAGTATCATCAGCAGTCAATAGCCTGGTCATCTTTTTAAAATTACTACCGTTGTCAATGGTAATAGAATATATCTGAGCCGGAGATATCATAAAATCGTTCTAAACCTCTAAAAACTTTTCTTTCAGAAACTCACCTGTTTGCCTTTCTAAAATTTCTGTTACGGCTAAATTTCTTACTTTTATTTGGCCATCTTTTATATATTGGATATTGATACCTAGAAAATTTCTATCCAAATATGAAGCTGAGTCTAATTTGACCCTTATTAAATTATTTCGTATTTCTGACAAGATTTTTAATTTTATTTGATATGCTTTTTCTGGTATCAGTCCCTTTATTACTTTTATGTTTATATGTTTAGTTTGAATATTCGATGGAACAGCTATATTAACTATTTCTTGAAATGCTTTATCTTCTATTAATGCAAGTGGCCGTCCATGTACTGTTACCAATTTTATACAATTGTTTATAACTTGGTCTGACGCTATAGAATTTCGAGATGTACTTGATTCGTTCTGGCGATTTTCTTTATTTACATTACTTATAAGTAAGTATTCTTGTACATGTTTCGTTGACATATGATTTTTCAAATTGGTTGTATGTTTACCCTAAAACAAACGGTGATAGTAAAATTCTAAATAAAAGGTTTATGTATTATACATATTATGGTTTTATTGTTATAATGATATTATTGTGCGAACTAAAGGCGTGTGTCAAATATCAGAACAGCAAGTCAACAGGAAGGGGGGAAACGAAATTAGGATCATTTTGAGTATTTCGTTCATAAACATCTTTTGATGCTGACTGTACCTACCTACTGCGGTATTCTGATTGGGATAGTACTGATAGTAGGAGTATAAATTTTCTAAATGGAGGTATTTCTTACCACCTATAAGGAAGAATATAGTACTTTCCAAAAACCATATAGTAAGCCTATTAGGTACGTAAATAAAAATAAATAAAATTAACAAGTAAGTAGGTATAAAAACTTACCTTTATGGCGTTTCCACACAAATTACATATACTGGTATTATTTGATGCTTCATATGTATAATAGCGATGCACAGCATCTCGCCTAGGCTGTGGCATTTTCTCAGAATAAACTAAAACACTAGGTAATCTTATCTATCTCGTAAGTCAATTACTTTTATCTAATTGCATTCGTTCCGTATTGAAAATTCAAATTCAAACCAAATGAAATCCGTCGAACGAAGCAATGAGAATGACATTAACAAGTATAGACACGAAAAATAATGTGCATCATGTAAAATTGAACTGTATAATCATGCGCACAAGAAATATTATTCCATGTTTACAATTTAGCGGCAACTTCACTACTGTAGCGAGTAGATGTTACAATGTTGCGCCGAGCCGGCCGAGCGTCTTGTGCAATCGTAGTTATGCAATTTCCAAACTTAACGTTATTTGGATAAAATCTATATTTCAATGTCTCAAGTTGGAACGGCTTACCCAAGTTACAGTGTTACTGGGTTTTGAAAGGGTAACCCTTTCGGAATGGGTTTTTGACACCCGTTCGAAAGGGTAACCCGTTTCATAGGGTTTCTTAATTAAGCGCTTAAAAAAACCCCTTCAACGAGTACCCGTCCGGTCCCTGCTTTTTACAAATTGCTGAACGTCTTTCTCAATACCTGGCCAATAATACCTTTTCTTGATTGTATTAATCATTCATCGCACTCCTGCATGCTCACTAGATGGCTGTAAATGGAAGTCATTCATGATAATAGTCTTTTCTTTAGTACCCGTAATTCTTTTTACTCCTTTTAATATGCATATTCGTGGTCCATTGTTTTAATGGCACGCCCGCGGAGATGCGGTGCGGGGCGGAGGTCGCGTCCTCGACCGCGACGCGGAAGGTCCTGTTCTGCAGGAACGTTGCCACGAGCTTGACCACGCGGCGGGGCAGCGTGGAGGTGGCCAGTTTGTAGACTAGCCCCGCGTGCCACACTCGGTCGAATGCTTTTTCCATGTCGAGGAATACTGCAACGGCGTGTTCGTGTTTGTTCCGCGCCACGGCGACTTGGTGCAGTACCCTCGAAAGCTGGAGCGTCGTGCTGTGTTCTGCCCGAAACCCGAACTGCTCCGGTCTTGGGGAGATGTGGGGCGTCATGTGACGCAGCAGCAGCTGTTCGAACACCTTCGAGGTGGTCGGCAGCAGGGTGATCGGCCGATAGCTCCCGGGCTTCAGCACGTTCTTCCCCCGCTTCGGCAGCATGATGATGCGCCCCTCCTTCCAGATGTCCGGGAAGATGCCCGTGCGCGCTATGCCCGTGTACAGGCGGGCGAGCGCGGCGACGGTGCGCGCTGGCAGGTGGCGCGGGGCGGCGTTGGTGATGCCGTCCGCGCTGGGCGCCTTCCTCAGCTGGGTACGGCGTATCGCGCCTCGCACCCCGTCGGGGGAGAAGTGGATGGGGCTATCGGCGTGGCGAAGTACTCCCGAAGGTGTTCCACGGTGCCTGCGACGTGCTGGTCGAGGCAGGTCGGGTTCGGTGAGAACTGTGTCTCGAGGTGGCGCGCGAAGATGTGGGCGCGGTCTTGCGCTCGGTAGCGCGGCGACCCGTCCTCGTACTCCAGAGGGCGCACCGGAGCTGGGGTGTTGGTGAAGCGGCGACACAGGCGGCCAATCGACGCGGGGACGTGGCGCCGGAGGGACGGTCCGGGCGGGGCGGTTGTCTATTACGACAAGCACCGGCTGGTGGTCGGATCCCGGATTGTCGGCTAGTACCTCTTGAGAGATCTGGGTGCCGGGTGGGACGGTGTGGACTAGGATGTCCAGCACGTCGGGGCTCTGGTTTTGTTGCTCTGGGTACCGGGTGGGGACTTCCGGTCCCGTAACCACGTAGCCCCGGGCGTCGGCGTCCACCTTCAGAAGCGCGCCTGCGTGGTTTTCGACCGCTGAGTTCCACGCTGGGTGCTTCGCGTTTAGGTCTCCCGCTATTATAACGGGGCACGGCGCCTGCAGCGGCTCGTGCAGGTCGGTGGGGTGTAGTCGCACTGATGGGGGTTTGTAGGCTGCGTATGCCGCCATAAGCGACGCGTCCGCAGTCCTCTCACCGAGGGGGTTGGGGTTAATTTTGTTATTTATCAACAGGTTAGTGCTTTTTATTCCGGTATTAAATATATTAACCCCTTTTATATCACAATAGGTGATAGATATTTGGTATTTTATTAGCTTAGAGTTTTCTTGAATTATTAGCCCAGCCCTATCAAGTATTCTTTATTGATAAGACGAACCTTATATGAGCTTCCAACCTTTATATTATGGCCTCCCTTTGGTTTATTCATCAACGTTTTTATAATATTAATATTTTCCTCATCACTTTCGGAGTTGTAAATTTTTTTTTTCTTATACCCGTCATTCTCACACTAAAACATTTGATCATCTTTTACTGTGTTTGTTTTCTGATCTCATTGCTCTAAATTCTTCTTTCTTTGGAGGTTTCACTTTAGTCTGCAACAATTATTTTAACTTCGTATCTAGTTAAAATGTAAAAATTAATAAATAAAATAACCAAATATTATCTTTTCTCACTGGCATAATGTCACCATCTGTACTATCAGTGTCAATCATCGTAAGTTTAATTTAGTCATAATTTTTTCGTATTTTCTTTTTAGCTTGTTCTTAAATTCGGTTTTCTCATTCATTTCATTTGATTTTTCACTCGCTCCGCCTTTTTTCTGTTTCTCTTCTTCAATGTTACGCTTTGTTATATCCTTAAGCTCATAGAATTCTCTCCATTTCTTTGAAAGAAGAAGTAAAGAAAGAAAGAAAGAAATTTTTTATTTTGCTTCTCACAGTGTTACTTAAATACTTATGAACTATACTTACAACTAACCTTAACCTAGTATATCTCACACTGTGTGAACCCAAAATAGGGCCCCATCTCAGCATTAAATGCTACGCACACTGAGAGTATGCGCAGCGCTGGTTTTCAGATGGGGCCGCTAGGCAGCGCTGACGCCGCGCTCATATATTTTAAAAATCCCGCGCAAACATTCCAGCCGCTTCGACGCTGTCATTGGCCACTGCACTGTAGCTTGGCTTGGGTTGCGTAAGACATTATTTACAAGTTACAATATTTGATTTACATCACATTGTGATGTAACATTTATAATCAAAAGTTGCAATCACATATCCCCTCATTTGCAACGAGTAAGCCATTTAGTGCAATGCAACGTATTTGCCCGTAAGTGCCGTGCATAATATGGTACCGATAATAGTGTTGGTGACTATGGTGAGTGAGTAAAGAAAAAACCGAGAAATGCGTAAATGAGAGTAATCAGGTGTCATCATGCGGACGCGCAGCCAAAAAAGTGTGAAGTCATCACCGGGACCACGCCATCTCACACGACAGCAGAACAATGGATCGCCCTCGCCAACCGCCCCTACAGTTTCTAGCGTGCATTCCAACTGTGAGTTTGTCATTTCTGCTGTTGTTTATTTAATAGATGCACTCGATACATATTTCTAAATGACTTTACTGTTTTCAGGGCACGGATTGGCGGTGGCAGGTCGTTCCAGATCCGGCTAGCCGCGAACTTGAAACTACCCCTGTATGCAGTGGTCCTGTGGCCCGGTGTTTGTCCCATGTTTGTTGTAGTCACTCGCCCACGATAACCTATCGTACAGATATCTCGGTCTGTGTTTTTGTACTACCCCAAAGAGCAAGGTGGCCAAATGTAACTCTCTGCGCTCTGCCATCTTCATTATGTTGTCCCTGTTCAGAAAAGGTGTTATATGCGTACGTGGGGGGATCCGGAAACAGAACCGTGCACAGGCATTCTGCACACGTTGGATCAGTCGCTCAGTTCTACCTAGCAGGCAGTTCCCGTACACACTGTCAGCATAGTTGAGCCTGGAAAGTATAAGTGACTCACACAGCAACTTTCTAATGTTGACACTTATATAGGGGCGAATCCTGTACAACACTTTCAGCCTGTAGAAACAGTTTCTGACAGCTTGCAAGATGTGTGTCTCGAATCGCAGCTGTTGATCAAAAACCACCCCCAGATTCCGCGCCTCCTCCACCTGTGTTACAAGACAGCCATTGATGTTAATGTTTAATTGGTGTTGAGATGTTTTATCCACTTGTTGTCTTGTTCCCAGGATCATAAATTTAAATTTATTTGGGTTTAGAGCCAGAAAGTTTTTCTGAGACCACTGCGAGATTCTAATTAGGTCTTCATTTATTTTATTTATAGATTCCTGGCAGTCGGATGGTGGAAAAGATAGATACATCTGCAGATCATCAGCATAGAGGTGGAACCTGCAGTTGGTGATTGTGCTGGTGATATCTGCACTGTACAGGATGAAGAGCAATGGGCCCAGGTTCGAGCCCTGCGGAACGCCCCGAGTGACCTGGCGATGCGGGGAATCCCTCATGTACCCTGTTTTGTTATCCTTCACCTGAACAAACTGATACCTTTCGCTGAGGTAGCTGTTGAACCATTTGACCACCTCTGCACTACATCCATAATATGCAAGCTTTGACAGGAGCAGAGAGATATTAAGACCATCAAATGCACGGGAAAAATCAAGAAGGGTAAGCACTGTGCTCATACCCTGGTCTCGGGCTTGCAGCACATTGTCCACCACATCCATCAGAGCTGTTGCGGTACTGTGACCCCTTGTGATCTTTGCTGATATTGCACTGGGTAGCCTATTAATATTTCTCTTTTTTGCTGTTACTTCGGAGGGTGTTTCAATAAATTTAAGATGTTTATCAAAAGGATCAGCAGGAGACTTTGTTTATTATGACATCTCGAGACTAGCGTTGAAAATTCTGAAAGAAACAAATTGTTTTTTTCGGCGAAAATAACGTTAGTTCGTTCTTTACCGATTTATTTGTTTGTTACATTGAAATATATAAGAAAAAATCTTACGGGAAAATAACGATCATGTTGAAAATTTCACCTGTTTGTTTCGAAAAATTAAAAAAAAACGATTGAAATATATAAGTTTTATTACGGTTTAAACCAATATCAGATATTACAATTTTATTTTGCTCACTTATTAATCAGATACAAAATCAGTGTCGCTTTCTGAAGATTCAGCGTTACAAAGCTGAAATTCATATGATTTAGATTGCATTAAATGTAAATTTGATCGAACGTATATAAGTTTATTGACTCTTTCTGGAAGAAGTCGATTCCTGTCTCTTGTATGAGTTCGACCAAATATAGACCAGTTTCTTTCAGACGCTGCAGATGATGGTGGAACACTCAATAGTCTTGTAGCAACACTCATGAGTAGTTTAGACTGACAAAGTCCTTTCCACCAGTCTCGGGGGTGTAGGTTATTTACTGGTTGCCAAATTATATCATTGGACCAAAAACCACTCCTAGCTTGATATTCAGCAAAATTCGCCATTATTTCAGGGATATTTTTTTGCAAAATATCAGCAAGCTTAATTATATACTGAGACACTTGCAAGAACTCATTGTCAGTTATGGACTCGTAATATGAATACACGGAAGTATGAAATCTAGGATCAAGCAAATACGCGGTCAAATGAATAGGTTGAATACAAAATAATCTGCGTTCTGCTATGTAGTTTAAAATAACGACTTTATTGTTACTAATTCCAGTACAGTCTTCCGGAAAAACGATATCAGCAATTTGTTTTTTTATTTTATTAAATGCTGCGGGTACTTCAGAAATCAGTCCTTTATCAGATTCCAAGTTATATATTGCTTCTGATATAGGAGACAATATCTTTTCTACAACTTTTAATTTTGACCACAATGAATCGGACAGTATCATCTGCTTTGTACTGGGATCAATCTGAATATCTTGATCAATTACCAAAGCTGATAAGGCATCGCGGTTTGCCAATAATGACTTGAAAGTTAGAATAGACCCTGCCCATCTAGTCTTACTGGGCAGTTTCAGGGTGAGATATTGACTTCGATACTTTTCCTTTTGTTTTTCTTCAAATGTGGCTAAGCAAACATGTCTTTTAGTAATATATTTTACAATTTTCTTGCATTCCTCATAGAAATTCTTAAAATCCTCGATTATCATAATATCATTAAATAATAAATTTAACCCATGAGCAGCACATCCGATGCAATCAATATGAGGGTACAGAGCCTGAATTTTTCGCCACGCTGAACGCATATTACTTGCATTATCTGTAATAATAGCAACAAATTTTTCTGGACCGATTTCTTTTAGTACTATTATAATTTGATTACTTATATAATCTGCTGTCTCTCGTTGTTTGCCAGAGTAAACACTTTTCCAAAAAATAGGTTCAGGGGTTGTGATTATGAAATAACCACTCCTCTGCCACGAATCGTCCACCCATCCATAACCAAACCTAAGGCCATTGCAGACTTTATCTTTGTGTCCATATTAAGTTTTAATCTGTGATATTCGGATTCAAGCAATGCATTACTCATTGCATATTTGGTGGGTGGTTTATAATTACTTTTTAATAAATCCATAGCATTTTTCCAGTACTTATTCTCTAACGCTATTGCTAACGCAGCATCTATTTCATCATTATCAACAATCAGTTCGACAACTGCATAATTATTATTACTATTTGAAATATTTAGTTCCGAATTATCAGATTGAGTTATTTGGATATCTGATTCCGGACAACTTGATACAGTAGAAATCGATGTTAAATCATTATGAGTCACTTCCACTACTTTACTGACAGGACTTGAAGACACAGGTATCGAATTCGTTTTCTTGCTAGGCTTCTTCGCTTTATCCATAAATGAAGTCTTTATATCGTATGGACATTGAGCACAGGATAATAAATGCTCCACCATACGTGTCGCATTTACAAATGCATACTCCTTTGAACAAAATAGGCATTTTGCATATTTTTTACCATTTTTATCTACAGTTTGACAATGATCCCATATATTACTATTATTGCGAGGCATTGTAATAATGGAATACAACTTTACACAACACAAGCACAACACAATATCGTATAATGCAAGTGCACTATTTAGTTATGAACTTTTATGATAACGAACTGTACTGTACCTACACAAGCTGAGTAATTAATACTAGTAATATGTGATAAGATTATTTACCACAGAACAAGAAAAAAGTCATTCTACCCTCATTAAAAACTTAAAACACAATAAAAAGCTTCTAATAAAAAAACATCAATACTTTTCCGCTTTTTTATATTTTGCTTTTTTTTTTCGTTTTATTAATAAAGAACATGAAATATATCATTTTTATTTTTCTTGAAACCTTCGAATAAAACTTGGAAATAAACGAAGGATTTTGAAAAAAAACGCGAATACCTATTCCTGCGTTTTTCAACGCTACCGAGACTCGATTATCGTATCGTCATTAACAACAGCACTCTTAATCGCTGGTGACATACATGACTTTAGAATCGTTTCTCGAGATTCAACACACACAACACACAACACAACAAATATAGGTAAGCGACTCGCACAGCAAACGCAAGCGAATACGCAGGTTCCCACAAGCCCACCCTTCCCGAATAAGACTACTCTGTCATCTTTTGTGCTATTGGACACTGACGAAAAAGAGGTTGAGAGGATAATCTCGAACTCAAAGGATAACTGTGCTATTGGTTGGGATCTTATATCAAATAAAATTCTTAAAAAATTCAGGCATATACTGGTAAAAATCTCCCTTGGCGTCTATGCACTTTTTCATTCGATCAAACTAGTTTTGAAAACTTTTGTGCCACTCCTCTGTGGTGACCTCTGAAACGTGTTTTTCATACTCCTCGACAGCCTCTTCTGGTGATGAAAATCGTTGGCCGCGTAATTGGTTCTTAATTTTTGGGAACAGATAAAAGTCACAAGGTGCCAGGTCGGGACTGTATGCAGGATGACTCATGAGTTCTACATTTTTCGCCTTCAAAAAGTCGTTTGTCTGTCTGGCCGTGTGAGAACTAGCATTGTCGTGGTGCAGGATGATACGGCGTTTACGGTTATTTTTACGGAGTTCGTCAATAAGTTCCGGCAAACAAATGGTCGTGTACCAGTAGTGTACTAGTCACTATTCACAGTACGACGATTTTCTAAAGCAACAGTAGCCACGTGTCCAGTTTTATTAAAAAAAGAAGCAATCATCCGCTTAGATGCACTTTTCACGCGCGCCACTTTGGTTGGTTTCGGCTCATCTTGAAAGACCCATACGCTCGATTGCTACTTTGTTTTGGGATCGTAGCAATAAATCCATGTTTCGTCACCTGTTACTATGTCCCACACCAAATTTGACGCACCTTCGTTGAATCTGGTAAGTATGGCACTGCACCAAGTGACGCGGTCCGTTTTTTGATCCTCGGTCAAGTTATGTGGGATCCACCGCGAGCACAGCTTTCTCACACCCAAATGTTTGTGTAGGATTGATTGTATTTGACTCATGCCTATTTCTAAGGATGCGCGAATTTCATGGTAGGTCACATGCATGTCTGTTTCAATCATACGGCGCACAGCATCGATGTTTTTGTTGGTCACAGCGGTGGACGGCCGACCATCGCGAGATTCGTCACTGAGATTGATACGACCACGCTTGAATTCTGCAAACCAGCTATAAACAGTCGTCTTGCATGGAGCTTCATCGCCAAAAGCTGTTTCAAGCCGAGCGATGCTCTGTTGAGCCGTCAAATTACACTTAAAATCGTAGAAAATCATACTACGAAAATTTTCCCGAGTTAAATCCATGTTGATGCAGACACACAATTTTTTAAATGGCGCCACAAGGTAAAAACAAAAGATAGTCAGATGAAACAAACTGTATTCTACAGCCAAAGAGTTCTTTTTTCAAATGTTGTAATAATTTTTTAAATATTGTTTATGTAAGTGGCCAGTTCCGGAAACTTTTAGTGTAACCTATGTACAATTAATATTTATATTTGATGTCATCTGCCTTTGACTAAAATGCATAATTTTCGTTTTATTAAAATTCATTCGTAAATTATTATTACTCAGCCAAGTATTGATCGAGCCCAGAGAACTGTTAATATCTGATTCGTATTGGTCAGGTTCCTTGCAATCTGTTACTAATGTACTATCGTCGGCAAAAAGAGTCATGTGATGGTTTGTTACCTTAGGAAAGTCATTTATATAAATTATGAAAAGTAAAGGTCCCAGTACACTGCCCTGGGGTATCCCAAATGATAATTCACGCACCTTGGATGTGTATATTGTTTCTGTTTAAGTCTCAGAATCAAGTCTTGTAATTATGACTTTTTGTGTTCTATTTGAGATATATGATTCCAGTAAATTTAAGATGTTTCCCCTGATACCGTAAGCATCTAGCTTTGCAAGTAGGATTTTGTGGTCCACATAATCAAACGCCTGTGTCATATCGCAAAATATAGAGGATACCGGATTTCTTATATCCATATTTTTAATAATTATATTCAAAAAATTATATATGGCCATATTTATAGTTTTACCTTTTCTGAATCCTGTTTGCTCATCGCATAAAAAGTCATTTCTTTCGAAGTAAGAATACACGTTCTGATAAATAAATCTTTCAAATATTTTTGATACGACAGACGTCAGAGCTATAGGTCTATAATTCTGCATTAGTTCTTTATTTTCCTTTTTGAACAATGGCTTGACAATTGACAACTTTAGTTCATCTGGAAAGACACCATGAGTTATGCATAAGTTTAGAATGTAACTCAAATGGTCACATATTAGAATACCAGTGAATTTTATGACTCTTGTCGAAATTTCATCACTGCCCACGCTATTCGTATTTTTAAGATTTTTAATAAAGTTAAAACTATCCACTGGTAGGCTTGGAGGCATAAACATCGAATTATTCGGAGAGTTTATATTGGACGTGACTTTGTTATCTGTCTTAGTAATTGGTACTATTTTATCTATGAAATAATCATTAAACCTATTTGCTATCATTTCTGGTTGAGTAAGGGTTATATTGTCAATTTTAATTTTATTGATTGTATTTTTAGGTAGATTCAGTTTTGGAGTTTGTATTATTTGCCATGTCATTTTTGTTTTATTTTGCGAATTTTTTATACGGTTATTATTTTGTGCCTTTTTTGTGAGTCCAATAATTTTTTTGTATCGCTTTGTGTAGTTGACATAAATTATTTTGTTCTTAGTTGTAAGCTTGCATCTAAACTGCCAAAGTAATTGTCTTTTTTTCCGGCTACACAGTTTGATACCATGGGATACCCATTTAGGCTTCTTTTTAATCGGTATTTTTAAAAGTCTAGAAGGAAAACATATATCGTAAAAGAATTTAAATTATTTTATGAATAGGTTATATGCTTCGTTTGTGTTATCTGTATAATAAATATCAGAGAACGATATGTTTAAAATACATTTCCGAATTTTTTTCATATTATCTTCCGAATAATCTCTTTGTAGTACATGCCAATATTTAACTAGAAATTTGTGGGGTACTGGGCATTGTAGAAGCTGAGCAGTATGATCAGACATTCCGAATTCCATCACTTCCGTTTTACATGATTGCGTAAAATTGTGCGCATAATTATCAATGCAAGTTCCGCTTTGCATTCGCGTAACTTGCTTTATAGTTAGGGATAAGTTGAATCTTTTCAAAATACATCTAAGTTCCAGTATATCACTATTATTTTTCAGGTTGTCGATATTCAAATCTCCAGCCACTATCACATTATTTAGTTCCTATTACATATTACATATAAGGTTCGTTCTAGTTGTCGAAAAATGTTGTTAAATTATATTTATCAGGTATTCTGTAAATACATATAATTACAGTTTTATCATTAATTAATTCTATTGCACAGCATTCGAACATTTCACTTATAGCAAATTGCTTAACTTCTGTTAATTCCTTGAAAAAGTAGCCAAATTTAACCAGTATACATACCCCGCCCCTGTTGTTATCAGTACGATAGAAGCAAGCCGCTAGACTGTAATTTGGAATGTATAGGTGATCCTCATATCCTGCCCGTATGAAATGTTCAGAGACACATAAGACATCGACAGATTTGCCTTTGTCTGATAGTTCCTCCAGGTGGACAGTTAATCTGCCTGATTTATTGATCAACCCTGCAATGTTCTGATGTAGTACTGTTAAATATTTAGAGACGAAAAAAATCATTGCTTGGGGAAACATTCACTTGGGTTTTATTTGACATCTGAGTGGTTGTGTCTATGATATGTCCCAATTCCCTGTCGGTCTGAACAGATTTGTCAACATAGTGTAGTTTGTTGTCAACTATATATTTTTTATCATTATATATTTTTGCTTTATATTGATAGTCAACACAGAGAATTTCTCGTAAAATACATCTAGATAGTGTTACATGTAGGCTTTTTTTATTGGTCAGATTTCTTATGTAATTCATGTCCATGTATGTGACATTTTCATATTTTTCACAAATATATCTGAATATATAATTCAATTTAAATTCATTCAAATGTCTATTAGTAGGTATTTCACTTATAACTATGTTAGTATTAATACTAGATTCCAAAAATGTCAGCAGGCTCAATTCGATGTCAAAAGGATTGGTGTCATAGCGTCCCCCAAGGACAAATACGAAGTCATTCTTGTCAAGTGTAATTATATCATTACCCAAGCTGCGTAGCACGCACTTCATAGATGCACCCGATTTCATAAAGGACACGACGGAGTATTCTGTACCCAATAGATTTTGAAGTTGGTATCGCAGTCCAATGCATTGCCCGTCAGAGACAATGATTACTTTCCTCTTCTTACCTTCTTTTTTCAGATCTGCAGTTTCTGTGTTCTTTGTTCTTGATGTTATAGTCTCAATCCGTTTTTTAAGTGCTGTAATGTCATTCTCATAGGTCTTTACTAGTTTTTGTAGTTCTTTGATTTCAAGCTGCAGGTTTGTTATTTTTAAATCATGTACTTGTGCGTTAAACCGTGTCGTAGGCGTAGAAAGAGGAGTTGTTGGTAGACTATTCGTCATTGAGTGCCTATTGATCTTTTTAATACTGGAGAGTGCACTTTTTTCTGTTGAAGAAGAGTGGCAAAGTGACTTTAATAATTTATTTTCTGTCACTAACTTGCTAATTTGATTCTGTAAGTCACTATTTTCTAGAATGCTATTATCGAGTTCATTTTGTGTACTGTTTAGTTGGCAAGTTAGTAGTGATATTTTTTCCTTCATATCTTGTACTGTGCTATTGTCAGTCGAGCTGCCTTCGATGTAGTCTACGCTTTTTGAGAGAGTGTTGATAATATTGAAGGAGTCGTCCTCAGTGTCACTCTCAATACCCAAGTATTGTGAACCCAGCGCCGGTGAAATGGAGGCAGTTGTGGATTCACAATGTGCGCTCGGGACAGTGTTATCTACTGGTGAGTGGCTTTTACTTGTAGGTGATCGATTTTTAGGTACGTTTTGTTTTTTCCTTTGTGTTATGTTTAGGTGATTCACATCACTAGGGATGCCCGATCTTTCACTTTGAATCAATCTTTTGAATCGCAATGGATCGTAACCCCGTGAATCGATCTACGATCTGAATCGTATTGCTTTGAATCGATTTTCTTCGATCTTCGAAGATCGTATCATAATTTAAGAAAAAGACAGTAGGTGCCAGTGCATGTAAAGTTATATATTTAGTGTTTCAGAAAGACAACAACTTTTTTTTATAAGTTCCAATACTCCTCATTTAAGCTTTTTAAAAACAACAATTTCGACAACCGAGCTGGATCTAACCTATTACGGCTATCTGTCAAGGTGTTGCCAGCTAAAGAAAACAGACGTTCAGAAGGGACAGATGTTGCAACAATAGTCAAATACTTCAATGCCAAACAGCTTAAGAACGGCCAGATAGTAGATCTGGTGGTCCAGTATAGTATTGGATCTGCTTGTCGAGCAAGTAATGGTTCTTTAAGGTATTGTTTTAAAATGTCATCCAGTCCTTCCTTTGGAGTATTTAGATTAGATTCTGACACCAACTTGCTATGAAATTTCCAAATCTTATTGTCATCATCGGGTAAAACCATACTTTGCTCATTCTCTAAGGGTTCCTTATTGGCGTCCAAGTCCGATGTGTTTAGCAAATCGGTGATATCATTAAGTGATTTTGCACAAGATTGAGCATCCGTAAAATATTTTTTTTTAAAACGAGGATCTTAAATTGTTGAAATTGCTAAAAGATGTACTTTTTCAAAATTCTTAAAGCGTTTATTAATTTCACTCAGTATTTTCGCTTTGAATTCTGCCGCTAAGTCAGAAACTTCAGAAGTGCTTTCCGTATTGGCGGATTCAATCGATTTTGTCATGCAGAAAATAATTGGGATGATAATACTGCTCGTTACATAATCTTAACCCGAGATTTCTTTAGTAATGCTTGCATTTACAATGCTGCACTTTCTCCACCTTTGTTTAAATCAGAGTAAGTATTTTGATGATGTCGTTTGAGATGATTTTTAAATTCGTAGTATTGCCTTTGGTTTTAACATTCTGTTTACATAATTTGCACTCTCCGCCAGAGTCATTTCTAATAAAAAACGTCCAAACACTTGATTTTACTGGTGGAGCCATATTAAAAACAATATTAAAAAATAATAAGCCACACTGACAAAATAAAATCCGTCGTATTCAATCGTATTACTATCTACAATGAACAAAGTATCTGGCCTACCTACGATGACCTTTTGGCGGTATAAAATAAACGGCGGATAAAATAAACAAATTTTTATACTACCTTCATATTATTGTCATTTCATATTTCATACTCACGGCAGTTTTACTCAGGTACGTTACTCAAGACTATATCAACAAATAGGTGTTACTTTGTTGTACCCGCTAAAATGAGAGTGTCATCAAAGATCTTAAACAAATACAATGTAATGTGTATTATTTTCGTTTTTGAATGATACGATTTTTTCCTACGATCCTCAAAGAGCGTATCCTGTTGAATCGATTCAAAAATCGACAGATCGTATTCCCTGTGAATCGATCTTCTAAAAGATCGATTCAGATCGGGCAACCCTACACATCACCCAAGACTTTCTTGGTACTTTTTGTTTTATTTGTACCATTTTTGAGATCACCAGTGTGTTTTACAGTTAGTTGTTCTTTCTTTGCAGGCGCCATTTCAATAGTGTAGGGGTAAATATTATTTAATTCCCAAAATAGCAAGTTTTTGCCCCTTTTATGTTTCCAATAGTTACCGACACGTCACGACCCGACCCGACACGATATTTAAATGTTCTCACGTCGTAGTACACGAAAATATAAAAGCGGCCAGTAGAAGGTTCTATTCTATTGACGCATTGTCTATGGTTACTTTTTAAGCGTGTTTTCAAATCACAACACTGAATTGTTTATGGCTTTTTGGCTATGGTCGGGTACAAAGTTCAGATTTAGCAAATATTTGAATTGGATTATTTTCTTAACGGCTTGTTTATATTAAAGTTATGAATTTCGCGTTTTAGATCACTTCACTTGATCAATATTAACACTAATGCACTTCTATGTGGGGATATTTGGGGCATATGGCCAGAAAAGACTATATTTATCACTTTTGTTTGATATTGTAGAAAAGTTAGAAGATGATTAGTTGCATGTTTCCATTTGTAATATACGTTAAGGAGCAATATATGTTCTTTCTTTAGCACTTATACACAGTTTTTTAGTTACTTTAGTAGCATACTATTAGAAATCACGTTTTTAAAGAATAAATAAGTCGCGCACAATATTTACATTCCGACTTTTAACATATTGCATAACATCTTGGGGGGGAGTGGGCAAGACATTGCTGCTGCCGGTCGAGCGAGCTCAGAGAGCAATCCTCAAGGTAGCAACGTTCCGCTCTTTCTTATCGCCCACCGACCTCCTATACAAATCCTGCGAGGTACTAACAGTCCGTTAGCTATTTATACTAAGCACAGTACTAAAACAGCACGTAGCACTTCCCTATAGCACCGAAATTACTAACAAAAGGCGGAAAGATATTGTTTGCACTGAAAGAATTGCGATAAAACACGAGTACACTGGCAAATTTCACTTGTTTTTAGGACCACTTCTTTACAAAAGGATAAACGCTATAACAAGCATTTATTCTTTAAATTATGTGTTGTAAATGAGTTGTAAAGAATGTCCTCCAAAGATTGTCCTACGATGGCACAGAGGAGTTATTGTCTGTTTTAAAATAGATAATTACTGTTAAGTTGCATAATTAAGACATAACTTTAGTTAGAAGTAGTGAATCACCCTTTTTTTTTTTTTTTTCTTACGTGCGCAAAATCCCCTCGGATTCCTCCCCACCGGAGCCGGTGGAGGAGGTTATGTCGGACACGAACCGACTAAAACGCACGCCGCCTGTGGGTCGTTTTGGTTGCCGAAGGTGAGGTTGACAGGCATATCCCTCGCACCCCGGCCGACCCAGGGCCATCTCTCACGATCTGGCCCTCTTCTCGGATGTGGGGACTACAGTCCCCAACTCGTCCCCGGAAACGGGGAGGCGCGCCAGGCGCGCCACTGCCGCGGCCTGCTTCTGCCAGGGTGACAGGCGGCTTCACCTGTCACCCCCAGGCCGGCGCTCATGGGGGGCGGAGGTCGTTCATCGACCTCCGACGCCCGAGTTGCCTTCGTACGCGGGCAGCTTGTCTTGCGATCCTTCGTCGCTCTCGCTGCCGCTCCCGCCCCGCCTCCTCCTTCACGAGCATTACTTGCTCGCAGAAGGAGGCGCCGGCCGCCCACAGTGAATCACCCTAGCATTGTAATATTCTTGGTAAATTGATTGCATCTGTAATAGTATTTATGAAATATTATTAATCTGCACTTGACGCCTGAAGCACAGGACTACCTAGTTCAGGCACAGCTTAGATAAATATCTCTAAGTTAAGACAATTAACTGCACAAATATATACTATATATACCTAATATACCTACCCATGCACAATGTAATAACTCACGATAGATTAAGAACCATGTAAAATATTGTACAACGATTATAAAATAAATTTTGATTTGATTTGAAATATATAGATATAGATAAACACGGTTTTTTAAATATTCTTCACAGTGGACATCAGCCCTCGTAATTATATACAATGCATTCTCATGTTCTTCTTGAGGAGTATCTATTCTTTGGGTTAAATGGTTTTCATGGGTTTCAATGGGATAATTATGCAAGTTTAAATCTATAATGGATATATCGTTAAGAGATACAACTGATCCCACGTCAGGAATAGATATGTCTCCAAAACATGGAACATTTTCGTAATTTGATTCATTTTGTGTTTGCTTAGTTACGTTTTCAACAATTTTCACAACTTCAGTGGATTTTCTGGGAGTTTTAGAAGCAGACCATGAACTATATCATTATCCTCGCAAAATTAACTTAGTTGCATTGTCATATGCGACTTGTGCCCATCCACGAATAAAATTACGGGTTTTTTTATATTGTTATCGAGTATCCAATTATTAAAATCATTCATCAATCATTCAAAATACATCGGAGCGTATCCAACCGGACTCCGTTTTTCCTACCACCCACTTTTCTGGCATATTGACCACAGTCGCTTTAGGAGGTCGTATGTAAGAGACTACCACCTGAGGAGGACATACTTTTCCAGCAGCGTTTATTGTGATAAGGACAGTAATAGTTTCTTTCTCGTTGCCCTTTGTAACAGTGTAAACGTTTTTGTATCCTTTTGGTGCAAGCACCTTTCCAGTATTGGGACATAGAGAAACTCCGGTTTCATCAGCATTAAAAACACGTTCTGGGTCCTTCATCATATCTAACAAATTTTTCTCTGATAAAAACACTTCAAAATCTTCTAACCATTTCCTGATCGTCCCTTTCTTAACATATTCTCTTGCTTTGTTGATCCCTTCCCTTCGGGCTCACGTATACTTATTTCGGGGTGCCTTTTACAAAAACATTTGAACCATGACTGCGCAGCAGGCTTTTGGCCCGTAACAGAAATTGCATCTTTGCCCGTATCTTTGCAAATGTTTTTCACTGTCTCCATCAATTGTGTTTTCGTTATTGGTATGTCACATTTAGCCATATCTATTATCCAGTCTACAATTTTCTATTCACCTTCAAATACTAAAACTGGATCTGGACCTACTTTTCTCGGTTTTCTTTGATCAACAACAACTCATCCGGATAATCTGTCTTGAACAGTAGTGTGAGGAACACCATAATCACGACAGGCTTGTCTAACACCGATTTTATCAATATTTATGGCATCAATTGCCCTCTGTAAATCTTCTTCCTTATAGTTAAATAGCTTCCTCTTTTTATGCATTTTACCTCTTCTTTTTTTCTCTTTCGTTACATTTTTCACTTCTTTTCTTTTTGTTCTAGGGGCCATCTGTGTAGAAGTGTACCTAATCATATCATTTTGACAGATATTGGCTGACAGATGTTTTAGCTCAACCGAGTTCTCGGTTACTAAAAAAATGATTGGCCGATAACTGACATAATGGCACTCAGTTGACGGCCATTGCTGTTTTATAAGGCCGATAACTGAGTTATATAGTACAAGCTCTCGGCCATAAGGAAGGTAGTGGCCGAAAATTGACATCACTGCGCTCAGTTGCCAGCCTATGCACGATGTTATAGCCGACAATTAGAATAGCGGCAGCAGGTTCTCCACCACATTAGTAATGGTAGGCCGATAACTAGAAACGTCGCAACCGTTTGCCGGCCACTTTTAGTGTTATGGTTGAGAGCTGACAGAAGTGCTGTTGTTTTTCGGCCACTCAATTTAGTCACAACATTTAGATGAGTTTGTGATAAAAATCGAATGAATAAGAACGTTAATGATTGAATAAGAGATGAATCTGTTGATAAGGATTATTTTTAAAAAGTATTCAAGAAGTTAATAAGTAATTGTTGTGTGCACTTTCCTATAGATATACTTGGGCCGAGAAAAGGATACGTGAATGCCTTTTTTCGGCCGCTAAAAGTTATCAAATTAAAATACTTTTTTATCCGTTTTTTGTATGAGTCCTTGTGGCCGGAAACTGAAATTGGATCTGATTTTATTTTATAATCACTACATTGAAACTGACATACAAGAAAAAATACAGTTGTTGAAAATATGAATTAATAAAAACCTTGAAGGAGCTGCAGATTGTTGGCCACCTGGCCGAAAATTAAAAATCTTGTTAAAAACGCAATGAGTTAGCCGGCCACGTAAATTTTATAAGTAAGTTGTAGTTATTCTTAAAAAAATGTATCCTACTGAAACTTTAACAAACCTTTAACACAATGAAATCAAACAGTCGCAGAAATACATAAAACTAACAGTTTAACCTTACCTTAGAACAAAATGGTGCGCACTATTTTTTTCGTTGATTCCCGCACACGTTTACACTCTTTAAACGTCAAGGGCACACTGATGCAATATACAAGATTTTATTAACCTAAAATTTGGCAAGGTCACGGGTAACTACCGTCTGGATTGAAGGGCCATATCCCAGTTGATCTGAATCCACTGATTATATTTGCTGGATTTACGCCCAAAGGCAGTGAATCTTTCACTACACCAGGGAGATCATGAATCGTCATTGCTTTTTCTGGATGGTTATACATCCAGGCTGTCTGTGCTCGATTACGGTGGATTAAAAGGACCATAAACCCCAATGTCTCGTCATCCTCCTGCACTTATCCCAAGATTATTTGGGGTCGGCGCAACATGTGTTATTTTTCCATTCATCTCTAGTTGCAGTCATTTCAACATACACTCCCTTCTTAACCATGTCATCTTTCACACAGTCTATCCACCTCATTTTAGGCCTCCCTCTCCCTTTGTAGCCATCCACTTCCATAGTTAGTGTCTTCCTTACGACATAACTTTCATCCCTACGTATTACATGCCCGGACCAGGACAAACCGTCTAATGGTTGTAAATTGTGACAGCAGTGCGGTGGAAATGACAACATGATTATGTTGTTTTCTTTGGCTTTCTCAACGTGCTTATCTAGCAGGAGGAGAACGGGCTGATCAGTGGAAGGGCTTGACATGTTGAATGAAATGATCAATAAATTTTAAAAATTCTACTTCCGTCATCCACCCCCAAGAATTGCCCGCTCCAATTGCATCTGATGGTCTAGCACGAAGAAAGAGATCCGTGTATCTCATTCTGGGAAACACGAACATCGGCGGAACTGAATTTCCAACAGCATTTATGGCACATGCTAGTGTTACTAGTGTTCCTCTTTCAGCAGATGTGATCGCATCGACTTGTTTTTGACCACAAACAGCAACAATTGTTTAGGCTTCTGTACCGTCGTGACACCTGTTTCGTCAACGTTCCATATGCGCGAAGCAGTGAAATTATATTTTTGGAGCAAGAGTTCTGTTGAACGAGGTTGCTCTACTCAAAGATGTCGCTTCTGGTGTTCGTAGAGATAGTTGTGGATTAAACTTTTAAACCAGTCCGGCCCAGCCATATTATGGGGGGAACATTTTTAAATCAAGTTTTACAGCACAATGACAAGCTCGTTTTCGAACTTCTGTTGGTAGTAAACCAAAATATATTTCTGAACTTTTCATTAGATAAGAAGCTATTTCATTTTCGGTTTCTGGTGAGAATACCAATCTAGGTTTAGCGTAACCCAATGAACAACTTTTGTTATTTCTGACAGGTATGTCAGAAAAAACAAAAGTTATATAGATAAGGACATCGGACACATTAAACATTTCACTTGCTTTGCGAATGCTATATGCTGCAGCAGACTCATACACTTTTCGACTAGTTGTACCTCTTTCTGTTTTTCTTTTATAGTTTCTCATTCTGAAAAAAACAAAGAATATTGATATATTCACTTAAAACTTGGAGCTTTTTGAGGGATATAAATTTAAATTCTATATTTGCATGTTTCTTGCAAACACATGTGTCTCTATCCGATCTTACAAATTTTGTATAAGATATATTTATACCAGTTTCTTGTTTGAATTTTTTGAAAATATGTGTTAAATTTGCGAGTAAATATCTTTCTTGGACTACATTACACATAGCCAGCATTTGCAGATGTTTGTGCTGTAGTAAAGTTAGAAAGTTTGTACGTACTGTTTTTGATGCATATCTCTACCTTAGTAAAGTTCACAATACTGTCCACCATTTCCTCTTCAACCAACAGATAGAATAAACCTTTACGCTACGTTAGTAATCTGGCTGTATCTGTAGGACCAGGAACAATATGTAGTACATTACGAGCAGGTGTACGGGTATGTGGATTATGAGGTATCGTGGACCACCTATATTGATTCTTGCCATAAATGCTCCTCTGTCCAGGTACAATAATAGCTGAATGAGACTGCTGCTGTGGTGCATAGTCATGCTCAGATTCCGCCTGATTAGTATAGGATGTCCCTGGCATATCATCATCGGAATCTAAAATAAATCTTCGCTAGCACGACGCGAGATGAATAATTCATCATCAGAAGAAATTACCTCTTCCTCACTTTCATCAGTTTCGAAGTGAACCTCAGTTTCCAAGTTATTTACCTCTTCAGAGTCTGCTGACTGAATTTGATCGTTCGGTATTGACTCCGTATTCGACTTGGCTAACTACTGTGCAATTTTTTCGCTATGTTTCCGCAAATCCATTTAGAAATAAAAATAGAAACAAAATGTACATATTGCAACAAAAATAAAGAAAAAGTATCAAAATATCAGTCTTGTATTGAAATATTTTATGTACAAGTGTTATGTATCGGTGCCGACGTATACCTCTACACGAGGCCTGAACCAACCGTCTCAAGAAATTACATAGGCAAACCCGCATGATACGCTATACTGAGTGAACCAGATTGTGAAGACGGCAAGTACGAGTTGCAGAATCGGCGCCACGTGCAGCGATTGACCCCGTGTCTCCGTCTCGTGCCGCACCGTCAGCAGAATAGTAGCTTAATCGTAAATCGATTGCATCAGTGTACGTATTGAGTTATGGTTTTGCAGAATCGGCGCTACATGCGGCGATTGACCCCGTGTCCCGCCTCGTGCCGCACCGTCAGCAGATTAGTGGCGTGATTGGAAATCGATTGCATCAATATGCGAACCGATTTATAATCTCTATTACAATAACGATGCATTTCTGTTCTTGCATCGATCGTGGTCACTAGATTTAATTAGAGTTAGCAGTTAGAATGTAGTTCGCATCATCGAACTCATTCGCTTAGGCTAGTATGGTGTAACGTAGTTCCAAAATCGAGTGCATTCATCTTTAGGCTAGTTAGATTAAATTAAATAAGTATAATAAATCTCGTTTTAAGTGATTCTAGTTTCTGGGCGTTAACCAAAAAAATTACCGTCGCTTTATGGAATTCCACCCAGGAGAAAAATAATACTTTAGAGATATTTTATATTCATCGTAAAATATTATTATTTAATTTTGTAATAATTGCAATATAAACAAGAAAAGCCTTCGATTATGTTAGAAATTTATATTTTAATGAAATATGACGGATGAAAAGTTCCATTACGTCACAAAGTTTAATTGTGATTTAAATAAAACCCAGTGTAATTATAAGATTTTCCTTTATTTAAACTATTTTAGAAACCAAACAGTCCTCTGAATAATTAAACATAATATATGAAACCTTATTAAACAAAACGAACATTCTTTCTATAAAAACTGTTCCTTTACGCTACATAAATTACCCATGTATATTTTTAATATACTTGGAAAGGGCACAGTGCAAAGTAATTGAATTTTTAGATGCACCGAAATGTGTTGATTGGACTTCTTTGCTGTATTTCCATTCGTAATTTTCAGAAAAATCACAGAGTATACCTATTTCTTCATCTTTTAATTAAGTTACACATTCTCGGTACTGGTATTGCTGCTCCTTCCATTTAAAATAATGTTTTTTCCATGTAATTAAAATGAAGTGAATAAGGAGGTGAAAATGAAAACAAGCTTGGAAATGAGCTATTCGCTCAACTATACTCAAGTAAATTTTTGTATTTAGTTAAAGTTGACTAAATGTATGTTTGTAAATAGACTAAAAAAAGAAATGCCCGCTGAGTTTTTTGCCGGCGTCTTCTGAGGTCGGAGCCGCGTTTCGAACCGGTGGTCCATTTACTAAACTGATATTCATGTTCTTTTTTTGTTGACGTTTTGTAAGTGACGATATAATGGTCTATACAGAATAAATGATTTTTGACTTTAACTTTGATGCCCTCGCGTGACATTTCATATGCAACATCGGAAGTCGAGTCGGCTAGGAATTTTTGAAGGTCATTATTGGCTCCGACAAAATTGGTACCGTTATCTGACAAGATGCTTTGCGGTTTGCCACAAGATGAAACGAAGCGCTGCTATGAAGCCCTCTTTTGTGAGGTCAGTGACGGGCTCTGGATGCACTGCTCTAGTCGCGTGACAGACGAAAATGCACAGGTAGGATTTTGTGAGCTTACAGCCCCGACCTTTCCGGTCGGCTATGAGTACTGGACCAGCATAATGTCATCATGAATATTATGAGAGCATCCCAATGCTCTTAAGGCTCTGCCAGGGTGACAGGCGGCTCCACCAGTCACCCCCAGGCCTGCGCTCATGGGGGGCGGAGGTCGTTCATCGACCTCCGACGCCCGAGTTGCCTTCGTACGCGGGCAGCTTGGCTTGCGATCCTTCGTCGTTCCCTCTGCCGCTCCCGCCGCACCTCCTCCTTCACGAGCATTACTTGCTCGCAGTAGGAGGCGCCGGCCGCCCACCCGGCGGAAACACCCTTGTCGGTGACCATCTGCGTCAGACGGTACGAGAGGCTGCCGTGTGGCCTCTCTAGCCACTCCCCGATGATGGGTCTTACCGCCGCTACTACGGCGCGCCCTGCGCCTGGTCGCCCAAGTCGTAGCTCCCATTCCACCACCATTTCCCTGTGGAGACGGGTTCTCACGGCCCGAATTTCTTCGAAAAGGAGCCGAAAGGGATCTCGCTTCCAGGATTCATGGTGGCCATCCGGCGAGGAGACTCGCCGCGTTAAATGATATCGTGCGGTACCCCCTTATAGTGTGTGCTAGCACCCACATTTCGCCAGTTTTATGTTTAGGTCCCAATGTAATAGGTGGCGAGCCTATTGCCATTAACCGGGCACTTATAAACCTGCGATAAATACACACATAACTACGAAAAGCATCGAAAAGTCATTGGTGTGTGCCATGGTAAAACCTGGGATCGAACCTATAGAAGGGCATAATTTCAGCAAAGTTCCCAACTTTTAGGTAAGCCAAACATGGGGTCCAGTATTCCCTCTCTACTGGTAGGGGTATGATGCTCTGCAGCATCATAACCCCAAAAAATATCCAGATTTCCTGCGCTGTTACTGGATGCCACCTTTTAATTCTGATATATTGGGTGACTCTCAGTTCGTTCCGGTGATTTTGAGCATCTTTTGGTCTCCGTCACTATGAGGTTAATTATGTATTCATCCCAAATTTTCTGGAAAATTTGGAATAGGGACATATCCTCAGTCCAAAATGTAGGACCTGCTGGTCCAACAAAAACTTCGCGCGCACCTTTAAATACGTCTGGACTATACGACCAGTCGAACTCCAGCATCTCCAAATCGCCAGGTCACGGAGAGCAGTATGGTCCTGGCGGTCAATAGTTAAAAGAGTCTGCTGGAGTTCGCTGGTCAAATCCTCAATATTGTATTCGTTGGCGTGCCGCCTGCGAAACCCCGTGAAATTGTGATCGTCGTCGTCCAGGCCGCTGCCCTCATTGAAGCCGTGCTTTCCCACCTCCGTATCTCGGCCTCCTGCTCTTCCTCGTAAATTGCGGGTTCTAAAACCAAATGGTATGTATATCAACTACTTTTAACATAATCTCTGATGCAACCCAATTAACTGTGATAGGCGTGATATTATTATTAAAAAATACCTGGATCGGCGGACGACGTCTACGGTACTGGAGGTGGGAAAGTGCCGGCGGACAACGATGACGGTACTAGAGGTGAAGGTGGACGCTCTGCAGTGGATGTGGTGCTGGGCGAGAACTCGACCAACTTAATTTGGGCGTCGACTAATAGATTCTCGTCGAGCACCGCATCCTCTCGAAGGGTTATTACTCCCGCGGAGGGAGTGAATACCAATTGATTCGTCCTGTAAAAGAATATTATTCAACTTCTTTTGAATAACAAAGCATATTTGAGTCAATTACTAAATGAACTTACTTCTTGGGGTGGCGTGTGCACTTCATCTAGCACCAACCTAGACGGCCCACTTGCATCTGGTAGAATAAAAACATTGTAATAAGACTCGATTACTCAATGAGGGGTTAACGGTATTTGGTAGTCAAATTACACACTTCTTTTTTCACTCTGCTAGGGTTGCGGAATACGCTCCGGTTATTGTTTTCTGTAAAATATAAAAAATTATAAAACATGTAAATATGTTAATAATACATGTTATAAAAATAAAAGATAATAATGTAATAATAAAATATGTAAGTTTTCAAAATATTTATCTCGTCTACATTTTTTGCTAGGGGGAGCGTCGAATAATAAAAATTGCCCGACCTCCTTTTGGTGGCGCATCTCTGTGAGCCCTGCCATCTGCTCGTCCGATGGTCGTGAGACATTCCGCCGGTCTAGCTGTTTCTTAATCTTTTGTCTTTCCTTCGCCATTGACCTAGATGGAAGCAATTGCAATTACTTTTAACATTGCTTTGAAATAGCGATCAAATTTCATAATGGAAGTTTACGTACGCTATCGGCTGCGACGGCCCAGCTATACTGGCACATCATGTTGGGGCCTAAAAAAGTTAAAATATTTACAGTCATCCAATTATTTTTAACATTGCAGTGATCAAATTTGACAATGATAGATTTTTGACACTTAAATCTACGGGGATCGATTAGATGCAGCTCAGGCACATGTCAATGTTATGTTCACGACAAACCACTTTTTTGCAACATCCGTTAGCCTTACGCTTTTTTCAAAAATACAAACCGATCTCGACTCATAACGGAAACATAAATCATTGACGAAGATCGATCAAATAACTCATCTGTGATCATGTGATTATTTTTTCTCGCTGTTGTCATTACCAGGATGCCGATCAAAGCACGTATTTTATTATCATTGATGTCATGAAATGTAGTTCTTATCTTGGTTTCCTTTCGTCTTAGAGATATTTCAGCATTTGTCCTCTTAACTATTTCAACAATTGTCTCATCAGTAAAGAAAATATTGAAACAATGCAAAGCTTCATAAAAATGGCGACACATTCGCCCCTTTGTGACCTTATAATATTCAGTGCTGAGATTCGTCCTCTTCTTGTTGGCTTTGTAGTAGACCAGCAATCCAGCAACAATTATTCTTACCTCGTATGCTAGGCCGAGACACAGTTATCAGACGACGAGAAACTGTAGATGGTGGTACTTGTTCAGCATTTCCTTCAGGTGATATACTGGATGCTATTTATTGACTCTTGGTCCCTCTCCTCGTCGACGAATGCCTCCTCAACGTGACTAGAGTTTTGCACACATTGTTTTCTTAATTATCGGGGATGAACCTTTGTCCTGATGGGTAGGTTTATGTGGCTCAGTGCTCCTACATACACTAGTTTCCACTTGCTCACAAAAGTATGTTTCACAGTTTGTGTCGCATGTAGACCTACGCCTCCTGGTTGGTAATTGCGACTCCACAAGCAATGGCGCAGGGGGAGCCGGCTCTGGCGCTGTCTGCCTACCGCGACGCAAACGTAGGCAGAAGAAAGCCCCGGCAACGATGACGGCGATAGCCCATGATCCGTAAATCAGGGCATAGTGATGTATGTCATGAAATGATATGTCGTCGGATAGGATGTCGGATTCTTCTTTCAACCTCTTGAGCTTCTCCTCTAATTCGGCAAATGGTGACTGGTTGCCATTGGGTTTGTTGATTCCATCGAGCTCTGTTTCGGGTACTGTTAGGTGCACAATGTTGTTTATTGGAGCGATTTCAAATCGGTCTACATTGACAGATAAGTCCAGGCTACTCTGCTGGACCTTGTGACTGTAAACAGTGTAGCTATCTGTCTTTGCAATGCCGTTTTCGCTGAGGTGTACTAAGGCTAGCTCCAGTGAGGGTACAGGCAGTTATCGTATCCTTACACATGAAGCGTATGGAGCACTGTTGGCAGCAAAAGTGGATGTAGCGATTGACCATCGTTAGACTGGTCCACTGATTCTGGCATAGAGATACAGTCTTACATCGATTGATGTGGTTCTTCACACATAGAGCCGTATCGGCTTTAAATTGAAATATAGGTGTTTTCAATTGGCAAAGGTAAGTGGTGAGATCTCGTTCTATGCAGCGCTGCCAGTCTCTACCAGCAATAGGAAGGTATGCGTCCTTTTGTAAATTGATAGCTACATGTGTTTCAATGTGGATGATAATTGTCATATAATTGTTTAACTGTTGCGGTATTGGAATAATATTATACAAGTGATAGCGATCTCGGTTAATTAGCGGAATTCTTATCTCAAAATCAAATAGTTTTCTGCGAGTCGTGCTCGTACCTTAAGGAGGTGATAAATGTTGTGGAGTTCTGTTTGTAGATTTTCAATTGGTAGAGCGAGGTCGTTATTCAATTGTCCTGAGATGATAGGTACTTAATTCGCTTTGCAATTGTGCCGGGTCTATCAGTTGAATATTAAGGTGCCCATCATAGACACTTCTTATTGTGTCTATCTTGGATGTGTTTTAGATGGTTTAGCAGCGTTAGGTTGCAATAGTGCACATTGAAAAGTCAGTTATAGTTTCAGTTTCGTTTATTTTGGCTACCAATACATCAGTAGTCTTATCTAGCTGCATTAGATGCTTGTTGATCATCTGATGTTGTAATTTTATTGTCTCATTTGTTCCCTTCAGCAAGTTCTAGTCAACTTCTATAATGGAATGATTTCGCCACAATAGCGCGAGGTGGTTTTGATTCTGTCGTACTAGAGCAATATCTTTAGCATATTGTTCCGCGAATCGGTCGTCCAAAACGCCAAATAAGGTGTTTACTAGATACGCGATACCGTTGACCAGGCCTCGTCGCGGTCGCGTGCGCCTACTCACGTGGTGACATAACAAAACATTGTTGTTGTGAATCAATTCATTAATTGAGTGACCTAATTGTAACACGAGTAAGCCAGTGTCTGTTGTTTAATAATGTCGTAAAGTTTCTGAAGGTATTTACAATATTTCTGACAAGCGGACTTCCCTTCCAAGTAAGGTTAAAGATCATAATACGCCACTAATTTCCATTCATCTCTGATTAGTTTGATGATTGATAGTTCATCGAAATAATGGATGTTTGATAGTTTGTCGAAATAGAAGCCTTGTTCTTTGTTTAAATTGGTAACATTGAAGCAATCACCTGCTGTGATAGTGGAAAAGGTTAGTAATGTTGTTATGAAATTGGATAGTTTGTTTTTATGTTGGCGTCGTGTGCGGTTTCTTGTTTCAGGTGGTTGATTAATGTCAGGTGCAGTAATGTTAGATGGAGGCCTTTTTATCAAACCATTACCTGTTTTTACCGTGACGATTGTCACGTAGTTATCCGCGGCAGGATGGACCTCGACTATCCTTCCTAGGGCCCATCTCCCCGAGGGAAGGTTGTCTTCATGTATGACTATTAGTTCTCCACCTTGATGTTCGGTTGGGGTGATCGCCACTTTTTTCTTGGTATTAATTGGCTCAGATACTCCAACTTCCACAACTTCCAAAAGTCTTGAAGTAGTTTTTGAGTCAAGTGCCAACGTGTTCGGGCATCTTCGCCGGTTTCAATGACCGTGACTCCTGCTCTTCCAGTCAGAAAGTGTGCCGGTGTTAGACAGTCTAGGTCGTCTATGTTTTCTGTTAGAGCACATAGGGGGCGCGAGTTTAGGCAAGCTTCGATTTGAGCTAGCAATGTCGAATACTCTTTGAAGGTTAGTTTCTGTTGTCCTACCACTCGCTTAAGGTGATCCTTTGTGCTCCTCAAGTTTCTTTCCCATATGTCTCCCGAGGCGGGATCAGTAACTTCTGTCAAAAAACTGTCACTGAAAATTCTTTGTAGGTGGCCCCACTCATCTTGTAAGACCTTGCTATGTAATGTTATTTTGTGCACCGTATCGATGTAACTGTAACTGTAACTCAGCGAGCCGGGAGTTGTTTGGTATTATTTTGGGGTGTTTCATCTCTATGCTAATGTTTGCGTTGGCAAGTCGCTCTTCCACTCGCAAGATGTCGTCCTTGTCAATGAACGGGTTCAACTCAAACAGTTTATTCTTTGGACTCACCGCGCCTTGTTTTTCTAAACTCTCACATGTCTTATAATAATTTATTTTGCATGACGTATTTCTGATAATGTGATATACTTGAGTCGTTGGCGATTCTTCGTAAAGGTGAATGCTCGTTAGGGATGGGCAATTGCGGCTTTCTTGGTTAGCGAAACGAAACTATCTATCGAGTTTCAGTAGCAGCTATTGAAACCATCTATTTGAGTAGCGGCTATTAGCTGGTTTTCTGCAGTCTACTGACATCATACTACACTTGTGGACACAGTCCTAGCTAAAAAATTATAATAGGTCTAGCAAAAAGTGTTTTTGCAGTTGTAAACCAGGCACATTTATAATTTTATTCAATAGTCTTTTTTTGAATTTCGAACACAATTTAAAGAAACAATAGACAATTTGGAGCCTGTTCGTTGATATCAACCAATCGAATACCAAGAAAACTTGATTTTATTGGTTTACATGTGGTGGCGCGATTCCCACGCCACGTGAGCCAGTGGACTGTATTGTGCGGGGATGAAGCTTTTCAGATGACACTTTACACAACAAACAAGATAGGTGATCGGGTTGCCGCGGAGGTGGTTTAGGCAGTGAATGCAACCCAAGAAATTAGGAGAGGATGCACTAACCTTTATGACGCCACGTGCTGTCGGAGCCGGTGCACCGGTCTTCTCCTGCTGGCTCAGGAGCTGCTGCCCACATCACTAAATCACTTGAGGGACACGAGAGGCACAATCCGATCGGTAAAGGTCTATGAAAGCGGTTAAAATCCAACAAATATTATTAATTTCTGAGAGTCGCGCGCGCCGCCGCCATTGATGTTTCTAGTTCGATGCGGAAGTGAAGATGCGGCCATTTCAACCATTGGGCGGGGGGAAACTATTGCTATCTCACTTTAAAGGTAGTGCGGGAGGGAGATGGGTATAGGAAGCGTGTGTTCAGCGTCAATCAATTGACAGATGATTTGAATTATTACTATCGGCGCAACCATTCCCCCCGGCTTGAAGGGTTACCTTCAAAACGAAAAATGCGGAACAAATCTAAAGTCTAATCTAAATCTAGGTTTGGGAAATAACAACTAAAATATAAAACTAGGTTTGAACTCGTGCCTACTGCTGGTTAGGCAGAGGGCAGAGGCGAACAACCGGGCGCAGATACGATCCGGTTGCGGTTTTAACCCGTACAACACGAGTTATCCCGCGGGAATCGGGAAAAACTTCCTCTACTACTCCTAGAGGCCAATGTAAAGGAGGTGCATTCTCAGTCATAAGGACTACCACCGTACCTACAGTAATTGGGTTGGATGGAGTATTCCATTTTTGACGCGACTGCAGCGTGTGCAAATAATCGGTTCTCCAACGATTCCAAAACGATTGGACTAATTTATCTAAAAGAGCGTGACGAGTTAGAAGGTGCATTCTATCGTCATCAACATCTATTGCGGGCAAATATTTTAGAGGAGTCGTATTTAAGAAGTGAGCTGGCGTTAACGCTAATGGCTCTGACGGATCGCTAGATAGAGTCCGACACAGCGGACGCGTGTTCATCACCGCCTCTACTTGAGCGAGTACGGTACTCAACTCCTCGAACGAGAGAATCTGTTCGCCTATGACGCGAAACAGATGCGACTTAAGGCTTTTAATATTCGCTTCCCAATTACCACCAAAATGACTAGCTGCAGGCGTGTTAAAGTACCATTCAATGCGATTTTCGGCTAAGATGTGAGCGAATTCACTTTGGTAGTACTTAGACCGTAAGAATGCGTGCAATTCCGAAATACTACGTCGGGCCCCTACATAGTTTGTACCGTTGTCCGAATACATGCGCTTAACCGGACCACGACGCGACAAAAAACGTTTAAAAGCGGACATAAAATTTTGCGTACTTAAATCACCGGTCAACTCTATATGAACCGCGCGAGTTGTCATACAAATGAACAAACAAACATGAGCTTTCGTGGAGCGAATGCCACGACCACGAGCAATAGTGACTTCGAAAGGCCCAGCAAAGTCTGTGCCGGTGTGTACGAAAGGTTTTGCGGACTGAACAACACGACAAGAGCGATAATCGGCCATTTCAGGCGCGATAAAACGCGGGCGGAGTTTAAAACAAGGTACACATCTGTGTACTCTAGCGCGAATCAAATTACGAGCGGAAATTATCCAGTATTTCTGTCTCAAAATAGACATTAACAAATCGGGACCAGCGTGACAATTCACCTTATGATGATAATCTACTAACAAATCTAATACGTGGTCCTTACGCGGGAGAACTACTGGATGCCTTTGTTCAAATCCTAAACTTGAATTTCTCAAACGACCACCTACTCGAATGAGTCCATCTTCCAAAAATGGTTTCAAGTGTCGGAAAGAACGACTACAAGGTTTGTTAAATTCTAAATTTTTAAATTCAGAAGCAAAATAAAATTTCTGCAACACGCGAAGTATGACCAATTCAGCTTTATCTAAATCAGCGGCGGTTATATGACCGCGCGTAGATAAAATTCTCAAAAATCGGCCTACCTAAACAACACAACGCAACAGTCTCGACCAAGACGAGACGCGATTAGCCAACAACAAAATAAGGGACTCTTCACGCGGGACCGATACAACAAGCGAGTGCTTCTTCTCCTCGAGTGGTTCGGAAACCGTAGTGGGATTGAATTGACTAACTGGCCACTTATCTAACGCGGCATGAATCCAGGACGGTCCACTAAACCATAACGGGTGATCTAAAATTTGCGAAGGAAGCAATCCTCGAGAGAGACAATCGGCTGGGTTGTCGGTGCCAGCAACGTGAAAGAGATTTTGTGGCGCTAATATTCAGATTGAATTTTTGCCACTCTATTAGCGACGAATGTGTCCCAACGATGGGGCGAAGAGTGGGCCTAACACAAAGCGACTGTTGAGCCCGAAAAAGCTAAAATTCTACTAATATTAATGCGACTACTACAAGCATTGACGATAGAGGTGATCAATCTAACTAACAATAGTAAAGCGCATAGCTCGATGCGCGCCAGAGAGACGACCTTACGAGGAGAGACCTTTGATTTCGCGCTTATAAGGCTAATTGAAACCTTACCCGCATTCGAGACATGAAAATAAACTGCTCCTCCATACGCCTTCTCACTAGCGTCCGCGAAGCCTACTACAGTAACAACACTATGTTGCGATATACCTACATGACGCGGAATTTGTATTTGGTCAAGCACATTTACAATTATGTCAAATAAATTACCTTGAAGATTTTGACCACAATACAAAATGTCATTAAGCGACACGGAAGTGCTAGTCTTAGCACTGCCATCCAAAACTACGCGGAGTTTAGTAGTAAGCTTATCTTCTCTAATAACTCCGTGGTGCGGGATAATGTACGAAGGCTGGGTCTCGTCAGTATCCGCAGGCGCAGGTGAGATGTAACCTTTATCTAAATATTCGTTAACAACCTCATCATAGGCTTGCTTTAACTTTGGAGACGCCTGCATCTTTCGTTCTAAACAAAAAAAGCGTTTTTCAGCGGATACCCGAGAGTCACCGAGCGAAAAAATATCTCCCTTGAAAGGGAGCGCGACAACATAACGACCCTGCTCATCACGAGTAGTCGTGCGACAATAAATCTCCTCAGCCATCTTGTCATCAGGGCTTAGGATAGGTGGGACTGACCTCTTCAATTTCCCAAAACTTGCGGATGGTAGACTCCAGTGGCGGCTCGACGGTGCAACAGAACGAAGCAGTCGAGTGACTAAAACTATCTATAGAAGCGGGTGCGGAACCAATTATAACAAAACCAAGAACTGTTTCCAGTGTACGTACAGTTCCAGGGTACGTCGGTCCCCCTTGAACCTTACGTGATAACTGGAGGTGCGGGAGAATCGAAGCGCCGATCAATATATCGACGACTCCAGGAACAGCGTAAGTCTCATCTGCTAAAGGCAAGTCTTTAAATTTCGTTAATAAAGACGTGTCAACCGGGACGGTAGGCAACTGTTCAGTTATTTCATCTGTAACGAGCGAATCCATGTCAAACCAAATATTATTATTAAAACGAGATCCAAACCTTGTTTTAACGGTGCCATGAACAGCTGCCTGTAAACCTCCAAAACCCTTCACCACTGAGCGGGTTGAACGCTTATTAACATTGAAACCAAGACGTTGACAGACAACAATCTTGAGTAATAAAATTACTTTGCGAAGCGCCATCTAATAGCGCTCGAACAATGTGCGGTTTACCTAATGCATCAACAATAATAACGCGAGCAGTCGCGAGAACAACAGTGGTGAGCGCAGCACTAGCGGACAACGAACACAAGGTGACGTCATTCGCAGCGGTCTCCGTGCGGGCTGCGGCTGTGGCGAGCTATGCGACGGTGTGCCACCGCTCGACGAACCAACTGTGCTCACATTAGATGCGGCGTTACTATTTTCAAAATGAAGTAAAGTGTGGTGTCTCGCTGGACATTTGCGACAACTATTGCTACTATTACATAAAACAACGCGGTGTTTAGTACCGAGACAATTAAAACAAAAATGATTAGCGCGAACAAATTTATAACGATCATTAGGCGATAATTTTAGGAAACCCGGACACTTGTACAATTGCGAATGATGAGCATTACACAAAGAGCAAACAGGTGATTGTACACGTGCTGGTGCGGTATTAACATAAGTATGAGTTGACTTCAGTGACTTCGATGACGCATCTATTTTACGTTCGGAACTAACAACTTTCTTCGCGCCTTCATGTTTCGATGAAGAGCGTTGCAATATTTTTATATGCTCGCGAACAAAACTTTCTAAGTCTTCGAACTTAGGAATTTTATTGCCGCGATGATCCGACTCAAATAAACGAATGGTTTCGGAATCTAATTTCTTTAAACCCATATATAAAAATAAGAAGTCGCAGAGGTCTTCGATCTTTAGGTTCTTTACGGCGCGAACAGATGATGCGAAAGTATCTAGAAACTTCTCTAAGTTTTGATCGTTACATGCCGTAATGGATTTCAAATCAAACATCTGATCCAAATATGCGTTAGCTACCGCTCTTTTATCCTCATACTTAGCTTTCAAAGTATTTAAAATTAAATTATAATTTTCGGCACTAAACGTAAATCCAGCGCAAACGTTTATAGCTTTACCAGTTAATTTTTCAACGAGATAATGCAATTTTTCGTGATCTGTCAACGAAACGTTCTTATTTATTGTATTCTCAAAACTATCTATAAATAAACACCAATTGCGGATGTTACCATCAAATTCGGGTATTTGAATTGGTGGCAACTTAGGTCGGTCGCGAGTGGGATTGGGTCGGTCAGACGGTTTCTCCAAACTCCTAGCGACGCGATTGATACGACAATACAAATCGTCAAACGACGACAAGGCCTGATAACTCACTGAGTAATCGGGATTTAAATCTAACTCTAAAACGTTGATGTCATGTACTAAAGATTCGAAATCCGCGCGTAAACTATCTAAGTTTTCTATAGAACATAAGAACGAATCTCTAATAGCCAAATCAGAGGTTTTACGCGCATTATCACAAATCGATTGTACGCGAGAGTAAATCATTTCTCTTTTAGCGTATAAAAGTTTCAATTGAACTTTACTATCGGTACTACCAACCTTTGGGGACATTTTTACAACTAAATATCAAACTAAAGTGCGGTAAACAACAAATGAAATAACTTAATCTTAGCGGTATAGAACAGCGACGCGGCGCGAACGATATTCCGTAGGTAGGTAGGTACTTATAACTGCGAATGCAAGTTTGAACAAAACGCGCATAACAACAACCAGATCGTACCTACGCGAGCTAGATCGCTGTCTAGGTTCAACTATTATTTCAGGGATTAAGTATTGCGTAATATCTATTCAAATTAAAATATTTTCGTATGAATTTGAATGAAATGCGAGCGAGGTATAACCGCGTACCTACCTATGTAGGTATTAGGTAAATACGATGCGAACTAGCGGCGAACGGACAACTTAGAAATTGAAATAATGCGTTAGGTATTACACTGTGCCTATGCACTAGGGTATCTAGGATACCTAAGATCTAAACCTAAATGCCTAGATGCGGGGTTTTCTACTAAAATAACTAGGTATTTTGGTGCGGTGCGTTTATTCCCTATGGAATAAATAACAAAATGCGAACTACGACTAAGGATCCGGCTCGACCGGGACCAAAAAGAATGGTGGCGCGATTCCCACGCCACGTAAGCCAGTGGACTGTATTGTGCGGGGGATGAAGCTAAACATTTCAGATGACACTTTACACAACAAACAAGATAGGTGATCGGGTTGCCGCGGAGGTGGTTTAGGCAGTGAATGCAACCCAAGAAATTAGGAGAGGATGCACTAACCTTTATGACGCCACGTGCTGTCGGAGCCGGTGCACCGGTCTTCTCTTCCTGGCTCAGGAGCTGCTGCCCACATCACTAAATCACTTGAGAGACACGAGAGGCACAATCCGATCGGTAAAGGTCTATGAAAGCGGTTAAAATCCAACAAATATTATTAATTTCTGAGAGTCGCGCGCGCCGCCGCCATTGATGTTTCTAGTTCGATGCGGAAGTGAAGATGCGGCCATTTCAACCATTGGGCGGGGGGAAACTATTGCTATCTCACTTTAAAGGTAGTGCGGGAAGGAGATGGGTATAGGAAGCGTGTGTTCAGTGTCAATCAATTGAGAGATGATTTGAATTATTACTATCGGCGCAACCAACATGGATTTCATTCTTGAAAGTGTGATTTTTCTTTTTTGTTTTTGGAACAAACATTACTTATTCTTAACATTAAGGTGAGATTCTATCAAAAATCTATGGATACTTGGCCTGAAGTCACCGCCCAAGCTGTGACACTTATTCAGGCCGGATACAGCTAAAGAAATGTGAGTGCTCAACTTAATTTAAGTCGATCTGCGGTCCGAAATGTTTATCGGAGGTACCTAGAAACTGGCGGCTTTGTTCGTCGCCAAGAAAGACCATGATCTTGGGTCACAACTGAAAGGCAGGATCGATTCATCGTGACGACCAGCTTGAGAAATCGTCACCTTACCTCCATTTAGATACAAAACCAACTTCGTGACTTCCACGAAGTATCTGTGAGCGCTCGAACTTTTCGGAGAAGGTTAAAAGAACGCGATATGGTACCACACAAACCAGCTAATGACCCAAACTAACGCGAGCCCACCGAACAGCGCGTCTTCTTATAGCGCGCACTCATTTAAATTGGACTCAGCAGCATTGGAGCCCGCGTACTCTTTTCTGATGAGTCTAAAATTGTGTTACATGGCAATGATGGAAGGAAGATGGTCTACCTACTTAAGAGAGGGCGTTTTGTACAATGCTGCTTTCAAGAGAGGGTTGCTTATGGCGGTGGCTAATGGACTGTCTGGGGCGGTATATCCACGAGCGGCAAAACTGAGGTTGTTATGGAACCACGACTGCCAACATTAAATGCTGAAAGGTACTTTCTCACGAATGTCCTTAGAACCTCACATGATGGCATACGTGGACCATGTGGACCCAAATTTCCTTTTTATGCATGATAATGCAAGATCCCATACGGCCGGCATCGTCAGGAAATATCTTCGGGATAGGAACATATTAGCTATGGACTGGCCAGCTAGAAGCCCAGACATGAACCAGATGGAGCACATGTGGGACGAGTTAAAAAGACGTGACGTCAGCCAGTTGCCCAGACGATGCCGGAGTTGAAAACTGCCATTGAAGAGGAATAGGAGATGATCCCTCAAAATTTCATAGAACGGTTGATAAACTCTGTGCCTAATCGTATGAGAGCTATTGTAGATGCCCATGGAGGCAACACGCGTTTATAATTTAAACTTTTATTTGATAAAACATGTTTTTTTATTAAAAAATCAACTGCCTTCATCAAGGCGCATACCCGACTTGTTGGGCGTAGCTCCATGTCGTGTGGTATTCTGAATTCAAATTTATAACAATACGATCGAAAAAGATGGAATAATGTATCAGGTTTAAAACTGCATTAATAATTTTTGTTCAATCTAGCAACCATATTTAGGCAGAGGCCATCGAAACCTAAACTAGATGTGTCCACAAGTGTATATCATAACGGTGATCGTTGCGCAACATATAGTAGCATAGTATAGTATGTACCTACTTATGGAAGTGTTTAGTCGTAACATTTGTGTATTATTGTTAAACAAATATTACAAGGAAACACTTTGTTAAGTAGGTAGGTACTATATTACTAATATACACACATTGTGGTACAATGAAATTTCCTTCATGCTTATTCAGGCTTAGGACTGGCTGCGCGACGGTCTAGTTGAAGTACGTCGTAATAAAAATGCACAATATATTTTATAAGTACGACGATATTACATAATATAAAGAAATTTAAATATCATTGATTTTATAAAAAGTAGGCGCATTTAAAAGATCATTGTATATACCTACATAATCAAATATATACAAGTGCTATTTACAACCTTACGACTAATCTTCAAATTTTGTAAAAATAACAAAATTTTTTGTTCGTGTTGACATTTAAGAATGTCAATTGCGAGATTTTTTGGATGTCAATCTTGTGGGACGTTCATTTATTGTAAGTCCCGTCTTACTGAATATTCGTTCACAAGGAACTGATTATAATATCCAATGATTGTTGATGTTATTAATTAAAACGCGAACCAATTAACATGAGAATATTATTTATTTCTCTTACAAAGAACACACGATAAGCACGATACAAAAGTCAAGCAGGCGAACCACGCCCTGTCAAACTGACAGCTAGCTAGATGCGTTCCGTTCCATCACACTCTTCCCCACCACCCAAAATTTAAACTTCTTAACTTACAACCTTAATTATCTCTAAATCTATTACAGGACAATTATAACTAATTAGTTTTTATTTTCAATAGCTGATCAGCATGTTTTTTAATCATTTTTGTTCCTATCCTTGCAGTATAACTTACCCCCAGCATTACAATATCCACTATGTCCCCTGGTACCCATTTCTTTCCCTTATTATACATCCTAACCATTACCTTTTCCCCTTTTAAAAAAATTACATCTCTGTTTCCTTTAAAGTTCATAGCTTGTTTTGCTTGTTCATTGTGGATTTTATCAACTGTTGGAGCACGTCTTAATAAATTTAATCTTCCCCTTAGTTCCCTACCCAACATCAATTTTGCAGGGGTTTCCCCAGTGGTCTTGTGGACTGTTGACCTGTAGTCCAATAAAAATAAATTTAAGGCATACCCTAATAATATAATAATAATAAATATTTTTATTTCGGACTTCGGGGTCCATAAAGGTGTTAGTAACAATTTCCTTACGATCTAATGTTAGTAAGACATGAATTAAAATGAAAAACAAAAATAAAAATACAAATACGCGGAAGGAGGAGACAGATTCACACCTTTATGGCGTGAATCCGTATCCACCTCCCGAGCAGAGGCGAGTCCCATCTCGTCGCAAACACTTTCAGGAGAGCGTTAGGGCAGCCGCGCAGGCGCTCGAGAGCTGACGTGCAGCGCTTGCGCATAATACACGCGAAGCTGTCAACGTTGTGGCTTGCGGACATGCCCGACGCGCTACACCTCCACGGCAGCCCCATCACTGCCCTGAAACCATTATTGTATTGGACGCGGAGGTCGCTATATGCCCGCTGCTTAAAGTTCACCCACAAGCCGCAACTGTAGAAAGATTGGCAATATGCCTTATACAGCGTGATCTTAACTGGCTGCGAGCAGCGTGCGAACCTGCGGGCGAGCATGTTAGCACGGGCAGCCAATGACCTCCGTTCCCTATCAATGTCACAGTCATCTTTCGAGTCCCCGGTGACCCAGTGACCCAAATACTTGAAGCTGCTGACCCTACACAGTGGAGTTCCGCATAGTGAGAGTACCGGTGTATGCATAAAAGTTTTTGCACCAGCTTTAAACACTTATTTTAATTTAATTATGCCCACTTTCTACAATTTTAGTGATGTGGTGTTTGAATGTGTACACAAAGCGTTCAGCCAACCCATTGGTTGCTGGGTGATATGGAGCTGTGTAGGTAAATTTCACACCTACTGTTTTACAGAATTCTACAAATTCTCTACTAGTCCAAGTCGGTACATTATCTGTCACCAGTTGTAATGGATATCCAAATCTCATGTATACACCTTTAAACATTCTTATAGTTGTATTAGCTGTCATGTTTGGTACTTGAAAAACCTCTGGCCATTTAGTGTAGCTATCTATAATAACCAAGTAGTATTTGCCCATAAAGGGGCCCAAGAAATCTGCGTGGATGCGATACCATGGGATTGGTATAGTATATTATAGTATATCTTTCCTGTTTTGCAAGCAAACAAGATAATTTTGAGTTAAGCTCATTATGTTATCATCTAGTCCTGGCCACCATATATATGATCGCGTCAATTCCTTCATTCTGGTGGATCCAAAATGACTCGCGTGAAGATGTTCAAGTACCCTGCTTTGTAATGCATATGGTACAATAACCCTATAACCCCATAATATACAGCCTTTGTCCACACTTAATTTAAATCGACGATTAAAGTAAGGGTTTAGGTACTCGCCGTATGAGTTTTCTGGTGGCCAGCCATCCATACACAATCTCAATACAGTTGACAATATTACATCTCTTTTTGTTTCTTTCTCTATTAATTTTAAGTCAAGAAGTACACCATCATTTTGCATGTTAACAGAATAAACATTTAAAATGCTAAACTCTCCAGCCTGTAACACATCATAATTTTTACACTTATCTGGCTCTAATGGCGATCTAGATAAACAGTCTGCTGGGTTATTATGAGTACTTATATGTTTTATCACATAGTCAAAAGCTGACATAAATATAGCCCAGTATTGTACACGTCTGGCGGCCATTCGCGGAATCCCTTTATTTGGATTGAAAATATGAGTCAACGCAGAATTATCTGTTTCTAAAATAAATTTTCTCCCATATAGGTACTCATAAAACTTAGACACACCAAACACAATTGCATAGGCCTCCTTATCCAACGTACAATAATGCTGTTGAGTGTCAGATAGCTTTTTACTCGCGTATGCTACTGGCTTTATTATTCCCCGTTCACATCTCTGCGATAGTACGGCTGCTACACCATAATCTGATGCATCACAAGTGAGTATTACAGGTAAGTTTGGATCAAAGAGAACCATGCCTTTTGTGTTTGTCAATGCCTTTCTGATATCTTCAAATGTTTTGTCACATTCAGCATTCCAATTACATTTTTCCTTTTTTAAACATTTATAAAGTGGTTCCAAAGTAATAGCCATGTCTTTTAGAAACCTACTAAAGTAATTGACCTTTCCGAGAAAAGATCTTAGAGTTTTAATACTAGTTAGTTTGGGAACCTGCATCACTGCTTCAATTTTCTCTGGCAATACTTTTACTCCTTTGCCATTAACCTCAAACCCAAAAACCTCTGCTTTTCTTTTAAAAAAATTAATTTTTTTTAGTTTTGCCTTTAATCCTGCATTAAAAAGGCGTTGTAATACCATTTTAGTTATATCAAAGTTTTCGCTCAATGACTTAGCCACAATATAAATATTATCTACATAGATGATATTTTTTCTGTCACAATTGTCACTAAGTTTTGTGATTCTTCATCCAGTGGTGCTTGTAAATAAGCCTCAGAAAGGTCTAGCTCTGTGAAGTATTCATTACCTTGCATTTTCTGTAAAATATCATTAACATTGGACAATAGGAAGTGATCAATTTTGAGATGAGGATTCAGGGTTAATCTGTAAATCCCCACACAGACGTACTGAGCCATCACCTTTAATTACAGGCACCACTGGTGTTCCCCATTCACTATATTCTATTGGAGCGATTCGTTTATTTTTTAACAATCTATTAATCTCGTTATTTACTTTTTCCTTTAGTGCAAAAGGCACTGGTCTAGCTGGTAGAAATTTAGGTACTGCATTATCATTTAACTTTAATTTAATTGTTCCTTAATTCTTAATTCTTTATTGCACACAAACAGTACAGAGGTCAAACACAAAATAAATATATCAGAAATATGTACAAAGGCGAGCTTAACTCAGTATGAGTTCTCTACCAGCAAACCTTTGAGTAGCAGAGAAGCAGTTAAAGTAATAAAGGGACGTGAAGTGTACATTAATTTTCAGATAAAAGAAGGGTACCTATACATATATATACACATGAACATACGTACACAGCATACATATTACACCTACATACATACAAATAAACACACATACATAAACACAATACATACATATAGACACATAAATATATTCAAACTACATTACTGTGATAGGAAATGTTCCCTTGTTCTTCTCCTAAAGACGTCCAGGGTATTACTACCGCGAATGGTATGAGGTAGTGCGTTCCAAAGACGCACAGCCTTCACCGTGAACGATCCATCGTAGCAGCAAGAAGTGTGTGCTGGTGTGCGAAGCAGAAGAGAGGAAGAAAGACGACAGGGTTTGCCCCTGGGTACAAGATACTCAAAGCGTTCCGCAAATAAGTTGGAGCATTAGGATTATGAAGTATGGTATAGAGAAGAGTTAGGATGTGAAGGTTACGGCGCTGTCGAATAGGGAGCCAGTTCAGTCTTTTGCGATATTGCGTGACATGGTCGTATTTGCGAAGGCCAAACACAAAGCGAATTCCTAAATTTTGCAGGCGCTCAAGTTTGTTCAGCAGTTCCTCCGATGCATCTAGAGAGCAGACATCAGCGTAGTCTAAAACCGAGAGTAGAAGAGATTGTGCAAGAGTAATTTTAGTCTGAAGAGGTAGGAGTTTCTGGAGACGCTTGAGGGATTGAAATGAACAGTATACCCTCTTGCTTACCTCCGCGATGTGAACATCCCAGGCAAGCATGGAGTCGATGTGTACGCCTAAATTTTTTGCACTTTTTGAGTAAACAATGGCCACTGAATCAAACATTACTGGAGGAAGAGAATCATGATCCAAGAGGCGGAGCATGTATCTACCACCAACAATAAGTGCTTGAGATTTTTTTGGGTTGACCAGCAGTCCAAAGGATTGGGCCCAAGTATGGATGTTGTCAAGATCATTGTTGATGGCAGCCACAGCCCCAGTCAGTTCATCAGCTTTAAAATGTCGATATATTTGCAAGTCATCTGCATAGAGGTGGTAATGCGAGGTTAGAACCCGAGTTACGGCGTTTATGAAAATAGAGAAAAGGAGAGGAGAAAGAACGCCACCCTGTGGAACGCCTGCTACCAAGTCGCAACAATCAGAGGAAGCGTCATTCACTCTAACAGACTGTGAGCGTCCCTGGAGATAGGATTTAAACCATGTAGTTGCAGAGGTAGAAACATTGATGGAGGATAGAATACCCAGGAGGATGTCAAAATCAACCGAGTTGAAGGCACTGCTGAAATCCAATAAGACCAAAGCTGTCAGTTGTTTGTTCTCCATTGCCATTCTTATGTCATCAGTTACTTTAACTAATGTTGTTACAGTACTATGGCCACGGCGAAAGCCAGATTGGAAAGGACTTAGCAGACCATTAGAGGAGAGGTAATAGCTCAGTTGATCATGCACAACACTCTCGAGTACCTTGGACAAGATGGGAAGAATTGAAATAGGGCGGAATTGGGAGTGTGTTGTAGGATTGGATACTTTTGGCAGGGGTATAACAGAAGCTTTCTTCCATGATGAAGGAAAACAGTTGGAATACAAGGAGTAGTTTATAATATGGGTGAGGACAGGAAGAATCATATTTACTATGGGGAGAAGCATTTGGAGTTGAAGACCATCATCACCAACCGCCCTACTGGATATGGATTTTAGATGTTTCTTAACTTCTACCTCTGATACAGGATGAAATTGTACTATTTAATGGAAGTGGAAGAGAAGAGAGAAAATTTAGGGTAGAAGATTTAACATCACTAGGTATAGTAGTTGGAGGCGCTGAGAAGTGTGCATTTAATGCATTGAGGTCCATATCAGTAAGGTTGTCATGGACGACCTTACCAATACCCAGAGATTTCAGGAACTGCCATTGTTGAGAGGTGTTGAGATTTTCAATTGACCTGTGAATATGGTCCCGTCTCGCATCCCTACACAGACGATTGCAGCGGTTACGCAGCTTTTTATACAAATTGAGGCCCTCTACAGATGGACATTTCATATATTTACGCTTGGCCTTATCTCGCTTCGACATCATGTTTTTGATTGTTGGAGAAAGCCATGGTGCAGGGAGATGTCTAACTCTTACCTTCCTAATGGGGGCATGTACCTCATAGATGGTCAACAATTTGCTGGTAAAGAAAGTCACTTTTCCATCCAGGTCATTGCAGTCATAAACAGACGACCAGTCAGTACCATTCACATCAACCCCCATGCGCTCCAGATCAATGTCTTTAAAATTACGAAGATATAGAAATTTACTCTTGCGTTTCGGAGGACGAAGTTTATAGGATAGGTATACGAGATCATGATATGAAAAGGGAGCAGATAACTGTCCGTGTGAGGCTACTTTGTGAGGATCAGAGACTAGAATGAGATCCAGTAGCGAGGGCTGAGTATTGGGCACCTTATGTGTGGCTTGTAGAGGAAGAATGTGCATGTCCACAGAAGAGACAAGGGAACAGAGTTTACGGCTGCGATGATCATTCTTTAGGAGACAAGTATTGAAGTCCCCGAGGATAATTCTGTGCTCATATATTGACGAGAAATGTTCAAGTTGTAATTCAAAGGCAGAGAAATAATCAATGTTGTTGACAGGACTGTAGTATACACCTAGTAGTGTTTTGGTGTGCTTAAAATCAATCTCAATAAAAAAGATTTTCAGTAAAATTTGAATAAACACCTGGAGACTAATCAACAACTTTATGAGAAATATCCCCACGAAGATACATAGCAACCCCACCGCAACCCTTACCAGTTCTGTCAACACGCACAAGCTTATAACCAGGTAGAGAGTACTGGGTGGAAGGGAGTGGAGGCTTAAGAAAAGATTCGGAGACAAGAACAGCATGTACGTAGTCAGAATTAAAAGAAGCCAGAAGATCGGAATAGTGTGCAGGAATGCTTTGAGCATTTATGTGGACAACATTAAAATAATAAGGAAGTACTGAATAAATAGAGGACAGTTCGTTACAGAGCTGAACAGCATTGTTGTTCCCAGATGTACTGGCCAAGCTGTCACTAGACGCAATCGAAGAAGCACAAGAAGCAAAACTATCATCTGAGTCTGAAAAAGCAACGTCTGAATCTTCAGATATATAAAAATAAAAATAATAAATTAATTAAAAAAAAAGATTATATAAATTAATTTTAGATTATATAAAACTAAATAATAAGTAGTCTAAAGTTTTACTTGTAACGTATCCTCTATGCACTCGCCAGTTGCAAACATAATTTATAGATAAACGTTTCAGAACGCACAACATAATATGACAGTTTTGACAAGTTAAAGTTGTTACGTCAGTTACGTCAAAGTCAAATTACTATAACAATAATAAAATGCAACTGACCGCTTATACAAATTAAATCTCAAAATGAAAGAAAAATAAAACAAAAATAAAATGTATGCAACAATTATGAAGGCTACTTGCGCGGTTTTCTCTGTGAAGCTGTACCCACACTGGCAGATGTTGTCTCGGCCACAGGATATTTGTTCAAAAGTTGTTGCAGTTCACCCGCCGACTCGATCTTATGCCGCGTGTTATCCGTGACCTGAACTACAATCTTCCCATCCGAGGTCCAGCACTGTCTCACACCATAATGCTTCCGTGCGGACACAAATAGGTCGTGTCTGGGTTTTGTGAGAAACTCTGACAACGTTATACCAGTGCCTTTGAGTTTGGATTTGTTACGCCATATCTCACTACGGGTTGCACGACTTTCAAACCTCACTAACAGGGGGCGAGGTCTGCTAGTATCACTCCCCAGACGATGGCAGACTGCTGTGTCTTTTGTAGTGATATTCATGGTCTTTATTTTGTCAGAGAATACATTAATGACGCTGCCCGTGAGATCTGCTGTATTTTTCTCAGAAAGGCCATGCAGAAGAAGAACCTTGGCTCTTGATGCCATCTCATGCCGATCTAAGCCCTTCACCAGTAACTCCATTTGGGATTTCAGGGCGCCCAAGGTCTTCCATACAAGACCCTTAAATTCAGTGAAATCGCGAGAGATACTTGCTATAGTCTTATGTATTGTAGACTCACCTCCAGCACTCTTCAAGTCCTCTTCGTACTGTGCCATACGCCTTGTAAAAGTGGTAGACAGCTCCTCCATGCAGTTAAACAAGTTTGTGTACAGATCCGTTTCGTTTGCCATGCTTTAGTGCAGTTGAGCGGTGATTTATTATATATACTAATATGTGAGAGGGTGCAATAGAGGGTACCAAAGGTTTTTAAATATTATATTGCATTAAATGGTAAGTAATTTTATTATTTAAATTTAAAATATTCAAGAGCTTTTTTAAAAGGTGTTGACACTTCAACAGCTACCCTCACTTCATCAAAACTTTTTTCCTTCTGTAAAACTGCCCCACTCTGGTGTAAATACTGGTTCAAACTCAACTTTAAGTTTGTCTATTAATTCTTTTTCACATGTATTTTTGTTATTAAACACTTTTTGCTCTACTCCCAATGGCCACATACCTAGGGCTGCTAACCAATCACGACCCACTACTTGTGGGCAATTGTCTTTCATAACAAATAATTTTATTTTGTCTACACTATGTGACCCTAATTGAATTGAAACCATAATGTGACCCAATAGCCTTGACTGTTTGATCTAAATTAGTAAACACAGTTTTTGATTGTAAGAGTTCCAAGTGACTGAAATATAAATTTTTTGTACTTTCACTACTGACCTCAGATCCTGAATAAATTTCAAAAGTTATAGGTTCATTACATACCTTGACAGTCAAAGTCATTGGATTCACCTTATTGGTGCCTTTAAGAGAAAACACTTGATATTCCTCTCCGGAATCCTGATCAGAATTTTCCACTAAGTTCAAATTTTTCAAATCATTCACTACTGACCTCAGATCCTGAATCAATTTCAAAAGTTATAGGTTCATTACATACCTTGACAGTCAAAGTCATTGGATTCACCTTATTGGTGCTAAGAGAAAACACTTGATATTCCTCTCCGGAATCCTGATCAGAATTTTCCACTAAGTTCAAATTTTTCAAATCATGAAACACACCAGATTCATTGTCACTTTGGTTATCAGTAGATTCATTTTTCTCCAAACTATTCATTTTTCTCACACTTTTATTTTTATTACACATACGAAAAATATGTCCTTGTTGACCGCACTCCGAGCAATACTTATACCGTAGTGTATATGAAGTCTTCATATGCCCCTTTTTTCCGCAGCAGAAACAAACCTGGCCTTCAGATTTTCCTTGTGACCAGTTTTGCTGTCCCCTCAGAGACCTTTTTGAAGCGGTGTACTTGAATACTTCAGCTGGTTCTGAGTGTGACAATTTATATTCTCACTCAACAGTCTTTGCTAAGTTGACTAGCTCTTCCAAGCTCTTATTTCCTTATTTCAACAATTCAAATTTCACTTGTTCGTTTAATACTCCTTCTAAAAGCTGTTCCTTTATTTGTTCACTTTCATCAATAAAACCACAATTTGCAGCCAATTTTCTTAACTCCAGTACAAAAGTTTCCACGCTTTCGCTTGTTAACTGTCGTTTATTCCTGAATTTAGATTTTTCTATGTGAATATTTTTTAGTGGGTGGTAATACTCAGTCAGTTTATCCACTAAATATGTCAGTTTATATTCTGATGGTTTTCTAGGTGCCACTAGTCCTTTCAATATTTCATAAACATCGCTGTTTAGTTTAGTTATTAGCAATGTAACATATTTTTCTGCGAGAATTTCATTCAAGGTAGTGAAGCACGTAAATTGTTCTATAAATGCCTTGAAGTTGCCACCTCTGAAGACTTCAATGTTTGAGATGATTGATGCCATTTTTACAGTGTTATTCTTTACAAACGCTCGCATAATTTTCCTGATTTCATCTAAGCTTGCATCTTCGGAAATTTCCAGAGATATTTCCGCGGCAATGGAAAATAACCTCTCCTTTGTGCAATTTTAAATCCACGCTGTTTTTCCTGTTTCAATAAAAAAAATTATCTCTTCATCCATGGGCCTCGTCGCCAGTATAATATCCAATGATTGGTGATGTTATTAATTAAAACGCGAACCAATTAACATGAGAATATTATTTATTTCTCTTACAAAGAACACACGATACGCACGATACAAAAGTCAAGCAGGCGAACCACGCCCTGTCAAACTGACAGCTAGCTAGATGCGTTCCGTTCCATCACACTGATGTCGCAAATATATTCCTGTAGCTAAAATAAAGCTTTGACGGCTGGGAATATGTATATTGGTGGTTTTTCCGCCACTTTAGGGGATAATTGAACTCGCCTTGGGTATTAAACACAGGTAACATTTCGTCACTTTGAGAATGGGTCATTATGTGATTGTAAGTTATTTAATGCCAATGGTTCTTGTTCTGTGCTCGTGTCGTTTATTACATTTATGAGCATTTCTTGAACTCGTTTTTTTGTGGTTTGGGCATCGCCTTGGTCCTTAAACACCGTTAACTAAAGCGCGGGTCTAAAAACGTGCACACCGCAAACGTGCCGCTTTTATCTACGCCTGCAAACCGTGTCTCCAATCCTGTTTTTAGCTCTCTGATGACTGTAAGAGCAGTGGGGCAAAACGATTGCGCCATTAGTTTCTCACAAGCTGTGATAAGGCATCGTGTCATCACTATGAGACTGCTGCCGGTTACATATTTTTCACCGTTCATAGACCGTGTGGTGTCGTCAAACGGTTTGAGAATGTTTTTCAAATTCTCGAATAGTTCTCTTCGTTTGAAATTATCGTTAAATTTTTATAAAGAACAGCTACAGTAGCACGAATAAATTGTTGAAGTTCAACAAATCTATCTACCATATGATAGGTAGAATTCCACCTCTTGAATAAGCCTTTTTGGAACAGCACTTGGATTTTCTAAAGTCTGTGCTTTCAAAAGCTTTTCCAAAGCGCTGCTGCCGGTTTTAAAATGTAGTACTATTTTTTTACCTTTTCTAAATTTACTTAAGTCTCCAGTGAGCTCTGGCTACCTTACTCACCGCTGGGAACACAACACGAAGTTATTATAGCCGCGGTATTCTGTAGGGCGGAGGTACTTCCCCAGTCGGACTGCTCAATTGGACGGAAATACCGCCGTATCCTACCTCCTAAATACCGCCGTGTCCGACCTCCTGCCGTTGCAGCCTTTTGGATATTAGCGGCATTATCGAAAATAATAATATTAATTTTATGACGAAGATCCCACTCATCAACAATTTCCAGCAATTTTTCTTGAATATTAGCGCTTGTGTGCACATTTTCAAACATTGAACATTCAATAAGAACGTATTTTAACTCGTAGTCACTACTTATATAGTGACCAGTTAGCGCTATATAAGTTTCGTTCCAACGTGAATCAGGTCGGTAGTCAGGCACATTTTTATATGGCCATGGTTTTTCAAGTCACTTAATTCCTCTTGGACTTCTTCTTTGGACGAACTGTTAAGCAGGATGTCCTTCAGAGTTTTAACAAATCTGTTCTTTTTGGAATCAAATAAGTCTAGGTGTTTGTTCTACTTTGCCAACCCGTTATATTGGCGCGCTATCCTTGTTAAAGGGTTAAAGAAAGGTATGTTATTGTTATAAACCTGGAGGGAAAATAAATTTATATCTTTAGACCTACGGGCGCTAAATTTTATATTAACAATAAGTTGAGAAATTAATCATGGCGAATCTATGAGTGTATAATCTTGTACAAGTAAAGTGTGTGTGTAATGTCTCAATGCAACACGACGCGACGCGCATAGCGTAGACTAAAACAACAAAATATGAGTAGGTCGTGCTAGACAAAGATAACGATATATTTTTGTGTTATAAAAATAAATAAATAAAATAAAATAAATTTATATCAGGTAAATTTCACCCATATAAGTAGCGATGTAGGTCCATAGTATGTCACATGACAATTGGGATAAATTTGGTGTTATAAAAATTTAGATCCAGTAATTTAATTAATTAAGTAAAAAATATAAAATTAAATTGACACAAATAAATAATTAATACAATAATATATATAATCAATAGGCAATAATAAATCAACTAATAAATTATAACATGATAAAAAATATAAATAACATAGACAGTCAGTCAGTCAATCAAATAATGTCAAATTATTACATCCGACATTGTGGGGCGTGTCTCTGACAGCAATGCCTAATGTAAGGGTAGTCCAACCTGTCAGCAATCATTGCCACGACGATGTTGGAACTGTCTCGCACCCTGCGCATCAGGGAGGCTCCTCGTTTGCGCATATTTGTGTGAAAAAAGTCGGTATTTGCCGCTGTAGACATGCCTGATGCGCTGCAGGTACGAGGCAGCCCCATCATTACCCTAAAGGCATTGTTAAATTGGACACGAAGGGTACTGTAGACTTTTTTCGAGTACTTAGCCCAAAGACTACATGTGTACAAAGAGGTGCAGTATGCTCGGAAACGAGTAATCTTTACTTCGGTAGAACACCGCACGAACCTACATGACAACATGTTTGCCCTCCTGGACAATGCCCTCCGTTCCCGCTCAATATCAGCATGATCCCTGAGGTCCACCGTAAGTATATGCCCTAGACAGGTGAATTGGTTCACTCTCTTTAAAGGAATCCCATTGAGTTGAACAGGTGGTAGGTTCTGTGGACATCTAGCTCCGTGGACCTCAAAGACCATGTATTGGCTCTTCGTAACATTATATTTTAACCCGTGTGCGCATATTCATATTCCTCACAGGTCCTAATCAAGTTTCTTAAGCCACAGATAGACGCACTGAGCAGCACCATATCATCTGCGTAACTTAAATTGTTTACACACACTCCATCTATATGGCATCCTATATACTGGCTGCAAGCGCGGCGATCAGGGCATCCATATATAAAGTAAAAAAAGTGGGCGAGGTTGACCCACCCGGCTTAACCCCGCATTCTAGCCTGTAAGGCTTCGAAATTGCCCCAGCCCACTTGACGCTATTGACCTGATTCGCATACCAATACTTGAGGATGGACACAAGCTCAGGTGGTAAATTAGTGTTCTCAAGCTTCTTCCACAGGATGTCATACGAAACCAGGTCAAAAGCCCTCGACAGGTCGAAAAAGTACGCATAGACGGGTGTTATTCGTTTCGTATAGTAACTGACAATGTGTTTCAAGCAATGTATTGCACTTTCAGTAGATAGTTTGGGTCTGAACCCAAACTGATTGTCGTGCAGAGTCATACATTTGTCCAATTCTAACTTGATAAAGCCGTCAAAACTTGGAACATTCTTTTGGAACTCTCCATAGATAATTAACCTTTTAACTGCCCAGCTTTTTATCAGTTGGCGTGCCCCCAGCGCCCGATACATTAAATCGACCAATAAATACCTACGTCATATAGGGATGTGAGTAAATAAATTTTTCGATGTCGATATTTCGCTATAATAATATTTGCATTTACGAGCTTGATTACTATCAACTATGTACACAAGACAAAAACGATAGCCTGTCTAGTGATATAAGTATTATACATATCTTTATATTGATTTTGGCAAGCAGAAAAGGTCACCAGTATGTTCTACATATATGTGTGTGTAACAATAATTCGTTTCCTCACTCACACACTTGCAAATTACAATTGATTCAAAACCATTCGTATTTATTTATCATCCATCAGTTAAACTTTCTTTAGTAATAAGAATAACTCATAAAATTCTTATTACTAGGATATGGACGTAGTTTTTGATAGAATCTTAGTAAGTCTCCGTGACCTCGGGGTTTACAGTTTCGTTTTATAAGAGTTAAATTATCGCAAAGTTTTGAGTTCGATTCACAGTCAAATTTTACTTTTTGAACTTTTAAATATTTGTATATCTTCATGTTAATTACTTACCTATTAAGGGAATGTTGAGGTAACATCACAAAAGTATCTTGATATTTTAGTTATAATTTTATAGCAACTTAAATCAGTAGTATTTTTATTATTACTGAGCGAGTATTGTTGCACACACATGCATGAATGTTTCTCGTATTGGAATTTATGCTACCCTCATTCTCATGATTAAAATAACATGATAATTTTATTTTTATCTGTCAACAATTGGATGCGTTGTGCTTTCCACACGGTTAATTAACAACTTTTTTATTTATTGTTTTTATTTATAAAAATTAATCAACAACTTACAACTATTATGAGAGCGCATATTATTACTTTGCATGAGCAAAATATTTGAATACATGAAATATCTCGAAAATTGAACATATCGGTAAGTAGTGTTTTCTGCAATTTATTATTATGAAAGTTATTTGATCTTATAATCATCATCATCCTGGAGAATCTATATATCTCCCAATACTAATAATAAACAAAAATATATAAGTAGGCATATAAATTATACAGAATTTTAACAAGGAATTTTATTACTTTTTTTCCATTACAGAGCAGCGATGGGTGCGCCGATATGGCGATTCAGGCACCAGAGACCGTCTTCGGCCTGGCCCCAAAGCCTTTGCCTACACCGATGCGTGTTCTTTGCATAAAGAGGTGGTTGAAAAACATATTCAAAACCCCTTCCACCCGAGTTATGGCCACCAAACACCATGTTACATTGCAAACAGTAAGGAACCATCTTCGGGCAGCTGGGATCAGATGTCGTAGACCGGCAAGAAAAATTTTGACGTGGGATCTTCATCGTCGAAGTAGGTTTAGGTTTGCCAGGGGATATTTAAATTTTGACTGGTGCAACAATATAGTAATATTTAGTGATGAAAAATATTTTAAATCAGACAGGGATGGACGCAAAATTTTATGGAGAAAAACAGGTGAGCGATATTGCCAAAAAAAATATTCTACCGTGCAGGTCTAGTGGTCATATTACTTGAATTATTTCTGTTTAATTATATTGCAAATCTGAATTTTAGTGATTTCAATTATACTTGGTATATATACTTCGGTATAGGTAACTTGGAATAATTAAAACCACTATATACTATCTAATATATAGGCAAATTTAAGCAAATAAATGACTATTATTATTTATAAGTATTATTTTATAATTCATATTTATAATAAAAGTTGGAATTTGTTGCGCCATTTCTTCTCCACTAGTGCTTAGGAACTAAAAGATGTAGGTAATTATGTGGCATCATTTTGATAAATAAAGAAATTGAACTGAAAATAAGTGAGTGATGTTATTGTTAACGAAATGAGAAGTTATTATATTTGCATATAGTATAATTTCTAAACGTTAACATGGTGATTCACTACACTTTAGTTACTGAAAGTTAATTTAGTTTACCTGCGTCCATGCTTGTCTGATTTAAACATCCAGAGGGATAATATTGAATAACCTATTTATTATATAAATAATGTGTAATGTATAAACCTAAACCTGTTGCACTCGGCTACGACCACATGGATTTCAATTATCCCGAACAATAGTAGATGACTATTCTTAGGTCTACTAAATACTATTTCGCAAAAATGTTTATCAAAATCTGTCTAACTGTTTAGACGGAGTTTAGTTACAAACATTGTGACATATATATATGTAGTTCTACGACACAACACAATTAAATTATTTATTTACTGAACAATCTTACTTTATTATTATATCGTTGAAACAATGATGTTGTTTTATTTTCCATATTATTTTTGAGACTACGGAACACTAAGTATAAAAGACAACTGTATGGTTCCTTAATATAACAAACAAAATAAAGAACAAAAACAAAACTATTTATTAACCAAAACTACTACAACAATACAGTTGTGGTTCGAACTCACTACCTTTATAATGCCATTACGCCTATAATACCACTCAACTGCGTGAGCCTGTGCTAGTTTAATGAAATTTATCTTCTCATTCGATGGCAGGCAAATCACTCACTAACACATATTCAATCGTTCACGATTCATGATCGTGCACACTGGCACACATAAACATAATACACTAATACGCCTGTAACGATGACGCACACATGTGACTTCAAAGCAATGAGTTATTGTTTTTGACTGTTCACACATATATGTAAAACATACGGGTGTTTCCACTTGACCCAGATGATAAATAGATTTTATTAGATGGATAGGCTAACGTTTTTGTCTTGTGTACATACTTATCTACTACTGATTACTCTATGGAAATATCCGACATTTTTTGTCAGCAAATAAAACATTCCATAACTAAAATTCCATACGGCTCAACTCGGCTGTGATGTCATGAACGGTCGTGTATATCCGAGGCAGGCGCTTGCTATACCTGGCGTCCTGGCGAAAAGGACACAAGTCTAGGGATGGGAATTTGCATTTATCGTAGTCCGTATAAAAATTACTAAACCGCTAATTTCATTCAAAAATATAGATTTAAACAAAGCAAAAACAACACGATATTATGTAACAAATTACTTCATGTTCTTTTTAAATTTAATAACTTGGTATTTAATATTATAATATTTGTTTATGCATTTTCGATGTCTTATAACTTCTTACATTGTCTCATCACTACTGTCGGAAAAATACGACATAGGCGTTGGAAGTCAATACACTTCCTCAGGGATAATATTAGTAAATTTACCTTAATTGAAACAGTATTTTATTTTGTTTCTTGATATAGTAAATTGGAATTATAACACTAAATAAAAGGGTAATAGATAAAGGGTCGTAATACGTTTAGAAATTGAATATATTATAGATCGGATTTTATGTCGGATAGATCCGACTCAGGCGGAATAAGCCCGAAATTTTTTGTTGGATAAATCCGACTCGGGCGGTTAAAAGGTTAATACTAGTGATGCCCTAAATGTATCACTGAACTGAAAAGATAGATACATATCATTTCGCTCCAAAGATATAAATCACTCATCTAGCTCACTAGCTCAGTGATATAATTCAGTTGATTGGTCTCTCAATTCATTCATTTCTTCTTTTAGAACTTGAGACCATAACGATGGTCCCAATCAAGAAAGTCGAATCTGCAAAATGACCACTTTTCAGTAGAGCAGTATGAAGTTTCTTTTTACGCCCAAAAGGCAAATAGCAGTAACCTTAAACTAGTGAAGGGTTACTCGTTAATTTAATTCGAGGATGAGGGAGTAACTCATTTTACCAAATGAGGTACTCACGAGGTACCCCTCATTTGAGGTGAGGAATCCCTTGATTCGCTCGGTGATTCTACATTTAATTACCTCACGCGACTCACACGAGTAGGTCAATGAGGAGTGAGAACTGTGAGGAGAGTCGTTCGGCGCAATGTGACCGGCACATCGCTCATCGCAATACATACATGTAAATGTATTATTAATATAGATAATAATAATCATATTAACAATAAATATTCCACAACATTTCACACAACGCTTTCTAGATCCATGGTAAGCATAGCTTAATTAGCTTGTGTTATGGAATCTAGAATGCGGATAAAAATACTTAGATACTTTTTTTGTAAATATATACATATTATACATAGAAACAACCAGACCAATACAAATATTCATATATTCATGCATACAAATATTTGCATTGAGCGGAAATCGAACCCGCGCCTTCTGAGTGGCGGCCGCGTTCACGACCGCCAGTACCGCCACGCCACAGCTGAGGCTGTCTTGTGTTTTTGTTTACCTACCTCTGGTGACTGTACGAGCTTGCGAGCGAGAGCGACCTGTGAATCACATGAGTAGATAAGCCGTACAGAGACAAAGCTTCATAGAAATAGAACCGCGCGATTCGGTTGCACTAACACAAGCACGCGGGGCACTGTGTGCGTGTCCACTGGCCGCTTGTCGCGTACGCGGTGAGACTGGAAAAAACCGGTTTGCGCTGGCACAGCGAGTTGACATTCATAGGGATGGTGCGACACACGTTGTTGGTTTTGTCAGTTTTGAAGTTTTATGTTGTTAGTTGCAAGTTTAAATATTTAATAATGGTTGTTTATTGTACTGTGTGTATGAATAATACTAGAAAAAATAAAAATATATTATTTAACTATCTTAAAGTGTACAATAGGTAAGTAAATATTTGATTATTACTTTTTCAATGACCACTTGAACGTCCGGGCTTGACAGCCGTCTGACGCATGAATGTAGCGCTAACGACATTCCGTGACGCCAAGCACAAATTCCCTTTTTGACAAAAAAAAGGTTATTATCTTACACCAAGATATAAATAGTATAAATACATAAAAAAAACAGCCAAAAATCTACAGATGCTATGTACCTACCTACATTTATACAAATAAATGAAATAGAAGTGTCAGTTTGTAATATTAAAATATTATGATATTTTTGATACTTATCATCATCATCATGTCACGATCACGTAAGGGAATACCGAGCATAGCCCTCTCCATAGCTCGTTGAGCGACTTTGAGCTGAGCTTTTTCAGGAGACCTATATTGAGGGACCACTTTTCATGATGATCCTTATACTTATTACCATTTCCTCGAGTATTGGGATCCTTGGTATTAATATCTCCAGGGACGTCCAATACCGTAGTCATTTAGAAGACAAGGTGAAGCTGTTGTTGGTGGAAGTGATAGTACACGAGTTTTATCTCGAATGTTATAAGCATGGGCGTAACGTATAGGGGGGGGGGGGGGGGGGGGGTGTTATTAGTAAGGCCGAGTATTCATGGCCTATCATACTGAACTATTTAACAAATTTTTTTTTTTTACCTTAACCTATTGTGACTACCCTACCAAAATAGGTATCAATTTTGCACGTTCTTAAGAAGCTTTGTCTCTGTACGGCTATCTACTCATGTGCCGTGAATCCCGTGATGCATTGCTAGGAATAGTGGGAACTATTGCTGTTTCTTTCACACACATCGTTATCTTGCACCGCACCAAAATAATGACACATAATTATCGATGTTATGGTTAAGGAGGTAAAGTTCATAATAAATATAACAGAACAAAATGCGAAAGTAAACTGAACAATAACATTTGACTGTGGTTGTTATTTCGAAATTATAAAGTTCAAAATCTAATAAAGATATTAATGATCGCGGAATTAATAAATACCTATAATATTTTATTCGTTAAAATTGGTTTTTAATTAGATTTTTAGTTCACCTGTGGTGTTCGTGATTGATTGTTGTAATTGAATTTTGTCTAGTATTCATAGCAATTATATGATTTAAATGTATGATAAGACTGATTAGTGATTACTTTAGAAGGTTTTTTGCCTGACTTTGCTTTGGTGGTGGACATATTACCTATTACTGTTGGTGGTTTGTTATTATTTGTCGTGATTATATAGCTCCAACGGTAAAAAAAGTCAAAAACATGGGAGATTTTTACCGACATAGGAGACTTTAAGGCCAAATGTTTGCTCAAAAATTTTGTCACACAGAAGGGCTGGCCCATATAATTTAACGAGACATTTAAAGTCAGCCCATCCACTTGTGCTAGCTGGTGTTCAGGAAGATTGCATGGCTTTAGATACAAATTCAATTGCATCTACCTCTCAAGGTGTGTCATCTGCGATCGCGTCTACGTCTCAATTTGTGTCATCTGCATCGGGATCATCTGGCAATTCTACGACTTCCATCAAGCGGTACCAGCATCTGCCCTGACAAATCGTCCTCCTCTAGCTTCTCAAAATCATATTAGTGTTATATATCAAAGCCGCTTTCAATAAAAAAAACTGAAACTGTTAACAAGGCACTTCTTGAAATGATCGTAAAAAAATATTTGCCTTTTACAATCGTCGAAAGTGATTCATTTAAAAATTTCATAAAAGAGCTATCTCCTTCATATTTAGCACCGTCACGGAAGACAATGTCAAATGCCTTATTAATTAAATATTATAACTTAGTGAGAGAAGATGTATTGAAAATACTTTTACAAGTAGAATATATTTCATTAACTACGGATGCATGGACTTCACTGCCTCTCATCAAAAATACGTTGCCGTAACAGCACATTTTATAATTAACAATAATATTAAGGCGGTAATGCTAGAATACATTTCAGACGCACAACGCCATACCGCATAGAACTTAGCCGATCTATTAAAGAAAATATGCTATGATTGGCATATTATCAATAAAATAGTATCAGTTAATGCTGATAATGCTAGCAATATTCAAGCTGCTATTGCATTACTGAAATGGAAGCAGATACCGTGTTTTGCTCACACTATTAATTTATTCGTCCAAGCTGCCCTAGTTCAAATTAAAGATATACAAACCAAAGTAAAAACAATAGTAGAACTTTTTCGACGACGCGTTTTGGCTAGTGACTGTTTAACAGCTACACAGAAGCAGTTAGGAGAGCCACCGTTGAAATTTAAACAAGATGTCATAACAAGGTGGAACTCTACTTATGACATGTTTGAGAGAATTTTGCTCATCAAGAGGAGCGTAATTTCAACTATTGCTACTGATGATCCGAGCACACCAAATTTAACCATTGAAGATTTACAGATTTTGGCAAAATGTTGCGAGCTATTAAAGCATTTTAAATCAGTTACTGAAATTATGAGTGCAGAGAAACACGTCACCGTGTCGCAAATTATTGTTTTAGCTAATTTGCTAAAAAAAGAATGCGAGGAGTTCATACTTCAACCAGACATTCCTCGTAATGTCATGGAAATGGCAATCCGGTTTGTAAATGACTTATCGATACGGTTTAGAAATGTAGAAGATAATAAATTACTCTCCGTAAGTACACTTCTAGATCCCCACGTTAAGACATTTCGTTTTCCAAAAGAAAAAAAACCGGCATTGATAATGCAAAAAAGTTTTTATCAAATATGGCAGCTAAAGTTATTATCCCAGCTGATAATACCTTAAACATTAGCGAAAATATATAAGGGAAACCACTGACGTCGAGCCTCATAAGACTTATGACATTTATGGTTACTTTGATATATAGCAGTTGTAGACGAAGTTAAAAAACAAAATCCGACCGCAGCTGCAATCGTAGAAGTTGACAAATATTGTGATGAGCCTCTTATATCCAGAAAAAATAACGACCCTGTACAATAGTGGTTCGCACAAAGGTACACATGTCCACGAATATATGATGTTGCCAAAAAGCACTTTTGCATTCCAGCTACCTCAACTCCAAAATCCTGATTTTGAAGAATGAATGGAATGTGTCCTGACACATAATTACTGACCGGCGCAACCGATTGGATGGTCAAAAAGTGCGCATAATCATATTTTTACAAGCTAATATGTAATTTATACCTACTATTGTTTTATAAATTGTTACTATTTTTTGGTTGCTCTTCAGTAAATTATTATTCTTTTATTTTTTTGTGTGCTTTATTTATTCTGTACTTAACTAATTTCCACTATATCTAAATAATGTGTTACACTACACTAACAATGAATATCACCTCTATCAGCTTTACCCATCGTACAAAATTATGTAAGTACATCTATATCTTATAGGTATATAAAATTCACTAGAGTTACTTTAACATACTCTTCCGAAACTTCAGGCCCATGCATATTTTGCTTATTGACTTTTATGTGTTATATAATATTCTGTACCATATATCTATCGATAATATCGATAGCGTCGATACTATCGATTGTATCGATAGCACCGTTAGTATAAATACTATCGACACACAATAATACTATCGATAGATCAAGTTGCAGTTTTGCCTGTGTTAACCGACGAAAGCTGCACGGATTTCATCACGAGTGTCGTCGGCTGCGGGCAGCAGAGCCCCGTCCTCTGCGCTGGTCAGTTTTTCCCGGGAAGCCCTGGTTCTCCTGGGAAAATTAGAAAAACAAGAACCACGTGGGCACGTGGTACCAGAACCTGCAGTCCGAGGACCCTGATTTTTGGTGGAGAGGAAGACCCCATCTGCAGCAACACAACCGCGGTAAAAGAAAAATTTTTCAATTGCTAGAACCAGTAATATATTAATTAGAAAGTGCAAAGTTTATGGACCTGCAACGGCGAATCCAGAGCAGCTAGCAAAAATCTGCAATTGCTATTTTTTGCGCGCTTACCTGTTCTTCATGCCTGCAAATTTTCAGATTTTTCAAATTATTTTTGTGCTCTCCAAAATTGAAAGAGTGATTTTTCCTGTTTTTTGTTCCCTTTTCCGGGAAAATTCACGAAATTTGTCTTGGCTTAATTTGTTATGATAGAGCTTATTTTTGTACTAATTTTAAGATTTTTTGTGTATTTTTGCGATGAACCAGCTCGGAGATAGCGATTTTTAAATATTTTTTCCAAATAAATCAAGAAGGGGTAGACTTTCCTTATTTTTAGCGTCTGGGTAGGGTTTAGACAAGCTTTTTACACTTGTTTAAGCCCAAACTAGCCATTTCTAGCGTTAGAAATAAGGAAAATCGTAATTTCCGGCATTTCACACAGGACCCGCACGAAGTTTGCTTCAGAGTTTTCTCCGGACTGGGTCATCCTATCGTAAAAATTTTTTCTTTGCGGGACGTGCTCGGGAGCCTAAATTAAATTTATACACTTTTTGTGCGTTTCTGAGCAATTTGCTCAGAATACGTTTTTGGAAGACTGGGCGGACAGAGGACGTCGTGCCAAACCCAGAAATCGATTTTGGGCCTTCTGCGACCAACCGTTTAGGAGCTACAAACAGTCAAAGTTCGACCTTGAGCATCCGCGGCCATCTTGGAAATTTTCTAACGGCCGTAGCTCCGAGACCGGAGGTCGTAGGAGGACCAGGTTTCGCCTGGGGACGTCAGCGGAGGGTCATCTACCTCGCGCCACACTTTGCTGGAAAATTCAGAAGTTTTTCCTGGAAAATTTTTCTTTCATTTTTGACACAGCATAGAGGACGTCGGGCCAATCAGGGAGAAATTTTTCTGGGCTCGCTGGGGTATCGGGGTCCGGAGATATACGAGCTCGTGTCCACTGGCCGCTTGTCGCGTACGCGGTGAGACTGGAAAAAACCGGTTTGCGCTGGCACAGCCAGTTGACATTCATAGGGATGGTGCGACACACGTTGTTGGTTTTGTCAGTTTTGAAGTTTTATGTTTTGTTAGTTGCATGTTTAAATATTTAATAATGGTTGTTTATTGTACTGTGTGTATGAATAATACTAGAAAAAATAAAAATATATTATTTAACTATCTTAAAGTGTACAATAGGTAAGTAAATATTTGATTATTACTTTTTCAATGACCACTTGAACGTCCGGGCTTGACAGCCGTCTGACGCATGAATGTAGCGCTAACGACATTCCATGACGCCAAGCACAAATTCCCTTTATGACAAAAAAAAGGTTATTATCTTACAAACTACTACTAGATACACCAAGATATAAATAGTATAAATACATAAAAAAAACAGCCAAAAATCTACAGATGCTACGTACCTACCTACATTTATACAAATAAATGAAATAGAAGTGTCAGTTTGTAATATTAAAATATTATGATATTTATGATACTTATCATCATCATCATGTCACGATCACGTAAGGAAATACCGAGCATAGTCCTCTCCATAGCTCGTTGAGCGACTTTGAGCTGAGCTTTTTCAGGAGACCTATATTGAGGGACCACGTTTCATGATGATCCTTATACTTATTACCATTTCCTCGAGTATTGGGATCCTTGGTATTAATATCTCCAGGGACGTCCAATACCGTAGTCATTTAGAAGACAAGGTGAAGCTGTTGTTGGTGGAAGTGATAGCACACGAGTTTTATCTCGAATGTTATAAGCATGGGCGTAACGTATAGGGGGGGGGAGGGGTGTTATTAGTAAGGCCGAGTATTCATGGCCTATCATACTGAACTATTTAACAAATGTTTTTTTTTTTTTACCTTAACCTATTGTGACAACCCTACCAAAATAGGTATCAATTTTGCACGTTCTTAAGAAGCTTTGTCTCTGTACGGCTATCTACTCATGTGCCGTGAATCCCGTGATGCATTGCTAGGAATAGTGGGAACTATTGCTGTTTCTTTCACACACATCGTTATCTTGCACCGCACCAAAATAATGACACATAATTATCGATGTTATGGTTAAGGAGGTAAAGTTCATAATAAATATAACAGAACAAAATGCGAAAGTAAACGGAACAATAACATTTGACTGTGGTTGTTATTTCGAAATTATAAAGTTCAAAATCTAATAAAGATATTAAAGATCGCGGAATTAATAAATACCTATAATATTTTATTCGTTAAAATTGGTTTTTAATTAGATTTTTAGTTCACCTGTGGTGTTCGTGATTGATTGTTGTAATTGAATTTTGTCTAGTATTCATAGCAATAATATGATTTAAAAGTATGATAAGACTGATTAGTGATTACTTTAGAAGGTTTTTTGCTTGACTTTGTTTTGGTGGTGGACATATTACCTATTACTGTTGGTGGTTTGTTATTATTTGTCCGGATTATATAGCTCCAACGGTAAAAAAATCAAAACATGGGAGTTTTTTACCGACATAGGAGACTTTAAGGCCAAATGTTTGCTCAAAAATTTTGTCACACAGAAGGGCTGGCCCATATAATTTAACGAGACATTTAAAGTCAGCCCATCCACTTGTGCTAGCTGGTGTTCAGGAAGATTGCATGGCTTTAGATACAAATTCAATTGCATCTACCTCTCAAGGTGTGTCATCTGCGATCGCGTCTACGTCTCAATTTGTGTCATCTGCATCGGGATCATCTGGCAATTCTACGACTTCCATCAAGCGGTACCAGCACCTGCCCTGACAAATCGTCCTCCTCTAGCTTCTCAAAATCAAATTAGTGTTATACAGGGTGTCCGGTGTCCGGTGACCGGGTGAAAAGGCAAGTCATGCTGGTTGCCAGAAAAATAAAAAAAAAATCTAAGTTGCATGATTTTAAAATTACAGGCATTTTAAGAAAAAGTGCAAAATTACACACCCTGTGGCAGTCTTTTTACTCCTGTTGCCACAAATCTTAACTTTTTCCAACAATTTTTTTTGCTTTGTAACCCTGAATAATGCGTCTCTAAACTGTAATACAAATTTGGAAATCAGCTGCTCTATCTTTCATAACAATAGGACTTATTTCTTAGAAAACAACTAAAATAACAACATTACCTAGTTTTTATTAGTTTTTATTGAAAAAAAAGTGCACCACGCGAGCTTGGCAAGTTATGTCAAAAGTTGGCGCATTTAGTAAGGATTCCAAAATGGTATAATACTTGGTAAGTTGTTGCTGCTATCGTGGGCAAAAAAAATTTTTTAGTAAATTTGAAGGGCCGATTCCAATACTGAATAAATTTAACTCACTGGCACCTGTGCTTGTCTATCATAAAAACTATGAATAAATAGTTTATACTTAGTGTGTGCATTGCAATAGACACTATTTTTTTGAAGAGCCGATGTCATTGCTGAGTAAATTTAACGCGTAAGTAACTGAGACGGAAAGAGTCACCATATCAAGTGCGAGCAAGACGGGTTTTGTAGACGCTATAGAGACTGAAACGGAGAGAGTCATTTAACCAAGTGCAAGCGAGACAGAGAGTGACGCCAGGTAGCCGCTATTGTACTCACATGCCAAACACAAATCAGTACGTTACGCTCCTTCGTTTACTGCGCTTATTTTCGTATTCGTTTGTGTTGATTTCGTACTGACTACTTTTGGCTTCGTTTATGGACTTCTGATTGCTTGTGATTTGGATTGGGACTGTTTGTTTTTCCCTAAACGACGACTTTTGCTTTCTCCTGGACTTCACGTGACTAGTGCCAAGATGTCTGTGTATACCACTAGTGAATACACTAATATGCACCTCATTTATGGCGAATGCAGGTGCAATGTTAGTGCTGCTGCCAGACTTTACCGTGAAAGGTACCCAAACGCTGCTCGTTACCCCGATCATCGCGTGTTTACGAACGTACATCGTTTACTCTTCTCAGAGGGCCGCCTACCAAGTCATGAGCATGTTGGAGGAAGACCCGCTAACCCGATGGAAGACGAAGTGCTTGCAGCTGTCGAAGAAGACCCAAGCACTTCAGTAAGGGCTATTGAGATAACCACCGGCGTGCCAAAAAGTATAGCCCATCGAATTTTAAAAAGGCACGAATTACACCCATACCACGTACAGCGAGTACAGACGTTACTACCCAGGGACTACCAACCTCGAATAAATTTTTGCCGTACGATGTTGGAGAGGTACAGGGATGACCCCCTTTTCTTAACAAAAATTTTATGGTCTGATGAATCAACTTTTAAAAAGGACGGCTACATGAACATGCATAATTTGCATGAATGGCATGTAGAGAACCCTCATTTACTGAGGCAGGACCGGTCCCAGTACCGATTCAAAGTCAACATGTGGACCGGAATTTTGAATGGTCAAATAATTGGTCCTTTTGAGTTGCCTAGTGCGTTGAATGGCGAGGCCTATTTGGACTTTCTACAGAACCATCTACCAAATTTACTAGAAGACGTCCCATTAAACATTTACAGAGAAATGTTGTTCCAGCAAGATGGGTGCCCAGCGCACTATGCTCGCTCAGTTCGAGAATATCTCGATGAAGAGTTTCCCGGAAGATGGATCGGACGGTCTGGTCCAATCTCGTGGCCGGCCCGTTCACCGGATTTAAATCCATTGGACTTTTTTTACTGGGGAGCAGTCAAAGAAAAAGTCTATTCAAAGGCAATCGAAAACGAATTTGAACTACGGTCAAGAATAGCCGAAGCAGCCGATTTCGTAAATAATGGACGATTCGCCCGAAAAATAGCTCGATCTCTTTTAAAGAGATATCGGGCTTGTATTGCCATTGCGAAGGAAGGCATTTCGAACATTTGCCGTAATAAAAATATTTAATTGTAAATTTAATAAATAAACCTCAGTATTAAAAATTTAGTTTTAGTTTTAATTAAAATTTTACAAAAACATCGTGCCTATTCCAATGCACACACTAAGAGTACTTTAAATTTAGTGAATAAGCTGTTTATTCATAGTTTTTATGATAGACAAGCACAGGTGCCAGTGAGTTAAATTTATTCAGTATCTGAATCGGCCCTACAAATTTACTAAAAAAAATTTTTTGCCCACGATAGCAGCAACAACTTACTAAGTTTTATACCATTTTGGAATCCTTACTAAATGCGCCAACTTTTGACATAACTTGCCAAGCTCGCGTGGTGCACTTTTTTTTCAATAAAAACTAATAAAAACTAGGTAATGTTGTTATTTTAGTTGTTTTCTAAGAAATAAGTCCTATTGTTATGAAAGATAGAGCAGCTGATTTCCAAATTTGTATTACAGTTTAGAGACGCATTATTCAGGGTTACAAAGCAAAAAAAATTGTTGGAAAAAGTTAAGATTTGTGGCAACAGGAGTAAAAAGACTGCCACAGGGTGTGTAATTTTGCACTTTTTCTTAAAATGCCTGTAATTTTAAAATCATGCAACTTAGATTTTTTTTTTTCTGGCAACCAGCATGACTTGCCTTTTCACCCGGTCCCGGGTTGACGTCGAGTTTCGGGACACCCTGTATATCAAAGCCGCTTTCAATAAAAAAAACTGAAACTGTTAACAAGGCACTTCTTGGTAAAAAATTATTTGCCTTTTACAATCGTCGAAAGTGATTCATTTAAAAATTTCATAAAAGAGCTATCTCCTTCATATTTAGCACCGTCACGGAAGACAATGTCAAATGCCTTATTAATTAAATATTATAACTTAGTGAGAGAAGATGTATTGAAAATACTTTTACAAGTAGAATATATTTCATTAACTACGGATGCATGGACTTCACTGCCTCTCATCAAAAATACGTTGCCGTAACAGCACATTTTATAATTAACAATAATATTAAGGCGGTAATGCTAGAATACATTCCAGACGCACAACGCCATACCGCATAGAACTTAGCCGATCTATTAAATAAAATATGCTATGATTGGCATATTATCAAGAAAATAGTATCAGTTAATGCTGACAATGCTAGCAATATTCAAGCTGCTATTGCATTACTGAAATGGAAGCAGATACCGTGTTTTGCTCACACTATTAATTTAATCGTCCAAGCTGCCCTAGTTCAAATTAAAGATATACAAACCAAAGTAAAAACAATAGTAGAACTTTTTCGACGACGCGTTTTGGCTAGTGACTGTTTAACAGCTACACAGAAGCAGTTAGGAGAGCCACCATTGAAATTTAAACAAGATGTCATAACAAGGTGGAACTCTACTTATGACATGTTTCAGAGAATTTTGCTCATGAAGAGGAGCGTAATTTCAACTATTGCTACTGATGATCCGAGCACACCAAATTTAACCATTGAAGATTTACAGATTTTGGCAAAATGTTGCGAGCTATTAAAGCATTTTAAATCAGTTACTGAAATTATGAGTGCAGAGAAACACGTCACCGTGTCGCAAATTATTGTTTTAGCTAATTTGCTAAAAAAAGAATGCGAGGAGTTCATACTTCAACCAGACATTCCTCGTAATGTCATGGAAATGACAATCCGGTTTTTGAATGACTTATCGATACGGTTTAGAAATGTAGAAGATAATAAATTACTCTCCGTAAGTACACTTCTAGATCCCCACTTTAAGACATTTGGTTTTCCAAAAGAAAAAAAACCGGCATTGATAATGCAAAAAAGTTTTTATCAAATATGGCAGCTAAAGTTATTATCCCAGCTGATAATACCTTAAACATTAGCGAAAATATATAAGGGAAACCACTGACGTCGAGCTTCATAAGACTTATGACATTTATGGTTACTTTGATATAGCAGTTGTAGACGAAGTTAAAAAACAAAATCCGACCGCAGCTGCAATCGTAGAAGTTGACAAATATTGTGATGAGCCTCTTATATCCAGAAAAAATAACGACCCTGTACAATAGTGGTTCGCACAAAGGTACACATATCCACGAATATATGATGTTGCCAAAAAGCACTTTTGCATTCCAGCTACCTCAACTCCTTCCAAAAGAGTATTTTCAAAATCAGGACACATAATTACTGACCGGCGCAACCGATTGGATGGTCAAAAAGTGCGCATAATCATATTTTTACAAGCTAATATGTAATTTATACCTACTATTGTTTTATAAATTGTTACTATTTTGTTGGTTGTTCTTCAGTAAATTATTATTCTTTTATTTTTTTGTGTGCTTTATTAATTCTGTACTTAACTAATTTCCACTTTATCTAAATAATGTGTTACACTACACTAACAATGAATATCACCTCTATCAGCTTTACCCATCGTACAAAATTATGTAAGTACATCTATATCTTATAGGTATATAAATTTCTCTAGTGTTACTTTAACATACTCTTCCGAAACTACTGGACCGATTTTCATGAAATTTTGTGTGGATATCAGGTAAGTCTGAGAATCGGCTACTATCTATTTTGCATACACTAATCACCAACCATCCCGCGGGTGGAGTCGCGAGCATCAGCTAGTACCTACCCAATAAATATTTGCTGTCAGGCCCATGCATATTTTGCTTATTGACTTTTATGTGTTATATAATATTCTGTACCATATATCTATCGATAATATCGATAGTGTCGATACTATCGATTGTATCGATAGCACCGTTAGTATAAATACTATCGACACACAATAATACTATCGATAGTATCGTTGTTCAAGTTGCAGTTTTTCCTGTGTTAACCGACGAAAGCTGCACGGATTTCATCACAACGAGTGTCGTCGGCTGCGGGCAGCAGAGCCCCATCCTCAGTTTTTTCCCGGGAAGCCCTGGTTCTCCTGGGAAAATTAGAAAAACAAGAACCACGTGGGCACGTGGTACCAGAACCTGCAGTCCGAGGACCCTGATTTTTGGTGGAGAGGAAGACCCCATCTGCAGCAACACAACCGCGGTAAAAGAAAAATTTTTCAGGTTTCGACTGGGGACGTCAGCGGAGGGTCATCTACCTCGCACCACACTTTGCTGGAAAATTCGGAAGTTTTTCCTGGAAAATTTTTAAAATTTTTCTTTCATTTTTGACACAGTAGCGTCATAGAGGACGTCGGGCCAATCAGGGAGACATTTTTCTGGGTTCGCTGGGGTATCGGGGTCCGGTGCGGTCCGGTTATACGAGCTCAAAGTCGGGTAAAGCCGCCATCTTGGAAAACTTTGGAGTCGTATATCTTGGGAACCGGCGGTCGTAGCGACCTCTGGTTTTCTCTGGTGGGCTCGGCTCCCTCTACTAGATCCGGCTGGTGTGGTGGGGGGTGGACCCCACAAATTTGGGGGGTCACTTTTGGGGGCAACCCCTTTGGACCCCAAGGTCAGATCGGGGGATAGATCTCGCCGGGACCTTTTCGGGGAGTCCTCGCTCGGGTGGATCGGACTACTGGTTCTCGGGTTATCGGGGTTTGAAATCTCGTGCGGAATACGCACGAAAACTTTTGAGCCCCGCTATCTCCGAACCCCTGGTCCCAGGACCCCCGAGTTTGGGCTCGTTGTTGAGGGCTCGGAGGGCTCTATCAGCTCGTTCTAGTGGGAAGGCTCTACATAGAGTCAGGGGAAAAATTGACTGCAGAAGCCGACTCCAACGGTACGAAAAGTTTAAATTTATGCAGGGCCCCCATCTCCTGGATCGGGACGACATTTATAACTTAAGGGCCAAAAAGCCCGAAGTAGAGACGGTCGCTATTGCGACTCATCGTATTTTTAGATAGCATTAAGATAGCTTTTTAAGTTAGTTTAAGACTGGTGTCCTATTGGCACTTGAAAAGACGGGTAGCTGTGCTACAATAGACGGGTAGAGGCGACTCTACTTTATTATTTTTAAGTTTATGGTAATTTTGACTTGAAATTTTCAGTGAGCACTATTCCCATATAGGGTCGGATAGGTCGGATCGCATCGGGCCTTGCATACGCACAGTACAAGTACAAACACGCACACATTGTCAACCACTCCCCAGGTCACATACACAATCGCACACACGGAACACATACACACCATAGCACACTACACCGCACACACACTACTTTGCATCTTGGGGACGCTGTCTCAGCCAGACGCCCGACGCTGCAGCGAACCGTGGGCCTGAACTAGAGCAAACTACCCGGCTCTGATATACTTAATATAATTTTATTTCATTTTAGTTTATAACAATCTCTTTTTTAAATTTGACATAAATTTTTACACAATTTTTATTTTTACTATTTTAATTTTACTTGGAAACGCGCACCTCTGGCGAAATGGCGATGGCCAGAACTCCAGTTAACATGCCAGGACCCTCCAATGTGAGGAGAGCCCCATCATCCTCAGTCGAGAAAGAGGTGGTGGACACGAGCCCAGTGGGATTGGTCAGGGACAGCATTAGTAAATTAGAGACCCCTGTGACGGGCCATCGGGCAAAAGATACCAGAGTGGGACCTCTTGCCCCAAAAGTAAGAAAAGGGACAGTCAATCTGACCCCGTCACCAGAAGCAATAAAGAGGGGCCGGTATGATAGCGCAATGTGCAATAGCAAAATAATAAAGGACCAGCTGACCATATCCGGGAACTTAAAGAGGGAGATCAGAGCCAAAATAGAAGAGATGACCACTGGGCTACAACGGTATATCCGAGAATACGAGGACGAGCTGAAAGGTCAGCTAAGACAAGGGATTGGGACGCCGGAGAAACCAGCCTCCGCCCCCTCCAACCTCAATGATATGCAGCAAGGAAATCCTGGGAAAGATTGCGGAGAATGAAAAATTAATAAGAGAGAATGGAAGAGTGATGAATGAACTTAGAGAAAGAATGAATCAAAGAATCAAGAATCAAAGAATCAATTTCATTTATTCAGTTTAGGCACACAAAAAGCACATATGAACGTCAAAATTATACAATTGAGTATGTCAAGAAATAATATTAAAATATTAAATAATGTACAAATAAACCATTGGAAAATGATTCTTTCGCTGGTTCGGTAGGTTAGTTCTACTGAGAAGATACCAGCAAGAAACTCAGCGAACTATATTAGAACTAGATTATTTTTCTTTTTTTTTTTAATTTGCTTTAGTTTAAAATTTATTTTGTGCGAGCAAGCAAGAGACTTATGTTGACCACGCATTGATATCATTAAGATACTCATCCACTTTATAATAACCTTTACTCATTAAAGTTTTTTTCACTTCTAATTTAAATTTATTTATCGGCATATTAATCAAATCCTGAGGAATTTTATTAAATATTTTTATGCTGCTTCCTACAAATGAATCACCAACCTTGTGAAGCCTAAGTTTAGGCACAACTAGAACTAGAACTACAATGGAGAGACAGGATGAAAGAGAGAAAGAAAGGGAAAGAAAGGGGATGACAACCTATGCGGGTGTAGTGGCGGGCCGCCCCGGAGCACAGCCTGCGGAGCGGGCGACTCTGCACTCCGTGGTTGTTACATCCAAGGATGAAAACGAAACGAGTGAACAGGTGATGGAAAAACTAAGAAAGGTAGCGAATGATGACGAAGGATGGGTGACGATCGAAAGAGTGAGAAAGGCAAAAGACAGGAAGGTAATAATAGGTTATAGAACGGAAGAGAGCACAAGGACGACTCGAGGCTAAACTGAAAAATCTGGCCGTCGAGGAAATCCAAAACAAGGATCCGCTCCTCATCCTGTATAGCGTCCTTAAGATCCACAAGGACGAAGATCTGCTCCGGGTTTTAAGATCCCGGAACCATAATGTGTTCCGTGATTTGACCCCGGAGCAGATACGTATGGCAGTGCTATACAGGAAGACGGCAAGAAACCCCCACACCTGCCATGTGGTACTTAGGGTTTCCCCAGAGGTATGGACTCGAGCCCTAGACAGGGAGGCTGCACGTAGACCTGCAACCCATTAGAGTTGCAGATCAATTTCCCATAGTGCAGTGCTCCCGGTGCCTAGGGTATGGACACACCAGGAAGACCTGCACCGGTACGGCATCTAGGTGTAGTCACTGCGGTGGGCTCCATCTGAGAGCCGAATGCCCAGACTACGCTGCCGGTGCAGAGCCCACATGCTGCAACTGCCAGAGGGAGAGGCTAGGCGGCGCGGGCCATAGTGTGTATAGCGACTTGTGCCCTGTGCGACAGAGATGGGATGAGATAGCGAGGACCACCACTCAGTACCGGTGCTAACGTTGTCCCGGGGAACACGACACCATACAGAGTGCTACAGGCGAACCTCAAGAAGAAGAAGCTGGCAATCGACGACTTCATACTCGAAGCCTCGAGGCGAAAAGCCAGGATGTCGTGCAGTACCCGCAACTCACCACTGATAACATCGCAGTGGTGGGGATCCGGACCAGTGCCTGGACGATCACGCTGGTGTGCTTCTACTTTGAACCGAGGCCAGCACCACCGGGGCCCTACTTAGAGGGAAAAACTCGCTGAATTGCGAAAGGCGCCTACAAGCGCCTACAAGCGCCGCATCAGGAACGCAGCGCCCGTTCGTAGGGCGTTTGAGATAGCGCAGTACCTGGAAAGAAAGGAGACGTATGAAAGTGAGGTAAAAAAGGCACAGGTCGAGAGCTGGAAGACTTTCTGCGGAAAGCAGGACAGGGAGGGCCTCTGAGAAGGGATCTATCGAGTGATAGAAAGGGCCACAGTAAGGGAGGAGGATACTCTGCTCGCCGCCAATGGCTCATTCCTGGACGCGAAGGTTTCGGCTGAGTTACTCGCCCAGACCTTCTACCCGGGAGACCGGGAGGGCGAGGATAACGAGGGACATCGAAGAGTACGAGAAAAGGCTAGAAATTTAGACGGTGATTTGGGTCATCATGATGATGATCCACCTTTTACAGTGGGCGAACTCTTCGATGCCCTTCGGAAATTTAACCCTAAAAAGGCTCCGGGGGCGGATGGCTTCACCGCCGATATCTGCACCCACGCCATAGGGGCCGACCCCTTATTCTTCCTGAAGCTTCTGAATCGGTGCCTTCACCACGGCTACTTTCCTAAAATATGGAAGGAGGCCGCTGAGGAAGCCAGGGAGGGAGTCGTACACCGTCCTCAAGTCGTACAGGCCTATTGGTTTACTGCCCGTTTTGGGGAAGGTGTACGAGAGAATGTTGGTAGCTGGTCTCAACTTTTATTTACTACCGAAAATTAGCCCCCGCCAGTATGGCTTTATGCCACAGAAAGGCACCGAAGACGCCTCTATGACCTTTTGAGTCACATAAGGGCTAAACTTGATGAAAAGAGGATAGTCCTTATGGTGTCGTTGGACATAGAGGGCGCCTTCGATAGCGCATGGTGGCCAGCCATCAAGGTGAGACTGGCGGAAGAACAGTGTCCGGCGAATTTGAGACGAGTTATCAGCAGTTACCTTAGTGACAGGGAGGTAAGGGTAAGGTATGCGGGCGAGGAGTGTAGACGCTCCACGGAGAAGGGGTGCGTCCAGGGCTCAATGGCGGACCCTTGCTGTGGAACTTGTTGTTGGATCCCTTGCTGCACCAGCTGGAAAACGGGTTGGTTCATGTCCAGGCTTTCGCGGACGACATAATGCTGGTGTTTGATGGGGACAGCGCCCTGGAGATCGAGGGACAAGCCAATGCCTCTTTCGAGCATGTGCGGGAGTGGGGCATCCGAACGAAGCTGAAATTAGCACCGCACAAAACCTGTGCGATGGTTATCACGCGGAGGCTGAAGTACGATGTCCCGCGCCTCAGCATGGGCGGGATAGACATTGGACTGTCCGAACACATAAAAATCCTGGGGCTAACCATAGACCACAGACTCAGCTTCAACACCCACGTCTCACAGGTATGCAAGAAGGCGATCGAAATATACCACAAACTAGCGAGGATGGCCCGGATCAGCTAGGGACTTCATCCTGAGGTGATCCGGACCATCTACAACGCGGCTGTGGAGCCGGCGGTGCTGTACGCGGCCAGCAGTTGGTGCGCGGCAGTGGATAGACTTGGGATACGGAAACAGTTGAACGTGGTGCAGCGCGGGTTTGCCCAAAAACTTTGTAAGAGCTACCGGACGGTCTCTCTGCACTCGGGGCTGATCCTGGCTGGAATGCTCCCTCTGGACCTCAGAGTTCGCGAGGTGGCCTCGTTGTACGAGCCCAAGAGAGGGGTGTCCCAGTCATGGTTGGGAGACAGAGAGATCGAACGGATGACTCCAGCAGTTGAGGCGCCTCACCCCGCGGAGCATGTGCGCCTGGAGTTCACCAGCCTGGTAGACGAGGATCAATATCAGTGCACCAGTAACATCGAGGTGCGCATTTTCACGGACGGGAGCAAGATTGAGGGTCGCGTCGGCGCACTATGGGAAACTTGCGTATGTTCCGTCTCAAAACTCTGTATCTCTGTTAGTTTTCGTTCAAATTAGCTGTAATTTTGAACATATATTCTTGAATATATTTAGATTATTTATAATAAAACAGATTTTGATTATTTTAAATATTTATTTTTTATTTATTTATTTTTTCCTTATGTAACTACCATTACAGGTTGCCCCAATGCGGCAGTTAGCAAATTGTACATTGTTATCTTAACCTATTCTACTAACTATAACTTATAACTAATTCTAACTAATCTATAACTTATAACTAATGACATACAAAGATGCCCTTGTGAACTCACTCAGAGAACCTGTAAACATGTCCACTATTTCGGATATCATATTGAGGGCGCGAAGGGCCCGAGTGAACGGGGCCTCGGCCTGCAGATTCGTGCGCGCTCGCGGCACCGCCAGCAGCGGCGGCCGGCGACGGCGCCACACGTACCGGTCCGGCACACACAGACACAAAGCACCCAGTATTGCTGGGTTATGTAGCTTACCCCTCAGTACCGCCAACATATACATTACCAGCGCGACTTCACGCCTCACCCGTAGATCATTGTACCCCACCATTTCCAATATGAATAAGGTGGGATACATTATCGGATAATAAGGATACACACCATACAACCTTAGATATAGAAATCTAATGAATTTGTTTTGTATCCGCTCCAACATTAGATTATATTTGGCCTCATATGGTGACCATACGGCTGCGTTGCTTTCCAGCTGGCTTCTCACTAGCGCATTATACAATGCTATGATCGCTCCTATATTTGTAAAATTATTTGCTCTTCGCAATATGAAACCTAAATTTCTGTAAGCTTTCTTACACACCGCAACTATATGGTCCCCAAATGTAAGCCCCGCATTAAGACGGACACCTAAGTCTCTGACCTCATTTACCCTAGTCATGGCCTCCCCCCCCCCCACATTATACTGGTATAGTGTGGGGTTGCGCGCTCGACCAAAGGTTATAGTTACACTCTTGGCGGCGTTAAATTGTAACCCATTTCTGGTACTCCACTCTACCACCCGGTCAATGTCCCGCTGCAACTACCCACAGTCCTCCTGAATCCCAATGGGCATGTACACCTTTAGGTCATCGGCAAAAAGTAGACACTTCGCATTGCTTACGACCGTCGGTAAGTCATTGACCATCAGTAGGAACTCCAGAGGACCCAAGTTGCTCCCTTGACTTACACCAGATCGAGTGTAATATAGCTCGGAGATATACCCCGAGTACTCTACGTATTGCTGCCTATCCCTCATGTAACTAGCAAACATCCGCAGCAGATGCGGGGTGAAACCGACGCTCGCCAACTTTTTAAGCAGAATATCATTATGGACCCGATCAAATGCCTTTTTAAAGTCGAAGTAAGCGGCGTCCACCTGTCTCCCACTATCCACCACCGGTATGATATCTACCATGTAACTGAGGAGATTGCTAGTTACACTCCGACCTGGCCGGAAGCCATGCTGCGCGTCCGTCAGTTGCTCGCTCACTTGAGTGTAAACGCTGTCGTGGATAGCGGATTCAAAGACCTTCGCTGGCGTCGACAGGACCGCTACCGGTCTATAACCCTCCACCTCAGATGTCAAACCTCCCTTCGGCACTGGTACTACTCGGGTAATTTTCCATCTTTCCGGAAACTCCGCTGCCGCCAGGGAGGCATTAAATATATGAAGTAGCGGCTCTTCAAGTACCCCCCGACAGTCCCTGAATATGTAGGGTGGTATACCGTCGGGTCCTGCGGATTTCTTGGGCTTGAGACGTTGCAGAGCCCTACGCACGTCTCCCAGACGCAGACGGTCCAGCTGAACACGTGCCGCTGAGTTGTTAGCACCGGCGTCCATTACGCTAGCCTCCACATCGAGTTTTGCCTGTTCCGTGTGGTATACCGAATAGAAATACCGTGCAAATTCTGTGGCGCACTGGTGTCCACTCAAAACTTTTCCGTCTAGCGTGATGTACCGTGAGCTCGCTTTTCCCTGTTTAGATCTAATGTAGGTCCAAAATGCTTTTGGGTCTCTTAATAAATTATTTTGGATCCTGTCTTGGTACCTTTCGTGAGCTTCTCTAATCATACATTTAACTCTCGCCCTACACTCTGAAAAATATCTATAATTAATTTGAGATCGAGTTAATTTATATGGCTTGTGAAGAACGGCTTTTAGTTTAATTTCACGAATGATGTCGGCATTGTACCACTCTGGATATATATAACTAGCTCGTCCACACTGTCGCTCTTTCTTTGGAACAAAAATATCAAAAATAGAATTGATGGTATTATAGAAAAAATCTAAACTGCATTCTAAATCCATACCAAACATCGGTGTCCATTCTATAGCCGCCAATGACCTATATAATGACGGAAAGTCTGCCTTATTAAAGTTCCATTGCATCGGTGCATAATGCGCACTCGTATCAATATCAGTGTGTGGTGCCGGCACAGACGCCGACGGTGCAGGCGGCGCGTGTCTCGCCATCGCTGGCAGCGGAGCGCTCACCCTCAGCGGCGGGTGAAGGGGGTCCGGCGTCGTCACCAGCGACTCGGCCGCACTCACTCGTACCCCTTCCTACGTACTCAACACAAGATCTAGCTTACGACCCATGCAATTTGTTATTTCGTTATTCTGAGTAAATTCACAATAGGCCTTAAAATATTCATAATAATTCTTAACAGTTATTGGACAAGAATACAAATTAAAATCTCCCACAACTAACACGGCACTATACATATTACAATATTGTTCAATTATTCTAAACATTATCATATACTCCGTTTGGGTTATGTGTCAACTCGCGTAGCTGAAAACTCGACTATCGGCGAGTTTACAACTTAAAATTTCTGTGAGGTAGGTAATATCGCCATAATTTTTTTAAAATTTTCGGCGAGATTACCATGCCTCTTAGTGACAATAATAATTTCGACCAACATAACGAAAATAATTACCTATAGCTTTCATGTAATAAAACCTATAATAGTTTTTTTAAACAATACTTTATTATTTAATAAATAATCACCAAACATGAAAAAAATAACAATTCATGATAAAAAAATATGCCCCTGTCTGCCCCTTAGATTAAAGTGATGTAAGTAATTGTCCAAGATCAAAATCTGTTAAAGATGAAAAAACTAAAATTGATGACGCTTTTCGAAAAAAACCTAAATCATCAATATCAACAAGGTAAATATTAAACAAGAAAAAACGTTACTTAAAATCAAAGTTAATAGCGTAAATCTGAACACAGAAAAAACGTAAAATAATAATCATAATTAACTATTAATTAAATTTTATCGTGAGTAAGTAGGTATTTTATATTTGCGCCAGCTTTTCGATACAATGTCCTAGTGAGATCTCTTGATTGACCAGTTCCCGTACAATTATCTCAATTTTTATTTGTGTCAACTTAGCTTGTTCGGTTCTCTTTGTGATGTAACAATTTTTTTTCCACAGAGTAAAATAATAATCACTGTCTTTTTGAAGAGCGTTGAGAAACACTGCTATGTTAGGTTTTGCTGTAACTTTTTTGTTCAATCTGGAATTCCAGGCCTCTGTGGCGTTGTTTGTTTTATACTTCACATCGTGAAAGCACCATTTATTTGACAGGGAGGATGTAGGTTTTAACCATGTGCTTTCAAAATAACTGTTGAAGTTCATAACCTTTGTGTTGTTGTTCACCATTTCACGGAGTACGTATAGCCAGCCATCAAATACGAATTCGGTGGGTAGGTAAGAAAGCGCCATGCAACGTCTGACATGGCACTTCCATAATTTTAATTTGTATATCTCATGTTTCTTGGCTTTCCTTAACACAGCTTGCTTAAAATGGAACAGACATTCTTGAGTTTTTGCATTGGGAAAAACAGTATTGACAGCAGACATTGCACTGATTTCAAAATCAATCGTTACTTTAATTGGTTCAAATTCTGGTACTTGACTTTTACAAAGCCTAAATAAAGTTTCATAACTACTTTTTTTCTTATCCGGTAGGAGGGCGTAAACTGTAGGTATAATATTTATTGCATTATCACTGGTACTGCCTAAGTCTACGTGTATGGTATACAATTGTGTGAAAGGAGGAACAGCACACTTAAAGGTGCCATCACAGTATATGTATTTAGCGTGCCGCAGTACCTCTCGGCCTTCTTTGCTACAAAAATCTAACATCCTTGTATTTTTTTCCATATAGTCCGCGAACAACAAGTGTTTAAATTTGCCGGGAATACATATGTCTTTTAATTAAAGAAAACGTAATTTGCTTGTACCCAATGACTTGTTTCGGTGTTTATAAAAAGTTTTTTATGTTGTTAAACTCTGGCATTTTTTTAAAGTGCTTTGGTCAGAAAATTTCATTTCCTCAATAACATCTGAGTATATTATTGGCATTGGTGTAAGTTCATTACATGCCCTTTGTAAACAAATGTTTATTTTTTCTTTCACCACATTTCTGGCCTTGTCAGGTGTACAAGTGTGGAGCTCTTCTTTTATTATCATAGAATTTTCATTCACTACTAACTTTGCCGAGCAACATTTCCTAGACGCACAACGCCATGTTGTATGCCTGTTGTACGTTCCTCTTATATTATATTTGTAGCCATTGCACAAAAGTATTTGTCCTCCTCTTTGCGAAGTAATTATAGTTAACTTATGACCCTTGCTTGATAAAGGTTCACAGCTCATGACTAAAAAACAAAATGATGGAATGGAAATTTGAATGATTTCGTATCACTGAAATGTATTACAAAAGTAATGATAAAAATATTAATATACTTCTTACCTAAAAAGTGTGTCACAAATGCAGAATAGATATTATGTAGTTATTTTATTCAGATAACAGTAACGTGTATATTAACCCCAATCAATAATATAGCTAATTATAACTGTTATCCTCTTTAAACACAATATTATTTTATTTGCTATCACTTTAACAACGCATCAAATGAATGCAATGAGATTTGTAATAAAATATTTCATTTTACCCTCAAAAACAAAAATCAAGATAACAAAATTTTATTGATAACTTATTTTTTTCATGTTTAATGATTATTTATTAGTAACTAACTTTGCCGAGAGACTAACAAAATTTTAGAGACAAATTATTTCGCCACGGAGGCCTGGAATTCCAGATTGAACAAAAAAGTTACAGCAAAACCTAACGTAGCAGTGCTTCTCAACGCTCTTCAAAAATACTGATTGTTATTTTACTCTGTGGAAAACAAATTGTTACATCACAAAGAGAACCGAACAAGCTAAATTGACATAAATAAAAATTGAAATAATTTTACGGGAACTGGTCAATCAAGAGATCTCACTAGGACATTATATCGAAAAGCTGGCGCAATTATATTTTTTTTTATCATGAATTGTTATTTTTTTCATGTTTGGTGATTATTTATTAAATAATAAAGTATTGTTTAAAAAAATCTATTATAGGTTTTATTACATGAAAGCTATAGGTAATTATTTTCGTTATGTTGGTCGAAATTATTATTGTCACTAAGAGGCATGGTAATCTCGCCAATTTTTTTTAAATAATTATGGCGAGATTACCATCAAAGAAATTTAAAGTTGTAAACTCGCCGATGGTCGAGTTTTCAGCTTGGCGAGTTGACACATAACCCCTCCGTTTCGCTGCTACTTGGCGGAATGTAAACAACACAACAAAAAATAAAAACCTATTGCGTAGATAGATAGATAGATAGATAATTCTTTATTGTACACCAATAGATTACAGTAAAATTTGTAGTGAGCATGCATACAGTTTAATGTACAATGGGCGGCCTTATCGCTGGAAGCGATTTCTTCCAGGCAACCTTGGGATGGACAGTAGTGTAATAAAGCAAAAAATTTTGTGTAGTTAGCAAATAAACTAGAAACAAGGTTATAATATATTAAAATATACAAAAAGAAAGATAGATATGCGTACGTAAACAGTAGCGCCCACAAGCTCGAACTGTTGATCGTCTAACTTAACGTCCCCCGGTATCGCTATTCGTCGCATCTCGACGCCCGGTGTGGCCACTAAACACGCACCGCCTTGTTTGCGTCCGTCCGCTCGATCGCATCTAATGATATTGTAGCCAAGTGGAATTAGTTCTGTGTCGTAAATTGAATTATTGCATCCTGTTTCTGTTATGGCAATTAAATCCGCTTCCGATGTAAGTATATTATGATAACACTCTTCTAATTTCGTTCGTAATCCTTTTACATTCTGGTAAATGATATCAATACTGCTAGTGGCTACTGGGTTTGGTGTTTGTCTTTCGAAACCACACCCACTCACAGTATTCTATATTCACAGCCCAATTTTGTGGTTGACACAGTAATTCATATTTACTCTCTGGTACCGCAATGATAAAAGAAGCGTAGCCTCTTTCCGTCTTATGCTTTATTTTATCCACTTTGACATCCGCTTCCAGGCCACATATGTTTTTTACAAATTTTTCTAAGCTCTCTGTCGTAGTCTCAGTTTTCAGCCGCCATACATGCAAAAATTTCTTTCGCTCCAAGCCTTGAATTTCCATAAAAGTCGTGTTGCCTCCTCTTTTTATTTCACTGTTAGGGAATCTACTTTTTTTTCTATTGACTACTGTCCAATTCGTTTCTTCTCGTCCTTTAGTATTCATTTCACCCGCTTTTTCTTCCGTTCGGCTCAATGTCGCTAATACGTTAGATGACTTAGTGGCCACACACGCCTTCACCGGTTCGACCAATGACGATGGCTCATCTAAAGTAGATTGCAATGGCGCAGTTTGTTTTTGTTTACCTTTCTTTACGGTACTGGCGAAGGATTGCGATGACACTGACTGTCTCAGAGGCATTTCTCTGTCATCAAGTGTGGTCGTTTTATTCACATTCTCTTCTAAAACCTTGTTTCTTTCCGTAAGTATCTTGATTGTGCGTTCTAAGGAGTCTATACCTTTAACTTTTTCCTCAACTACCTTCATTGTATCTTTAAGTAATTTCAACTCTGTCTCTGTTTGCACGTATCTGTACAACAGCTGATCGTACTTTAAAATTTGCTCGTTCATAATTGATCTCACCTCGGATCGGAACTCCCTAAGCTCCGTCAATACGTTAGTCTCATTATCAATGATAGGTATGTCATCCAGACCACGGCTGCCGCCGCGGGTAGTGTTTACAAATCCGGTCGGTGTCGATGCCTGGCTTATGGTGTTTTGTGTGCGCACTGGTGTATCAGAATTACCTCGTTTAGGGATATCTCGCTTGCACTCCGGACATCGCCAACTGTTCTTGTGTTCCTTGGTGAAAGTGGCAAATTCTTTCTCGGATACCGCAAGACATTTAAGGTGGTACGTTCTCTTGCATTTTTGGTCAGCACATTTCATATATTGTGACACATCACTAATTTGTGTGTGACATCCATGGCATTTAGTCCCCATTTATCACAAATTTCACAATTTTATATTAATTAGGAGTTTAACACGTCCGTTCAGTTCGCGCTTTTTTTTTTTTATCTTAATAATAAAGAAGAAAATAATAAATCTTAGAAAACGCATACAGTATTTGTATTTTAATTTTATTTTACACAAAATCGCATATAAAATTGTACATAAATATAATATCAAACATAATAAAAAATAATAATAGGTACTTAATAAGGTAACCTCCTAAATATTGACAGCAAGGAGAGCTTTGGCTTCGTCGAATAGTGCTCTCGATATTGTTTCCGAAGTGTTTCTTAAACTTGAAATATATGGATCAGAAGTGTACAATAAGGCATGAAACACATCTTCATTAGTAGCCTCTCTTGAACATTTTCTAGAGTGATGAAGTCTGAATTTCTTATAATCCTTGTTTCTGGATTCTTGGACGTCTTCGGATAATTGACCGATCGGCAATATTGCAAAGTAATCAATTATTTTTTCCCCATGTATCAGAATTTTATGCACTGAAGAAGGCATGTAATACCAATTGTATTTACTTATATATAGTTGGGCTGTTACAAAGGCATATTCCCCAAATTTTTTGGAATCAATAGCCATTCCAGATGACATCGTTTGCAATATAATATACATACGTTTTATAAGTTCTACGTCAACACCTGTAATATCTGCAGAGCATGAATGACTCTGAAAAAACCTTCGAGCTGTGTTTCCATCATTGCTGTTTCCCGATCCTTGTCGAGGTTTGTCGATATGTAAGCCAAGTACCTCCCTAAACTGCTGTTGCACTAGCTTTTTCTTATCGCTCTTATCTTTTTTATTTTCAGGAGTAACTGCAGACCATTTTTGAAAAGATAAGTTGTAGGAAATGTGTAAAATCATCTCCATAATCCTGATCCAAGCGTGCAATGTAGAAAGTCCGTATTTAAATGAATTTTCGTTGACGTCACGAGCTGTAACACTGTTTGGGGTGAGATCAAGATAAACCAGGGTTAAAGATTATAAGGATGGTATATTTCAGTAATACAATTAGGATAACGATTAAAACTAATGAGGTGAATGGGATAAGATTGAGTCGCGCCCGATATGCTATCCGAAAGCGTACTGACTGTTTTACTTAGGTAATACATAAAATGTTCAATGCATATCGCGCGGTGTCGCAATTTCGCTGACATGATTATTTGTTCGGTGGATGACTCGAACATGCTCCCGAGGGAGAAAAAGGGAAAGTTAGTAAGTAGATATAGTTAAAGGGGTATGAAATTAATACTAACAAGGTGAAAACAATGTTTCAAAAGAACTAAAGTAGTTATGAAGGGTTAGTTTATTAAATGATGAAATAAAAGTAACATTACAAATTAAACTGCATCACTACAATGTAAGTCGGAAAGAGAAAACACGCGAAAGATCGGTGAGGAACCTCTATCTTCCTTTTTTTGTAAGCGCTCACTAGATAGCGCTACTCGCTTAGGGACACTGTTCACTTGTTTACTACTAGATTGCCCATGTTGCCTAATTTCACTGCACTCAATCACTACACTTTCCGTTTCTGCGGGTGGAGAATGCAATGCAGTCGCTGCAGAGACAGTCCACGGCACTGTTGTAGATGGGGCAAGATTTACTCTACGTTTCCTTTGCCGCCAACGTTTAAAACAGTAAGCTGCCACCAATCCCGATATTCCAAATATGATGAAATACGTAACAGCATAAAGATGGATATCGTGGTAGGAGATATCTGAGCTCAAAGGTTCACTCTTCTTCATGATCTCAATACTTCTTTTAATAGCTTCAAATTGCCTGAGATTGTCAGAGTTATTGAGGTTAAGCTCATTTGAAGTTTCTGGCATACTGACATTTATTATGTGATTGATAGGTGAAATTTCCGGTGAGATAATCCTTGTCGTCGTGCTAATTTTACTAGACAATCTTTTGCTTGTATATACAGTGAAATCATCTGCTTTTAATAAACAGCCTTCTGCAACGCGCAGCAGACCAGCACCTGACAGCCTGACTGCCGTAACTTGGCTTTCGCACAGGAGTTTGACGTTACATTCATTGCAACATAAATAATAATATTTGTTTCCTGATGCTAATTCTCTCCAGTCATTCACGCACGGGGTAGTTGTGGTTTTACAAGTTCTTGTGCTTGGGATCGTTACACAAAGACTATGATCATCTTTCATGTGGTGAATTGGTCTTCTGATGTGACACAGAATAGTTACAGGGTTTTGTAATACGCATGACTGCAGTTGAGTTTCTGTGATAGGTAAATACGAGTCCTTTCTCATGTTGATTGCTGCCAATTCTGAGATAGTTACGACCTTCATCATCATGTTATCTTGCACGATGCGTGGGACCGGTATAAGATTGTATATTTCGTAAAGATCTCTTTCAATCAGGGGTATTCTTATTTCTATAATTAGGTACCTGGCAGAGTATTTGGCTCTTACTTTGAGCAAGCTGTAAAGGTCTTTAAGGTCAAAGTTGTCGACAGGTACTACCAAGTCTCCGGATATTTGTGCTGATATTGTGCTTAGTTCTGCTCTGAGTTGCCTGGGAGATATCAAATGAAAATCTAATTTTCCACTATAAATATCAGTTACTGTATCCAAAATTGAGTCCTGGATTCGCCTTAGGGTATACAACAAGTTGTTTGCAGTGAAAGCTGAGGTTATGAAGTCTGTGAGGACCGTTATATTTTGCACTTGCTGAGTAAGATTTATTAAAGAGTCTTGGAGATGATTAAGCCTTTGATTTATAAGCTTATGGTGTTTGTTTATAGTATTCTCCATTCTTTTCATGAGATTAAATTCAGCCTCAACGACAGACGTTTGGTTTTTCCAGAGGTTGTATAAATGGTTTTCATTATGCCTCAGAAGGTCAATGTCCTTCTCATATTTATCTGCAAATCGTTGGTCCAACACTCCGAATAAACTATTTGCAACGTAGCCTACTCCGTCTATCAAGCCGCGTCGCCGGCGCTTCTTATTAGTCATAAACGAGTCCTTCATCATAACAATATTATCATAATGCTTAATTTCTTCGAACTCGTGCTCGAGCTGTAACATGACGCCGTCGCAAGGTGTTTGTGTTCTAATCGTTGAGCATAAGGTTTCAAGATACTTGATATACTTTAATAACGCCGCCGTTCCTTCTTGATAAGGACTTGTGTCATAGTAGACTATTAAATGCCAATCATCCCTTATTAAATGCATATTAGATAATTTATCGAAGTATACCCTGTTGTTTGTCAACGGGGTAAAGTTGTAGGATGCATTAGCTGTGCTTATTAGTGACAGCAAAAATAATGTTAAGGATAGGACTATAGCAGAGAATGATATAGGTCGGTTTTTCTTTGCCATTGACGGCGTATTATCATCATTTCGGACGTTTGGGTCTTGGTCATTTTTATTTGTTGGCAGTAACGACAGTTTTACAACTGGGCGTTTTAAGAGTCCGTTCTTTGTTTTAAGTGTGACGACTCTCACATGTCCGTCACTTCCGGGATGCAGCGCTACTATGCGGCCTAGACTCCATTTCCCAGGTGGAAGGTTGTCATCCTTTATAATAACGATGTCGTTAAGGTTGAGATCTTTCTGATGCTGTCGCCATTTGGATCTTGTAGAAAGTTGCGAGAGGTAGTCGATTTTCCACTTATCCCATATATCCTGATAGATTTTTTGAGTCAAATGCCATCGTGTTCTGAGGTCATGCTCTGTTTCGTAGATAGTTAGGTTGGGACCGCTTGCCAAAAAGTGAGCTGGGGTCAAAAACTCTAAATCTTCCGGATCTTCTGTCAGAGGGCACAGGGGTCTGGAGTTCAAACTAGCTTCGAGTTGTGATAATAGGGTAGTGTATTCCTCGTAGGTTAGTTTTTGTTCTCCAACGACACGCTTAAGATGATGTTTCAGACTCTTTACTGCAGCTTCCCAGAGGCCGCCAGCAGACGGCCAAGATGGAGCATTGAAATGCCACTCAATATTCATTTCAGAGACGGTCGAGGTTACTTCTTGGCCAGACAAGATGTTGGAGATTTCGGCAAACTCTTGTTTTAAAATTTTGTTGGCACTTATGAAGTTGGTTCCCTGATCACTATAGATATGCCCAGGAACTCCTCTTCTGGCCGACATTCGTCGAAGCGCGGCAATAAATGCAGATGCTGTGAGATCAGAGACGATTTCTAAATGTATGGCTTTAGTTACCATACAAACAAAAACTGCTACATAACCTTTACAGGTTTTGATGCCACGGCCTTTGTTTGCCTTAATAAAAATATGTCCAGTGTAATCTATTCCAGTGTGATAAAACGGTCGATTGGGAATCAAGCGAGCTGGAGGTAGGTCACCCATGATTTGATGCTGCGATATGGGGTTATTTCTTTTGCATTTGACACACATTCTTAATCGTTTTTTTGTGACTCTGTTTCCTCCGAGAATCCAATATTTAAGTCTTATGAATCCTGTAGTCATTTTTACTCCACCGTGGAATACAAGCTCATGAGACTCGTCTATGATAAGATCTGCCAACTTCGATTGATTAGGAATTATGATGGGATGCTTCATTTCAGGATCAAGATTCGAATGTTTAAGTCTGCCTCCGACACGTAGTATTTGATTACTGTCGAGCATGGGATTGAGATTTAGGATCTGGCTTTTATTGTTTAGCGGTTCATTATTATTTAGCCGCGATATCTCGTCATGAAAATATTCGTTTTGAACGTGCTTAATTAACATTTCTCTGGCTGTCCTTATATTTTGCAGAGTAAGATAATACGTACGGTGCCTCTTGTAAACAATAATGTCGATGAACTTGTTGATGTAAGCTAATACTCGAGTAACTTTCCGTAAGGTGCTATATTTTTGCAATAGTTGATTGATTATGAAATTCTCGGGGTTTATAATGACTGTATTCACATGCTCCTTTTTTCTGAGTTCTGCACTAATAATGCTGGAATAGATCGGCTTCTTGTGCGAGTCTTTAGGCCTATATTGTGGTAACCAGTCAGGCCCCTGCCACCACAGGGAGTGATTGAATAGTTGGGCAGCAGATAAACTTCGAGTTGCGCAATCTGCGGGGTTCTCTTTAGATTTGACGTAACTCCATTTATTCTTTGGGATTGTTTCGGTAATAATTCTTACGCGATTCGCAACAAAAGGTTTCCACTTCTCCGGTTTGCCACTTAACCAGCCTAGAACAGCCGTTGAATCAATCCAACCATAAACATGCACCTTATAACTCGACAGGGATGAGATGATTTTTCGCATAAGCTTTGACAACAACAGAGCGCCGCAAAGTTCCAGCCGCGGGATCGACTGTGGGTTTTTCAGCGGGATTACTTTAGATTTCCCTGCTATAAGGGTCACGTGTGTTTCATTTTCTCTTTGTATTCTGCAATACACGACGCAAGCGTATGCTTTTGTGCTAGCGTCGCAAAAGCCATGGAGTTCAATGATATCTTTTTCTTGAGTTTGAATCCAACGTGGTATTTTAAATCGAGATATTTGAGAAAGATCGGCTTGAATATTTATCCACTCTAAAGCAATTTCTTGAGGGACAGGGTGGTCCCAACCCAGATCTGATTTCCATAGTTCTTGGAACAAGATCTTAAGTTTTATTGTGACTGGTGCCAACCAGCCCAAAGGGTCAAAAATCTTAGAAATTTGAGATAAAAATTGTCTTTTGGAGAGGGCTTCTTCTGAATTAAATTCAATAGGATGAAAGATAAATTGGTCGATTTTAGGTTCCCATCGAAGACCTAAGGTTTTCGTGGACTCCGGTTGTTTGAAATCGAAGTCTTCCATTAATGGTGCGTCCGAACTCTCTATTATCTCCGGCAAGTTAGATCGCCATTTTCGGAGATTAAACCCTCCAGACCTAAGGAGGTTGTTCATCTCTTCTTTAAGCTGCTTGGCTGCTTCCACTGAATGTTCACCGTGCATGAGATCATCCATGTAAAATGAGTGTTCTAAGATGTCCGGAGCCCTGCTTTGTGGATAGCTTGACCTTTCATCGGTGGCCAGTTGCTTTAGTGTCATCATGGCCAAGAAAGGAGCGGCTTTTGTGCCATAGGTAACAGTCGCTAACTGGTATTCCTTTAAAGGTTCATATTGATGATTCCGCCAGATGATTTTTTGATATTTCTGATCATCGGGATGTAACCAGATTTTGCGAAACATTTTTTCTATATCTGCTGTAAAAGCGTATTTAAATTGCCTCCACTTTAAGATAAGGCTCTGCAGGTCTTGTTGTAAATTGGGTCCTCGGCACATAAGATCATTGAGGCTATAACCACTTGAGGTTTTTGCTGAGGCATTGAAAACAACTCGCAATTTAGTGGTGGATGACTCAGCTCGTTGAATGCAATGATGCGATAAATAACAGTCCGGCTGTACATGTGATTCAACGGGTGTCATATGTCCGAGCTCTAGGTATTCAGAAATAAACGTTTTATAATCACGTTGCAATGTTGGTTGCTTACATAACTTCCGCTCTATTTGGAAAAATTGAGCAATCGATTTTGTTTTCGACTCGCCTATATTTTTCTCAAAATTTTCTTTAAAAGGGATTCTAACGATGTAGCTTCCGTCTTGTCGTCTAGAGGTTGAAGCTTGGTAATATTCAATGCACTTTTTATCTTCTTCTGATACCGCTGGGGCTTCCTGAATGTCCTCTACTTCCCAAAACTGCTGAATATCTTGAATGTTATTCAGGACCACATTGCAATGGTAGGTTTTATAGTTACCGCTTAAGATCCATCCTAACTGGGTTTGTTGGGCAATGGGTAACATACCGTCCACTCGACATATACCATCCATGAGAATAGTGGAATAGATATCGGCCCCAAATAATATATCAATAGGCCTACTTTTGTAGAATTCGGGATCGGCTAGAGTTATTTGATTTAGCGTAGGCCATTCTGGCTTAGGTAAGGTGCAGGTGGGTAAGTTATTTATAAGGCTATTCATTATATACACATCCGTATCAAAGATGAAATCGCTTTTCAACGATGAACATTTGATGGTGATCATGCCCTTACAGTTATTTTCCTTATTTCCTATTCCAGAGATATACCCGTTACATTTACGTCGCGGTAGTTTAAGCAACTGAGCGGCGCTTTCTCTGATGATGGATGTTTGAGATCCTTGATCTAAAAGAACTCTCATTTTGTGGTATGATCCATCCGCAGCTTGTACTTCAATGATTGCTGTGGCAAGCAATATTTCAGATGGTTTTTTAAGAAGCGATGCCACGGTGCTACCTTCTTGCTGCTGTGGTTGCGATTTCGTAATCGTTGCTACGTTTGACCCAGGTCGATTTGGCGTGAAAGCTTCATGCAAAATGGTATTGTGTTCTTTATTGCATTCTCTGCATCTTATTTCCGAGAGACATTTTTTGCCTTCGTGGTAATGTAAACAATTGATGCAAAGGTTTAAGTTGGCAACCGCATTTTTCCGTTCATTTGGTTGCAAATTCAGCAATTTTTGACATGCATGAATTCGATGCTCGTTGGCGTTACAAATAGGGCATTGCTTGCGATTGCTAATTTTGCGTTTAGACTTTGACGATTGCGAAACTTGGTTTGTTGCATAGTTCGTCTTTGGATTGTTACGTTTAAAATTGAAACCTTTTGAAAATGATGTTTTGTTGTAGTTGCTGGGCTGAGAGGGGTGAGATTTCTGCGTGGAATTTTCCATCTTCTTACGCGAAGTTTCTAGCATCATAAACTTGGTTTCTAAGAAGTTAAGAAAATCATTCAGGACGGGCAACTCTCGTGGGGTCTTTAAAGATTGTAGATAGTCCTCGTATGTATTCGAGTCCAACCGTTGAGATAATATACATACTAGGAAAGGATCCCAAGAAGATACATCTACTCCCAGATTCTTGATAGCATTCACGCTCTCGTACGTAGTGTCATGAATGCGTTTTATGTGATTTGATGACTGCTGCTGGCTTGTAGGGATATTCATAAGGTTATTAAAATGAGAAGTGAATATCAGTCGTTTATTGTTATAACGATGATTGAGGATATTCCAGCTCACGAGATAATTATCAGAGCTTATTTGGAGATGTTGGATCATTGTTTCAGGCTCACCTTTGACCTTACTCTTTAGAAATTGCATCTTCTGAGCATTTGATAAAGACGGGTTGTTATGCACTGCTTCGATAAAAAGGTCCTTGAACGAAATCCACTTATTGTAGCCTCCCTCGAAGGTCATTATCTCGATTTTAGGGGTAGTTTTTTCTATATGCGCAACGGACCACATTTTCTTATTGATGTCTTTCTTGATTTTGTTATAATATTTCTCATAATGAGTAAATTGCTCTTCGTACTCGGGGTTCGTTCCGCCAAACTCATTGTCCAGTTCCCAGTGAAGTGAATCAATAGCCACCCAACGAGACTGTACCGACTTCAAGATGTCTTCAAACTCCCATTTTTCCATGACGAGATCAAGGTCGATATCGGAAGTAGTTCTCAAGAATGCTTTAAAGTTAGTAGCTTGCCTTTTGAACAGCCCTTCGGCTCTACCCACTTCCAAAGCTGGGGTTTCAGAAGCAGCGTGAGATGCGAGGTTTGAGGTTTGAGGTACCGCCAGAGGTTGGAATGTAGGAGGTTTTAAATCAGTGACTTGCGGTTTGTTTGCGAGAGGATTATAGCTCTGAATAGCAGTTTTTATGTTGCTATATTTTTCTTTCATTTGATCGTATTGTTAGTACTGAAATATGAATGAGATTGATCACCAAAAGATAGCAAAGTCATATGATTATTATGGAACTCTGTAAAGTATTGTTCCAAGGTAGCTAACCGACGACGTAAGTAGTCTGAGGTCTTGCGCTCTCCACCATCCTTCTTAAAGTTGATGAATAGCTTATCTACGGCTTCGATTAGTTGTTGTTGGGTTGATAAAACGTCGTCCATATCTGACATTTTAAAAGATAAAAAGGAGACCTTACTTTGCACTGAAGGCTTCTTTGTAGATCAAATGTCCTCGCGATGTCAGCAAGAACAAACCTGGAGTAACAGCGCGTTGAGATGTCGCGATGTGTTCTAAAAACCGGGTTCAGCAGGATGATGGCACGTTTCCGTCCGGAGTGCCGAGATCAAAATGGGATCACAGGAAGATGAGATTTTGGATAGTAAATCCACTCCGTTCTGTTTGCAAGTTCCAAGCGACACACTCACACGGCACGTTTAGTAGATATAAGCGACGCGTAATTGTCCCGCTTCGATAGCTCGAAGGACCAATGTTTGGGGTGAGATCAAGATAAACCAGGGTTAAAGATTATAAGGATGGTATATTTCAGTAATACAATTAGGATAACGATTAAAACTAATGAGGTGAATGGGATAAGATTGAGTCGCGCCCGATATGCTATCCGAAAGCGTACTGACTGTTTTACTTAGGTAATACATAAAATGTTCAATGCATATCGCGCGGTGTCGCAATTTCGCTGACATGATTATTTGTTCGGTGGATGACTCGAACAAACACCCTCCAAGTCGTTCATCTGTCGAGGAGTAGCACCACAAACAGTACAAGATGCGCTCGAGCGAGTTTCAGTTAGAACTCGTGCTACTTTACCATCAATCATAGTTAAAAATAGGTTATCCGTCACTTTAATTACATTACTATCCATATTTATCAAAGAAGGAGACAGATTTTGTATTTGACGGTTGACATCAGCCACAACAAACACTGTTTTTTCAGGAGTTTCTTTGGCAAATTCTAACAATATAGGTCTGCAATATCGGACAGATGAGCAAGTTTCGTTCTTCCAAACAACACTGTTAGTTACTTCGTCTATGAGTCTAATGGGTACAAGAGAAGCAATGAAAAGGTTGGCATCGGATATAAGATCGCTTTCTTCCGGCAAAACTTGTTTGTACTCACTCTGACCTGAGGAGCCATCACAGCCCCATTTACAGAATAATTTAAGGTTTTTCAAACTGTCTTTGTAAACTGAATCAATTAGTAATATACGTGCTACCGTATGATCCAACAAATCCTGTAGATTAACTTTTGCACTTATATTAGTAATGGTTATGCTTGAATTAGGAGAATAACACATTTTTTTTGCTTCAGCTAGGGTTGCATAAGACGGAAATATATTGCAATTTTTATCCGCCAAACTAACTCGCAGTTTCCCATACTGTTCTTTACTGAGGTCTAAATCAATAAATGTCCTTAATGCTTCTTCCTTTGAGAATGGTGTTACTTCTTCGGGGATTTCCGTTGCGTATTTAAGTATTTTTTTCTTCTCATTTTTTGTTGTAGTTCTTATTATGTTAACGATAGCGGCCTCGTCTGTCTCACCCATAGATCTTAACTCCTGAGCATATGAATTGAGTACACAATTGAATCCGTGCTCTTGTATTAATTCCATATTTTTTCGCTTCTTTGTTTTATCTGAACAATCATCGTAAGGTTTTGAAGGTCTGCCTCCAGTACTTCCAGACGAGCTAGGTTCATCAACAGAGCCACGACACTCTAGGGGAACACTAAATAAGCCATCTAGCCATTCAGCGTTATACTTTCGAAACGTTCTTTTACTCGGTACGCTTTTCTCCAGCGTTGATTACATTGAGTCAGCAAATTTCTTTGAATGTAAGAGATCACAGTTGCCTTATTATCTTCTGACAAATTAAAATTTTCTTCTAAGTAGGCTTCTATAGTCTGCCCTCTAACCAACCAATAGCACAATTCTCGTTTATTACAAACAAATTCACTCAATTTTGGATATTAGTTAAGCTCAGAAATTGTTATTTACTAGAACTGCTTTTTGGGCAGTTGAGTGTCTGGTTACTGACTGTGATGTTTTCAGGATTTGACTACTTTTATAGGTCCCTCAAATAGGTAGGTAAAGATAACAAACCAATATGCATTCTTCTATAACCAACCTTTATCAACTTTGACCAAACTTGATAAGTGACCACATCTTGCTTATCAAACAAGGTGGTCAAAACTATATCAACCACATAATAAACTATAAATAACAGTTACCACTGTAATTATTTTGCTATCAATTTAACCGTAATAGATAGTTAAGAATTTTTTTTTATTTTTTATATAGGTCACGTCAATTGGACTTCGCCTTGCCTGATGGTAAGCTGAAGGTAAAGTCCCAGAAAAGAGGGTCACCATTACTTACACATACCGTGTGACAATGGTGACACTCAGCTTGACGGCCTCATCATATGCTTTTTCACGCCCCGCTTAAAGGACCCGGGACTGTAGGAAGAAGGAAACACGTGAGCTGGTAATGAATTCCAGGCCTTCATGGTGCGACAGAGGAAAGAGTCTCCGAACCACTTGGTTCTTGAGCGGATGTTTTGCACCGTGTGCGGATGACATCTAAGACCTGCACGTGTTGTCCTGTGTAGGAAAGGGGAGGGTGGGACTAATTGTACGAATACGAGTACGAAGCGATATACGAAGTAGAAGAAAAACGCAATGCTTACCTCGTCATACATTTCTGAAGTTATTTCGAAAAGTGCAAAAGAGCTGCCACTTTTTATAAATTTATTTTGTAATAGAATAAATAAAGATTATAATTCAATAAATAGCTCAACATCGGCAGGCGTCGGTAAAGACTAAACCACTTGTTGAAAAAAAATATATCTCAAAAACGTATGTCATCTTGAATTGTGTTCGATAGTTTTATTTTAATATAACAAATATTAAATATTATTTTCGTATCAAAATAAGGAGATTATAAGCATTCCAAAAATGTATAATACTTGTAGACTTCCGTCAAAAGTTTACGAGTAATGTGACGTTGAACTGGGCCAATATATTGCACCCGTAGTGATACCTCTGAATGTGAGTTAGGTTGAATGCTGATTTTTATATTATTTTTAACAATTACAATAAAATAAATTATGCCAATCGCAAGATAATATATTAGACTATATAAAACGATTAATTAAATTCCTTGTATTCGACTTTCGCTTAAAAGGGTTTTGAGACGGTGTTGTATGGGGCTTTCTTTTTTTTTTTTTTTTATATAGGACACGTCAATTGGACTTCGCCTTGCTTTCCCATAGTGCGGCGCCGCGTTATCCATTTGGAATAACGGGGCCGAAACTAAGACCCTCAAACTTGCTCTCTCGCCGCACTGCACCGTCTATCAGGCCGAGCTCCAGGCCATTAGCAAAGCGACCAGTGAGGTCCTCAGACGCGGCGCGGCCACTTTTGGCGTTCTCAGCGACAGCAGAGCCGCACTCATTACGGTAGTGAACCATCGCGCCCTCCACCCGCTGGCGGTTGAAGCCAGGCAGAACATCAAGCGGGGCTTGGCCCAGGGCAAAGAAATCAGCGCCTCCTTCTGCGAGCAAGTAATGCTCGTGAAGGAGGAGGCGGGGCAGGAGCGGCAGCGGGAGCGACGAAGGATCGCAAGACAAGCTGCCCGCGTACGAAGGCCGGGGTGCGAGGAATATGCCTGTCAACCTCACCTTCGGCAACCAAAGCGACCCACAGGCGGCGTGCGTTTTAGTCGGTTCGAGTCCGACATAACCTCCTCCACCGGCTCCGGTGGGGAGGTATCCGTGGGGATTTTGCGCACGTAAAAGAAAAAAAAAAGGGCAAGGAAATTTCCTTGTTCTGGGTCAAGGCCCACGTAGGGTTGGAGGGCAATGAACGAGCCGACCAGCTCGCTAAAGAGGCGGCTTTGCGGTCAAAGGTAGCGCCACACTATAGCTTGTGCCCCGTTTCATTCGTGAAGCGGGGTCTACGTCAGATCTCGCTTGGCGAGTGGAACGACCGGTACAAGTCGGGTGAAACTGCTTCCGTGACCAAGCTCTTTTTTCCATGCGCGGTGGCGGCGTACAGAATCGTCCTCAAGATGGGGGTCGCCGGCACAACGACTCAGCTGCTAACAGGGCATGGTGGGTTCTCCGAATACTTGACACGTTTCAAGTGCAAGGATAACCCATCATGCACCTGCGAACCGGGGGTAGATGAGACCGTCGTGCATCTCGTCGTGGACTGCCCGATCCACGCGAGGGATCGTTTCAATCTGCAGAACCAAATTAAATTAGATATAAATATGGAAAACTTACCAATACTGCTCACTGAAAATTACAGGGATTACTTCCTGGAATATTGGGAAAAGATTATTAAAGTAGTAAATAAGCGAAATAGCAGTTAAGGTTGTCACCAATGGATATATTACTAAATATCCCAAAGTGGACACACATATAGAAGATAAGCCAAGAAGTATAAATTGTTAGTAGTAAGATTTATAGTTAGTAAGAAAATGTAAGTTTGATATATACCCGTATTTTAAATTTGAAATAGAATAAGATAAAGATAGAGAATAAGTAATAGATGTAAAAAACTTTTTGAATAAATATAAAAGAAAATAATAAATAAAAATTAAAAATAAATAAAAAGCAGGATAAGCCCCGCCCCCATCCACCTATTCCCCGTGAATGCGTGATCATAGCGTGAAAGTACGTGAAGCATAAAAGCGGGAACTGGAATGTTACTAGAGGACTGGAATGAAAGCGAGATAGAATTAAAGAAATAGTAGTAGTTAAGGAATTGCTGTGAACCCTGAGTGGGTTAAATAATGAAAATAAAAGACTAGGGACACATCTCCATTGTGTAGAGTAGGCTCTGGCGACTTACCTTGTATACAGCCCAGAGGTGTTAGAAAAAAAAAAAATACTATCGATTGTATCGATAGCACCGTTAGTTGTTGTTCAATACTCAATGTACTATTATCAATTCAGCATCAATAGTATCAATACTATTGATGCTGAATAATACAATGACAATCGATAGCATCGATAGTATCGATAATATCGATTGTTTTGTTTTATCGATAGTGGCATTTCCTTCAATAGTATTGGTTAGAGTCTGTAGTTATTAATGGGTACTAGAATTGTGAGCATAATTTCAAGAGGGTACATTGATAAAATTTAAGTTGGTAGTTGTCTACCTACACTCAAAGTGATATTATTGTGCACTGTGTGTATTATCTCGTCAGTCGTCAGTCAGCATTGTTCATAGTGTAACTAAACGTAACCCATTAATTAAATCGGCACGAAAATGGATTCAGAAATATCTGAAAGTACATCGCATAAAAAAAATCTGCTATGTGGAATTTTTTTATTAAAAAAGGAGCGGACAAAGTAATTTGCAAGGAATGTAGAACAGAATTTAAATATAGTAACAATACGTCTAATATGAAAGACCACTTGAAGAGGAAACACCCGGAAGTATTAATATCAGCAAATTCAACCCAAACCACAGATCTAAATGAAACTAGTGAAATCAATGCAAGTAGTGGCGCTTTAAAATACGCTGAAAATTCCACAAGAAAAAAGATGCTCGATACCAAATTCACTAAAATGGTAGCCATAGACATGCAGCCCCTTCGTCTGTTTGATCTGTTTCTGACACGAAGGATTAAAGGAATTTGTGACTGCTTTAGATGCAAAGTATGAAGTGCCCGGAAGGACTAAGTTATCAACTAAACTTCACCCGAAATTTTATATAAAAATGAAGTTACGATTGACGGAGATATTGCAAGAAATCAAATATTTAGCGATTACTACTGACGCTTGGACATCAACGAGTAATGAAGGTATCCTTGCTCAATACTCAATACTCAATACATTTATTGCATTCCATAATGTGATACAGATGACAGATTAAAATGAAGTTACAATTATGGACCCTGTCGGGCACAGCACAATGTTTGGAGAGAGGGATAATTTACTATTATACAGTTTCATTACAATTTTAATTTTAGATATATATTAAGTTTTTTATACCTTGTCATTTGAAGAGTGATGATATGATACTGATTATGATGTGAGCAGAAGTTTTAATCACTGTTCAAGAGTAGGTATATACAATAAGGGAATTTAAATATAGGCAATATTAACTGATAATAATAAATTTAGTTCTATGTCGTATTAACTTTTTTAGTTTCATTAAAAATATAAATTACTAGTCTCTCAATACATAATGTTTTAAAAATTTTGAACACATGCAAAGTGAACATGATTAAAAAAAAAAAATGACAGTATTAAATAACAATTTAGATGTTAATACAAAATACAAAATGTTTATATCAGATGTCAAACAAAATACCATCAAAATCATATCAAAATACAAAAGTCAATTAGCAATGTCAACATAAAATACCAAGGTCAATTTTATAACACATGCAAAGTGAACATGATTATAAAAAATGACAGTATTAAATAACAATTTTAGATGTCAATACAAAATTGAAAATGTTTACATCAGATGTCAAATAAAATACCATTAAAATCATATTAAAATACAAAAGTCAATAAGCAAAGTCAACATACAATACCAAGGTCAATTTCATATTCAAAGTTCAGTATACAAACAAAATTTTAATTTATTCGATGTCAATATTATATTAATAAATAATTTTTCGTTCTAGTAATAATGTTTATAATAATATGTTTATGTTAGGATGTATATTATATTTAATATAATCAATGTCATTCTGAATTGACTATTTATTTATTACGTGTATTTTAGGGTTGTGACTAGTTTTTATCATCAAAGTATTCCTGTAAGCTGTAGTAGTTTTTACTTGATAGGAAGTTTTTTAACTTGTTCACAAAAATGCTAAATTGTTCCTCATTTTTAATGGGCTCGGGCAATCTATTATATATTTTTATTGACATGACCAAAGGACCTGAAGAATGCATTTCGAGTTTGGAGGTAGGTAGATTCAGTCTATTTTTATGTCTCAGTGCATACCTAGTTTGTATGTTTTCACGTGTAGTGTAGTGTTCTGGATATTTCCGGACAAACTTACATACCTCCAAAATATACATGCAAGGCAATGTTAATATTCCCAGGCTCTGAAAGTGGGGCCTACAAGTGTCTGTCGGTTCTATATTTACTAATATTCTTATTAGTTTTTTTTGTTGAGTAAATACAGTTGGTGCGTCTGTACTGTTTCCCCATAAAATGATGCCATATGTCAGCCAAGAGTATGCATAGGCGTAGTAGGTAACCAAAGCCGTTGCCAAATCGGTGGTCTTCTTAACTTCCCGTAGGGCATAGGAGAACCTTGATATCTTGGCTCTTACCTTTTTGACGTGCGGCTTCCAACTAAAGTGAGTGTCTATGGTTAAACCAAGCAAGTTGAATTCTCTAACAGCTTCTAATTTTATATTGTCATAGGTAAAGTCTACAGCCAGTGGTGGTTTTTGGTGAGGGTGGAAAGGTATTAGTTTAGTCTTTGTATAGTTAATTTCTAATTTATGCTCAGTCATCCAAGCCGACTCCGACTGGTTCACCAATATATAAAATGGCAGTGTTAATTCTTTAGCACAATATCTAAAGAGGCTGGGTGGAAACTCGTCGATACCATGGCTCATTTTACTACTTAAATTTCTTAAAATTGTGATAATTTCGTAAGGCTCTACAGGACTGAGAAACATAGTGTTTTCTGTAGGGTGGAGCACTGATGTGCCATTTGCCTCTCTACTTGATATAGGGGTGGCTATGTCGCCAATTGACGTGAAAAAGTGATTAAAATGCTCGGCTATCTGTTGGGGTTCACATATAAGGCTATTGTTAGTTTTTAATTCTATATTCTGATTTTCTTTTTTAGTTTTTTCGCTCATTTATAATACTCCACATTGCTTTAGTTTTATTAATAGATTTTACTATCTTATTTTTGTAGTGAAGTTTTTTCGAAGTGATGACTACCTTTTTTAGTATTTTTTCATAGTTTGTAGTTTTTTTTTTTTATACCACTTAGTTGGCAGACAAGCACACGGCCCACCTGATGGAAAGTGGTTACCGTGACCTATGGACGTCTGTAAAACCAGAGGAGTCACAGTCGCGCTGCCAACCCTGTAAGTACAGAGTTTCTGTGCCGTCAGCAGAAGATTATTTGTTTTTTGTGTGAGCAATTTGAGGAGTCGTTTATTTCTGCAAGAAAGCCTAATACCCACTGTTAGCCAATGTTTTCTAAATCGACTTTTTAGCTTTATTTTTCTCACTGGCATGCATATATTGAGTATATTAGTAAGCGTGTCTTTAAAAGCATTGTAGTTCTCATTAATATTTTTATTATTTGATATAATGCTATGCCAGTCCTGTTCCATTAAGTTTAGTTTTGAATTTTTCCATATTTGTCTCACTAAATATTCTTTTTTTTTTGTATGCCACCTAATCGGTTGTGTTTGAAGTAGTTCAAGATGAATGCTAGTCCCATTGTGGTCGGAAAAGCCTAATTTTTATACAGTGGTATAAAATTTTATGTTGTTAAAATTTGTGAAAATCAGGTCTATGCAGGTTGAAGTGGTTTTCGTAATGCGTGTGGGATATTTTATGTGTTGCGTGAAATTATACTCTAGCATGAGATCAAAAAATGCATTCGTTTTTGTCGTTTTTTCAAAGTAATTAATATTGAAATCTCCACCTATAATTACATTTGATGTTGAGTATTTATTATTTATATATTTTAAAATTTGTTTCAGCTTACTTGTGAATGTTTCTTCCTCTCGTCCATTCCAATATAAAGATAATAACAATAAATTTTCTAGTGGTAACTCGCATGCACACACCTCTATAACATACTCCACAGACATGTTTGTTATTGAATGTTTACATATTGTATGTGTTCACGAAGTAGAATGCAAACTCCTCCGCCATTGTAGTTAGTTCGGGTATATGAGGATGCCACTTTGTAGTCGGTGATCTGGATAGTTTCTAGCTTTTCACTTGTTAACCAGGATTCTGATATGCATATAGCCATATAGATCGGGTGATCTGTTATGAAGGCTTCCAGGGTATGTTGTTTGTTGTAGATACTTTGCATATTTTGGAAGAGTATTTTAAATTGTAGGTCTGTTTTTAAGAAAGGAATGATTTGGTGCCTCGTAATTGGATTCTGTTTGGAAAGTTTGATTGACTTGTTCTTCTTGTAAAGTGCAACTTTGTCCAATTGTTTGAATATCTTTTTTGTTTTGTACGTCACTAATAAGCTTTCCGTTTATAAAAAGTTTATTATTACGGATTATCGCATGTTTGCCTTCCTTTCGGGCTTTTATCATATCTTGTCTTAGTATATATCTTTCCTTACGGTCGTTTTCGCTCAAGAATTCCGATATAAAAATGTTGGTTCCTTGGAGACAGTGGCTATTTTTTATTATATAAGTTGTCAATCTTTTACTTAAAAATTCTATAACCAGCGGTCGGTTGTAATTGGTTTGTCTACCTAGTCTATACATTTCTTCTATATAGCCAGTTACGTCTAGTTGCATGGTGTTATTGAAGAGTTCTATGAGTCGTTCGTGTAGATCGTATTCCGGCTCCCTATAGTACTCCGCAAAGCCGTATATCACTATCTTTTTGGTATTGTTTTCCGTACATGGTGTTGCAGGTGTCGTTTCTTTTGGTGTTGATAAGTATCTAATTCCTCTTTTCAAAGATTCGTTCTCGGTCTTTAATTTGTTTATGTCATCTTTTAATAGCTCAATATCTTTTATTCTTTGGTCATTTTGTGCAGACAAATACTTAAATTTTCTATCTATGTCTTCTCTTAATAGACCGACCGCCTTTTTAATCTCAGCTTGAATTGTACATTGTAGTTCTGATATTATTAGATTGTTGTTTTCCTTCAGGCGTTGTATAATGACCTCATTCAAATTTAGGAGTGTGAGTGTTGTTTGTACATTTGTTTCCAACGTCCCGCCTCCTTCTTCAGTCTGTAAGGTATCTCCCAATACACTTTGGTCGTCAGAGTCTATACTGGTGCATTTTGTGTTTGTAACTCTTTTCCTGAAGGTGATATTATTTTTTTCCTCTGTGGGTGTGTTAAAAATTAGGGATGTCTCGGGTTCCTGCTGTCATATAGGTGTATTTGTGTTATTTACCTTTGGCGTTTTACAGCGACAGGCTTGGCATTTCCATGTTTTTTTGTGTTCAATTGTCATTGCAATGAAGCGCTCTTTGGTAACATTCGCGCACTTACTCGTATACGCTGTTACACAGCGTGCAGACTAAACATCCTTTGTTTTGTAGATTGTGTTTACACCCTAATTACGATATTACCATAATTATAATATTACAACGAGCAAAGCCGCAGCATAAAAGCAATATCAAGCGACCCGCCGCATCGTCGCATCGTCAGCGCTCCATACCTCGTGTCGCCGTGCGCCGTCAGCTAAATGACTCACTGTACACCTGCGATTCCGTGACAAATATATTTTAAGTTATATTTTAAGTAATTCACTTTGGTACTAGCATCGTCCAAGTTTAGACTTAGTATTAATTATAAGTCCTAATTGTAACTGAATTTATTCAATTAAATTCTAACTATCTTCAATCTCAGTTTCTTTTAACTCCTCCGGCTGTCTCCTACGTAATTGGCGCAGTCGGTAGGATACTCGCGGGTCTATTCGCGAGCTTTACGGATCTCTAATATCGTAATCCGCGTTCGCGTGTCGCCCGGGTGGCTCCTAAGCCCCAGTTCGAGTATCCTGAATCTACGAGAGCTGCAGCCACGTGGAGGAAGAGTATCCAGACATTGATACGCAGAGAAACGAGATGAAATTGTAAGTTGCACAGATTCATTCTTGTGTTGCTTTCCTTTACTGTGTAGTTTCCTATAAGCTCCAAAATTTTTTATCCTGGTAATTCCCGTACTAGCGAGTCTGAGCAAAGACAGACTCGCCGGCGAGTACAATTAGATAGTAGTAGGAATATACATTTAGACGATTTTAGTTTAGAATTAAATACCTTATTTAATAGTACGATGTCTCACACCCCAGACACAATTTTTAAGGCCTTACGCCCTATACCCGATTTTGACGGGAACCCAAACGTTCTCACACGTTTTATTAAATTATGTGACCAAGTGGTGTATACTTACCTCGGTACGGAACCTGGTAGCGAATTACCTAATCTATGCTTATTAAACGGAATCCTTAATAAAATCACTGGACCCGCCGCTAGTATTATAAACGCGAACGGTATTCCTGATAATTGGTTAGATGTTCGTAATGCACTCATTAATAATTTCGCCGACCAAAGGGACGAAACCGCCCTATACAACGACCTCTCTTTGGCCTCTCAGGGACCAAAGTCCCCACAGGAATTTTACGATCACTGCCAAACACTGTTCAGTACTATCATGACCTACGTTAGTCTTCACGAGACTATAGCCACTACCATCGAAGCTAAACGTACACTGTACAGGAAGCTCACTATGCAAGCTTTTGTTAGAGGATTACAGGAACCTCTTGGTTCACGAATTAGGTGTATGAGACCTGACACGATTGAGAAAGTTTTAGAATATGTTCAGGAGGAAATGAACATAATGTACTTGCAACAGCGTAACGATTTAACTACCAAGTCGCAGCCGACCCCTAGGGTCACACATTCGACTCCTGTACACATTCCAAAATTTTCAAATAGCCATAGCCCATCCGCAGCATTCTGGCCTGCACCCGCGATACAAAGACCACAACCCCGGCCGCCGCAACCTTTTAGGTTTGCGCCCCAGCAAGGATTTAGGCCGAATCATATGCAGAACCAACCTTCACCTCAGGTACGTATGCCCACACGCACACAACACATGTTCAGTTCTAGACCTCCCAATTACAATCCCCAAAGTAACGTGTTCCGGTTGCCACCTAGGAATCAACCCAGTCAGCCAGTTGCCCCCAGAGCGATGAGTGGAGTACAACATTTTTACCCTAGGCCATTGCCACCTTCAGGCGGACCCCGCGGGCATGATTGGCGTACTCAGGGCAACCCACCACCTACAAATTACTTCAAATCTCGTGAGATAAATGTCAACGAATGTTACGACGATAGTTATTATTACGATGACAGTTATTATTACGACTACAACTATGACTACTTTTCACAACTTAATGACGGGACCTGTGACTATACTTACTACAATGATTACGACACGACTCAAATACCGTACCAGCAACAAGATCTCCCTCTAGAATACCCCACCAATAACTCCAACGATAACGCCGCGAGTGGAAGTTCAAATTTTCAGACGGATCCGAAACCACAAAAGCCAAAATAGAAATAAATCTACAGACACAAAGACAGTTACCATTTATTCAAATAGCAAACCCTCCTTTAAAATTACTTATCGATACCGGTGCCAACCAATCTTTCTTAAGCCCGGAGGCCGTACAAAACTATTTCCCTGATGTTCCTTTAAACTTTGATCCCTTTGAAGTAACTAATGTACACGCTACTACTAGAAATAACTACTCTATAACACTACCATGCTTTACCGAATTTAATGATCCGGATGATATACGTCTCTTTGTCTACAAGTTTCATGACTATTTCGATGGCCTTATAGGACTCGACTTAATGACCAAATGGGAAGCTAAAATAGACCTTAAGGACAAGACTCTGACTACACGATATATGGTTAACCCTATTAAAATGTATAACTCTCGAAATATTAACCTATACGAAGACATTATCCCAGCAAAGAGTTGCAAGCTAGTTAGGTTACCGATAAACGCCCCGGATGGCGATGTAATTATCCCAGAACAACTGATTTGTAACTGCATCATAGTAGAATGCGCGACCACTGTAAGCAATAACCGTGCCCCATTAGAAGTTTTTAACCCTACTGATAATGACGTCATACTTTCACTAGACCACTCCATAAACGCAGACGTTTTCAACTTAGAATGTTCTCCCAAAGGTTCTACACGCGCTCAGGACATAGTCTCACGGTTACGAACCAACCATTTAAATGAAGAAGAGAAAGCTAACTTGATATCTTTGTGTTCTCAATATTCAGATGTCTTTTATATAGAAAACGAGGCCCTTACTTTTACTAATGAAGTAAAGCACCGAATAAATACCACCGATGAAGTCCCAATTTATACAAAGAGCTATAGATACCCTTTTATCCACCGTCAGGAAGTTAAAGATCAGATCGAGAAGATGCTTTCACAAGGTATCATAAGACCCTCAGAATCTGCATGGAGCTCACCTATCTGGGTAGTACCCAAAAAGGCCGACGCTTCAGGAAAGAAAAAATGGCGCCTCGTAGTAGACTATCGTAAATTAAACGAAAAAACTATAGACGACAAATACCCTATCCCGAACATATCCGATGTACTAGATAAATTAGGAAAGTGTCAATACTTCACCACTTTAGATTTAGCTAGTGGTTTTTATCAAGTGCAAATGGACCCTAGAGATATACACAAAACTGCGTTTAACGTAGAGCAAGGTCATTACGAATTCGTTCGCTTGCCCATGGGCCTAAAAAATTCTCCCGCCACGTTTCAACGTGTGATGGATAACATGCTCAAGGGATTGCAAAACCAGATATGCCTAGTCTATCTTGATGATATCGTTGTGTATAGTACCAGCCTTCAAGAACACATGATAAATCTCGAAAAGGTATTCCAAAGACTAAGAGAGTCCAATTTTAAAGATCAAATGGACAAATCAGAGTTCTTGAAATTAGAAACAGCATACCTTGGACACGTTATCACGAGAGAAGGCGTTAAACCCAACCCAGACAAGGTATCGACTATACAGAAATATCCCTTACCAAAAACGTCTAAAGAAATAAAACAGTTTTTAGGCTTACTAGGATACTATAGGAAATTCATCCCAGACTTCGCGAGAATCACTAAACCAATGACTCAATGCCTAAAGAAGAATAGGAAAATAATTTTAGATAAGGAATACATAGACTGTTTTGACAAATGCAAAAAACTACTGATTAACGACCCCATACTCCAATACCCCGACTTTGACAAAGAATTTGTTCTAACGACTGACGCTTCAAACTTCGCAATAGGAGCTATTTTGTCACAAGGGCCGATAGGTTCAGATAAGCCTATTTCTTACGCCTCTCGTACTCTTAACGAAAGTGAAATTAACTACAGCACTATAGAGAAGGAGTTGCTAGCAATAGTATAGGCCACAAAATACTTCCGACCTTACCTGTTTGGACGTAAGTTCAAAATTCTGACTGACCATAAGCCACTTCAGTGGATGATGAGTCTAAAAGAACCCAGTTCTCGGTTAACTCGATGGCGACTGAAACTCAGCGAGTATGACTTTACCGTAATATATAAAAAAGGTAAAAGTAATACTAACGCAGACGCATTATCTAGAATCGAAATTCATAACGAAGAAATCAGCTCAATAACTCCAAACCCCACTGAAACAGCTCTTACTTTAGATAATTCCGCCACTAGTACAGCCCACACAAGTCAGGAACATCCAATACTGGAAGTGCCCATCACGGACGAACCTCTCAATAAATTTCACCGACAGTTAGTTATATCTATAGTAAATGACCTTACACGACGACCTGTAGTGACGAAACCATTCGAGACACATACCAGGGTAACAGTACAGCTGACAGAAAATAATCTTGAATCTGACTTAATAAACGCTATAAAAGAGTATGTAAATCCTAAAGTTAAAACTGCTATATTAATCATTCCCCCTTTAGCTATGTACAAAATTATACCAATCATTCAGGATAGATTTAGGAGTTCTTCAATGAAGCTTGTACTTACCAGAATAGAATTAGAAAATGTAAAAGAATACCTAAAACAGCAGGAGATAATTAGACAGTACCATAATGGGAAAACTAACCATAGAGGCATTAATGAATGTTACCTCTCATTATCCAGAAAGTATTACTGGCCTAAAATGAGGGAGCATATAACTAAATACATAAATGAATGTAGTACTTGCGGTCAAAGTAAATATGACAGAAACCCAATTAAGCAACAGTTTAACATAGTACCACCAGCCACTAAACCCTTGGAGATCATTCACGCAGATTTATTTACCGTGCAATCAGAAAAGTATATTACCTTTATAGATGTTTTCTCCAAGTATGGTCAAGCATACCATCTAAGAGATGGCACTGCAATAAGCATATTACAAGCCCTTTTATTATTTTGCACTCATCACGGCCTTCCTCTAACAATAGTTACAGATAACGGAACCGAATTCACCAACCCTTTGCCGAATTTTTGAGACTTCATAAAATAACTCACCATAAAACTCTACCTCATTCCCCTAACGACAATGGCAACATAGAACGTTTCCATTCGACCCTCTTGGAACACCTCCGTATTCTTAAATTGCAGAATAAAGACGAACCAATAACTCACCTTATACCGTACGCTATAATAGCTTATAACAGCTCTATCCACAGTTTCACAAAATGTAGACCCTACGACATACTGAAAGGACATTTTGATCCCAGGGACCCTATTGAAATTGACGTGAACGAAAAACTACTCCAACAATATATAGTGACTCATAGGGCACAAATGAAGACTGTTTATGACATGATAAACGAGACTTCCTTAGCCGACAGAACTGCTCTTATAGAGTCCCGTAATAAATCTAGAGAATTAGAAATTGATTACCAACCCGAACAACAAGTTTTTATAAAAAATCCTCTTGCTGAAAGGCAGAAGGTCGCACCCCGTTACACACAAGACAAAGTATTAGCCAATCTCCCGATCCACATCTATACCTCTAAAAAGCGTAGCCCAGTAGCAAAATCTCGCCTGAAACGAGCACCCAAGAACAAACAATTGTTACAGGATACTATTGCTGATCCTGATGCTGAACCCACTCCTCGTGCATCCTCAAGAGATACGACTTGACAATCTGGACGACGGACCTGGACTACTCCCATTTAGACTAGGACAAGCTAGAGTCACAACACACTTCCATACATTCTTACAATATATCGAACTTGACAAGATAGAACAGGGACTAACTACACTTAGAAATGAACTACAAGACTATAGGAATAAACTTACTAACGAAACCTATGTATTATATGAACTACAGCTAGAATATCTAGATAGTAAAATAACCAATATCCTTGATCACTTAAACACTCTAGAACCTGGCAGGACAAAAAGAGGTCTACTCGACGGATTAGGATCCGTAATTAAAAGCATTACTGGCAATCTGGACTATCAGGATGCCCTTAAGTACAATGAAGCCTTGAGAGCCCTGAAAGAAAATCAGAATAAGATATCCTTAGAATTCAACAATCGCGCTACTTTAAACAACGAATGGATAAAAGAACATGATAAAGTAGTTAGTCAACTTGTCGATAACCAAAGTAAAATTAATGATACGCTCCAGTTGATCTTAAACGAGAATGCGTATAGAGCTAATAGTCTTATTAAATACGGGAAATTTGCTCAGTTGTTAGCTATCCTAACGGAGAACGTCAATGATTTACTAGACGAACTTATAAAAATTGAAAATATAATAGCCTTTACTAAAACCATGACAACTCATCATTCTATGCTTAGCATTAACGTACTTAAGACTATGCTGGACAAGTTAAGAATAATATATGGGCAAAATCAATTAATAGACTTAGAACTTAGAGAATATTATAATATTATAAAATCAGGATCGTATTTTGTACAAAAACAGATCGTAATAATTTTCAAATTTCCTATTGTCTCCCCGAGCACTTACGACTTCTACAAGTTATCCTTAGCACCAAACAAATTTCACCAAGTCCTTATTCCTTCTCATCCTTACATAGCAACTAATAGAAATGAATTCGTGTACATAGAGGCTGAATGCCCGAAGTTTGGAAGTCAGTTTCTCTGTGACGAAAGCTCTCACAAAAAGCTTAGAAATCAACGCAATTGTATCCACGAAGTTATCTCTAGACAAACCATTGACCCAAATTGCAGCCTTTCAACTATACATCTTTCAACCGAAGCCATGGAACAATTAGACGACCGAAGCTACGTGATAAGCTTTCCTCGACCAGAAAGGGTTCACCTAGACTGCGGTACCCAAACTTACAGCACACTGAATGGAAGCTTTCTGCTGACACTACCCAGCCACTGCTCACTACACTCGCCTGAACTTACTATAAGAAATGAAAACGATGTCGTACAAGGCAAGCCACTGAAAATTATGAAGATCACTTACCCAGAGAAGATGAAGAGCACAGTATCGGTACACCTAAACCTAAGCTCCATAAACTTAAAATCTCTACATGCCATCCAAGATAAAATCATACACCAACCTGCACTGCAACTACGGAACGATCCTGAAACAGTATACCACACAACCATACCTTTCTACGTTATCGTATCCGGTGCAATTATACTTACCTCAGTCATGCTGACTCGTCGTTTTCGCCGATGGAAATGCAAGCAACAAGTTACTATAGAAAACCTCTCCAGCACCCAGCAAACTTCTGCTGAAGAACCTGAAAACCAAACCTACGCGAAATCATCTACACCAGCAATATTTTCACTGAAAGTTGGAAAATAGTTGCTTTTCTGAGGGCGGAGGAATTACGATATTACCATAATTATAATATTACAACGAGCAAAGCCGCAGCATAAAAGCAATATCAAGCGACCCGCCGCATCGTCGCATCGTCAGCACTCCATACCTCGTGTCGCCGTGCGCCGTCAGCTAAATGACTCACTGTACACCTGCGATTCCGTGACAAATATATTTTAAGTTATATTTTAAGTAATTCACTTTGGTACTAGCATCGTCCAAGTTTAGACTTAGTATTAATTATAAGTCCTAATTGTAACTGAATTTATTCAATTAAATTCTAACTATCTTCAATCTCAGTTTCTTTTAACTCCTCCGGCTGTCTCCTACGTAATTCCCTGCATATATAGCCATTTTTAGAGGTAAATATTAGATGTCACTTATCAATTTCAGTTCTAACAAATTTAGTCAAACTCAAAAAGTGATTTCGAGTGCCAGGATCGATCTCAAGATCTCAGTAAAACATTAGTTCAAACGGTACGCTTTGGCACTACGCCACCACGTCAGTTGCAATGCTAGGTGAAATATGTGAATACTATTGATTTAAGCTGGTATGTGATGATTAGACATAAAACAAATTCATTTGAGCTCGGCTGTTTCTTTTGTTCGTGCTTAATGGGATCAAAGTTCAATTTTAGCAAAATTTTTGAATTTTGTACGACCGTTTAACTTTTAGTTGTGTTATTTTACGAGTTTTACACGTTTTTTTTTCACTTTCAATATGTACTGTTTTTTCACTTGTGCACTCAGGTTTAGTTTTATATACTTATATTTACTGTAGCACCACTTTTTGCACTGTTTTTAGAATATAACATCAATAAAAATTTGTTACACGTCCGCTCACATCAACGCCGCAGTGGGTCTTTTTCATCGCAGTCTTTTTCGCCGCAGTGGATGCTGTAACCGGACATCTCATTATCAACCGAAGACTCTCTAAAACAAACTCTCTGTTTTATTAGCAGCGAGAGTGGTTGAAGGTCATCACGATGCCGATAATTTATCCTTTGTAAGTACTTACTTAACTCTAATCTGTTAATTTTGCCTTTAGACAAAATTTAAACAGAGTTTGTTGGTTTGTATAACAACAACAAACAGTAAAATAGGTTATAATAATACCACCAACTTATAAAGTACGGCTAGTGCATATATTTTTTAGTGAAACGTGTAATTTTGACATAAGTCGGTAAATCTACGAATAACAATTTTGAATATAGTAACACTTGCGCAAATATATATTTGCACAAAATCGGTAGGTATCTGAGGATCCGAGCAAGCATGAAACACGGATCTTTGGTCATATTCAAGAAAATTACCGTCATTTATTCAATAATATTTTGAAGTTTATCATCAGAATTATTATTTTTACCTATTTATTTTCTATATGCAGGTAATTTCATCGATTTTGGAAGAGTTTAAGTGCCGCACTAAAGTTGTAGCTATGGTTACCGATAACGCTCCTGTGATGATAAAAACAGCAGAAATATTAAAAATAAGGCATCTGCCATGTTTTGCGCATTCCTTGAATCTTGTAATAAAACATACTATTCTTGATTCAGAATGTAGCGCTCTTAATGAATTACTTGATAAGTGCAAGGCCATTGTTTCATTTTTTAGGCATAGTACTTTAGCTACAGACGAACTAAAAGCTATGCAAAATGAGCTCAATAAACCACAGTTAAAATTAATACTGTACGTAGAAACCAGATGGAATAGTTCATTTCAGATGCTCAAGAGAATATTCGAAGTTAGAGATGAACTATCGGTCGTTTTATCTAGGAATCAAAGGGCACCATCAAATTTATCTCCACAAGATTATAATTTTCTTGAAGATGTAGTAAAACTTTTTGAACCAATTGACTCTTGCACTGAAGTTATATCCGGAGAAACGTACTGTAACTATATCTATGATCGTTCCCCTAATAAAAGGCTTGATGATGAATTTTGTTCAACTAGAAAGAGACATATTATTCGAATCGTTTAGAAAGGTCGTTGAAACTTTAAAAAAATATTGTGTTGCTAAGTTGAAGTTTTATGAATTACGAAACCCCTGTATAATTGGCACTCTTCTTAATCCACACTTCAAAAAATTGGGATTTAAGACTGATTCAGAAGCAGTAAAAAAAGCAATCAATATTGTTCAGAAAGAATATTCTTTTACTTGGCTACGAAAAATACAAATACAGCGTCTGACGTCGCGGATGATGAAGCAGCGCCACAAGCGGGTACGTCAAGACCAGTATCCGTGTCAAATAAAAGACAACGGCTTAATTTGCTCTCTTACCTTGAAACATCACCCTCCACAACCAGTTCAAATACCACTGCAGACGCTATAGTTGAAATAAATCACTGTATAGCCACACCAATCCTTAATAGGACAGAATATCCAATAGAGTACAAGTACAGCTATTTAAAAGATATATTTATAATTATTACATCTACATCTACGCCGTCTGAAAGGATATTTTCAATGGCTGGTCAGGTAATTGTAGAGCGACGCAACCGCCTAGGACCGGGACATATAATTGAATTACTGTTCATTAAACAAAACCACAAATTATTGGAAAATTGTAACTTTAAATTCATACAATTTTATTAATTCGTGAATAACATGATTTTTTATAAGTGTACCTGTCAACCTGTCAAAATCGTTAGGTTGGCAAGTTTGAATTTACCTCCCGGCCTCCCGTCTTATCGTCCCGCTGACACCTGTCAGTAGTTCAGTATTGTCTGTTGTCGCTCGCGTTGTCTTGCTGTTCCTTGAGTTCCCGAATTCGTGATTTTGTTAAAGCTTTTATAGTTAATATTTGAGTATTATTTCTCACCTTCTGTTCCGTTAACACGTGCATAGACATTTGGATTACTTAAATTATTAGAAAAATAGTTTTGTATTACCCGAGAGTCGGTGCAGAAGTACCTAGGAATAAATTTGAATGGTTGGATTTGAATTTACTTGCCGACTGTACCAATGTAGCCAATGTGGAGATATTTTGAGAGGTCGACCGGGCACAGCTATAAAAATCGTGTTATAACTTATATCTAAAACTTTCTTTTTAATGTTTAACTCAAAATAGAAAAAGAAAACGCGATAATATTTTTTGTTAACTGTTTATTATTTTTTGATCATATTTACTTTTCAGTCTAAAGTACTTATTGAAGATTAGTTTAGATACAAATGAAACATTTTTTTCTTGTTAATCAGTAGAAAATTATTGAATTATTATTAATTAATTTAATAAAAAAGTCTAAATAATAAAAATGTAATCTAATTGTGTTCATCTTCTTTAAAGAATTGACATATTTCAAAATGTGTATGTAAGCTTCTGAACAAGCAGCTGCAAGGTGGCAAAAATTGTAATTCACCGATTAACAGATTACTGAAATAATAGTTTCTCTTATCCAAATCTTTATCGAAGATACAGTGTACACACAATATACAATACAATATACAATTTTGGGCTTCATTGTCTCCTGATTTTAATTCATCACTGTCCATGTTTTTTTTTTCGTCTGAATCCTTCGTCTTCTGCAGTTTGTGTCAAACATTTCTGCTTTAAATTATTTACATTAGAGCCAAGCGCGTCTTCAATGTTTTCACAGTGATTTTTCTCATTGTCTACAAACGTAACAAAAAATACTATTATTGTTGAAAAATATAACTTTAAAAATACTAATCACAGTAATCACATTTCATTCACCCTGAACCTTACCTAATTCAATATCACAGTACGTAGCCTGGGAGTCATTATAATATTCTGAACTATATTGGTGGACATCCATTGTAAGCCCTTCAGTGATTTGACTGTGATTTGTTTCGTTATCTACAAATGTGACAAATATATTATAGCAAATGTAACATTGAAAACAAAATATTACCCTGAACCTTACCTGAATTAATATCACAGCACAGCATTTGTGATCCTGTGTGTAATCAACAAAACCATTCGATATTTTTTTTTTTTGCATATTAATGTATAAATAGATTTGCTTTCTTAATTACGACACATAAGTGAATCTTCAAATTTTAGCGGCTTGTTCTTGAGTTATTAGATTTAAGTATGCACTTACCGGCTTTATTATCTGCCATTGTTGAATTAATAGATCCACCTTATTTACCGTTCACGTCACGTCACATCAATTAGAATATTCAAGCTTCAGAATATTTAATAGCTAGTGCCTAGTAGCTATATAAACCAATTTCCAAAAACAATACTATCGATCGCGCAAGCATATCGATAGTACCGATAGTATTAATAATTGTTATATAGTACTATCGAAAGTATTGATGGTATCAATAGTAAATTTGATATTGCACTTCGATACTATCGATACAATAAATAGTATTACAGAATATTGATACTATTTTACTAAATTGAGCTATCGATACTATCGGAACTATCGACAATATCGATACTATCGGTAGACCAATCGATATTATGGATGATTTTCGAAGTCAACTATCGATAGTGAAGTTATCGATAGTTCGGCAACATGTACCAAGTAATGTTAAACCATTATTTTACTAACACAGTATTACTTGGTAGTAGCTATAGTTAGCAAGTAGTAGCTGACTAGCTGATTGGTTTTGATGATGGGTAAATTACACATTCTTTTGGATTTAGCTTTATTTATATAGTACTGGAGTGATAGAAGATGTAGTGATGAGAATTGAGAGAGGAATGTTAACATAGTTCGGTCATGTTGAGAGAATGAATGAAAGAAGATACCGTCGGAGAGGGAAGAACTAGGCGCACATACCTGGACCAAATCCGGTAAGTTTTAGAAAAGGGACAGGTCAGGAGTACACTAAACCGTCTGAATGAAGCGAGAGTAGTATGTCAGGATCGTAGCAAATGGAGATCCGTGTTCTCTGCCTACCCCTATGGGAAACAGGCGTGATTTTATGTATGTATGTATGTGTATATAGTACTAATTAACCCGGCGAACTTCGTATCGCTTAAATGTATTATACTTAAAAATCTTCTTGTTGAATTACAGAAAACCGCATCAAAATCCTCTGCACAGTTTTAAAGATATGAGCATACATAGGGAGAGACAGACATCGAGAAGCGACTTGTTTTTTTATAATATGTAGTGAAGACTATTACCCAAAAGTTTTGCAATTGGGATAAATAAGGACAATCTTTGACCACTTTCATTTTTGTTTTAGCTAAGAAGAGATCTCTCGTCATACATGATACTGAGGATGAAACACAATCCCAATTACCTTATGATATGGGACCTTACAATCAACGCTGGGATTGTGATCAAAAACATATCTTTGAAGATGAAGATACTAAGAAATCTGAAGATGCCGGCACACAAACGCCAGAATATAACAAAGTTATAGATGCAAATATTATAAAATCTAATGAAAGTTTTGGTGTGTTGGTAGCGCAGGAGTTGTCAAATGTACTATTAATAAAAAGGAGACAAATTATGTTCGAAATTTTCGCTTGTTCGGTATGCGAAGTCAATAACCATTTATTATCAAAATAAACAAATCAATCTCTGTGAAGCAATAATAAGTCAATAATCAGCGTTGATTAGAAGAATATAAAAAAATAATATTTTAATTTGTATTTTTGTTACTAACAACTAAAAACATATCAGTTATTCTTTTGTTCATTCACTATAATATATTAATATTAGTATTCTACACTAATCTTTTCTTTTCTTTATTTATTTATTTATTTATTTAGGCATATCAACAGTGTATACACAAACATTGTCTTATGAGTAAGATGGTAAGATGTTAATTAGGTATGTGCTACACCAATTATAGACATGCACAGCTTTGACTGATTGTCATACAATAATAATATAATAATTGAAACTTATACAGAAAATGTCTGAAAAGTGCTTAAAATCTACGTACAACATGTCAGCATAGTCATAGTCAATTAAAAATCAAATCAAAATTCATTCATTCATTCACAATAAAAAAAAAAATAGTTCCCAATTAAATATAAAATCAAACAATTAAATAAAAAAAAATACAAAAATAATGTCAAGTCGAATTCAACCGTAACATGAAGACAGATTCACAATATAAAATTATAATGACTCCAATGAATAATGTTTAGGCTGTTGAGTCAATTTTTCCTTGAAACGCCTGGGATGGTCGTGGAAGATATCGAGGTCTAGGTGTCTCCAGCTACTGTTATATGTGGCAGTTAACCTAGCTAAGGGAGCCAGTGCACCCAAGTTAGTTTTGCACCGCGGCACATGGAAGAACGGAAATTTGTTCCTAAATCGGCTATTAGGTCTCGGAACACATACTTTCGTGCGCATCAAAAGTCCCAATTCATGCGATAAGCCCCCAACCAGATCCTGCAGAAACAACAGGTCAATGGCAGTTCTTCTATCCCTGAGAGATTGCAACTTATAATACGCCAGCCGTTCCTGGTAAGGACGTCCAGGATGAAGCCCAGGAGTGACAAACGCCAGATGTCTGGTAAAGGCTCCTTGGACCGATTCTATGCTCTGTGAATGGACTACGTACTGAGGGTTCCAGACTACGCTACCGAACTCTAGGATACTTCTCACCAGATTATTGAAGAGCAAAATTTTTGAAGAAACGTGCAGATCCTTAGAGTTACGCTTAATGAAACCCATCATTTTAGCAGCTCTGTTAACCATGTTGTTGTAATGTGGAATATAGGTTAATTTCTCACCTGACCTGATGTAGGAATTTCGTCATTTCCAATGTAGAAATGAGTCTCAGTTACAATCCGTTTCCTAGTAAATCGGATATGAAGGCATTTAGAAGCATTTAATAACATTTTGTTATCCCGACACCAGACATTAATTCGGTCAAGATCATCCTGCAGCAGCCCTGCATCAGCCTCGGAATTAATCTGGCGAGATATTTTCATGTCGTCGGCATAAAGTGAGCAGCCGCAATGCTTGATCTGTCGAACTATGTCATTGATGAACAGTAGAAACAGAATCGGTCCAAGATGGGAGCCCTGTGGAACCCCAGAACCAGCAATGTAGCTTCTGGACTCAGCGTTATTAACTACTACCACATATTCCCGATTGTTTAAATAGGACTCAAACCATCCAAGAAGTCTATCACGAATTCCGAACTGGCCATGGAGTTTTTCTATAAGAATTTGATGGTCCACTTTGTCGAATGCACTGGCAAAATCTGTATAGACTGAGTCCATCTGCTAGGAAAAGATCAGCGTTATATTTTGCTGTCGTAGCTAAAACTTTATCACGCAGTGCCCGGTTTTGGAGTTTGATAACTACCAATCTAGGATGATTTGTCTCTTTATTCAGCTTGGCAACCCTTGTAGCGTTTAACACCTCTCCTGGCTGAAGTGGACATTTAATTGTGTTGGTAAGCTGGTTGAACACATTGATAAGGTTCTCGGTTTGATGTTCCGGTATACCATTTACTTCTAAGTTACACTCCCGCATGTGCTGTTCAACAGTGTTTAATCGCGCGTTTAGGTCTCTGACCGTTATTTGGAGCTGTGCGTTTTCATTTTCCAACTTACCCATTGCCGCTACCTTTTCATTTAGGCCAAGTTTCATCTCTTCGTATTTGACATTATAGAAGTCGAGAGCCTTCTCAAAACAAGTCAGCCTATCATATATGTTTTGTAGGTGTTTTGTCACTAAGTCACCGACCACCGTTTTAAAAGCAGATTGAATTTCGCTTCGGATAAGCTCACGTAATGGGTCATCTGGCATACGGCAACCTGAGTTAGAATAGTTGTTGTCTGGATTCATGTTTTTATTACGAAGCGTGATATTACTTACCTCAGATTCAGGTATGTTGCTAGGTCTGATCGGGGTGTTCGTATTTCCAGTTTTGGGTTCAGCACTTAGGCAAGTAGGACACTTCCACACCTGCTTGTGTTCGATTGTCATTGAGCTTAGTCGTTTCGTGGAAATATTCGAACATTCCAAGTCGTACACTGAAGAACACTTACTGCATTTCATATACTCTTTGTTTTTGATGATCGTCTGACAGCCAGCACATTTAATTTTGCAACCTGCCATTATAAAAATTAGTCCAAAAGACCGATATCAGGGCCACAATGATATTTTTATCCTTACTTATAGCCAACTCCGCAAACGCCATCCTCAGAACGAGAATATCATCTCATCCGTATTTTTTGGAATGGCAATAACAGCGGTCAGCCGTCAAACAAAATTCATAACTTTTCAAACAATTTTGTTGTTATGTTGCGTGCGTGTGAGTGTATCTCTACACTGCAGAAACAGCTGTTTAACAGCTGATTGTGAGTGTGTGCGTGAGAATCACGATGAGTTCCCGTTTTGGAATACGCTTTATTTCTAAAACTCACAGTTTTTCGCAGGTATGGTTCTTGATACACACTTTAGAGGTTATGTTTACAACGTTATTTGCTTTCAACACAATTTAATCACACTTGAAACTTATTATTTTAATTACGAATTACGGAGATTACAATTAGACAAGTGTTTCGTAGCAGTGTTGCCACACTCCATTTTTCTAAATATAACAAAAGTAAAAAACTGGTAACTGTCTATTATTTAATTGGGTGATAAACGTACGTCGAATAAGCACGTGTACTTGCGGGGTTTTTAATTACGCGTACTTACGGTGTTTTTAATCACGTGGGTGACGGAAGGACACGCGAGTTTACTCAGAGAGCACGTTGCACGTTACATCAATCAATACAAAACAGTGATTTTAAATTGTGTAACTTATATGTGTACTGTGGATAAATAAAAGCGATTATTCAAATAAATTTATGTTTTGGTTCATAAATAATAATTTCCACACTGTATCGTAAACCCACTCACACAGATAGATACCTGCACGCCTCCTCGCATCATCACCCACTTCACTTAAAATCCGTTAGTTCGACGCTCATCAAACGGCTAATGACCTGTGTGACCCTGAGCACCTTACAGCAGGAGTTAGATCATGTTCAGTTTCGGTTTCTGAGGTGAACGGGTATTGTACGAGTGCTAGAAAGCCGCGACGTGCACCGAGAAAGATGCTGCCGTGTTTTGATCGCCAACCGGCATACATGCACTTTTTTCTAAATTTGCTCCTCAAATAAAAAATGGTTAATGTTCGAATATATCATTATTTATTACATATTTGTCATTAATAGCATCTTATAAAGCGTAACTTACGTTTGTGGAACTATATGTGACATATAAACCAAAACTTAAACACCACCTGCCAGCTTCACACAATTTGCAAGATCATTATAGCTGTATATCGAGAGCACTGAAAATGTCACAGCTTGAGGAAATCCAATCAGTGCAGAAAAGTCTTGAAGAGAGATTTTTCAAGAAGATGGATGGATGAACTGCAAGCGCAACTTCAAGTCGGAGGGGCAGCTAAGGACACAGTGGCAAAGGTTGCTGATGAGTTCCGTACATTCAGGGATCTCATATTCAACATTCTTGGGCTGCTCCGTAAACAAATTTCCGAATGCATCATGGTGACAGACTCCATTGATACTTGGCAGCGCCGCAAAGCCATCATATTCTCGGGGATTCCAGATGCTGACAAAGAAAGCTGCACCACTGCCATATTGGGGATCTTACACAGCAATATGGGCCTGAAGGAGATCACAACATCCTCCATAAAAACCTGTCATCGTCTTGGAGCCCTTCGAACAGGCTACAACCGTCCCATCCTTGTGAGGTTTAGCACTCTGGGCATAAAATCCGCAGTGTGGAATGCGAAGACACGGCTGAAAGGGTCCTCAATATCAGTAAGAGAATTTTTGACCAAGATCCGATAGGCAGTGTTCGTCAAAGCCCGCTTGCACTTCGGGATGCGTTGCTGCTGGACACAGGATGGCGTTATAGTAGTCAAAACGCAGGATGGACAGCGCTGCAAGCTCACCACTACTGAGGAGCTTCAATCTCTCATCGTGAAGCATCTTAAACCAGCATCAACCAAGGACTAGTGTTGTTATGAGTTATAATATCCAATGATTGGTGATGTTATTAATTAAAACGCGAACCAATTAACATGAGAATATTATTTATTTCTCTTACAAAGAGCACACGATACGCACGATACAAAAGTCAAGCAGGCGAACCACGACCTGTCAAACTGACAGTTAGCTAGATGCGTTCCGTTCCATTACATGAGTGTTGATCATAATCTAGTTTTACACATCCTGCACTGTTAGTGATCACACACTTAATACTACAAATAACTTCTTGTGCCATTAGCTTGTAATCAAATAGTGTGTATTATTGTTCAGAAGGATCTTTATGGTATATTTTGAGGATTTCTGATTAAGATAAACTTCAGCACATGTAGTGAGAACATTGGTTGTATTGCAAGAGAACGAACAAGAAACGCCTTGTATAAATATCACAGCAATATGTAGTTATGATAGTTAATATACTAAAATTGGTAGGCGTTATTGTAGCACTTATTATTCTAAACATCACTCCGCGCGTGAGAAGCTCGGTCTTCTGGGAGCAGACAGATCCTGGAGAAAGAGCGACGCACCACTCCATCTGCAGTCTTGATATCAGCAACTCGGCTGATTCCATCAGCGCCGGGTATCACAGCAACAATTCTGCCCAACTTTCACTTTAACGGTGGCAGGTTGTCCTCCTTTATGATAACAAGAGGTATTGGGACTCAATGTCTGGCTATCCTCACGCCATTTAACTCTGTGTTGTAACTGGGATGTATATTCTTTATGCCACCGCGCCCAAAAATGCTGACGCAATTGTTCGATGCGCTGGTAACGAATAAGATGTGGAGTTGAATAGTTGGTGTAGTCCTGGCTAGGAAGTGCAGTTAGTGGACGTCCAATAAAAAAATGACCAGGAGTGAGCGGTGTCAAATCTTCTGGATCATTGGACATTGGAGTGAGCGGCCTAGAATTAAGGATCGCCTCGATTTAAATTAGCGTAGAATTAAGCTCTTCATAAGTAAGTTTACAATGTCCCAGCACTCTATTTAAATAAAAACTTTGTTGATTTGACTCCTGCCTCCCAGAGCCCTCCAAAATGTGGCGAGTACGCAGGAATAAAATGGAACCTAATACCATCATTAGCAGCTGCCCCTGCAAGCGAGTCACATCCGGTTTTTAAAAACTTTGAAAGCTCATTACAAGCCCCCACAAATGAAGTACCGTTATCAGAGTATATATTAAGAGGTTTACCTCTCCGAGACATAAATCTTCGCAACGCGAGTAAATAATTTTGACTAGTTAAATCGCCATTATAGGACCAGCGTAGTCAACTCCTACGTTTTGAAAGGGTTGACCAGGTGCAAGACGATCAACCGGTAAATTTCCCATTAGTGGAGTGATCGTGCGACCTCCCATACGTACACAACGGACACAATTTCTATGCAGGCCTTTGCCAGTTTCTGGGCACCAATAGGCCAATAGGTTTCTTTAACAGTATATAACAACAGTTGCAGAGCAGCATGCATCAGCCGCTTGTGCTCATGTTCGAATATCAAGTTAGAAATGGGATGAGTGGACTGTATTAACATTGGATGTTTTTTATCATATGAAAAATTAGAATTGGCCAAACGACCCCCAACCCTCATGATGTTGTTATTATCCATGAAAACATTAAACTTTAATAATTGGTTCTTTTTAGGCAAAGGTTTATAGTTCAATAACAAGTCATATTCGGCAAAAGATTATTTTTGTGAAATTTTCATAATAGTATTTAAACCTTGAGTTAATTCCTCCTCAGAGAGAGGACCTATACATTTTTGCTTTCGACATGCGTTGACAAATCCCCAAACGGCGCACGTTTGAGTTTTAGAAAACTTGAGAACCGATTAAAGTCAATAACTCCGTTGTCAGAACCGGGTTTGCTGATTACAGCGTTTAATGACACTTCCGGGCGTGTTTCCGGCAAGTCTTCACCAACAGCTGGAACTGTTGACGGCCAGCCAGAAGGCTCTCGAATAAGAAACTCAGGCCCCGACCACCACATCTCCAGTGACTGTAGAGAGTCTGCGTTCAACCCGCGAGATATAAAATCCGCAGGGTTTTGGTTGGTTGGAACATGTCTCCATATACAATCACCCGTTTTGTCTATAATTGCAGCGGTCCGATTTCGAACGAATGGCTGTAACCTATTAGGTATCATTTTAAGCCATCGTAAAACGACGGTAGTTTATCTTTAATCATAACGTCTGCCTTGGCTTTTCATACAATCGTGTGCCAACTAGAGCACCGCAAAGCTCCAATCTTGGGATTGTCGTCGGCTTGATTGGCGCAACACGGTTTTTTGCCATAAGTAGCTGAACTGAAACATCTCCATTGTATACTACGAATTGACACTACGAAGATACAGACAAGAACCGTACGCTTTTTCAGAAGCATCTGAAAATACATGGATCTCAACCCATGAATGACTGTCACTGAGTACATAACGTGGTATGCGAATTTCATTGATAGATGACAATGACTGTAATATTTCTATCCAAGTTTTATTAACGTCGATCGGCAAGGATTCGTCCCAATCTGTTTTTATGAGCCATAATTTCTGCAACAACATTTTCATTTTGATAATGAAGGAAGAAAGAAGGCCTAATGGGTCGAAGATATGAGCGATGACAGATAACACATCACGTTTGGTGTGTTCTTCAGCTCCATTGATTGAACCGATGCCGATGGGAAAACTGAGTTCATCGTTACTAGTTTGCCAACTCAAACCGAGAGTTTTATTCGGTTCTGTCGCTCCGATATTTAAATCGACTGACAACTTTGATGATTTTGACGCGAATTCTGGATGATTTGACTTCCATTTTCGCAGTGGCATGCCTGCTGATGCCAATTCAGCGGTGACTTGATCACGAATAAAACTAATTTCTGCAAGGGTGTCACCGCCAGTTAACAGATCGTCGACGTAAAAATCATGAATGATGACTTCCTTGATTTTCTTATTCGAGCACTCGAGACCTATCTGTTTGAGGCACCTGGTCGCCAGGAAGGGTGCAGTCGCGGTACCATAGGTGACCGTATTTAATTGGTAGGTCTTGATAGGTTTTGCTGAGTTATCACGTCACACAATTTATTAGAGGTGTCTGACATCAGGATGCATGACGATTTGACGGTACATCTTTTCTACGTTGGCGGCTATAACATATTTGTTCTGCCTGAAGCGAAGAAACAATGATAATAAATTATCCTGTACGGTAGGACCGACCCTTTGAAGGTCGTTGTAACTAATACCGGGACTGGTAGGACTGCTGGCATTGAATACAGCTCGCAGCTTTGTAGTGGAACTACTCTCCCCCAATACGCCATGATGGGGAATAAAATGACCCTGTTCATTTGAGTTTCCTGAGCTGCACTCTGTTATGTGACCTAACAGTTTATATTCCAACATGAATGCTTTATAGAGTACACTCAACCTTAAGTGTTTTTCAAAACGACGCTCTAATGATAAGAAACATTTAGTAGCTTTAGGTAATGAAGCACCAAGAATTTCAGGTGATTCCTTTAGAGCATTTCCTTCTTCTTTCCTTTCCTTGGTTGCCTATACGAAGGCGATGTAGTCTGAGAGCTGTCACTTTGATATATACCCTACTAAACTCTCCCAATGCCCCAGCTTATTAGTGTCAGCTCCACTTACTAACTTACTCCTACACTGTCCCACTCACACGACAAGCCTTGTCCACTCTTTTTTCTTAGTCCAGTCTATTCTTTTATGGAACGCGCTTCCTCTGGAAATCAGAATGTCTACAAGCCGTTTTATATTTAAGACCAGAGTACACCAGCTCTACAGCAACCCATAGTTGGTAAACAAATAATTTCGGATCGCATCTGTATGTATTTGTGTAGGTATATACGTTCTTTTTTATTTTATTTTTTATGCATATATCTATGTATATATTGGTCTATATGTGTATGTAGTTTATGATGTTTGAAAATATTTATATATGGATACATTATTATATATTTATTTTTCATTAATTTTTATTATATAAAATTATTATTTGTGTACCAAACGTAGAGAACTATCACCACAACACTTCGTGCACCTATCTTTGATATAAATATCTCTGCATCACCCTTAGGTTGACAGGTAGAAAATTCTCAATTCAATCCTTGTCTGTTTGTGCAAAAAGTTTAAATAAATAAAAATAAATAAATGCCGTATGTAAAAGGTGTAACGGACAAAATCGAATCTTGTTTATGGAAGTTTTCTATCAAGACGATTTTTAAACCGTTCACCAAAGTAGCGAAATACGTGCGAACATCGAAGGACGTCATACCTCTGCAAACACCGGGTTTTTATAAAGTGGATTGCAGCTGCGGTAGTTCCTATCTGCAATGGTTCGCTTGGTCTGGCCGCCAGACCAAGCGAACCATTGCAGAGAGAGTCAGAGAACATATCGCAGCTGTGAAAAACCGTCAGTTCAACAAATCGACAGTAACAGAACATCTTGAGTCGGGTACCAATCACTGGATTGAGCTTCATAAACCCAAAGTCCTCTCCACTGATCGCCACTACTATTCACGGATTGTGCGTGAAGCTATTGAAATCAAAAAATATAAAAATTTCAATAGGGAAGATGGATTCGAACTATCCGGAACGTGGAATCCAGTGATTAAGATACTAAAACCAAAAAACACAGTGCCGTTAAAAACTGACATAGTGAGTGTGGTGTGTCGCCAGCCTAACCGTTCATAATAAGTGTAAAGGTGGGTAGGCACTCAAAAAAAATGTTCCCCGTATACCTCTCGACGCTCGAAGACTAGTCAAGTTGTGACCACGGATGCTGCAACGCATCCGAAACGTCGGCAGAAATAGTAAGTTCCAAGATATAATTCGCGAGAAGTAATTATGAAATAACAATTTGTTAAGATGTTTACTGCCTAGGCGACTGCGTCGATCAGTCATTATTATTAGTCCAGCTTTAGAAAATATCCTTTCTGACAGTGTTGAAGTTGCAGGTATACACAGATATTTTAAAGCTATTTCTTTTAGTTGATTTTCACTGTAATTCTAGTATTCTATAGGGAACTCTGCTTTTGAAATTATAGGTTTTTCAACATACTGCCTAATGTCAACGTTCGCATCAGCAGTTGAAATTGTTCTCTGTGGAGCACCATTTAAAAAATAAAGCAACTTATCAATTTTGGACTTTTTCGCTTGTGTGTTTTCCTCTTCTGTATTTGAAGCATTTGTGTTTGTATTTTCTGGACGTGCAGAGGCAATAGACATTCGCATTATATAATTAGAGTATTCTCTTTGGACACTAGCCACAGCCCTTTCACAATCATTTTCAGTCCTAAAACCCAATTTTTTAAAATGGGGATTTAATAATGTTGCTATCATACAAGGAGTTCTAACCTCATATGGTTTTAATCGCCCAGTAATACTCTTTCATAAGATGTATTAAATTATTCGAAAATTCAGACAAATTTTCCCTTTCAAGTTTGGCAAATTCTAATGATAAACCTTTTACTGGTGGAATAATAAGGGATATAGTAGGATACATTTCTTCAGATATGGCAGTTGTACAAACCTCGAGTGGATCAAGTATTTTTTCTATTTCTTCCAATAACAAATATTCTTCAGCATTTAGATTTGGAGGAGCTCTCGGATTTTGATATATAACTAATGTTACTTCTTCTCTAACTTTACTTAATCTTTCCAGCATGTACCTAAAATGAATTATTCCACCTAGTTTCAACTTCTTGTATCAATTTCAATTCCTGTTTATTTAGACTTTTTTGAGCGGCTTTTAATTGATCTGATGCCAATGTAAAATATCTTACAGTTTATTTGCATTTGTCCAATACTGTTTTACGGTACGCACTGTGCGGTATGAAACTTCATCCCACGCACACTCAAGCTGTCCCTGCCGCAGCAGGGAGATCACTCCCTGCTGCGGTTTTCTCAAGCGCCTACAATATGGGGTTCTTCAAGAGGGGCATCAGAAGGTTTCTTCATGGTCGGCAGCGCGAGTGTGACACCCCTGGTATTGCATACCACCACGGTAACCGCTTCCCATCAGGTGGGCCGTGTGCTTGTCTGCCAACTAAGTGGTATAAAAAAAAAAATCAGGCTGATTACACGTATCTTTATAAACCAAGTTTAGAGTATGAGCGAAGCAAAGTAGATGACGCAACTTAAGAATTTCAGCAACTTTTGCCATTTCAATTGCATTATCAGTTACTAAAGCCATTACTTTTTGTCGTAATTTCCATTGATCTAAAATAGCCTCAATGACCTGAAAGAAAAACTGCCAATTATTTAGGTATTAAGAAACATCGTAAGCTAAAGAGAAAATTATATACCGTCCGTTCGTCGCTGCGGGACAATCCTGAGTGATTCAGACTGGCTGCGTGCCCGTCGCATGCCACTATCGAGGTGCGTAGTATGGGACGCGTTTCGTCCGTTTATATGAAGTTACAATACTGTATAGATATTAATACTGTGGTAACGTGTTCTGTAGAAAGGGATTTTACCTCATAAATTATAGTGCATAGAGCAGTTCACTATGGTAGATAGAAGTATACACCACATGTTTTTAATGGTACTTACCGATGATAAGTTATCGGCATCGTGGTGACCTTCAACTGCTACTGCTTCCAATAAAGCAGCTGAACGAAGCTGATTTCTTAGAATAAAATGACAGGTTACGGCACATATACACTGGTTGCTGGTCGAAGTCCACATATCGGTAGTGATAGCAACATTGTGAACTTTAGCCAAAAGTTCCATCAGTTCACCTTTCATTCTACTGTACATTCTGGGCAACAGCTTTTCACTCAGTAAACTTCTTGATGGCATTTCATAGCGAAAATCCAATGCCCTTACAAATTCTTTTAAGCCTATGCGCTCTGATAGACGAAGCGGTTCCATGTCTTTGGCTACCATTTTTTAAATAAACAGTCAAGAATGTTTTTCTTGATGTATTGTCACTGTACTGTTCTGATCTATTTTGGCCTGAAGTATTTGAACTGTTATCAACTGTTACTTGATTCGTGTCGTGTGATGGTCTTGACAGGGCTACTAACTGCTCAGAATGTTTTCGCTTCAGGTGATCCTTTAAATTTGATGTATTGTTGCTGTATTTGAAGTCTATCACCTTCCTTACAAAAATGTATCCACATCATTGATTTTCTTTTCTCCATTTTAACTTCACGAAACTTTTAAAAGTACGATGCGGTTAGTGGCTATGACGCGGTTGAAATTCACAATTCACATTCACTGGTTTTAAAAGTACCCATTTTTTTTTTACGTGCGCAACAACCCCCCGGATACCTCCCCACAAAAGTGTGCGAAGTTTAGAAAGGTAGTGTTACAAAAAAAAATTGACACTATTGACAACAGAACTAAGTGTTGCCCAGGCCTGTGTTATTTTGTGATTGTATTCGGATACTCCATAAGATAATTATTCATTATTTTACTATACTTATTTATTATTTATTTATTTTTGTGAGATATTTACTTGCTATGTATTTATTTATTATTATGTGAGATATTTACCTGCTATGTAACTGATTAATTGGAACCAATACTTTCGCAGTTTTTTAAACTATCGATAGTGTATGCTTTCGATACTATTGATATTATCAATAGTATTACACCTAATTAATATACGCGTCTTCAATAGTATCGATACTATAAATAGTTTTGATACTATTGGTGCTATTACTATTATTGGATATAAATAGTATTGCCCTGACTCACACCATCGATAGTGACGATTCTATCGATTATATCGATACTATCGATAGCAAATCGATACTATTGAAACGACGTCATCTATCGATAGACTATCGATAGGTTAGAGATAGTGGACTATCAATTGGCATCTCTAATCTGATCCCGTTCCCGCTAACCACAGGAACGATTTGCCGGGATAAAAAGTATCCTACATTTTATACTATTCTAAGCTATTATAATCTGTGTGCCAAATTGTATCCAAATCCATTCAGAAGTTTTTTTTTTCGTGATTGAGTCACAAACATCCTCACAAACTTTTGCATTTATATTATTAGTGGAAATTAATATCATTAATACTGTAAAAAAGCAATTATTGTAGTCATTTTTCCATTCACAATGATTGAGCGCGAATTGACCAAAATAAACCAACCAATGACACTTAATTATCGATGATAAATCTAAAAGGATTAAGCTCATAGTTGAAGCAGAAAGCAGACAGATCATACTTTTTTTTCGATTTGTTTGCTCACTCACTCGCTCCTCAACCTCATTTACTCATTTCCTCATCGTATATACTCGTGAGTCGTGAATAGGTGTAAGCTAGCGCGCGCGGTACGGTACTATTGTGAAAATGAGGAATGAACGATGAGTGAGGCGGTTCATTGCGAACATTTGAGGAACTCAATCTATTTGACGTCACGAGGGCCTTAAATGAGGTACCTCATGAGTGAGGGACGCACCACTACCTTTGCCCTTACGCACCCTAACACTTGTATTTTAGGAGAAAATATACATACAACATTTTATCACAGATAAAAATACTGACACAGTCGGTTGTGACACTTTCAACATTTTTAATTGGGTTTTCATTGATGAACTTGGTTGGAAGTGGAATATGCGATATTTTTAAATGTTAAGTCGTGAATTAAAAAATTTCGAATATGGGTTGGGAGGTCCGATGAATATAAGAAAAAAAAATATTTGGAGCTTGACTTGGCTAAATTACTATAAAAACAAATAAAAAAAATACTATTGGACAGTATCACATTAAAATAAATCAGATTCCTTTAATATTGTATAGAACTATTATGTTTAAAGTGTAAAAACTAGAAAAGTAAAATGGCGCTTCAATTTTAGAAGTGTTAAACACCGTACTTAAGTAACCTTAGAATCTATCATAATATAGGAACTATTTAATCAGCCTTGCAGTTTCATATTGGACAAGTATTTAATAGCTATTTAAAAGAAAACAAAATTACGTTTCAAAACTAACAAATTAAAGTAATATCTGATCTCACTACACAAACGTAGGAACTATTTTTAAACAGCCTTGCAGTTTCATTTTGGTAAAGTACTTAATAGCTACTTATAAAGCAAAATCACGTTTTAAAACTAATCTAATTACGAGTAATAAAGTAAAATCGAATCTCTCTACAAAAAACAAAAACATTCGTTAAAATTCAACATTATCAAAAAAGCTTGTAAAAAATAAAAAAACTTAGAAAAAAATCATCTTTAAAACTAACAGCTTAATTATTAGTCAATATCGCTATCAATCAATATCTTTTTTGGGAAGTGCATGCGGCAAGTCTTTATAAAAGGAATGATATTTTCTTGGAATTGCTAGACTTGCACATGGAGTTCATATTTTTATGTATTAGTGTTTCTTTACCTTTGTAATCTATTTTTAGATTAGGTGTACAGTCCTCTAATACATTAAAAGGACCTAAGTACAATGGATAAAATTTGTTTACACAAGATTCGTTTCTTAGTAATATCTTATCACCTGTCTTATAACTAATAGGGTTAATGTAAGAATCATATTTCAATTTTCTTCTTTAGAGTCAATTAAATGTTTTCTAGCTTCTTGTTGTGACTTTTGAAGTCTATACTTTAGTTGTTTAGGGTAATCAAAAGGGTTATACAAAGGTTCTATTTCGGAATTTAGATTATTTGGCAGGTTACAAAGTTTACCAAAAACAAGTTCGAATGGAGTATATTGAGTTTCTGTATGAACAGTTGTATTAAAAGCAAAACACCAGTATGGCAACCAGATACTCCAATTGTGGGGTTCATTATCTGTTTGAATTCGAAGAAATGATACCAAATTTTTGTGAGTATTTTCTTAACTTCCAATCGTCTGATGATGGTAAGTAAGCTGTTGACATAATTTGGTTAATCTTAAGAATATTACATACTTCTTTCATTACGTTCGAAACAAACTCCGTGCCGCGGTCGGATATAATGTTTCGAGGAATACCGTAACGTAGTACAAAGTTATTTATAAAAGATGTTGATACAGATATAGTGTCTTTATTTCTAAGTGGATAAGCTTCTACATATTTGCTAAGGTCACACTGTAGTGTGAGAATATATGCATAATTATCACTATACTTACTTAAGGGCCCAACTAAATCTAAATAAACTCTATCGAAAGCAGAATAACCCGTATCGGTTACAACCATGGGTTCCTTAATATGTCTAAAATGTTTTTGACGTAAACATCTATCGCAACGATTTACGAATTTAGACACGTCTTTTTCAAGTCCTGGACAATAGAAACGTTTTTTAATATTATTTATCATATGGCGGATACTGGCGTAGCCGCTCGTAGGCAATATATGATTAGCGGTCGAAAAAGCTCGAGCCTTTTAGCCCTAAATTTAAAGCTTACGAGTCTTTTTTAAAGGCGGACTCACAAAATAATAGTTCTAAAATTGCTCACTAAAAAAGGGCTTGAGGCTTTTTTAGGCCTAGGCTTTTTTTAAAGACTGGCGTCGTAATTAAAGTTCTAGCTTTGAAAAACTCTTAAGCCTCTTTTGAGGATCAGGCAGCGGTCGAAAAGGCTCGAGCCTTTTAGCCTTTTTTTAAGACTCGCCACTTTATAGCGAAAGAATATTTTCCTTTGCTCCGTACTGAGTATGCTATGTTTTCAATTATACTGGATCCAAGATTAAAAAATGATTATTACTCTAAAAATTACAATGATACTGAAGATCCCATCACTTCTATGACATTACTATTTAATACCAGATACAATCTTGGAAATCAAGCAGCTGAACAGCAATTCGATCTATCGGAGTCTTCCGGTGCATCTGGAGTCTATAACAATATTTTTTCTTCAATTTATAAAAAAGAAGACTTGATAATAATGAGCTAGAAAAATATTTATCCCTGCCGATTGAACCCGAAGACACCGATGTAATAGACTGGTGGAAAAACCAAAAATTAAACTTACCACGCTTACAAAGGATGGCTTTTGATATTTTATGTATACCAGCTACAAGCGTTCCCAGTGAACAGTTATTTTCCAAAGATGGAAATGTAATTAATAAGAAAAGGAATCGTTTGAGTAATAAAAGCATACAATCATCAATGTGCCTTTCATCCTGGCTAAAGGTTTTTGATGATTAATTTTCGCGTACCTAACGATGCTTTTTTTATTTCATTAATTGATTCAAAATATAATAAACTGTAATAACATAACATATTTAATTTATAATTCATTACGTTTCTATTAACCTGATCCTCAAAAGAGGCTTAATAGTTTTTTAAGCTAGAAGACTAGAACTCTAATTACGACGCCAGTCTTCAAAAAAGGCTTAAGCTTTAAAAAAAGCCTAAGCCTAAAAATACCTTGTTAGTGAACAATTTTAGAATTCCTGCTTTGTGAGTCCGCCTTTAAAAAGCCTCGAGGGCTTAAGAGTTATTTAGCCTTTTAGCCTTCTAGCCATCGCTATAAAGCGACGAGTCTTAAAAAAGGGCTAAAAGGCTCAAGCTTTTTCGTTCACTAAATATGATAGTCATTTATAATTACACGTTTTGTATCGTCATCACATATTTGCTGAATATCGTTTAAGACACATAACCGTGGTCCGGACCAATTCGTCATTTCATTTATTATATAGAAAGAAATATTTATTTGGTGTAAGGTGGTCACGGAGATAACAATAACCAACAACATATTAAAAAAAAAATACATGTAAAACAGTGGCTCACAGATACACCAAATAGGTGTCCAGTTTAGCATGTGCCAGGTATAAACCTAACGCTGGTTTTCAACTGGAACCTAATTTGCCAGTGACACACGGACGCCGAACCGTCGAAGTCGAGTGTGAAAGTATTATGCATGAGGGTATGTAGAAGTTATGTACTTATATTACAATATGAAGATAGACAATAATATACCGTAAATATATTAAAAACAAACATATATTGTGATAACAGGCGGTAGAAGATTTTAGTGACCAAATAAAATACGTAAACAAAACAATAAAATAAAACATATAAACAATAAAATAAGACATATAAACAATAAAATAAAACATATAAACAATAAAATAAAACATATAAAGAATAAAATAAAACATATAAACAATAAAATAAAACAATAGCGCGATAGTCATACAACCTGTACACTTTAAAGTAAAAGTAAAAGCAAATGCCCGCACCGAACCCACCAAATCAAATCAAAGAAACATTTGAGTTCACGTTATCCAGCCTCCCCTGGGCTTCCAAGAGGAACAATCGTAAATGTTTCCTAAATGTGGTGATCGTTTTAGTGGAACGCAGCGGTGGTGGAATAGTATTCCATATTTTGGAGGCTGCATAACGGAAACTACCCCTAAATGTTTCAGATCGATGCTTTTGTATTGACAGTTGCTGGGAGCACTGTCTTCTGGCACACAATCTTCTACTGGTAACCCAGCCAAGCCTCTCAAACAAATAGCGCGGCTCACCGCACCTGATAACACCGAACAGGAGACATGCCACATGCATTTTTCTTCTGGTTTTCATTTTAAGTAAAGAATTTTTACTGAGATATGGTGTAACATGACCTCTAGCCGGTATCAAGAAACAAAAGCGAGCACAGGCATTTTGAACTCGCTGTATCAACCTCTCAGTTCGGGCCAACAGGCGCGGGCCATAAACTACGTCGACGTAATTTAATTTCGACAGCACAAGGGACTCGGTTACACGGACCCTTAATTCCTCGGATAGGTGCGCCCTCATTTTATAGAGAATCTTCAGGCGATAGAAGCAGTTCTGAACCGACTGTGCAATGTGCTGTTCAAATCTTAAGCTAGAATCAACATATAACCCCAAGTTACGAGCCGCAGTAACCCTACCTATTGGCTCTCCCTTGAGACTCAGGTTTAGGCTAGTGGAAACCCGACCGATCTGGTTTTTGGTACCAAACAGGATATATTTTGTTTTTTGAGGGTTCAATATCAAACAGTTGTTTGCCGCCCACGTTGTCAAACGGCTGAGATCATCATTTAGCTTTGTAACGGCCGCTTGATGTTCATCAGGGTCAAATGACAAGTATACCTGTACATCATCGGCATATATGTGATACTGACAGTTCTTAAGACAGTTAGTTATATCCGCGCAGTATAGAATGAATAGAATAGGCCCAAGAATCGAGCCCTGGGGAACTCCTCTACTAACCGACGCAAGCGGTGAAACTATGTCATTTCCATCGCTCGTTTTAAGTGCTACCATTTGCTTGCGTCCATTCAGATAGCTGTGGAACCACGAAACTGATCTATCATCTACACAATAATATCTAAGCTTAGATAATAGCAATCCTGTATGTATACCATCAAACGCACGAGAAAAATCCAACAGAACCAACACCGTGCACCACCCTCTGTCCTGAGCAGCCAAAATATTGTCAGTGACGTCTATCAAAGCTGTGGCTGTGCTCCGTCTCTTTCTAAAGCCCGACTGTAACTCAGGTAGAATACTATATTTTTCGAAATGCTCACTAAGCTGTCTACACACTATTTTCTCCATAACCTTGGAAAGACATGGTAATATACTAATTGGCCGTAGTTCTTTAACAGAAGTGGGATTTGGTGTCTTTGGTATGGGCCTAACCGTGGCAATCTTCCAAAGGTCGGGAAAAGTAGACGTTTCAATTGAGCAATTGATTATGCCAGTAATATATGGTAGCGTGCATGACAACGTTAGGGTAAGCATTTTCAGCGAGATTCCATCGTATCCCTCTGCATTCGACTTTAATTCGGCTATAGTTGAAGCAACGATGTTCATACCGGCACAATAGCAAACGTGGTCTCAGTATATCTATGAAATTCATAGTATGTCACAAGTTCGCTCGCTCCCGACGCAACGACGTGTACACAGTATTGCATAGTGATCGCCTACGCGTAATTATTGTTAGATTAGAAGTGTTATAAATTACTTAGCTCATTTAATCGAATTAACGATGGTACAGTGCAAACTGTGTAAAATCTCGCTAGCTAAAATAAAAAGCGAGAATGTAATAAAATGCAATGGGCAGTGTGGGAGTAGTTATCATAAAAAATGCTCCGCCAAAGTACAATCATTTAACGAAACAGGAATGTGTGACGAGTGCCAGACAACTAGTAGCGAAGGTATGCCCATCGTGGTTGATGTGTCGAAGTCCTCTCCCGAAAAAAAAATACTTGCCGAGGTTAATGAAAAACTAGCAGTAGTTTTCAAAATGAAGAAAACGCTAGAAGGTATGTGCGAGGATATAAGCTTCTACGCGGAAAAATACCAAGAGTTGCTAGAAGAGAAGTTAAAAACAGACAAAGTGTTAAAATCGCTGGAACACAAAAATGTTTATCTGGAAACCAGTAACAAGGCTTTGGAAGAAAGAATTGCGTTTTTAGAAAACAGAGATAGGGAAAAGAACGTGGAGATAGTTGGACTGGAAGAGCGGGAGGGTGAAAATTTGGGACATACAATAAATAAGTTAGCGGGAAAACTGGGAATGGAGACTTTAAAAATATGTGAAGTAAAAAGGGTAGGAGAAATAAAAAAGCCGACGACGTCCGAACGGAAACAATATGTAAAACCGCGACCAGTGATCGTTACGCTAAGTACCTGTGACGCCCGTAGAAGATGGCTCGAGACGAGGAAAAATATCCAGCTATCGAATAAACATTTATTTTCTAACGAAAACGAACAGCGAATATACATAAATGAAGACCTATCTAAATACACGCGCAACTTGCTATGGACGGCCAAAAACGAGCTTAAACCTACTTATAAGTACATCTGGGTGCACAACGGAAAGGTCCTGATAAAAAAAGATGACCCAGATGACAGTAAAATAAGAGTAATTCGCACACTGCGAGACATTGGCTTGTTCGTAAAAAATAAAGAAGGTAGTACAAAATGTAACACATAATGCGCCATCCATCAGAAAACAAAATAAAATAAAAAATTAAATAGTCTGCGACCGTGGTTATATTATCTCAATAAAATTCGATGACAATATAGAACATATAAAGTCGAACATTAAATACACAAAGTTATTAAATACAAATGCATGGCAAGAAGAATTAAGAACGTCAGAGGGTGGTTTTAATGTTGTACATTTGAACATATGTTCATTGAGGAAGCATTTCAATGAGCTGGAAGCGCTGACATGCCAGAATATGAGTCATCTGGATATCATAGCACTAACAGAGATAAATGTAAAGCAGTATGAATTACCACTGTACAAGTTGTCGGGATACAGTACGTATGCAGACACGAGAGAAGGTACCAGAGGGGGAGGTGTGCTCTTATATGTGAAAAATAAACATAACTTTAGTGCCAAACCGATAAACGCTAGACATTCACAAATAATACATGGCAGGCTGTACCAGGATGGGAGGCGTGTAATGCATATAGTGATAACTTATAGATCACCGAAAACTGATAAAGAAGGTTTTGTACAAGAAATTAATCAGTTACTGTCTAGCATTCCAAGAAGTTGTGAAGTGTTATTTATGGGCGATACGAACATCAACATACTGTGTAAAACAGGGCTCAGCGTTTTAAGTGTACACAACCTATATGTGAACAATATGTACGAGTTAGGATTCGATTGTGCTATCAACGACGTAACGAGAGAGGAAGTACGTGACGGCTTGGTGACGAGATCATGCATCGATCACGTGTGGATTCGATCCCAACGTACCGCCGCAGCCCACTTGTTAACGTGTAAGATGTCCGACCATTATCTCATAGGCATTTGCGTGACCGGCGTAGTGAATAACCCCGTAAGTGAAAAACAAAACATTACAGTGATAAGTGATAAAAAAGTGTTCAAAAAGCTATCGGCACTATCCTGGGACCATTTAATGAACTGTAACTGCCCTCTGCACTTGTATGACCGAATGTGTTCAATGTTTGTCAGTGTCTACGACGAGTCCAAGGTGCAATTGTGTGTGACTAAAAAACGCAAATGTAAACCTTGGGTAACGGAGAGCTTACATAATATGATTGCAAATAGGGACAGACTGTTCAGATTACGTAAAAATAAACCAAATGATATGAATGTACGATTGCAGTATAATAGGTACAGAAATAAAGTTAACAAATATATAAATAAAGCTAAAAATAACTATCGAAGGGATGAGATAGCAAATTGTAACAAAAATGTTAGAAAAATATGGGCTAAGATTAATGAATGGACTGGTAAGGAATCAAAAAGTGTAGATGAGATAATTATTAGATATTTAGGTAGAACTGAAAGTACAATAAATATATGTAACAATTTTTCCAAATGTTTTACCCAGGAAATAATAAATATCAAACATGTATGCGACCGTAAATTCCTAGACAGATCTGAATATGTTGTAAGCAGTAATGTATCTTTAAGATTTCGAAAAGCCCACCCGTCAGATATAGAAAAAATTATATGTGATCTAAGCCGTGACAAAGCACAGGGGGTGGATTTGATTAGAGTAAAAGATATCAAACTGATTAAGAATAAAATTAGTCCCGTAATAGCCTATTTTATTAATTTATGCATGGAAATGGGGGTATATCCAGAAAAACTCAAAACAGTGATAATTAGGCCTATATTTAAGCATGGATCGCATTGTGACTACTCTAACTATAGACCAATAGCTATTTTGTCGGTAATTAATAAAATAGTAGAAAAATATATTGTAAGTCAGATAAGTACTTTCCTAGAAAAATATAACATTTTAACTGACATCCAACATGGCTTCCGAAGGGGTAGGAGTACTGCAACAGTGCTGGGGCGTTTCACTGATGACATCAATGAGTGTTTGGATCAGCGGAAGCAGGTGGTAGTAGTATATATTGATTTCCGAAAAGCTTTTGACACATTGGAAACAAGCCAGCTGCTTCAAGCTATGGAAGAGTGTGGGATTGCGGGACTGCTTAACAAATGGCTCCGGGCCTACCTCACAAATAGAACACTACAGACCGTCATTGATGGAGTCAGCGGCAACAGCACGCGCGTAACCTGTGGCGTGCCGACTGGTTCCGTGTTCGGACCAGTCGGCTACATAATGCATGTGAACAGTATGTGTAACGTTGTTAGGAATTGTCGCATCTATATGTACGCCGATGATACTTGTCTGGTGTATGCCGACAAGAATCTCGATGTAATAGAGAATAAGGTACAGGAAGACTTTTCTAATATAATAAAATGGGCGCACGACAACGGAATTATTATAAACCTGAGTAAGACTAAATGTATGCATATATATTCTCCTTACCTTAAAAATATAGATCAGCGGCCGAGAATAGTCGGACATAGTTACGAATGTTTGCATTATTACAGTGAAGCAGCATGTACGTGCTCAGGCATTGAGGTGGTGGAGTCTTACAGGTACCTAGGTCTGTGTATAGACTCCAAATTTTCATGGAAGTTACACATAAAGAACGTATGTGATAAATTAAAAGCGGTGCTTGTGAAATTCCATCACCTTAGTTTTACTTTGGATAGGGCTACGTTGTATACTGTGTATTACGCACTCGTAGATTCAATACTTTCTTATGGACTGACTAGCTATGGTCGTACATTTAAAACTTACTTAGATAAAATAAAATTAATACAAATAAGATTTCTTAAGTTACTAGTAGATAAAAATACAAAAAATCTTTGTAAGCATAATTATGAGGAACTTTTCATGGAATGTAAAATGCTACCAGTGCATGAGAAGGTGTTGTTATTGTTAGCTATTGAGCAGTACGCTAGCGATGAGTTTAAAATGCATAAAAAACGACCGAGGAGACAATGTACTAATATGTTAGAATTACCTCCATGTAATAATTATTACGGCGAAAGGAATAGACATTACTTGGTACCTAAAATATTTAATAGTCTACCCACATCTTTGTCAAGTACTACATATACTAAAAAAGTATTTAAAAATAAAACAAATAAATTTTTATTGGGAAAAATTATAAGTAAAACGTAATACGCTGAGTGCGAGGGCTACTCGGAAGTATGTAATTAACTGAGAACAGTTACAATGATGGTGCTTGTTGTGCATCATTACAATCTGTTTGTTTTGGTTATATCAAAACTGTTGATGGAACTAGTGTTGCAATGTGTCCATGTAACTTTGTGCGAACGTGCATCAGAATAGGAATAAATAGTATGGTAACCCACCTACCTATTGACTTATAATGTATGTTTGGTGTGATTATTCATTCTGTATAGCAATGTATTGCAAGAAGTGTGTTTAGCCTAAAGTATTTAATAGCCACTGTGTCTTACAGATTTCATTTGTGGATGCTTATAGTAATACATACCTGCCTAAAGTATTGTATAAGTAAACATACAGTTTTGTTGTTCTGTCGTTTCGCGTGAATGCATTGTATCGGATATTTTAAATGTGATTATGATGAGTACTTTTGTTGTGGTAGGTACCTACTTTGTCAGCCGTAGCATTCGAATGCGTCTGACAAAGACAATAGATACCTACTTACAAATTAATACAGGATGAATTGTAAACATTGACAATAATGTAATGCGCTGTTTAATTCAGGCATATGAATGAGCATAACAATAATACAAATGATAATGTGTCTAATTTTTAAATCTAATTTATATAATGTATCTAATTTTGGTAAATAATTAATGAAAAACTTACTGAATAAGTCAGGGAGCTTCATCTGCCAACAAACTGTTATACAGTTTGGCAGAAGAAAAATTATTGTAACAGTGCTTGTTTTCCGTAAATAAATTTTATTTCATTTCATTATTTCATTTCATTTCAGATATACTAGCCAAGGGGTTTCCAGGTACGTCCAAAAGTTTTTATTTATAGCTGTGGGATCGGTGAAATAGGATGGAAGCTCCTTATTTTGTTTAAAACGACAGACAGTACTTTTTAAATTTCAAAGACAGTTAATAAATTGTGACTGAAAGTATCAACCATAGTGTTGACAGAACTCGCACAAATGAAGTCACTCCAGTCCAACGCCGCTAAGTCATGGGTGATGCTGTCCACATCACACACATCCTTTAAAGGTCTAAATGTGATAAAATATGGCTTACATTTCTCCCTCTTTATATTAAACTCACAAGTAATGACTGAGTGCCCGTTAACCTCCCGGAACGATTCGATATACATATGCCTAGCGCGAAGATCGGTACAGACCAAATCAATGAGGGTTGCACTAGTGTCCGTAAAGTGCGTAGCAGCAGTGACGAGTTGCTTAAGACTGAGGCAGTTTAGGAACTCGATCACTCTTTTCGATTTGTCGGTCGTCACAAGCATATCAGAATTAAAATCGCCAAGTAATATGCAATGATCACAATCGCCGAGGGATGCAATAGTATCAGTGATGGCGTCAAGAAATAGAGTCCTGCCAAGGAGGTCTATAGGCAGTCCCGATAGTGAGCTTTTTACCATTTAAAGTAGATGTTAACCACATTTGTTCAACGGAACCGTATCTTGGATCCACTGGGTGACTCCACGTACGCACATTGAGCCCAAGTCTGACGTAAAAACCGACACCCCCCCCCCCCCCCCTCTTCCGTTGCGAACGCCCGAGGAGCGAGCGTGGCGCAACCGATAGCCAGGAACGACAGGCGCACGGCCTTCCTCGTCCGGACGCAGCTAGGTCTCATTTATTGCCATTAGGTCAACACGGACAAACAATGCGATAAAACCATCGTGATGCGTTCCCAAAGACCCAGCATTATGGAAACCAATTTTCAAAAACTTATCCGCAATCATTGGAAAGAATAATAAACAGCACGTAATCAACACAGTTAACTCGATCCGTTAAAACAGTAGTCAAAAATCCAGCACAAAAGAAATTCGCTACCAGTGGGGTACGTAGGGGAAACCTAAGTTGTTGTTTGCATGACTGTAAGACTGTACGGGTACATTTTACAATTCTGACATACACATTAATTGTGCAAGGTAGATTATGTTCATATAACGCAAAACGAATTAAACTGATAGTATGCGTATCACTCAGCAGTATCGTTAGTCGTATAATGAGAGTTTCGAATGTGTAGTAATATAATATATAGGTCACATCAATATCACCGCAATATACTATAGAAAACTTATAAGTGTCAAAAGAGTTACATCATAACTACGAGCATTCGACGGCGAAGAGAGAAACAAAATCAAATAGTGATAGGCCCCACAACGGTCAACAATAATACATTTCAATGCAATACAATTTGCCGTGTGACAAAGATAAACAAGTCTCGAGGTAACATCTGATAAATACGTTGAATAAAAAGAGGTGTTAATATAAACCAATTCATTACTACATTCTAGTACAAAAAAATATAAACAATAGTTTCGTGTTGAAAGAGTATCAAAACAATGAGCATTAGACAGCGATAAGAGAAGTAAAGGGTAACATAGGTAAACCATGCATAAGCCAACAACAATGCTTTTCAACATGGTACAATCGACTACGCGACACCAACAACTATCACTTAATGTGATATAATTTACATCTAAAGCGGTGCTTGGTACAACCACAGTGCATAACATAACATAACATAACATAGGCTCACGCCTATATCCCCGAAGGGGTAGGCAGAGGTGCACAACAATGCACAGTAAATAAATAAAACACAACAAAATATGCTCAAATTCAGACATCTTAGCATTGCAAGTACACGAAGGTTTTCCGGTATTTACACACAAAATTAAATAAAGGTGATAAAAAGTACAGTGACTATCACACGTCTATATCCGAGCACGAGCAAACACAGATTCAATGTCGGACTCCGTACGGATCTGCACAACTTTATCGCCAGGTTTGTTTCTCGCGAAGATACGCCCTTGCTTATACCATACGAACTTCCAACCATGTTGTTGTCCAGCGTCTCGTACCCTTCGAAATAATTGTCGGTTCATTTTAGTGAGTCGTTCGTTCACATAAAACCGGAGCGCTGGCCCCGCCATCCCCAAGTCCGCAGACGTTGTACCGCGGCGCACGCGCGCTTACGATAGTAGCTCCTCGCGTAAGTTACGGCGCGCGAGGCGCACAACAAGGGGACGGGGCGGCGCACCGGGCCTCGTGAGTCATTCGACTGCAAATACCGAGGCCCGACACGCTCTGCGCTGACGATATCCCGCCCCTCCAGTTTCATTCCAAGTGTCACGGCAACTTGTAGAACCGTATTAACTGGGTTCTCACCATCAGGTTCAATCAAATTGTTTATTTCGACATCATTGCTCAGCAGCTCCTGGTCGCGGTCATTTAAGTCATGCCGAAGTTGTTCAATGACATCATTATTTGAAGTATGGTTAGAGGGTTGCAACTTCTCTAAAACAGACAGCCGCTGCTCCACGATGTCGACCCGGGCATTGCATTCCCTCAAGGACACAACAATATCAGTCATCTCCTCTTTGTATTGCTTTAACATGTCATTTATTGATCGTAGATTGTCTCTAAAAATCCTAAGCTCTGTAGCCATATCGTTTGTTAAAACAGTCGTTTCATCAGAGGTTTTCGAGTTTGCACTACCCTGACCGGCGATTCCGTTCCGTTATCGGTAGCCACGTGTTGGCGCGATTGGCCACGTGAGCTAGTGGACTGTATTATGCGGGGATGAAGATAACCGTTCCATAGACGCTTTACACACAAACAAGACAGGTGATCGGGTTGCCGCGGATATGATCTAGGCAATGAATGCAACCCGAGAAATTAGGAGAGGATGCACTAACCTTCACGGCACCACGTGTTTTCATCGCAGCCGGTGCACGGATCTTCTCTTCCTGGCTCAGGAGCTGCCGCCCACATCACTAAATCACTTGAGGGACACACGAGAGGCACAATCCGATCGGTAAGGGTCTATGAAGCGGTTAAAATACAACAAATATTATTCATTTCTGAGAGACGCGCGCGCGGTCCGCCTTTACGCTGGCTAGTTCATAGCGGGACTGTCTATTATCAATTGGCGGGCGAAAAACTATTGCTACCTTCACTTAGAGGTAGTGCGGGAGGGGAGATGGGTACAGGAAGCGTGTTTCCGCGTCAAGAAATACAGTTTCTACCATCGGCGCAACCATTCCCCCCGGCTTGAAGGGTTACCTTCAAAACGAAAGTGCGGAACAAATCTAAAGTCTAATCTAAATCTAGGTGTGGGAAATAACAACTAAAATATAAACCTAGATTGGAACTCGTGCCTACTGCTGGCTAGGCAGAGGGCAGAGGCGAACAACCGGGCGCAGATAAGATCCGGTTGCGGTTTTAACCCGTACAACACGAGTTATCCCGCGGGAATCGGGAAAACTTCCTCTACTACTCCTAGAGGCCAATGCAAAGGAGGCGCATTCCCAGTCATAAGGACTACCACCGTACCTACAGTAATTGGGTTAGATGGAGTATTCCATTTTTGACGCGACTGCAGCGTGTGCAAACAATCGGTTCTCCAACGATTCCAAAACGATTGGACTAATCTATATAAAAGAGCGTGACGAGTTAGAAGGAGCATTCTATCGTCATCAACATCTATTGCGGGCAAATATTTTAGCGTACTTAAATCACCGGTCAACTATATGACCGCGCGTAGATAAAATTCTCAAAAATCGGCCTACATAAACAACACAACGCAACAGTCTCGACCAAGACGAGACGCGATTAGCCAACAACAAAATAAGGGTCTCTTCACGTGGGACCGATACAACAAGCGAGTGCTTCTTCTCCTCGGGTGGTTCGGAAACCGTAGTGGGATTGAATTGACTAACTGGCCACTTATCTAACGCGGCATGAATCCAGGACGGTCCACTAAACCATAACGGGTGATCTAAAATTTGCGAAGGAAGCAATCCACGAGAGAGACAATCGGCTGGGTTGTCGGTGCCAGCAACGTGAAAGAGATTTTGTGGCGCTAATTCAGATTGAATTTTTGCCACTCTATTAGCGACGAATGTGTCCTAACGATGGGGCGAAGAGTGGGCCCAACACAAAGCGACTGTTGAGCCCTAAAAGCTAAAATTCTACTAATATTAATGCGAAAATTTACAATTATGTCAAATAAATTACCTTAAAGATTCCGACCACAATACAAAATGTCATTAAGCGACACGGAAGTGCTAGTCTTAGCACTGCCATCCAAAACTACGCGGAGTTTTAGTAGTAAGCTTATCTTCTCTAATAACTCCGTGGTGCGGAATAATGTACGAAGGCTGGGTCCCGCCAGTGTCCGCAGGCGCAGGTGAGATGCAACCTTTATCTAAATATTCGTTAACAACCTCATCACAGGCCCGCTTCGACTTTGGGGACGCCTGCATCTTTCGTTCTAAACAAAGAAAGCGTTTTTCAGCGGATACACGGGAGTCACCGAGCGAAAAAATATCTCCCTTGAAAGGGAGCGCGACAACACAACGACCCTGCTCATCACGAGTAGTCGTGCGACAACAAATCTCCTCAGCCATCTTGTCATCAGGGCTTAGGATAGGTGGGACATTGACCTCTTCAATTTCCCGAAACTTGCGGATGGTAGACTCCAGGGGCGGCTCGACGGTGCAACAGAACGAAGCAGTCGAGTGACTAAAACTATCTATAGAAGCGGGTGCGGAACCAATTATAACAAAACCAAGAACTGTTTCCAGTGCGTGCGGAGCGGGGTACGTCGGTCCCCCTTGAATCTTACGTGATAACTGGAGGTGCGGGAGAATCGAAGCGCCGATCAATATATCGACGACTCCAGGAACAGCGTAAGTCTCATCTGCTAAAGGCAAGTCTTTAAATTTCGTTAATAAAGACGTGTCAACCGGGACGGTAGGCAACTGTTCAGTTATTTTTATCTATAACGAGCGAATCCATGTCAAACCAAATATTATTATTAAAACGAGATCTAAACCTTGTTTTAACGGTGCCCTGAACAGCTGACCGTAAGCCTCCAAAACCCTTCACCACTGAGCGGGCTGAAAGCTTATTAACATTGAAACCAAGACGTTGACAACAATCTTGAGTAATAAAATTACTTTGCGAAGCGCCATCTAACAGCGCTCGAACAATGCGCGGCTTACCTAATGCATCAACAAGAACAACGCGAGCGGTCGCGAGACACACAGTAGTGAGTGCAGCACTAGCGGAGAACGAACACAAGGTGACGTCATCCGCAGCGGTCACCGGGCGGGCCGGAGCGCGCGCGAGCGCGGGCTGCGGCTGCGGCGCAGGCTGCCGTGTGTCACCGCTCGACGAGCCAACTGTGCTCACATTGGATGCGGCATTACTATTCTCAAAATGAAGTAAAGTGTGGTGTCTCGCTTGACATTTGCGGCAACCATTTCCACTATTACATAAAACAACGCGGTGTTTAGTACCGAGACAATTAAAACAAAAATTATTAGCGCGAACAAATTTATAACGATCACTAGGCGACAATTTTAGGAAACCAGGACACTTGTACAGTTGCGAATGATGAGTATTACACAAAGAGCAAACAGGTGATTGTACATGTGCTGGTGCGGTATTAACATAAGTATGAGTTGACCTCAGTGACCTCGATGAGGCATCTATTTTGCGTTCAGAAGTAACAACCTTCTTCGCGCCTTCATGTTTCGATGAAGAGCGTTGCAATACCTTTATATGCTCGCGAACAAAACTTTCTAAGTCTTCGAACTTAGGAATTTTATTGCCGCGATGATCCGACTCAAACAAACGAATGGTTTCGGAATCTAATTTCTTTAAACCCATATACAAAAATACGAAGTCGCAGAGGTCATCGATCTTTAGGTTCTTTACGGCGCGAACAGCTGATGCGAAAGTATCTAGAAATTTCTCTAAGTTTTGATCGTTACATGCCGTAATGGATTTCAAATCAAACATCTGATCTAAATATGCGTTAGCTACCGATCTTTTATCCTCATACTTCGCTTTCAAAGTATTTAAAATTAAATTATAATTTTCGGCACTAAACGTAATTCCAGCGCAAACGGTTATAGCTTTACCAGTCAATTTTTCAACGAGATAATGCAATTTTTCGTGATCTGTCAACGAAACGTTCTTATCTATTGTATTCTCAAAACTATCTATAAATAAACACCAATTGCGAATGTTACCATCAAATTCGGGTATTTGAATTGGTGGCAACTTAGGTCGGTCGCGAGTGGGGTTGGGTCGGTCAGACGGTTTCTCCAAACTCCTAGCGACGCGTTTGATACGACAATACAAATCGTCAAACGACGACAAGGCCTGATAACTCACTGAGTAATCGGGATTTAAATTTAACTCTAAAACGTTGATGTCATGTAATACAGACTCGAAATCCGCGCGCAAACTATCCAAGTTTTCTATAGAACACAAGAACGAATCTCTAATAGCCAAATCAGAGGTTTTAAGTGCATTATCACAAATCGATTGTACGCGAGAGTAAATCATTTCTCTTTTAGCGTATAAAAGTTTCAGTTGAACTTTACTATCGGTACTACCAACCTTTGGGGGCATGTTTACAATTAAATCTCAAACTAAAGTGCGGTAAACAACAAATATGAAATGACTTAATCTTAGCGGTACAGAGCAGCGACGCGGCGCGAGCGATACTCCGCAGGTAGGTAGGTACTCACAACTGTGAATGCACGCTTGAACAAACGCGCCTAGCAACAGCCAGATCGTACTTACGCGAGCCAGACCGCTGTCTAGGTTCAACTATTATTTCAGAGATTAAGTATTGCGTAATATCTATTCAAATTAAAATACTTTCGTATGAATTTGAATGAAATGCGGGCGAGGTAGGTACAACCACGTATCTACCCACGTAGGTATTAGGTAAATACGATTCGAGCTGCGGCGAACGAACAACTTAAAGATTGAAACAAATAAAAACAAAAGCTAAATGCGTTAGGTATTACACTGTGCCTATGCACTAGGGTGTCTAGGATACCTAAGATCTAAACCTAGCCTGCCTAGATGCGGGGTTTTCTACTAAAAGAACTAGGTATCTAGGTGCGGTGCGTTTATTCTCAATAGAATAATAATAAATGCCAAACTACGAACAAGGACCGATACGATAAGAGGAATGCAAGCGAGGTGCAGCCGTGTACCTACCGTATTAGGTAAATACGATGCGAGCCAGCGGCGAACGGACAACTTAGAAATTGAAACAAATAAAAACAAAAGCCAAATGCGTTAGGTATTACACTGTGCCTATGCACTAGGGTGTCTAGGATACCTAAGATCTAAACCTAGCCTGCCTAGATGCGGGTTTTCTACTAAAATAACTAGGCATTCAGGTGCGGTGCGTTTATTCTCAATAGAATAATAACAAAATTGCGAACTACGACTAAGTGTTGATACGATACCTAACCTATGTATGTATTAGGTAGGTACGATGCGAGCCAGCGGCGAACGGACAACAAATTCTAAGCCTAAATGTCTAGATGCGGGGTTTTCTACTAAAATAACCAGGCATTTAGGTGCGGTGCGCTTATTCTCAATAGAATAATAACAAATGCGAACTAGCGGCTAAGAATCCGGCTCGAAGGACCAGAAATGTTGGCGCGATTGGCCACGTGAGCTAGTGGACTGTATTATGCGGGGATGAAGATAACCGTTCCATTGACGCTTTACACACAAACAAGACAGGTGATCGGGTTGCCGCGGATATGATCTAGGCAATGAATGCAACCCGAGAAATTAGGAGAGGATGCACTAACCTTCACGGCACCACGTGTTTTCATCGCAGCCGGTGCACGGATCTTCTCTTCCTGGCTCAGGAGCTTCCGCCCACATCACTAAATCACTTGAGGGACACACGAGAGGCACAATCCGATCGGTAAGGGTCTATGAAGCGGTTAAAATACAACAAATATTATTCATTTCTGAGAGACGCGCGCGCGGTCCGCCTTTACGCTGGCTAGTTCATAGCGGGACTGTCTATTATCAATTGGCGGGCGAAAAACTATTGCTACCTTCACTTAGAGGTAGTGCGGGAGGGGAGATGGGTACAGGAAGCGTGTTTCCGCGTCAAGAAATACAGTTTCTACCATCGGCGCAACCACCACGTGTCTCTTGCATTCAGGGCACAGCCAGGTTGATGGTACAACGCCAGTCGCCGACAAAACAACGCATTTCCGATGGTACATCGACACACATTTCGAGCACTTAGCGGCATCTACCGGTGAAAGGAACTTTCCACAAGTGTTGCATGACTTTGTCATTTTGCTAACTAATAACGTAGGTGAATGATCAGCTGTTACCGTGTTTTGCGGCTAGATGGCGCAGTTAAAAATAATGCTATCGTAAAATTATGCTGATATAATTATGGTATTATACGAGGATTTATGGGTGGTTGAAGATGCACGATGCGAGCTTATAACGGCGGATACACAATGGGACACCAGAATATACAGTCAAAGCACGAAAAATGTTGATCTTCTTCACACTTAGTTGGCGGGTAGATATTAAGATCACTGTATTCACTGTGTTTATATTTTTTCACTTCAACGCAATTACGATGTGCGGAGCAACTTGCTAACACTTGTACGGCACCTTTGAACGCCTGAGTTTGCTTATCCGATCTAGTTAATGTATTTGATCACTTTTTACTATTTTTATGACAAAAATTATAGGGACAATGATCGAACAGTTTGACATCCGTGACGTCACGTATGAGTTAACTCTGATTATTTCTTTATTATATTCATTTTTAATAATATTTATTCGATCGAGATTTAAATGTTTACATACGTTGCCCAACTTCCTCACAAAGGCATCTCGTGCACAGTATGAGCGGACTGAAGGGTTAACATACAAAACTAATTTATTTGAATCATAAGCAAATAAATTTGAAATTTCTGAAAAGTCTCGTGTAGCTTCATTCCATTCATTTCTAGTTGTAAACAATAATTGGGGGTAATCTTTTGGTTTTTTAAGGATTCCTACTATTCTTGGGTGATCAATCCAATCGTGTGTAGTAATCTTATCGCCTTTACCTTGAACATTTCTCTCAAACAAATTTCTTTTCTGAGCTCTCGTTAACACAGATACAATATGCTCATTCATTTCTTTCAATTCTTCACTCGAAATTTGGATACGTGACAAAGCATCTGCAGCTACGTTGTCCGTTCCCCGTACATACTCGACTATATAATCATACTCTTCTAATAGTAATCGGAATTTTGTCAAACGGCTCGAAGGATTTGTCATATTAAATAGATACACTAATGGTTTATGGTCTGTTCGAAAAATGAATCTCCGTCCGTACAGGTATGGCCTAAAATATTTCACTGACCATATAATAGCGGGTAACTCCTTCTCAATTGTGGGGTATCTAATTTCGGCTTTATTTAGAGTACGGCTAGTGTAGGCTACTGGCATGTTATCGCTATTAGATAATACAGATCCAATTGCAAAACCGGAAGCATCCGTTTGTAAAATAAACATATTACTTGAATCAAAATTAGGGTATTGTAATATTGGAGGTGAAATGAGTGCCTCTTTTAAAATGGAAAATGATTCTTGCCATTCTTTGGTCCAATTAAAAGGTACATTTTTCGGCAAAGTTTATCCAATTGTAGTGATTTTTCAGCAAAGTTTGGTATAAACTTCCTGTAAAAATTCACAAATGCTACAAATCTTTTAACTTGGTCGGCATTTTTTGACAATGGATAATTTTGAACAGATTCTATTTTCTGGGGATCGGGTTTTATCCCTTCGCTTGTTACTACATGACCTAATAATTGAATTTCTTTCCTTAAAAAATCACATTTGCTGGGATTCAATTTTAAATTCACTTTTCGTCTAGTTAGTACATCGATTAGGTTTTTATTGTGTATATCTAAATTTCGACCTACGCAAATTAAATTATCCAAATAAATAAACAATTTATTTTTTGCAAGGCCAGACATTGGTACTGTCATCAGTCGAGAAAATTATTTTTAGTCCCATAGGAAGCCGAGTCATTTGGTATTGACCCGAGGGTGTAATGAAGGCTGTATACTTTCTACAATCTGGGCTTAAAGATGCTTGATAATATGCTTGTGATAAGTCTTGTTGAGTAAAATACATTGCACCCGAAAGAGAATCTAGGATGTCTGTCATATTAGGAAGTGGGAATTTATCGTACATAATTTGATTATTTAATTTTCGAAAATCGATAATCAATCGCCATTTCTTGGTATCATCATCAGATTTTTTCGGCACCAGTAATATTGGACTGGACCACTCACTATTTGTAGGTTCTATTATATTTTCTGAAAGCATATTTTGAACATTCTTTTCTACTTCCTTCCTCTGAGAAAATGGTAATCGATATTGTTTAATGTAAATTGGGCTAGAATGTGGCTTTAATTGAATGGTTTGGTCATAAAGGTTAGTTGTGGTTAATTTATCATTTGGTAAATGGAAAACATCAGAAAATTTGGCACTTATGTTTTCTATTGAAGCACGTTCCTCTAAATTAAGATGACTTAATTTCAGATGTGAAAACATTGTACGTACTCTGGTTGCGTTATGACTATCGCTATTTTCGAAACTACAAATATTATAGTCCGATAAGCTATGTAACTCCGGTCTAAAATAGCTAAGAAAAACTTTTGTTTTTTTTTTATATAGGACACGTCAATTGGACTTCGCCTTGCCTGATGGTAAGCGGAAGGCAAAGTCCCAGAAAAGAGGGTTACCATTCACGCGTATTCAAAATTTGTATATTTATAACACCGTTTTTGGGTTTACAAATACTTCCCGCTATGTAAACACCTTGACATAATTCTCCTGGAATAACAACACACTCGTCTACTGCACTGCTTTTTATCGTAAATATTTTTTCGCATCTCGGAGGAATACTCAAGTAATTTCCTATGCCTAAAGAACCATTAGTCATTGACAGAGTTAAATTGACATCATAATTATTTAAAGTTAATGTATTTTTCTCAAAATTCAAAATTGCGTTGTATTTGTGTAAAAAATCTATCCCAATAATTCCATGTTGGGTGCATGGCAACGATTCTACAATGTGAAATTTGTGATTAAATTCCACGCCATTACTACGTAATGTTACATAAGTATAGCCAATGCTATTTATTTTACCGCCAATACCAGTTATTTCAACGTCACCTGCATTTACTGGAATATTCAAGCGTGAGATTGTCTCGTACTTCAAGTCTGAAAGTGACGCACCCGTATCAACTAACAAGGAATGTTCGACGCCTTTTACTGAGAATTCCACTGAGTTGTTGCATTCGCACGCTAATATAAAGTTATACTCGAAAAAAAACTATATTATTTTCATTATTTGTCAACACTCCCGAATTTTGGTTGCTTTGTTGGTTGGTTACGTCATTTTGTATAAGTTGTACATTGCCGTTGCGCCTAATTTGATAGTTCTGTCTCCCACGGTAAGGTCCTACAAGTCTAGAACCACGATAATTTTACGTTGGAAAACGACCACGAACCTGATGAGAGTTGTTGATTCGCCTAACTGTTAAGCATGTGGCACAATAGACGATGTCCAACATTTGCTTTTGGAGTGTGAACGAAATCGTAGTGCTAGGGAACAACTGGTTTTAGATTTTAATATAAGAATAGAAAATGTAGGTTCATTCCACAGTATTTTATCGGCACCTCATTCTGATGCTGCAAGGTGTGTTTATGAGATGTGTAGAAATGTTTGGTAAATGTAAATAATATAATTTGTTACAATAGGACTGGACATGTCTTACGATAAAAGTCCTGTAAATAAATAAAGATTTAAAAAAAAAGAACTCGTGGTTCCGATACCGGAAATCAAACCTGAGGCTCTTGGTTGCGGGCGTAGCCTCCTCTACCACGAGCTCGGTGGGACCTGTAAATTCTCGACCTACCTGAGTATCCTCAGTGGCTTATGTACACAGAGGCTTCCGTGTTCTGACGACTACAGGATGGCTCCTCATCTTTAGCGGCTCGAATGGTGTCCTTAAGAGTCTCATAGTTACGTGCAGATAAAATAGTACTTAGCTGGCGATTACGTAGACCGTCAGTGAAACTTTTAATTGCGGTTTTTTCATTAATAGGCCGCAAAACCTTTTTCAATTTTATTTCCAAAATCGTCTAAAGTCGTACCATTTTGTCGAATTTTAAGTAATTCGGACTGTAAAGCTGTACTTGACTTTTTGGTAAGCAGATTACTTCGTATATCCTGAACAAGCGCACCACATGAACTATACAGGGTGTATTTTTGAAACGGTGCAGTAAGGGCCTACCTAAGGGGGTACCTTAACCGTTGCAGTTACAGCAAAACGTTCTTAAAAGTCCTTCCCTAACTTTTTGGGACATTTTGAACTGCATTCACAGATTTTGTAAAAAACTTACAGTTAGCAAAAAAAATGCAAAAAGTACAATTTTTTTTTTAATTCCATTCGATTCTATTTCATGTGGGGATCAAAAAACTCTATGGGACCATTTTAGCTTTCAGTACTAGAAAAGACAGAAATCGCCAAAAACGTTTCCCATACATTTCGTACGGAAATATGATAAATCAACTCGAAACTCATAGGTCAGGTAAAATTTTGAACTTTTTTAAATAAAAAAAATCATTTAAACATTTAAGAAATTGGTTTATGAAATAAATTGCTCAAAATGATTTCCATTTTCACGAGTACATAAGTCTATCCTTTTTTGCACTGAACGAATGGCGGCTAATAATGTTCTGGGATGAATATTACGTAAAATGGTCATTAATGCATCCTTGAGCTCTTGAACACTGGCGTACGTCGTCTTATACACCTCGTTTTTCACGAAGCCCCATAAAAAAAATCAAGTGGTGTTAGATCGGGGCTACGAGGTGGCCACTGTGTTGGACCATGTGTACCTATCCACTGTGTACCGAATAGGCGGCTCAAATTGGAACGTGAAAGGTGACTGTTATGTGGCGGAGCACTATCTTGTTGAAAATGAACTTTTCGCAATTCCGACAGGGGCCATCTCGTTTTCAAGATGGTGTAAAATGACTTCATTATACATGGCAGAATTCAGTTTCCCTTCATAAAATTCCACCATTATGACTCGATTGGACATTATACCACACCAACAGTTGAATGAGAAGCGAACCTGATTATGACTTGCCGTAACTCTTAGTGAATTTTCTTTGGACCAATAGTGGTGATTTTTTCTGTTGTACATACCGTTATTGGAAAAATTCGTTTCGTCTGACCACAGTATGTAATTTAAAAATTCATGATCTCAGCTTATTTTTCCTCTTAGCCATCTGCAAAAAGTAAGTCCTCGAACATCATCACCCGGATGTAACACTTGAACTATGCGCCCATATCGATAGCACTTGTAGCCGTATTTCTTCCATATCTTTATCACAAGGGAGTGGGATACACCTACTTCAAGGGCGACTTGCCTGGACGATACCTCTGGATATGCTTCGACATAAGTCAGAACCGCAATCTCCGTGTCCATGTCCACACGAGGCTGCCGCTTTCTTTTGAAAGAACCCTGCAATTCCAGGTTTTTCAAAAGATTTGTAATAACCTTTCTTGTTGGCACATGCCAACTTACATATTGCGGTACCACAATAATGCAGCTTCCACATTTCGATTATTGACAAAATACGCTTCTAATAAGTCAATTTTTTCACGATTAGAAGACATTTTAGCGAAAATCCTTAATTAATAACTCATACGAAGTTTCTCTGCTGAAACTAAGTATAACACACAGATTTTCGAATCAAATTCGAAATTTGAGGGTAAAAATTATTTTTATTTACTTTACAGTCAATTCTACCCACTTCCTGGCCATAACAAAAAGTTAGACCATCGTAGAAATTTGTTTCTGTTGCCGAAATGTATGGGAAACGTTTTTGGCGATTTCTATCTTTCCTAGTACTGAAAGCTAAAATGGTCTCATAGAGTTTTTTGATCCCCACATGAAATAGAATCGATTGGCATAAAAAAAAATTTTTGAACTTTTTGCATTTTTTTTGCCAACTGTAAGTTTTTTACAAAATCTGTGAATGCAGTTCAAAATATGTCAAAAAGTTAGGGAAGGTCTTCTAAGAACGTTTTGCTGTAACTGCAACGGTTAAGGTACTTGCCCTTACTGCCCCGTTTCAAAAATACACCCTGTATAAGTCACATAATCGTAATTTTGCGTTCTGGTTTAGTCGCGTTTTCAGCACGAATTTAATTAACATGCTATTACCCTGATAGTTCAACGAGGAACTATAGTTCCGCAAGTTATAATGCTTATAATGTTATGATGCTATTGAGCTTTATAAAGCTCAATAGCATCAATGAGGTTCTTTGTAACTTCCTCATTACCAGTCATTACCGGAAGCATAGAAACTGCTGTCTTGAAATCAAAATTCGTTGCCATTATGGTGGTTTCACTTTGAACACAAATAGATTTAGACTCAGATTTTTGTGTAATATAATCTTTACTGCAATTTTTTTTTTATTTGCTTAAATAAGCTATTGATTAAGTCACAACATGAGTTTATCTCTTCTAAAACTGAAGATTTGATTTCTTTTTTATCAATTTGTATGGACAAAGTTGTCATACATTCCTCGAATTGAGGGCGTAATTGATTCGCTTCATGTAATTTGCTTGATAAAATAGTTTTACTTCTCTTAGGATAACTTAATTTAAACAGATAGTCTTTAATACCCTTAAGCTTGTCATATATTTCTTTTAGTTCACTACCCATTACTCACTAAATATAGAACTTAAATCATATAACCTAGTCGTATAAACAAATTTGGTACTGGAATCATCATACTATTGGCATACATATGTAGACCACTAAGGCTGTGAATTGAGACACAAGTTAGTAAAAAAATAATAAGAAATGGATTTTGCGCGTTGGGTATACAAACCGACATAAGGAGCCGACCAATCATCTTCATCCATGTTGATGGGTACCGAGGCACGGTTTTCGTAGATACCTGCGCGAAGTCCAGGGTCGCTTCGTACCAACTTTACCAATACCTGGAGAAAAAGGTACATCGCTCACAGAAAGAGAAGGTGAAAGTCACCTTGGCAGATGGAGTCGTAAAGACCCAGGAAGTCCTAAAGATTCTGGTACCAGTGGGAATAGAGGACAAAATAATCCCAACTACCTTTATCAAACCAATACCACTTTACCAAAATCCCAGGACAATCGCACGCTTTTGGGAATTATTATCCAGGATGCCATGATGTCACTAAACCTACCTCAGTACACATACAAATTTCTGGACACGCAATCCATACACGAGTTGTACGATGAAGAGTATGTCACCTTGCCCGAAATTCCATGTCATGCAGTTGGAGTTAACCCTATAGCGCACCGACCCAGAGAGAGTGCCTCCCCTAGCCAAGCTAGACAATCCTGGCAACGCAAACTTCCTCTGGCCATGTGCCCGGTCAAGTAGCCGAAACAAATTTTCGACGGGTACTCGCCCCATTATGCCGAGTATATGACGAACGTCGCCATCAAATCCGTTCAAGAGGCTGAAGTGACGTTGTCACCTCACTCCAACAATCTTTTCCTCGAGATTCCTCCCGACGTTACGTTATGTAGTGTAGGACTTGACGATCTCAAAGTAATTGAAGAGTATCGTGATGTTTTCTTGGATAAAAATGAACCTTCCCTACTCAGGGAACATAGCATTACCCTTAGCAGTACCTCCCTATCGTCTATCACAAACTAAAAAGCAACCCCTGAAGACCGAACTAGAAGGAATGCTAAAAAGAAATATTATAGTACCGTGTACTTCTCCATGGGGTTTTTAGGTTGTTCTAATACCGAGCCAGACGGGAAAACTCTGGTATGCATCAACTACAGACGTCTAAATGCTATAACCATACCAGACATCACGAAAACAAAATACAATGATTCTGAAATCTCCATCTTCATTTATTTATTTATTTACCTTATTTATTTATCTTTATTTGGGAAACCAACAGCTAAAAATTACAAAATATATAAAACAAAATATACACTCCAGACAGTCACAACAGTATGTGCACATTTAAAAGTTGGCGACAGAAAGCCAATTATAGGTCTCCACGTATAAAAATAGTACAACATGTGAACATAATAATGCTTGAATGCTTGTAAGTGCAACGAATATAATGCAAGTATGTTACACATGGTCAACCCAAGTAACACACCGCATCAGCATCGAACCATACTCATTGCACAACAGCCCTAATTTACACGAGGTGCAAGCGCAGCAGATCGTGCGTTGCACACGGCCCCAACTTACACGGAGTGCAAGCGCAGCAGCATGTGAGCCACCGAGTGACGTCAATCGACGTTTCCTGCATTCGGGGGAAACATTACGCCATTCATTATATTTTAGATCTTACATCGATCAACTAGTTTTAATTAATTGTAATTAAAAGTTAATAAATTAGTTTTATAAAATAAATTTGCATTTTTTTGAGTCCTCTGGCTGCACCCATCGTAATTGGCGCAGTCGGTAGGATAGTCGAGTAAAGTCAGTGAATCGATCACGGGCGACGGCTATCACGAACCTACAGGAGTGCGGCTAGAAGGAGTATCCAGAAATCGATACAACAGAGAGATGCAGATTTGGTGAGTACCTAGATCTTACTAGAGTTGCTCGCCTCCCTATACTAAAATTTTCCTTGTGCAAATTCCTTTGTGTACTTTCCTAGTGTTAATTTCCTCAAGTGGTCCTATTAAATTTCCAAAATTTTTCACCCAAGAAAATTGAGGACCTCTAGGTCATTAAATTCTAGGAGAATCTCGCAGATCGATGCGAATAGGAATTTAGATTGTATTCCAGAAATTCCAGAAGACGAATCTGTTGAATTAGTATTTAATAGTAATTTAATTTCAAATATGAGTGTTGATTTAGTTGATCAAGTTTACAAGGCCTTACGCCTGTTACCCGAATTTGACGGTAACCCGAACGTGCTCACGCGGTTCGTGCAATTATGTGACCAACTTGTTGCACAATTTGTGAGAGCAGAGCCCGGGTTTGAGCTAAGTAACTTATCTTTATTAAACGGTATTCTCAATAAAGTCACCGGGCATGCCGCGCGCACTATTAATGCAAACGGGATCCCTGAAAACTGGCAAGGGATTAGAAATACATTAATTAATAATTTCGCAGACCAACGAGATGAGACCGCTTTATACAACGATTTAGCCTTATTAACCCAGAGAAACTTAACGCCACAAGAGTTCTATGAGAAGTGTCAAAGCTTATTTAGTACAATTGTGACCTACTAGCTTTTGCCCGCGGCTCCGCCCGCGTTGATGTCGGTTATCGCGACAAAACATAGCCTATGTCCTTTCCCAAGATCTAATCTACCCCTGTACCAAATTTCAGCAAAATCGGTTCAGTGGTTTAGGCGTGAAAGCGTAACAGACAGACAGACAGACAGACAGACAGAGTTACTTTCACATTTATAATATTAGTAAGGATGTAACTTTACACGAATCTATACCTACCACAATAGAAGCAAAACGTGCTTTATATAGGAAGTTAACCCTACAAGCTTACGTTCGAGGTCTTAGGGAACCATTAGGGTCACGTATTAGGTGTATGCGGCCTGAGACAATCGAAAAAGCTCTCGAGTTTGTGCATGAGGAAGTTAATACCTTATATCTACAGCAGCGTAACGACCATTTACCAGAACGCAGAGCTATGCAGTCCACGTCCTCAATTGATTATACTAACGGTAAGTTATTTAAACAGCCTGTACTTCGACCTTTTACTGTTTCATCCCCTTTTGATCAACCTGGTCCCTCAAAACCTTTCTATCAGCCACAGCCGACAGGGCCAATGCAAACTTGGAGACCCCAAGTGCCCTTAAACCGCGGTCCTTCGCGAACCCAACAAGTGTTCGGCGCACCCCCACCCAACTATAGACCCAAAAGTAATGTGTTCCGAGTAGCTCAACAAAGGCAAGGCTATAATATGCCCCCGAATAACGGCCCTAAGCCCATGAGTGGTGTAAGCCACTTCACTCCCAAATTTATGCCTAGACCTCAGACAGGACATGACTGGACAAGACACGGAAATCCACCTCCGTCTAACTACTTCAAAACTCGGGAGATGAACATGAACGAGATAGATTTCTATGACTATCGCGAATGCCCCGACTTTGCTTATGATAGCTATGACGGTCAGTTCTACCCCGAGCCTTACACTTACGAGTCCGTGTACGAACCTTCAGCTTATAGCGATTATGTTCCCGCGTACGTAGAGGTAAGCATAGTATTCGCACCACAGATGAATTACCTGTCTATACCAAGACCTATAGATATCCTTTCGTTCACAGACAGGAAGTTCAGGATCAGATTACCAAAATGTTAAATCAGGGGATAATCCGCCCTTCACAATCAGCCTGGAGCTCCCCCATCTGGGTAGTCCCTAAGAAAGCTGACGCGTCGGGGAAGGTCAAATGGCGCATAGTAATAGATTTTGGTAAAGTCAACGAAAAGACTATTGACGACAAGTACCCGATTCCCAACATCAATGACATATTAGATAAGCTTGGTAACTGCCATTATTTCACAACTTTAGACCTTGCGAGCGGTTTCTACCAAGTTGAAATGGACCCAGCCGATATTCACAAGACGGCTTTTAATGTAGAGCATGGTCATTTTGAGTGCCTACGCATGCCAATGGGCCTTAAGAATTCCCCGTCCACGTTCCAACGCGTGATGGATAACGTTCTTAGGGACCTACAAAACGTCATATGTCTCGTCTACCTTGATGATATAATAGTATTTAGTGTATCCCTGCAGGAACACATGGTAAACCTAGAAAAAGTATTTAAAAGATTAAGAGAATCAAACTTCAAGATTCAAATGGACAAGTCGGAATTCCTAAAGCTGGAGACCTCATATCTAGGTCACATAATAAGCAAAGATGGTATTAAACCTAACCCCGACACGATCCTTGCCATCCAGAGATTCCCTATTCCAAGACAGCTACTGAGATAAAACGTTTCCTCGGCTTGTTAGGATATTACAGAAAGTTTATCCCAGACTTTGCACGCATTACAAAACCTATGACGCAATGTCTCAAGAAAAGTTCTAAGATCACTTTTACCGATCCGAGGTACGTTGACTGTTTCGAGAAGAGTAAGTCATTGTTAACTAACGACCCTATCTTACAGTACCCAGACTTCTCTAAGGACTTTGTCCTTACGACTGACGCATCTAACTTTGCTATAGGTGCTGTCTTTTCCCAAGGACCCATAGGACATGACAAGCCCATAGCCTATGCCTCTACGACCCTGAACTCTAGCGAAACTAACTATAGTGTAATCGAAAAGCAGTTATTAGCTATGGTTTGGGCCACCAAATATTTTCGTCCATACCTGTTTGGCAGAAAGTTTAAGATAGTAACGGATCATAAACCTTTGCAATGGGTAATGAATCTCAAAGAGCCCGGCTCTAGACTCACTCGTTGGAGACTTAAGTTGAGTGAATATAATTTTACTACAGTGTACAAGACAGGCAAACAGAACACCAACGCCGACGCTTTGTCCCGCATTGAGATAAATAATGAGGACACTATGTCGATTGTAGTTAATGTATCTGAAAACTCTCTCTCAACCGCGGGTTCTGAAACTCTGACAGCCCCTACTAACAACCACAATATACCCGACAACTCCGACACAGCGACTATCCACACTAGTAACGAAAACCCAATTCTAGAGGTCCCAATATCAGACGAGCCCCTAAATAAGTTCAGTAGACAAATCTGTTTTGTTCTCGTAGGTGACATAAAAAAACGACCGACAATAACTAAACCCTTTGAAACATATTGCGGAGGTGAGTAAAAGATGGTTTACCAGTTGGAACAAGATTAATTTATTTACTATTTACACACTCTTATATACTAATTATTCTACATGATTTTACTGAGATTAAGAGTGGGGTTTTACTCATATAAGTTTAGTGCTGACATTATTGTTTATTGATACGTGCTGTTTATATAATATTATTTCCTAGTTATAGTGTACTTTGCCTATGACGCATAGCACGTCATAGTACTCCCCCCTTTATAAAAATTCGAGTTATTATTTGCTGTGGTGCGTCGACCTTGTCCGTGCACGCTGTTTGCTGAGTTGTACTTTTTCTGCTGTTGTTTACACTTGTTGCATTTCCTTGATTATTTTGTTTATCTTTTTGTCCATGACTTTGTTAGTTTTCCGTACGAGTCTGGTGATTGTTATTATTATTGCTGCTAGTATAATTATAGCGATGAGTACTCCGATCCAGATTTTTATTTTTTCAATTTCTGCTGCCATGTGTGTGTTCTTTTCTGCCTTTTCTGCCAGGTTATTGTTCTGCACCATGTTTATTTGCTCCTTTTCGTGGGTTTGACTGCTTCCCATCTTGTGTGTTGTTTCTTGTGGCTTGCTGTGGAGTGACTTTTATTTTCATTTTGCCCTTTTTATATCATTGTTTGAAACGGACCGTGGGTCGTGATACTCTTCCCGAACGTGTTCTTTTTATGTTTTGAATTGGCTCTGCCTTATCTTGCTCTTGAATTTTGAGCTTCTATCTTGTCGTCGCTCGTCGTGAATGCTGGCTTTAGCCTGTCAATCGACACGTTCACTTCCCTGCCGTTTCGCTTGATCGTGACTATTTTGTTGTCACGTTTGACTACGAGAAACGGTCCGTCGTAAGGTGTTGTGAGCGTAGGACGTAGCTTATCGCATCGTAGAAACACGTGTGTACTGTGTACAGTCGGCTAAGCGTGGGTGTACGAATATGTTTTTGTTTGAGCTTTGTCGTTGTGGAATTGACGTCATGTGCGTTATGTTATCTTTAATTTTCTCCACAAACTCTGCATACGTTGTGTTTTTAGAACAGTCGCCAAAATATGCTGCTGGTAATTTTATTGTTGTTCCGTAGACCAATTCGGCTGCTGAGTATCCAGTGTCTTGTCGAATGCTGGTACGTATCCCGAATAATACCGATGGTAATTCTTTCGTCCAATTTTCGGTATTTCCTCTTGCCATCAAAGCTGCTTTCATGGTTCTGTGCAGTCTTTCTACTTTGGAGTTTGATTGAGGGTGATATGGTGTAGTACGGATTTTTTGTATACCCAGGAATTTGGTTAGGCTTCTGAATAGCTCAGACTCGAATTGTCGTCCTTGATCCGTTGTTATATAATTGGGGCATCCAAAACGTGTGATCCAGCCATCGTATAGGGTTTTGGCTACAGTTTCTGCTGTGATGTCCGAAATAGGATATGCTTCTGGCCATGACGTACAACGATCGATCATAGTGACGATGTATCTTTTGTTTTGTGATGTCGGTAGGGGGCCCACAATGTCTATGTGTATGTGGCTAAAACGTTCTGCTGGCATAAATTTGCCCAGGGGTGATACTGTGTGCCGCTGAACTTTTGATTGCTGGCATTGTAAACATGTTTTGCACATTTCGTAAATGTCTTTGTGCATGCTAGTCCAGATGTATTTTGCGGTTATCAACTTTTTTGTTGTGTTTTTCCCTGGGTGGCTCATGTTGTGAAAACTATCAAAAATTGTTTTTCTGAACTTTTGTGGTAGGTATGGCCTTGTTGTACCGGTGGATATATCACAATAAATTTTGGTATTATTGTTTTGTACTGGTACCTGTGTTATTTTTAGTGACCTATTTTGTTTTAGTTTTGTTAACTCCGGGTCACAGTCTTGGTATTTTTTTACCTCTTGCCAGTTGAGAATTTGGGGTAGTTCTATTGTTTCTATTACCCGTGATAGTGCGTCGGCTACCACGTTTTCGCTGCCCGTGACGTGCCTTATGTCTGTGCTGAATTGTGCAATATATTCTAGGTACCTTATTCTTCTAGGGGATTCATCCACTGATTGCTTCTTGTCGAATGCATGAATCAGTGGCTTATGATCAGTGTATATTGTAAATGTGCGACCTTCTATTAGTCGTCTAAAGTTTTTTATTGCCATGTAAATACCGAGTAGTTCTCGATCGTATGTGGAATATTTTGTTTGTGTCTCGCTTAACCCTTTTGAAAAAAATGATATGGGTTTCCATTTTCCTTGAACTTTTTGTTGAAGTACGGCGCCTACACATTTTAAACTAGCATCTGTCATAATGGCTAGTGGTGTGTCTGTTTCCGGAAATGCGAGTGTTGTGACATCTCTTATGTCCTGTTTGCAGTATTCGAATGCTTGGTTAGCTTCCGTATTCCACTCGATTGGCGTATTGTCATTCTTTTTGCAGTTTATTAAGTATTTGTTGAGCGGAGCTTGGTGTCCGGCGGCGTGTGGGATGCTACTTCTGTAGAAATTCATCATTCCCAAAAATCGACGTAGCTCCTTTACCACCTTTGGCTTTGGGTATTCGTTTATTACTCGTACTTTCTCAGACGTGGGGGTGATTCCTTGGCTCGTTATATGATAACCTAAGAAATCTATCTCTGTCTTTTCGAATTCGCATTTGCTCGTATTGATTGAGATGCCGTTTTTACTTAGGCGAGTGAATACTTCCTCTAGTTGAACGTAATGTTGTTCGGTATTTTGACTTGCTATGAGTATGTCGTCCACGAAAACATATATATAGTCCAGGTCTCTAAACAGGGAATCCATAAACCTCTGGAACGTTTGGGCTGAATTTCTGAGGCCAAATGGCATGTAATTCCAGTGAAATAAACCCATTTGCGTGATTATTGCGGTCTTTTCTGGTTCCGCAACAGGGATTTGGTGGAACGCCTTCTTTATATCAATTTTGCTGAATATTGTTTTTCCACTTGCGATGTATGTAAAGTCTAACAGTCTTGGCAAGGGATATCTGTCGGGAACTGTTATTTTATTTAACGCGCGGTAGTCTCCGCATGGCCTCCATTCCCCATTCTTTTTCTTTACCATGTGGAGAGGCGATGCCCAAGGACTACTGGAAGGTTCTAATATTCCTAAGTTTATTAGCTCTTGGAATTCCTTTTTTGCTGCCTTATATTTGTCGGGTGGTAGTGGGCGCGCGCGGGCATAAACTGGAGGACCTTTTGTTATGATGTGATGCTGTATTCCATGTTCTGTGGGTTTTTTAAGTGGTGTTGGTCTAGTGACGTTTACGTATTTCTCTAGCAGGTGCTTTATATGTTCGGGTAATTTCGCGTCGATGGATCTAATTGAAGGCATGTGTGTTGCTCTTGCAATTTTCGCATGCGTCGTTAATTTTGTTTCTTGGTCGACCAGCCTTTTGCCGTATAGATCCACTAATAATCTGTGGTGCTCTAGGAAATCAGCTCCTAAGATAGGCATTTTTACATCGGCGATTACAAACGTCCAAGTAAAAGGTCTGCGTAACCCCAGATTTAGCGTTAATGTGCTTTCGCCATAAGTTTCAATAGTTGACCCGTTTGCGGCATACAGTTTGTAGTTGCTTGGGTTTTTCTTACCCTGTGCGTTTTGTAATACAGAAATATTTGCTCCCGTGTCTATTAAAAACCTATAACCACTGTTTGAGTCGGTTATAGTTAGACGGTTGGCGGGGTGTATGGCACAGAGTCCCGTCTTATTCTGCGCTAGTTCTCGTTTCCCGAATTTTTATCGGTTTTATTTATCCACGAGCACGGCTGATCGCATTTATATGCTTTTGTTTTGAATCGTCTGTGATAATAACATAGCCGTGTACGTGACCGTGAGCGTGATTGCGACCTTGCTCGGAATTTGCTGCGTTGCATCGGTCGGCGATTACTCATACCGCGGAGCTCGTTTATTTCAACTCGCATAGCTGCAATTTGTGACGTCAGCATTGTTATTAAGTTAACGTCGGCGGATTCCTGTGACGAGTTGTTTGTTTTGGTTTTATAGCGCATATTTTCATAAATTCGGTCCGCCATTTCGCATAATTTTGTGAGGTCGAGGTCTTCGGAGACTGCCAATATGGAGGTGATTGATACCGGAAGCTGTCTGAACCATAATAATCTGATGGTATCTTCGGTCATTTTGTCGCAGCTGGCTTCTTTCATTTTTCTCAACAGCTGTGATGGTGTTGAGTCACCTAGGTCCATCTCCGAAAGCAATTTGTGGAAGCGTCGTTGCTCGCTTTCCTCATAGCACGCAATTAATCTTTCCTTGATTTTAAGGTACTTGTCTGCGTTTGGCGGTGACGTCAGGATGTCGCTGACTTGATGTATGACCTCTTTTGGTAATTTTGCGATGACGCTGTTATATTTATATTCGTCACCTTGTTTTTGGGAGGCTACGATGGCCTCGAATTGCGCGAACCATAAGCGCGGTGAATCTGTCCAAAACGCTGGTATTTTCTCCGTAATGCTAATTGCAGCCACCACCTGGCTGTCGCTGATTGATTCAGCCGATGTACCGGGGTTTTTTTGAGGTGTCCCTGGAATTATCGGTGCCATTTTTCTAGCCTCTTGATATTTCAGCTGGTTTGGACCCGCTTGTGGGAAGTCAACTGAAATGTGCTATTTCGCTATTTCGCTGATGGTGGTGGTCAGTAAGCTGGTGGGCTGTTGGGTAAATTTTTCCTTATATGGCTCCACCGTTTCTGTGATAGTTCCTAGGTTTGCTGCTGAAAACCTTTTCAGGGCTGCAGTTGGCCTGCAATTATATCAGCACTAGGAGATCACGTCGGGGTCACCAATATTGCGGAGGTGAGTAAAAGATGGTTTACCAGTTGGAACAAGATTAATTTATTTACTATTTACACACTCTTATATACTAATTATTCTACATGATTTTACTGAGATTAAGAGTGGGGTTTTACTCATATAAGTTTAGTGCTGACATTATTGTTTATTGATACGTGCTGTTTATATAATATTATTTCCTAGTTATAGTGTACTTTGCCTATGACGCATAGCACGTCATAAAACACATACCCGAACGACCATACAACTCTCCGAATCTAACTTAACTAATGACGTCATCAATGCAGTTAAGGAATATGTGAACCCTAAGGTCAAAACTGGTCTAATTATTCATCCCCATCTCGCTATGTATAAGATTATCCCCATAATTCAAGATAATTTCAGAAAATCATCAATGAACATAGTCTTAACCAAAGTTGAATTAGAGAATGTTAAGGATTACTTGCGTCAACAGGATATTATCAAAAAATATCACGAGGGTAAAACCAACCACCGTGGTATTACCGAATGTCATTTGGCCTTATCATCCAAATACTATTGGCCCAAGATGAAAGAACACATCTCTAAATATATAAATGAATGTGTTATTTGTGGCCAGGCTAAGTACGACCGCCATCCTGTTAAGCAAAGATTTAAAATTGTACCACCCCCTAGGAAACCCTTTGAAATTGTCCATATAGATCTATTTACAGCCCAAACTGAGAAATTTTTAACCATTGTAGACGCTTTTTCTAAATACGCGCAAGCTTACCATCTCAGAGACAGTACCGCCTTAAGTGTAGTACAAGGTTTACTCGTATTTGGTACCCATCACGGGATTCCATTGACCATTGTCACAGACGGAGGCCCAGAGTTCACTAATCAAATTTTCTCAGAATTTTGTCGAGTTCATAACATAATTCACCACAAAATATTAGCGCATTCCCCTAATGATAATGGTATTGTCGAAAGATTCCATTCAACAATCCTAGAGCATCTCAGGATATTGAGGCTGGAGCAGCGAAATGAACCAGTCATTAATCTCATGCCCTACGCCATCTTAGCCTATAATAGTTCCATCCATAGTTTTACTAGATGCAGACCATTAGACCTGATCACTGGACATTTTGATCCTAGAGACCCGGTAGACATTGACTTAACCGAATACCTACTCCAACAGTACTCGCAGGACCATAGGAAACGAATGACTCAAGTATACGACTTGATCAATCAGACGTCTTTACATGACCGAACACAACCGACTGAGAACCGCAATAAAGATAGAGAACCCGAGGAAAGCTGACCAACAGGTGTTTGTGCGCAACCCTACGACGTCCAGACAAAAGCTAGCCCCTCGTTACACATAAGACACTGTACTTGCCGATCTTCCCATCCACATTTATACTAAGAAAAAACGAGGTCCAGTAGCTAAATCTCGCCTTAAACGAAGTCCTAAGAACCCCACCTTGTTGCAGGACACTACTATGGCTGACAACCCTACATACAGCACACGGACAAGAGATAACGATTGACTCTCTCGACAGCGGACCAGGACTACTTCCTTTTAAATTGGGAATGGCTAAGATCATATCCCATTATCACTCTTTTTTAAGTCATATAGACCTAGCTAATATTCATCTCCAAATTGAATTAGCAAAATCTCAAATGGCTGAACTAAAACCTTTAATCAACAATAAAACCTTTTCTCTATTTGACCCTCACTTAGAACATCTTAACAATAAGATTATTTCAATGAGCAGTAAAATCAGTATGTTCGAAGCATCCCGTAGTAAAAGAGGTCTCATTGACGGTTTAGGCTCTGTTATAAAATCAATATCTGGTAATCTAGATTACACCGATGCACTTAAATACGAAAACGCTATAAACTCCTTGCGTAATAATGAACACAAATTAGAATTAGAAATTAATAACCATATCAGCTTAAATAGTAAATTCATCTCACACAGTTCTCAGATAATAAGCAGCATAATCTCAAATCAAGAAAAGATGAGTAAAGCAATAAACCAAATTTTAGATAGTGATGCCAGCAGAGATACGGATTTAATTAAATATGCCCATCTGGCACAACATTTACTAATTTTAGGATATAATATAGAAGACCTTTATGAAGAGTTAGGAAATTTAGAAAACACTCTAACATTTATTCGTGCATCGAGCACCCCATACTCTTTATTTAGTCTAAATGAAATTAAAGATATGTTAAGCAAATTAAAAGCACTATATTCTAACTACGAAATCCTTGACGTAGAAGCTAAGCACTTCTATGAAATAATTAAATTAGGTTATTTTTATTTAGATAAGAACATAGTATTAGTTATTAAGGTCCCAATTGTCACTTCCTCTATATATGATTTTTACAAGTTATCACTTATTCCCAATAGAAACCACGAAATCCTAATACCACCCTCACCCTTCGTAGCCATCTCTAGTTCAGATTCTAGGTACATAGAGACAGAATGTCCGAAGGTCAACTCCCTGTATCTCTGTGAGTCGGTACCCAGCCTCCAGGTTCAGAGTCAACCAGGTTGTATCCAGCATCTGATAGCATATCAGGAACTTCGGTCCAACTGTGAGATGACACCTGTAGCCCTCACCACCGAAGCCTTAGAAGCCCTAGATGACAAGCATTACACTTTGAGTTTTCCCTCACCAACCAAAGTGAAGATATCTTGCGGCAAGAACAATATCGGACCCTAGAAGGAAGCTACTTAGCCGTAATCCCGTTCAACTGTACCTTGAGAACTCCAACTTTCACTATCTCCAACTCCAATGACCATATCAAAGGACACGTCATAAGGATCATCGAGATGCCCTCATACAACGAGTCAAGATATAAAAATCACCCGAAGCTCATCTTAAATTCGCCGAGTCTGCAAAAACTTCATACACTGAACAATGAGATAGCGACGCAACCACCTATACACCTACATGACGTCACCGATCCTGCTATATACCACACCACTATACCCATGTACCTCACACTCGCCGGTACATGTGCATTCTTCGCTACTATGCTCCACCGCTGGCTACGCACAAGAAAAATATCCAGGAACAACACCGAAGACTGCAGCAACAACACTGAGGCCGTCTATGCAGTCCCGGCGACACACACTGTTAACCCCAGCCAAATAAGGATTGATCCCATATACCTACCAGCGACTTTCTTGAACAAGTCCATCGATACTCGCTGTTCTTCGGGGGGAGGTGTTACACATGGTCAACCCAAGTAACACACCGCATCAGCATCGAACCATACTCATTGCACAACAGCCCTAATTTACACGAGGTGCAAGCGCAGCAGATCGTGCGTTGCACACGGCCCCAACTTACACGGAGTGCAAGCGCAGCAGCATGTGAGCCACCGAGTGACGTCAATCGACGTTTCCTGCATTCGGGGGAAACATTAAGCCATTCATTATATTTTAGATCTTACATCGATCAACTAGTTTTAATTAATTGTAATTAAAAGTTAATAAATTAGTTTTATAAAATAAATTTGCATTTTTTTGAGTCCTCTGGCTGCACCCATCGTAATTAGTATGCAACGTGGGATGCAATAAATAACAATTAATAATAAAAAACACGTATTGAAAATTTTAGTGTGATAAGAATTTTGAGAAGAAATCGAGACTGAGCACCCGTCTCACAGATTCTATTTTAGAGTTAAAAATGTCGAATTCAAATTGCTTGAAACTTATGTTTAATCTGCTGCTCGCTCGCCGCAAAAATGAGTTCTGTCTGTAATTGGTGGTTGCCAAGCGGAGGTGGATAGGTGTGTAGTGTCTGAAGACTTTGACAGGAACATTAAAGCCGATTTTGGACAATAGTTCAAGGCAGTCAATAGACCCGTTCAGTATTTTAAGAATGAAAGTGATATAAGCTATCTCGCGGCGTGCGGACAAAGGGAGAATGTGGAACTTGGCGCATAGTTTCAAGTAGTCGAACGATGAATATTTGATATTTACCCTATAACATAGATATTTTATAAACTTTTTTTGAATGTTTTCGATACGGGTGATATATGTATCATATCTAGGGTTCCAAACTTGACTATTATATTCAAGGATGCTACGTACAAATGTGCAGTATAATACTTTCATAGTTTTGGCCTCCTTAAAACTATTAGAGGTACGAATTACGAAACCTAGGGCCCGATATGCCTTGTAAATCATTTCGCCTATGTGATCATCAAATAGCAGTTTGGAATCATGTGTTACCCCTAGATTACGCACACTATTGCAACGTTGAATTTTACATCCCTTCAGATAATAATCCGTTGCCAATTTCATTGTTTTCCTACTGTAAGTTACAACTGAACACTTGGATGGATTCAGATCCAACTTATTTCTTATACAGTAGTCATCCAACTGAGATAGGTCGTTTTGGAGTGCGATGGGGTCAGATGGAGTTGATATAGACTTGAATATTTTCATGTCATCAGCAAAACATAAAAGATGCGAATTTTGAAAGCACTTCTCGATGTCGTTGACACAGACTAGAAACAATAGAGGTCCAAGTAAGGAGCCTTGGGGCACGCCACTTGGAACGATAACCCAACCAGAAATATAATTTTCGACTACAACGGCCTGAGAACGGTTAAATATATTTGATGAAAACCACCTAAGCAGGTCACCCCTTATGCCAATATGCTTCAGTTTCATAATTAAAACGGTGTGATCGATCCTGTCGAAACATTTGCTATAATCCGTGTAAACGACATCGACTTGGCTGGACTTACTCATGGCATCGGAAATATAGTCGTTAATTAAAATAAGGTTGGATGTTGTCGAGCGTCCCTTCAAGAAACCGTGTTGAAAAATGCTAAAACTACTCTTTAGTGCCGCGTATAATTGATTGCAAACTATCTTTTCTAGAATTTTCGCTAATACACATAATTTGGACACGGGTCTATAATTAGTGACTTCCGTCTTGGATCCCTTTTTGTGAATTGGGGTAATATATGCGGCCTTCCAAACTGACGGTACAGTACACTCAAATAGTGATTTTTTAAACAGAAGCGTTACTGGGACTGTAATAGTGTCAGCGCACCTAACTAGGAAACTAGGCGGTATCTTGTCTGGACCTGCCGACTTATTAGTGTCTAGTGATTTAAGAATCTTGTTGATTTCGTATTCGTGTAGATGTGAGATATTTCAGAGATCGAGTCGCCACACTCATGAGCCGCGTCACTAGCAGTGTATGATGAAGATAGTAAGAACGTAGAATAAAAGTTATCAGAGAACACATTACACACCGCGCCTCCCGTATCCGCTATTACATTACCGTAAGTGACAGTACCCGGGATATTAGATGAGTTACGACGTTGCTTGATGTAAGTCCAAAAGTATTTGGGGTTATTCTTAATCGAGTGTTCGACTGATGATATGTAGTCGTGGTAACAATCTGATTCTAATCCCTTAGCCCTATCCCTCAGCAACTTAAAAGTCTCAAGGTCAGATCTATTCCCGTATTTTTTGTGTTTCTCAAAGTATTTATGTTTTTCTTTAATACACTTGATCAGTGCTGGGGTATACCAAACTGGAAAATTACGGTTCGTAATTGTTTTAACTGAGGGTATATGCTTAGTGATCAAATTATTTATAAAGCTATAAAAATATTACACCGACTCCTCGACATCCATATTATATAACTCAGAGTCCCAGTCAATATTCCGTATTTCGGAATTAATGGCGTCATAATCCCCTCTCTCAAACCTATATCTGATACCAGCGGCAGGTTTTAAATAGGGCATTTCCAATGACTGTAATGTTACGATAATTGCAGTATGGTTCGGAACATTGGGAACCAGGGGACTTACGCACTCCGACACAGTTATAGAATCATTTGAAAATACCAAATCCAACAATCGACCGTAGCTATTAAGAACATAATTATATTGATATGAACTGTGTGTTCAAGGCGTCAACTAGAGAAAGCTCATTGGCAGTGGTCACATTACTCGGTAATAATACGTTATCGGATGGATCCTCTCGAGACCAAGATATATCACTCAAGTTAAAATCCCCAAGAACCACATACCTGTCATCCGGGTGATTCATTATTATGTTGTCGAGATTTGAAATGTAATTATGTAATTGCTCAGAAAATGAATAACCTAAGTTTTGACAGCAGAGTTATAAAACGCATAAATAAATATTAGACCGTCTCGACCCGGCGCTTTTACTAATAGGTAACGCTATCCAAAGATCCTCTGCCGTTGACGAGAATTGGAGTTGAACACTAGCAGCTATCTCTCTACGCACCGCAATGAGCACTCCCCCACCTAGGGTTTGACCGGTGAGTTCGTATGTCCTGTCCCTCCGCCACACTTCATACCGATTATCAAATAATTTCGAGTCACTAATACCACTTAACAGCCAAGTTTCCGTTAACACTATAATATCGTACGAGTTCAGACACAAGTTGCGAAAGAATGCTTGAGTCTTAGTTCTTAAACCCTGTACATTTTGGTAGTAGATATTGTAATCACAACCACCGCGAACATTACCATTTGCATTAGCCATTGGAATAATATTGGGTAAATAATAACATTCTACGAGACAGCGAACAAAGTAATAGCGAGAATGTATTAGAAAAAGAGTGATAATTGTTGAGGTGTAGGTAGGTTGTGCATTGATTTAATGCATAAGTATTAAGGGAACTGACAAGGACAAGAAATACCATATACTGTAGGGCAAGCGAGACAGCCACAATTCGTTGATTTTTTATTGCGCGTTGAACAGAAACTGAACAATGAGGATAAGACGAAAGCGGTCTAGCGCCGCATATAACAGGGATGCTCAATCTTTTCGAGTTGCATGAAATAGCTAGGGTAAGTACCAAACTTATACAAGCAACAATATTAATAAAACTCAAGGCACATAATAGGCGTATGATTATGCAATTTTGTTTCATTCTTGTTCTTTTGTAATTATAATAGTACGTGAAGTGTCATTCTTACGAACATGTATTTTACCGAATTTTACCCAAACATAGTCATAGTTTTTTATTTTAGCACTCTCTTTTGTTCTGTTAAGTAGTAACTTGGTGGAGGCATCTAAGTGATCATTGAAATATATCAGATGCGTTAAGCCTTGGAAACCAATGTCATAGGCTTTTATCTTCTTCAGCGCTCGCGCAGATGCTATGAAGTCTTCTTTCACGTATCGGTTAATGAAACTGACTATTATGGATTTCTCCTTGGAATTGTATGAGGACACTCTCGACACATAGTTGATTTGGGCTTTCGGAAATTGGTAATCAATTTTTGAGCCAATTTGGTCAATAATTTTGAATAAATTTTCGTCCTTTTTCTGAGGGACGCCTTTAATTTCAATATTGTTAATGCGTAGTCTTTGTTCATTGATTAATGCCTGTGACTTTAATTCGCTCAAAGAGGATTCAAGCATTGAACATTTCTGCTGGAGTTCAACTGTGATCTTTTCGGAGTTGATCACTCGTGCTGTTATGGCATCCATCTTGTCACTGAGAAACTGACTAGAGGGCTTCAATTCGACAAGCTCATATTTGATGGATTTAATGTCCTCGATCAGTGCTGGTACACCGGTGATGGTACGCTTTATATCGCGTATCTCTCTCACAATCGTCTCCAGTGTCACTTGATTACTGGAACTTGATGCTGGAGAAAGTGCTTTACAAGCGTTACACTTCCACGTAGATCTGCGCTCTGCTCCGAGCTTCTTCCAACCATTTTCGGTTAAATTCGCACAACCGAAATCGAGGTACTTCTCACACGCGGTACACTGAACATATGCACCCTCAGGGATGGTCACGCTGCACTTTGCACACTTCATATTAACAATAATATATAATATATTGAAAACAAACAAACGACGTTAACAAAATGTTGACGATGTATGGTTTCGGACCCACACTAATTACGTGTTTGCTGTATTAATGTTCGTTGACGTATGTCGATTTATACATATGTACGTGTGTATTTCAACGTTCGTAGCATTTGAGAAACGCATTTTTGAGGTAACAACTACTTTGCTTCGCCCATTGTAAAGGTCACTTTTTCTTTTAAAAAATTGCAATTACTCTTTCTTTTCAGCTCATCCAATTTTTTCAAATAGTTTTCGCAAAATCACGTCTGCAATCGTGCTCGTGTGCCCTTTGCATTACTATTTCATTACGCGTATTTAAAATTATCTGCATTCTTTTGTTAGGCTACATTTCCAAAATGAGTTTTCATTTACATATATTTTACAGCTGTAACGTCTACCATCGTACAACATAGAAACACCCCTCTTCTTGAACTAATGAATTAAATTTTAGATGTATTTGGGTATACATTTGAAGTAGACATATTGATGTCTCCGGAAACGACTGATTATTGATGTTAAATCGTGTACACATACTCGTCCAATAAATACATTAATCTAATGTGTATTCACACATAAATTATATTGCAATTAATTGATAACCTCAAGATACAAATAAAATGATAGATGTCAGCTATATCAATAAAAAAATATATTCCGAACATTTTAAGTCTGAAAAAAGTTTGAATTCTGTTAGCAGTTTTGATTGAGTAATAACAAAGTTTTTAGTTTTTCGGCTACTGGTTGCGAAATTGAAAAGGTAAAATATTATAGGTGTGTATCAAGAATCAACATTCGTCTTTGGCAACTAGTTGAGTGCTAAGAATATCCAATACTTTTTAGCAATTGGTTGCCAAACTCAGTTGCCATGGCGGCCGGAAGGACCTTTACGCGATGACCAAATCATAGACATGATTTTAGATAGCGAAAGTCAACCAAACGTACCCGTGGAGCCACCAAGTGCTTCAAATGACAACAATCTAGACGGGATAGACATAGAGACACTCATAGACACTTAAACGATTTTTGTAGCATGCATCTATAAATCGACAAATAAGGAATACAGAATCGATCCAATCAGACTTGAACGAACAAACAGACTATAAGATCCTCGAAGTGCCAGATGCGATAGACAGGCAGCTGAAACAGTTTCATATCAGAAAGGCCCCGGCTTAGAATACTTTGTAGATTATGTAGATGTTAGAACGAAAGGAAAAATCATAATAAAGGATGTGTTCATTCCAATTAACGATACAGAACAACAAATTACAAAGTTTCTTAAGGAGCATACCGTAGCAGATAGAATATTCTATTGCATTTGCATCACGAAGAACTATATCCCTTATTCTGCAACCTAGTAAAAACTGTGTTGAGCAATAGAGGGCCGAAGTTAGTACGTTGCACAACGAGAGTCACATTAGTAGAAAACAAAAAGGAACAAGTAGAATTAATAAAAAAAAAGTCATGAAGTTAAAAGCTTACACAGAGGCATACAAGAGACATACAAACATGTTCATAAGAATTACCATTGGCAAAACATGATGTTGTCTGTTCAGAGATTTTTGGAGGGGGTAGGACACCGCGGTATTGCCGCCCAATTGAGCTGTCCGACTGGGGAAGTACCTCCGCCTTACAGAATACCGCGGTTATAATAACTTCGTGTTGTGTTCCCAGCGGTGAGTAGGGTAGCCAGAGCTCACTGGAGAATTTGTGCTGTCATTCGGTTGACTAAAGGCTTGTCCTTTTTTGTCCTCTACACTGACGGCACAGAGACTCTGTGCTTACAGTGCCGGCAGCGCGAGTGTGGCTTCTCTGGTGTTACACACGTCCATAAGCCACGGTAACCATTTTTCATATCATAAAAAAACAACAAAAAAATATATCAATCAAGGCGAAAAATGTCTCAAGTCTAAATATGAACGCAACCCGCTAAAACTACCCCTGTCTCTTACTGATACGCCCCATAAACCCATGGAGCATTTGTTTATGGATTTATACAATAGTGGTGGCGTGACATTCCTAACAATAATAGATAACTTTTCGAAATATGCGCAGGCGATACCACTCTCCGCCGCAACCAGCATACATATAGCAAAAGCTTTACTTAGTCTATTTTCAATTATAGGCATTCCCTCTAATTCCCCAATAGAACAGTTAGATTTCACATTAGCAGAAATGATACGAATCAAAAGAATAACCGATAAAAGCGAGCCTACCAATTTGATGAAATATGCAATAATACTATATGTTCGGCGACCGGCTTCACGCCTTTCGAATTATTATTTGGACATACCAACAGTAGGAACCCCCTGGAATTGCATTATTCAAAGGAGAATTCCTTTACCTACGTACCAGGAATACATAAATATCAATCAAATCAATCAATTAGCCCATCATAGTCCACTGCTGGACAGAGGCCTCACCCAATTAAATAAATACAAACTAATCATGGAAAACGTACAAAAGCTAGTGCCTACCAAGATGACGGAACACAAACAATTGGTAGTAGAGAAAAGTAATAGTAATACGGAAACTACAAGGTGGGAGATAAAGTTTACAAACAGGTAGCGAAAAAAGCATGTAGTAATAAATTAGAACCAAGATATATAGGACCATATACCATAGTACGAATACAGCCAGAACAAATTGCAGAAATCGTAAGCAAACAAGTAAATGCTAAGACGACCAGGGTCCACCTGAGAATGCTAAGACGTCCTGGAAATATTGCAGGTACACCTTCGCCCTCGGCGCAGCCCTCTAATTCGTCGGAGTTACCGCAATGATTGAACCTATAGACAGCCACAGTGTTTTGGTGCTTAAAGGAGCGATCGTTCACCAGCAAGTAGATACCATCCACCTGGTTATAATCTACTGGTTATAAAACTCATTCAAAAAATACATCAAATTACAAAGATAATTCAGTTGTCGGAGATCAGATAGAATACCTCATAGGAAAAGTGTTAGAACTTAATATCAAATACATGACTGCTAGCGCCATCTAGTGATGTTGAACTATATACTATTAACTGTATGTATTATCTGTGGTTCCGTTTTACACTGCAATAAATTGTCACTTGGTCAACCGACGCTCCCGAGTTTTATTAGGTTATGGACCCAGCTATTAGTTTTTTCCGTTAAAAGTTATTTATTTCAAGTCAGTTATTGCAAGTTTCGTGTTTAGTGTGTTTAGTATTCAAAATGAGTTCTAATTTTCTGGCGAATGTGCCGAGGCTGAAAGGTCGTGAGAATTATGATGACTGGGCGTTCGCGGTAGAAAATCTGCTTATACTTGAAGGAGTCGACAAGTATTTGAAGCAAGAATCAGCTGCTACAGGTGATGCTGCTGCTGCCGCTGCAGGCGCAGTAGACGTGGCGGATGCGAAAACACGGGCGAAAGTGATTTTGACAATAGACTCATCTTTATTTGTGCATATAAAGCATGCAAAGACCACGAAGGAATTGTGGACAACATTGAAGTCTTTGTTCGACGATTCAGGATTTTCGAGGAGGATTACTTTGCTTCGTCATCTAATTTCAACAAGGTTAGAAAACTGTGAAAATATGACGGATTATGTGACACAGCTCGTCGAAACCTCGCAACGGTTAACGGGCACAGGATTTGAAATTAATGATCAATGGGTTGGTTCATTAATGCTTGCAGGTTTACCAGAACAGTTTATGCCGATGATTATGGCCATCGAACACTCTGGAATGGCTATAACGGCCGATTCTATTAAAACTAAATTGTTAGATATGGAATCTGTTCAAGTTGGTGAAACGGATCGTAATTCAGCATTACTTGCAAAAAGTTGGAATAACAAAAATAAATATGGCAACACTAGCAAGCATAGACCACAGACGTCACAAATGTCAATGTCACAGTCACTTAAGTCAAACTCAGATGTAAACTAACAGAAAACGATAACATGTTACAAGTGCAAAGAAACCGGTCATTATCGCAACCCATGTCCAAATTTCAGTAAAAACCCTGAAAAGAAGAAACAGACTAACGCGTTTAACGTTGATTTTCTTAGCGGGAAGTTTACAAAACAAGATTGGTACGTGGACAGTGGTGCAAGTCTTCATATGACTGCGAATGAAAACTGGCTGAGAAATCCGGTATATTCTCCAAGTCTGTCGGAGATTACCGTTGCGAATGAAACAAAAATTCCTGTTTTATGTTCGGGAAGCGTCGAAATCGCAACAAGTCAAGATTATGAAGTTACCGTGAAGAATGTTTTGTGCGTGCCAAGTCTTACGACAAATCTCTTATCAGTCAGTGAACTGATAAAAAATGGAAACTGTCAGTTTCGAGCCTAATAAGTGCCATATCCGGAATGAATCGGGTGATTTAGTCGCGGAGGCAGATCTTATTGATGGAGTTTATAAGTTAAACCTGAAAACGACTCAGAGATGTTTACTAACTTCTTCAGTGGCGGACGGCGAAACTTGGCACAGACGACTAGCTCATCTAAACTGCAATGATATGAAGAAAATGAAGAGTGGCTTAGTGGAAGGTATGGATTACCCTGACGATTTTACAACAAGTAAGTCTAGTTGTGAAACATGTTGTGAAGGGAAACAATCAAGATCACCTTTCTCCACAGGAACGCGAGCCACAGAGATACTACAAATTGTTCACTCTGATATTTGTGGCCCCATGGAGAAGAATTCAATTGGTGGTGCTCGATATTTTCTCCTGTTTATCGATGACTTCAGTAGAATGACTTTCATTTATTTCCTGAAAAGAAAGAGTGAAGCATTGAGTTATTTTAAAGAATTCAAGTCGATGGTAGAGAATTATCAGAACAAGAAGATCAAAATTCTGAGAACTGACAATGGGTGTGAATATTGCAGTAATGATTTTGAAGAGTTCTTAAAGAGTGAAGGTATAATACACCAGAAGACCAACATTTATTGTCCAGAACAGAACGGTCTCAGTGAGAGAGCAAATAGAACTATAGTGGAGAAGTCCCGGTGTCTTCTGTTTGATGCTGATCTCGATGCGAAGCTGTGGGCAGAGGCGGCTAATACATCAGTCTACTTAAAGAACAGGTCAGTGGCTTCAGGTCTCAATAAAACTCCATATGAAACATGGACGGGCAGAAAACCAAATTTACAGCACATACGTCATCTTTGGTAGTCCAGTTATGGTCCATATTCCAAAAGAGAAACGGAGTAAGTGGCAGAAGAAAGCTAAAAGACACATTCTTGTAGGATTTAGTGAAAATGTAAAAGGCTATAGAATTTATGACCCAGTGAAAAATCTCATAACTACTAGTAGAGATGTAGCGATTTTTGAGAAGAGAAAGCAGCCAGATACCGTCACTGTGTGCGTAGAGAACACAGATTCAGTGGGGGAGGTATTGGAGGAATCTGCGGTCAAATTTGAGCCTTTCGACCAGTCGAGCTCTAGTGAATCTGATTACATGGATGTTGAGGACGAGAATATACAGCCTGAAGAGCATATTTGTGGTGAAACGTCAGATCCAGCAGAAGATCCACCAGCGACAGTATTAGACGAGAAGCAGAAGAGACAAAGGAAGAAACCTGAAAGGTATGGTTTCGCTAACATGTGCACGAGCGACGTAGGAGATGACGATTTGACGTATGCAGAGGCGATCAGAGGTCCTGAAAAACATCAGTGGTTGCAGGCGATGTCCGAGGAACTGCAGACATTCGAGGACAACCAAGTATGGGAGGTTGTCAGTGCTCCAGATAACGCGAGTGTAGTGCAGTGTAAGTGGGTATTAAAAAAGAAATACGATTGTGATAACAAAGTGAGGTACCGTGCGCGGTTAGTAGCAAAAGGCTTTACGCAGAAAGCCGGTGTAGACTATCGGGACACTTTTTCCCCAGTAATTAGACATTCTACTTTGCGGTTGCTATTCGCCTTGAGTGTACAGTTAGATATGGATATCACTCATCTTGATGTCACAACAGCTTTTCTTAATGGTCATTTAAAAGAAAGTATTTTCATGCATATGCCAGAGGGATTTCCAAACTCTGATTTAAATAAAGTTTTGAAATTTAAAAAGGCTGTTTATGGCTTAAAACAGTCATCCCTTGCTTGGTACCAAAGAGTGGAAGAAACTCTGTGTAATTTGGGATTTAGCAAGAGTAAACTGGAGCCATGTGTATTTATGAAAAATCATAGTAATAATAAGAAAACTATTGTGGGTATATATGTCGATGATTTTCTTATATTTTCGAACAATGGTACTGAAACTGATTGTCTGAATGAAGCATAGAGTCAAAAGTTTAAAATAAAGAAGTTAGGTCAAGTTAAGCGATATTTGGGTATGAGGATTAATATTGACAAGAAATCAAATGTCATTACAGTAGATCAGAAGCATTATATTGAACAATTACTGGCAAAATTTGATATGTCTGATTGTAATACAGCTGAAACTCCGATTGAGTGTAAATTAAATCTAGAGAAGTCAAATACTTGTGAAAGTAACATTCCCTATCAAAAATTGCTTGGAGGTTTAATGTACTTGGCTGTGTTGACTCGACCGGATATTGCATATTCAGTCAGTTACCTAAGTCAATTTAATAATTGTTTTTCACATACTCATTGGAATTATGCGAAAAGAGTCTTGAAATATTTGTTGAAAACAAAGGATTATTGTTTGAGATATTCCAAGGAAAGAGCAGAACTAGTTGGTTATGTCGATAGTGATTGGGCCAGTGATCTCACTGATAGACGGTCATACACTGGATTTTGTTTTATCAGATCTGGATCTGCTATTTCTTGGGAAAGCAAAAAGCAACGAACTGTAGCTTTAAGCAGTTGTGAGGCCGAGTATATGGCTTTGTCAGAAGCAGGTCGCGAAGCCATATATTTGCAGAATCTAGAACTTGAAATTGTAGGTTTCTGTAATAAAATTGTACTGTACTGTGATAGTCAGAGTGCATTGAAGCTGGCAAATAATCATCAGTCGCACAAGCGTTCTAAGCACATAGATGTGCGATATAATTTCATTAGAGAAATAATTAGTAATTATATTATTGAGACTAAATATTTGCCAACTGCCAACATGCCCGCTGATCTTCTTACTAAGGGTTTGTGTGGAGTTAAACATCACAAGTTTATGGAAACACTTGGTATTGTTAAAATATAACTTTATTGTTCACTTTGTGTGACTCTGTTGTATTTTGTTGATTTGATATAGTGGGGGTGTTAGAACTTAATATCAAATACATGACTGCTAGCGCCATCTAGTGATGTTGAACTATATACTATTAACTGTATGTATTATCTGTGGTTCCGTTTTACACTGCAATAAATTGTCACTTGGTCAACAGACGCTCCCGAGTTTTATTAAAAAGTAGAAAGTAAGTTAGTGTTTTAGGCTCTAATGCTATTAGTGTAGGAAGAACTTATATACCTAGAATTAAAAGAGGTTTAATTAATGGATTAGGCTCGATTATTAAAATATCGGGAAATTTAGACCAAGAAGACGGTGAGCATAGAAAATCAAGGGCAAGAAGTTCGGAGATTAACTTTGAGGAAACAAAGCGAAATGTTAGGAATAATAACAGATTTTGTTACAGAATATCATAGCAAATTAGAAAAAATAGTTAAAAATCAAAAATAAATATCTAGTGCTATTAGTGAGTTAAACCAACAGAATCCAGCATTAAAAAGTCAAGTGTATACATTACAAATATATAATCAGATTGAAATCTGCCTACAACAACTTGGTGAACAATTACTTACCCTAGAGACAGCCATAACATTCTCTCATATAGGACAGTTATCCCCAAGCATAGTTGACCCCAGTTACCTCGTTGCAGTTGATAGGTATTCAAAAGGATGTTTCCAGTAATAGCATGCAATTGCCACACTCACCAACGCTAAGAAATATACACTTATTAGATAAATCTATCGTAATTAAAGCGTATAGTACGAATTAAACTTTAAATTTTATATTAAAGATTCCCTTTGTAACGAACCATCCATACAACTTACTCCATTTATCCGCAATCCCGAACAATAACAACACCATTCACATACCTAATCTTGGGCAGCAACAACTTCGCTTACCCGCACGAGGCTTGCCTGCACATCACGCAGAGCGACGCCGTCTGCCGACACATCGAATGGCAGCAATTACAGCAATCTGAAGTCTGTGTAAGCACAACTTCTACAACATAATGAGCCAAACAATTGCACGTACGCAACGGCCGACTACGAGAACAATATACTAAACCAAATAAAGGAAAACTGACACGAATTTACTGTTGTATTGCTATGTATAGATAGATCATGAATTATAATTTCATATAAAATCATGATACCTATATTTTAATTTCGATTTATGATTTTTTTGATGGAGCTTTATAACTTTATCATATTTTGAATTTTTATGCAATCACTACTTCCATTTGTCTAAAATACAATAATATATTATAATGGACGGAGTATAATGAAACTACGAACGAGTTCAATGTACACACATACACATACACGTACACACACACGCATACGCAAACACAAACAAACGGCACGACGACATGCCGTACTATTCTTCTTTTATCCTACAGAAGAAGAAGGGTAAGAAGATACCGTACTATTGTAATACTGATTTAATTAATCAGTAAACATTGCTCTGAAACCTATAGTAGTCTAATGATACAAATTAACTTAAAAACTATGTTCCGGAATCAAATGGCCAATTTTGAAGAGAGGTTAAAGGAATCCAGCAACCCTTAACCGGATGGAGCCAGCATAGCTGCTGATTTTGCTGCTTTCAAGATTTTCACCATGACAGCTCTAGATCTACTCAAAATGGAAACATTGGTGCTTGACATGGACACTATGGAGCAAATTTCTGCAGTATGGAGCTCCAAATTCCTACGTTCCAGGTAACAAGCATTAATGTTTGTCACAGAATGGGGTGACCTTCAGCACCCCATAAGCCAAGACTTATATTAGTAAAGTTCCAAAATATTCCCGACCGTGATAAAGTTAGGTTTTCAAAAACAAACTCAAAGGCTCGGGTATCACACTCTCGGAATTCCTTACCAAACCAAGACACGACACATTTCTGGCTGCACGAGAGCGGTTTGGTGTAAATAAGTGCTAGACAAGAGAAGGGCCTATTCATGTTATCGGCCCACAGAATCACGTCGCAGCATGAACTAAGTTGCATAAAAATCTTCGAGAGTACTGCTGCACACACCGAGACAGCAACTACTGCGAGTGCTCCAAAAATTGCAAGTGCAAGGTCAAAAAAACTTCTCTCTAAGAAATAGTTCAGTTTTTGCTCATATTTCTGTTACACTGATAGTTTCTATAACATGCGGGTAGTATTTTTTGCATTGATATTTGTCACTTCCACCCCTTTTTTGTCTAATTAGTCTAAAACGTACTTTTTTACACCGGTCTCACATTTTGTTTATTCCGGATTACCTGCAACCAAATGTCATAACAAGTTTTTATCTTTTTATTTTTTGTTTATTAATTTTATTGTACTTTTATTTTAATTTGGACTATTTTTTCCTATAATATATTTAGGAATTTATATTAAATTTATACTCTGGGGGTGGAAGTAGTTCTATTTAATACATTATAATATTCTATAACTTCTGTTATCCATATTTTCTTAGTTTGTGGTTTATTTTTTATTTTTTTATATAGGACACGCCAACTTGATCTCACCTCGCCTGATGGTAAGCTAAAGGCAAAGTCTCAGGAAAGAGGGTCACCATTACAGACACTAAGTGCTACAATGGTGGCACTCAGCTTGGCGGCCTCATCAGATGCTTTTTCACGCCCCGCTTAAAGGCCCCGGGACTGTAGGAAGAAGGAAGGAGGTATTTTTTTGTGTTGTTATTATTATTATTCAATAACATTCTTGGCACTGGTGGGTGATCAGGATTGTATCTATTTGTATATTATGTATATATTTATTGTATATATAGATATTTATTTAGGTACGTACTTATTTATTAGTATTTATTTTATAATTTAAATGACAGATGTTACACTTTCTACAGTGAATAGTCATAATAATATCGTTGCGTGTAAGGCTTCACTTGCAGACATACTACAGACGACATTCTCCGCTGTTCCCATGAACTTTAATGAGATCCACATCAACGCTCAAAGTATTCCTGCACATTTTCCTGAGATGCTGGCTTATTTAAGCGACAAAAATATTCATGCCATTCTGGTGTCTGAGTCATGGCTGATGCCATGTCTGCCTACTCTTTCTTACTCCTTACCGGATTTCCAACTCATTAGGAATGATCGTTCGGTTGGTCGGAGTGGTGGTGTTGCCATCTATTTACGCACATATATTCCTTTCAGTATAATCGATGTATCAATGCAACCACCGCCGACAATGTTTTCTTTTTAGTGTTGGAACTACATCATTGCAAGGTTCTGCTCGGTGTGTACTACTGCCCTTCATCAAGGATTAATTATTTTTCTTCCTTTGAACACATACTGGAAAAACATATACCGTCTTACAGTCACAGCATTATTTTGGGAGATTTTAATACGTGACTTGTGAAGAACGATTAACGGTCTGCCACCCTCTGTAATATTTTAGAATCTTATAATCTCATTGCACTGCCTCTGAAAACTACTCATCTTGCTCCTGATTGTGTTCCTTCTCTTCTTGACCTTATTCTAGTTGCGTATTCTGATCATGTAGCCAAGCATGGCCAGTGCACGGCTGACATGTTCTCCTATCTCGATCTGCTCTATCTTTCTTACAGAATCTGTCCTCCTAAAGCTAAGCCCAGGATTTATGATGCGTAATTTCAGTGGCATGAATCTTAGTGATCTTTGTTGTACTGATGCAAATAAAATTGATTGGCAGCTGCTTTATAATTCGAGTTCTGTTGATGAGAAAGTCTGCATACCATCATCTAAATTAATCAGTCTTTATGATATATATGCACCCATTCGCGCAGTGAAAATTAAGCATGCTTCTTGATCTTACTGAGGAGCAACTTGACAAGCTTGAGTGCCTTCAAAATTTTTGTATTAGGTTCATATATGGTTTACGCAAATATGATCATGTATCCGAATATCGCAACATGCTCAAGTGGCTCCCAATTCGCCTTCGACGGAATACTCACATCCTTTTTCAACTTAATAATATTCTATTTAACCCTCTTACTGCCCCTTATCTTAAAGAACGTTTCAAGTTCGTACATGCCACGCATTCGAGATTCTTGAGATCATCGGAGAACTTGAGACTGCACATTCCAATACATTCTACAAACTTCACCGACAAATCGTTTACTGTAGTGGCTGCACGCCTATGGAATGCATTACCTGTCTCTATTAGGCGAGCTCAAACATTGGGATATTTTAAAAGACTGGTGACTGAAAATTATCTGTCAATATAAGACGTCTGTAACTATGTGTGCATTATATATTTCATAAGTGTATATGTCTGTACGAATAAGTTGTTTATAGGTATTCTATGTATTGTATGTAAGTATTGAGTGTGCTGTATGTAGATATGGTGTGTATTGTATGTAGATCTAATGTGTATTGTATTTAGATGTAGTTTGTCTTGTATGTAGACATTGTATGTAGTGTATATGTATTATTATTTTAATGTAGTGTGTATGTTAATTGATTTTTACACCATTAACCCACTTTTATTTCTATTCATCCAAAGGTTGCTTTTTGGAATAAGGCCGCTCATTGTAATAATAATAATAATAATAATAATAATAATGTTTATTTCTCACCAAAACGTTTACATAACAAATCTCAAATAAAATACAGTAGAACGTAATTAATAAATTAGTACAAGGATCAATCAGAATTATGGCGGGCTGGCACCTGAACTAGGAGAATCCTGTGTCTCAGGCTACCAACCCTCCACCCCTGGCCAGAATCTAATATAATTTATAAATGAAGATGTGTGAAAATACGTGTGGGTGTGGGTGTGTGTGTGTATGTGTATGTGTATGTATGTGCGTGTGTGTGTGTGTGTGTGTGTGTGCGTGTGTGCGTGTGTGTGTGTGTGTGTATGTGTGTGTGTGTGTGTTTTATGTATACATATGTTCGTGGATGTGTACGTATATGTTTTGTTTGTCTTTGGGTGTGCATTGAGTACCTATGTGTGAGTGTGTGTTGCGTCTGAGTGAGGGTTAGGCGTTTACGGCTGCATGTATACCGTATGTGTAAGTATGCGAATGTGCATCTGGATATGTAAGGATTCAAGTTCCTAGTGGTTTTTGCTTTATACTCGTAGAATTTTTTCTGTGCTAAGGTAATCATGGGCCATTAGATATTTTTTAAGTATAGATTTTAACCTAAACTTAGGCATTTTGTAGATTTGGTTCGAATCATTAACGAACCGATAAATGAAAGGGCCCATGTAATACAGTTGACGTCGAGCGAACATTGTGTTGAAGGAGGGAACAGGTGTTCGAATTCTTCTTTTACTCAGTGAGATCTTAGATGGATCGATAGATTTATGGTGACGTAGGACTGTACAGTAGATGTATAATTGGCGAACTGTGAGGAAACGCGATTCTTCATAAAGTTTTTGAGTGGGATATTTCCTGGTCTTATGGAACATGACTTTGATGACTGCGCGTTGGGCTCTTTCCAGCTCAAGCAGATGAGTTGGAGCAGCTCCACCCCAAATAGGGCAGCAGTAAGACAGAACGCATTGGCAAAGGGCATAGTATATGCTGGTTATGAGATTGCAGTCCGCAGCTTCGCGTAGGTTTTTAAAAATTGGAAGTAATTTACGTACTCTTTTGCTAAGTGACGATATATGCGGTTTCCAATTTAAATGGCAATCTATGATAATTCCCAGGTATTTATGGGTATCGGTCTGGGCAATGGGAATGCAGTCACAGTAGCCACTATTTTCGAGTTTGCATTGGGAAGTATGAGCTGTGGTGGCGCTTGGCAACGTGCGGTAATGGACTGTATTGCGGGAAGTAGCCAACTGTTCCATTGACGCTTTACACACAAAAGACAGGTGGTCGGGTTGCCGCGGGAGTGATCCAAGCAATGAATGCAACCCGAGAAATTAGGCGAGGATGCACTAACCTTCACGACACACGTGTTTTCATCGCAGCCGGTACACGGATCTTCTCTTCCTTGCTCAGGAGCTGCCGTCAGCATCACTAGATCACTTGAGGAACACACGAGAGGCACAATCCGATCGGTAAAGGTCTATGAAGCGGTAAAAATGTAACAAATATTAATCATTTTTGAGAGACGCGAGCGCGGCCGTCCCTACGCTGGCTAGTTCAAAGCGAGACTCCGTGTCTATATTTCACAAATGGCGGACGGAAGCCACATCTATGGTTAGTGCGGAAGGGGAGACGGGTATAAAAGGAGTGTGTTTCCGTGTCAAAAATACAGTTTCCACTTCGGCGCAACCATTCCCCCCGGCTTGAAGGGTTACCTTCGAAACGACAAATGCGAAACAAATCTAAAGTCTAATCTAAATCTAGGTTTGGGAAATAACAACTAAAATATAAACCTAGATTGGAGCTCGTGCCTACTGCTGGCTAGGCAGCGGGCAGAGGCGAACAAACAACACAACGCAACAGTCTCGACCAAGACGAGACGCGATTAGCCAACAACAAAATAAGGGTCTCTTCACGTGGGACCGATACAACAAGCGAGTGCTTCTTCTCCTCGGGTGGTTCGGAAACCGTAGTGGGATTGAATTGACTAACTGGCCACCCATCTAACGCGGCATGAATCCAGGACGGTCCACCAAACCACAACGGGTGATCCAAATTTTGCGAAGGAAGCAATCCACGAGAGAGACAATCGGCTGGGTTGTCGGTGCCAGCAACGTGAAAGAGATTATGTGGCGCCAATTCAGATTGAATTTTGCCACTCTATTAGCGACGAATGTGTCCCAACGATGGGGCGAAGAGTGGGCCCAACACAAAGCGACTGTTGAGTCCTAAAAGCTAAAATTCTACTAATATTAATGCGAAAATTTACAATTATGTCAAATAAATTACCTTAAAGATTCCGACCACAATACAAAATGTCATTAAGCGACACGGAAGTGCTAGTCTTAGCACTGCCATCCAAAACTACGCGGAGTTTTAGTAGTAAGCTTATCTTCTCTAATAACTCCGCGGTGCGGGATAATGTACGAAGGCTGGGTCCCGCCAGTGTCCGCAGGCGCAGGTGAGATGTAACCTTTATCTAAATATTCGTTAACAACCTCATCATAGGCCCGCTTCGACTTTGGGGACGCCTGCATCTTTCGTTCCAAACAAAAAAAGCGTTTTTCAGCGGATACACGGAAGCCACCGAGTGAAAACTTGCGGATGGTAGACTCCAGTGGCGGCTCGACGGTGCAACAGAACGAAGCAGTCGAGTGACTAAAACTATCTATAGAAGCGGGTGCGGAACCAATTATAACAAAACCAAGAACTGTTTCCAGTGCGTGCGGAGCGGGGTACGTCGGTCCCCCTTGAACCTTACGTGATAACTGGAGGTGCGGGAGAATCGAAGCGCCGATCAATATATCGACGACTCCAGGAACAGCGTAAGTCTCATCTGCTAAAGGCAAGTCTTTAAATTTCGTTAATAAAGACGTGTCAACCGGGACGGTAGGCAACTGTTCAGCTATTCTATCTATAACGAGCGAATCCATGTCAAACCAAATATTATTATTAAAACGAGATCTAAACCTTGTTTTAACGGTGCCACGAACAGCTGACTGTAAGCTTCCAAAACCCTTCACCACTGAGCGGGTTGAACGCTTATCAACATTGAAACCAAGACGCCGACAACAATCTTGAGTAATAAAATTACTTTGCGAAGCGCCATCTAACAGCGCTCGAACAATGCGCGGCTTACCTAATGCATCAACAATAACAACGCGAGCGGTCGCAAGACACACAGTAGTGAGTGCAGCACTAGCGGAGAACGAACACAAGGTGACGTCATCCGCGGCGGTCACCGGGCGGGCCGGAGCGCGCGCGAGCGCGGGCTGCGGCTGCGGCGCAGGCTGCCGTGTGTCACCGCTCGACGAGCCAACCGTGCTCACATTGGATGCGGCATTACTATTCTCAAAATGAAGCAAAGTGTGGTGTCTCGCTTGACATTTGCGACAACTATTTCTACTATTACATAAAACAACGCGGTGTTTAGTACCGAGACAATTAAAACAAAAATTATTAGCGCGAACAAATTTATAACGATCACTAGGCGACAATTTTAGAAAACCAGGACACCTGTACAGTTGCGAATGATGAGTGCTACACAAAGAGCAAACAGGTGACTGTACACGTGCTGGTGCGGTACTAACATAAGTATGAGTTGACCTCAGTGACTTCGATGACGCATCTACTTTGCGTGCAGAATCAACAACTATCTTCGCGCCTTCATGTTTCGATGAAGAGCGCTGCAATACTTTTATATGCTCGCGAACAAAACTTTCTAAGTCTTCGAACTTAGGAATTTTATTGCCGCGATGATCCGACTCAAACAAACGAATGGTTTCGGAATCTAATTTCCTTAAACCCATATACAAAAATACGAAGTCGCAGAGGTCATCAATCTTTAGGTTCTTTACGGCGTGAACAGCTGACGCGAAAGTATCTAGAAATTTCTCTAAGTTTTGATCGTTACATGCCGCAATAGATTTCAAATCAAACATCTGATCTAAATAGGCGTTAGCTACCGATCTTTTATCCTCATACCTAGCTTTCAAAGTATTTAAAATTAAATTATAATTCTCGGCACTAAACGTAATTCCAGCGCAAACGGTTATAGCTTTACCAGTCAATTTTTCAACGAGATAATGCAACTTTTCGTGATCTGTCAACGAATCGTTCTTATCTATTGTATTCTCAAAACTATCTATAAATAGACACCAATTGCGAATGTTACCATCAAACTCGGGTATTTGAATTGGTGGCAACTTAGGTCGGTCGCGAGTGGGGTTGGGTAGGTCAGCCGGCTTCTCCAAACTCCTAGCGACGCGTTTGATACGACAATACAAATCGTCAAACGACGACAAGGCTTGATAACTCACTGAGTAATCGGGATTCAAATTCAACTCTAAAACGTTGATGTCATGTACTAAGGTTTCGAAATCCGCGCGTAGACTATCTAAGTTTTCTATAGAACACAAGAACGAATCTCTGATGACCAAATCAGAGGTTTTAAGTGCATTATCATAAATCGATTGTACGCGAGAGTAAATCATTTCTTTTTTAGCGTATAAAAGTTTCAATTGAACCTTACCGGTCTTATCAACCTTTGGGGACATGTTTACAATTAAATCTCAAACTAAAGTGCGGTAAACAACAAATATGAAATGACTTAATCTTAGCGGTACAGAGCAGCGAGGCGGCGCGAGCGATAACCGTAGGTAGGTAGGTACTTATAACTGCCAGTGCAAGCTTGAACTAACGCGCATAGCAACAAGATCGTACCTACGCGATGGTCGCTGTCTAGGTTCAACTATTATTTCAGAGATTAAGTATTGCGTAATATCTATTCAAATTAAAATACTTTCGTATGAATTGGGATGAGATGCGAGCGAGGTAGGTACAGCCACGTGTCTACCCACGCAGGTACTAGGCAAATACGACGCGAGCCGAGAACAACGTAATTGAAAAAAACAAAACAAAGCCAAATGCGTTAGGTATTACACTGTGCCTATGCACTAGGGTGTCTAGTATACCTAAGATCTAAGCCTAAATGTCTGGATGCGGGGTTTTCTACTAAAATAACCAGGCACTTAGGTGCGGTGCGAAAATTGTGAACTACGATTAAGTGTTGATATGATACCTAACCTATTTATGTATTAGGTAGGTACAATGCGAGCCAGCGGCGAACGGACAACAAATTCTAAGCCTAAATGTCTGGATGCAGGGTTTTCTACTAAAATAACCAGGCACTTAGGTGCGATGCGCTTATTCCCATTAGAATAATAACAAAATACGAACTACGGCTAAGAATCCGGCTCGATCCGGACCAAAAGTGGTGGCGCTTGGCAACGTGCGGTAATGGACTGTATTGCGGGAAGTAGCTAACTGTTCCATTGACGCTTTACACACAAAAGACAGGTGGTCGGGTTGCCGCGGGAGTGATCCAAGCAATGAATGCAACCCGAGAAATTAGGCGAGGATGCACTAACCTTCACGACACACGTGTTTTCATCGCAGCCGGTACACGGATCTTCTCTTCCTTGCTCAGGAGCTGCCGTCAGCATCACTAGATCACTTGAGGAACACACGAGAGGCACAATCCGATCGGTAAAGGTCTATGAAGCGGTAAAAATGTAACAAATATTAATCATTTTTGAGAGACGCGAGCGCGGCCGTCCCTACGCTGGCTAGTTCAAAGCGAGACTCCGTGTCTATATTTCACAAATGGCGGACGGAAGCCACATCTATGGTTAGTGCGGAAGGGGAGACGGGTATAAAAGGAGTGTGTTTCCGTGTCAAAAATACAGTTTCCACTTCGGCGCAACCAAGCTGTAATAGAAAAATTTGACATTGAACTTGTTGCTTCCGTTATTCTAAAACAAATATATTTTGTTTTAGTTACGTTAATAGTTAGTAAATGCTCATCAAGCCAAAGGCTAACTCGTTTGAGGCCCATTTCAGCAGACACTTGGACCTGTGGCCATGTTTTCCCACGGCAAATCAATACGGTATCATCTGCAAAAGCCAGTAATTCCGCGTTATCTATTTGAAGTTTACAGAGGCTATTAACGTAAGCTAAAAATAGCGTTGGACCGAGGGTACTACCCTGCGGAATTCCGTACGTAACCGGAAAGCTCGTGCTATAAGTGTTTTCTACTTTAACCACCTGACTTCTTCCATCCAAATAGTCTCGGAGCCACTCCAGAACCGTACCTCTTATGCCCATGTATTCCAGAGTGCGCAATAAAATTGGTATTGAAACGGTATCGAATGCCTTCTGGAGGTCCAAAAATATGGCAACACATTTTTCACCCTTGTCTACTGCCTTTGTAACGATATCCGAGAGCCTAGCTACCGCATCCTCAGTATTTCTACCCGAGCGGAAACCGTATTGGGTACTTGCTAGAATGTTTTTGCTTTCGAGGAATTTAATTAGACGAGTGTTAACTACTTTTTCCATTATTTTACTAATTGCACTCAGTAGCGATATGGGCCTGTAGTTAGCAATTGTCTCTGCGTCACCACTCTTAAACACAGGCACCACAGCTGCTTCTTTGAAAATTGCTGGGAAAATCCCAGTGGTAAGGCTAAGATTACACAGATGAGCAATCATGGTGCATAAAATCGTCCGAGAGTTTTTTAGTACAATATTTTGAATGTTATCCATACCTGGAGCACTGCTATTCTTTAGGCTCATGATAATTTTATTAATTTCAATGTGATCTGTTGGGTCTAGAAACATAGAACTAACATTGCTTGACGAAGTATTTTTTTCTGCTAAGCGCAGTTCAGTAGTACCATTTCTTATTAAGATGTCTGTAGCTAGTTCTCTACCAATCGAGGTAAAGTATCGATTAACCATATTAAGTGATTCACAGGGTGAATCCGGCACTAGTTCAAGTAGATTAGATGCTCTGGAGTGATTTTTCTTAATATTACACAATTCTTTCACAGTATCCCAAGTCCCTTTATTATTTTTGAAATGTTTGTTAAATTTGTCCTTATAATAGTTATTTTTTAGATTTTTAGCTAATGAGTTACAAGTATTGCGATAGTTTAGGTACTGCGTTTTTATTTCGGCGTTGTCAGGATTCAGTTTTGAGATACTGTGAAGTTTATCCCTAGTCTTAAAACATTTGATAACACCTATTGTAATCCATGGTTTTAATGGTCGTTGACGATTAGCAAAAGAAGCTGTGTGTGAGTTTTGGGTTATAAGAGTCTGGAGCGTATTTATTAGTATTTCCGCGGCCAAGTTCGGGTCTGTAATTTTTAGAAAGGATGTCCAGTCTTTTGATTTTATAGCTTCAGTCAGAGCGGTATAATTTATTTTTGTTCTAGTTAGGTTTTTGTGAATGGTTGGTTTTGATGAGGGTGCACTATCATAGGTCAAGAACGTGGGATAATGGTCTGTGATATCTGTTTCAAGTACAAAACATTGATGGTCGCCCTCTAGCTTGCACATGAAGTGGTCTAAGCAGGTATGACCATGCGTGGGGATGTCAACGCCTTGATGTAAGCCATGGGAACCAATGATTTCCAGATAATCTCTAACGTCGGTATTATTGGTATCTAAGGTGTCGATGTTTATGTCTCCGGTTAGTATGATATGCCGCGATTTGGTATTGGTTAACAACGTGTCCAAAGCATCAAGGAATATTTTAGGATTTTTGAAACAGAAAGGGCGATATATACCTATTACTGTCAAGTTGCCTATTTTGGCCGTCAAGCAATTGGCCTCATCTAAGTCAACTTCTTGTACAGATGCTTTAATATTCACGTTCAAATACATGATCACTCCATCATTCTGGTTAAAGCTATGCTTACTGAAGTACATAGAGAAACCATCAATTTGAGGGGGATTCGAGTTTTCATTACACCAACATTCTGTCAGGACGATGATATCTATATTAGTTTTTAACCTTGTGATATATATTAGAAAGCTGTCTAAATTTTTATTTATACTTCTTATGTTGAATGAAATTATGTTTAATCTATTTGAATTATCAAACTTGTGCGCTAAATGGTTGGGGTCTATAATTAAGTTACATGGAATTTTGCAACACCTGTCAAATTCGTCAAATAATTGTCTGTTGTCCATTATTAGTTTTAAAAAGTGTGAGTGTGCTATTTATGTTGTTTGAAATTGAGTGGAATAAACTTATTTTTCGGCTGAAATACCATACAACATTAAAATAAATTTCAATAATTATAAAAAATGTATAGGCAAAATATGAATTCCAATGATAAGGTGTTGGACAATTGGTGCAGCTACTAGTAGTTATTGAGTTGCGTTGAGGTCTTTTGATTGAGTGGTTAGGTTGTAATTTGTTTATTTTGGAATAAATGTTGCCTAATTGTGTGGTTGTAAATTTTGTAAGTATGTAAGTTGAAGTGAAGTTGGATTGTGTTTTGATTGAGTGATAATTGTGTATATGGGCGCTATGGGCGAATGTGTAGATATTAGATATATAAGTTGTGTATGTTGGTTTAGATAAATAAGAATGTGTTTGTTTGTGTTTTCTTAATAAGCATAGATGTATAGGATTGACACTTAAAATACTAGTGGCAGTGACAACACTGTTACTTATTATATAAAATGTATTTTTTTTGTTAGTAGGAAAAGCATGTTCAATGTATCTTGATTTAGTTTCCAGTAGGAGTATTAAAAACCCGAAGAAGATCTTCATGTGAGCGTATTGGTAGGGCTGGCTTACCTTCACGTTGCCTGACATAGACATTACCCTGTGTACACCAGCAGAAGGTGTAGTCCATTTCTTTGGACTTGGTTCTTGCCGCTCGAAAAAGCAGTCGATTTGCTTTTGTTAGGCGCTCGTTATAATATAATCTTTGCGGCGTACCAGAGATGTCAAGGTCTGTTGTTGTTATATTTTTTCTAGATTTTGCAGCCGTCAATATCTGATCTCGTTTGGTACGACGCAACAGACGCATCACTACTGGTCTTGAAAATCTGGTATTTTGTTCAGCGTTTAGAGCAGATTTGACGCGGGGTCCAACACGGGCAACCCAGTCGATGTCCGAGTCGTTTAGTTCTACACCAACCTTGCGGGCTGCTAACAGTGCAATGTGGTATAAATTTTCATTGGCTTGCTCGGGTACGCCAGCCAATTCCAGCTCATTGCGCAGGTGTAATTGGGCTTGCCCATTCAATTCCTGCTTCAGTTCAACTACTGTAGCTTCCAGCAGCTTTAAGTCTTTATCACGGTTTTCTAGACAGTTAATTCTATTGCTGTTCGAGTCTACTGCTGTCACCAGTTCGGTAAGTTTTGTCTGACAATTAACCAACGAGACCGTCGCGTCTTCAAGTTGCTTTTTAAGAGAAGAAATTTCCTGTGTTAGATGACGCACTTCCTCTATCATTTCTTTTACTTCAGAGTTTACAGAACCGTCAGTCTGCATGTCTGCCTTTTTCCTTGTGGTAACATTCGAATCCGTAGGGCGTATCGGCGTTAAACTATTGTCGCCTCCTTTTTTTAGCGCCGCACAGCAGTCCGGACATTTCCATACTTTTATCTTGTCGCTTGACAACGTAGGTATTTTTATACATTGTGAGCAGAAGCTTTTTGCACATGTATCCACAGCACATTTAATACAAGTGTCTTTTGTATTTTTCAGACATCCATAGCATTTCATCTTGGATTAAGCTATGTTCAGCAGTAAAGAAATACAATTAATTCCAGATGTTTAGTTTTGCAAACAATAAACAAAATCTCTTTGGTCAATATTAATTCCTCACAGAGGCAAATCTTAGGTAGAAAAGATAGTGCCGTCTACGGTTAACTAATCACCGATGGCTCGCTATCGAAGTACCGTCATGCGTCACTGAGCGGCACACACAGCAGCGCGCACGCAGTAAGCGCTCTTATGTTCACTGGTTAACCGTGCGTTTTGCGTGTATTGTTCACAAAAACGTAAGTCATTCACTCACCAGCTGATCAGGTAGATATTAAAGTTTTATTCGTTATAAGCCACTATTCATCACTTTTTGTTGATTTTAATATATGATTTACTTCACTACAGTGTTATTGGCAATATGTACTGTTTTATATCAATTAAAGGTAAGTTTTCAAAGGATATTTTATTTTTTTTGTTGAGAGAAAGTATGTACGTGTATTAACTGTTTCACTGCCGATCAAAGATGTCATTAGATGTACATTATTATGTATAAAATCCATGTTCATTTGTGTATTTTGGTGTACAATGAAAAATATTTATAATTATGATTATTATAATGGTTGCATTAACGAATAAAACCCATAATTGTTTTTTGCTTTATACCTAAAACAAACTAAGTTCAATAATTTTATTCAACTCTAACCTCTACCTGACGTAGCGGCAGAATACTTCACTGGCAATTAATGTTACTACTTTTCTACACATTTAGATAGAAAAAAGTGAACATCCAAGACGGGACCCGTGACCAGTCCCTTATTGTGGGAATGCTATTATTAACTGAGCCACACAAACGCTTACATGCTCTAAATTCTCCTATACAATACAATAAAATAGGTATGTTCACGCACGCGAGTCACGAGGGCAATGGTCCTTTCTACCGTATGAAGCAAGCATGAAGCAAGAATGAAGCAATAAAAGTCATCGTGTCATCTTGGTTGGACTTTGGACCCGGCGTGTCACCCGCTTGTTGCAAGTCATCGTACTCATCGTGTACAAGGAAAGGAATAAGGACGGTTAAAGACATCCGTGAGTTCGTTCCAAATATTTCCTTTTCCTATCCAGTGTTTATTGTTTCAAATCAGTGTTAGAATTAATAATTTCCAGTTTCACGTTTATCGTATTCTTCGCCTCTTATTTGACCAGACAGATGTCAAAATGTACACAATCCATACATATACAAAACTAACACTACAATAAACTACAATACAAAATCCTACCTGTGCATTTTCGTCTGTCACGCGACCAGAGCATTGCATCTAGAGCCCGTCACTGATCTCATAAAAGAGGGGTCTAGAACAGCGCTTAATCGCTTCATATTTCATCGGGGCAACCCTCATAGCATACTGTCAGATAGCGGCACCAATTTTGTCGGAGCCAATAATGACCTACAAAAATTCCTAAGCTGACTCGACTTCCGATGTTGCATTTGAAATGTCACGTGAGGGAATCAGGTTTTCATTTTCACCTCCTTATTGACCTCATTTTCATCCCGGAGGCTGCAGTTCGCTCTACGAAGCAACATTTGAGGCGGTTGCTAAGTCTCACTAACTTCACTTATGAAGAATTGGCAACCTGTCTGTGTCAAATCGAAGCCGTCTTAAATTTTTGTCGTATAACACCTCTTTCCTCCGAACCTTCGAATTTTTCTGCTCTCACTCCTACCCATTTTCTAATTGGACGACCACTTAAGTTTGTAAAGTGTCCGCAGAATCCTTAGAAGAACATCAGCTAAGTTGGCCGCTTCAAGAGGATTGAATGCATCCGACAGCACTTTGTGTGTGTTCGTGAATAAATGTTTTTTCTTTCTTTCTTTCTTCTTTCTTTCACTTCTGGCAAAGATTCTCTCATGAGTACGTTTCCTTGCTTTAGCAAAAAACCAAGTGGTCCACTTCTTTTGGCCAGCTTACTCAGGGGATGTTCGTGCTTTTACCGGACAAGGGCATTCCATAACATTTGACCTCTTCCCTTTGAAGACGTCGAGGGGCGGGAGGATGTTCACGCGTGAGGCTCGGGGGCAACCGGCTACGCGAAAAACGGCGCGGTGATCCGTGCACGGATCGGAACCTAAACACTTGACCATCGAGTGGCGCGCACGACACTCGCATTTCATCCACAAAGTTGATGTGTTTTTATTCCTTTTGAAATATTATTATAAAATATTACAGTCCATAATTTTATTATTACCATCCGAATTAACCAACGGGCATATGTATGTTCACGTCTTGAATGTTCACTTAAATCTAAAACTGCAACTGTAAAGTTGGAGATCACTGGTTCGATTCCCACTCTGTGTATATATATTTAATTGCTTATTATTATTTGTCCACATCATTTTTACATATTTGTAAAATGCACTGAGCAGAAATCGAACCTGTTAAGTACGGATCCCTAAAGGAGACCGCTGACGCCGCAAGCACACGACGTTCAAGGGACATAGCAATGACAGCGGAAATGCCGACGCAGCGATCACGCCACCGCGCCGACGACGCCCGTCCGAGCTGCAAATGCTGACGCCGCGAATCGAGGTCATGTGTTTTATTAAAATTATATGCATTCCTAATTCCAGCATCGAATAGGTTTCATTACTTTATAATTTTGTAATTTTCATTTAATTGAATTAATTATAAGTAACTTTGGTTTTTTTCGACGCTTTGGCTGCAGAACTCGTCATTGGCGCAGTCGGTAGGATTCTCGCGGGCTGGTTCGCGGGCATTTAGGACTATCTTGCATCTATCATTCTCGTTCGCGAGTCGCCCGAGCGGCTATCAAGCCACGGTACGAGAATCCTGAATCTACAGAGCTGCAGTGCCGAGTGAAGAATCCAGACTTCGATTCAAGGAGAAGAACCAGAGATGATATATTTTATGTAAGTGCACTTGAATCTTTCTCGTGTTGCTTCCCGTCTTATCCTAAGTATTTCCAAAATTTTTCGCCCTGAAAAATCGTCCACCCGGGATCCTGCATCACGTCAGGCTCGCCAGCAATTAGCAGATAGATCTAGACATTTAGATACTGATTTTGATTTTCATTTAAGCAATTTATTTGAATCAAATATGCCTTATGATCCCGATGTAATTTTTAAGGCCTTACGCCTGGTACCGGAGTTCGACGGTAACCATAATGTGTTAACGAGATTCATTGGTATTTGTGACAGAATCGTCGCACAATATGCTAGCCCTGAGCCAGGTAGCAAGCTTACCAATCAATGTCTGTTAAATGGCATATTAAATAAAATCACAGGGTCTGCCGCTTCAACTATTAATGCGAACGGCATCCCAGAGACCTGGGCAGGTATCAGAACCGCCCTAATCAATAACTTTTCTGACCAGAGAGATGAAACTGCCTTGTACAATGACCTCTCCTTAGCTAGACAGGATAATATATCCCCACAAGAGTTCTACGATCAGTGTCAGACATTATTTAGTACTATAATGACATACGTGACATTATATGAGACATTGCAGACGACTATAGACGCTAAACGAGCCCTTTATAAGAAAGTAGCTATGCAGGCTTTTGTAAGTGGTTTAAAGGAACCCTTGGGATCGCCTATACGATGCATGCGCCCAGATTCGATCGAATCTTGAATATGTGCAGGAAGAGTTAAACATTATGTACCTGCAGCAGCGCAATGATGGCCCAAAGACACATAGCGCCCCTAAGCCTGTTACGCCCTTCCATATACCGTTAATTATGCTAAGTGTTCCGCGTCACCTCTTTGTTAACTGGCCAGCCCCTATGGCACAACGGCCTTATCAAAATCCAAACCCAGCTTTTAAATTCAAGCCAAACCAGTTCCCTACTAGAACACAGCAGATTTTTCGGGCACAACCGACCAATTATCACCCACAGAGCAATTTGTTTAGGTTACCACCTAAGAATAACGCCGCACTACACGCCGGTGGTGCTGGTGTGAAACCCATAAGTGGTGTCCAACATTTTTCTCCCAGAGCATTACCGATGTTGTCAAGTCATGATTGGCGAAAATCTGGTAACCCACCGCCTACAGAAACAGAAGTGGCGTCTCGTAGTCGACTTTCGTAAATTGAATGAAAAGACGATAGACGACAAGTATCCCATACCAAATATTACCGATGTTCTAGACAAGTTAGGTAGATGCCAATACTTTACAACCTTAGATCTAGCAAGTGGATTTTACCAGGTGGAAATGGATGCCCAGGATATAGCTAAGACCGCGTTTAATGTGGTCATCTCGAGTATACTCGAATGCCCATGGGCCTCAAAAATTCCCCATCCACGTTCCAGAGAGTCATGGATAATGTCCTCCGAGGTCTCCAGAATAGCATTTGTCTGGTATACCTAGACGATATCATTGTCTTCAGCTCTTCACTACAGGAACACTTAGGAAACCTGGAACGAGTTTTCCAAAGGCTTAAAGAATCGAACTTCAAAATGCAGATGGATAAATCAGAGTTCTTTTTTTTTATACCACTTAGTTGGCAGGCAAGCACACGGCCCACCTGATGGAAAGTGGTTACCGTGACCTATGGACGTCTGTAACACCAGAGGAGTCACAGTCGCGCTGCCAACCCTGTAAGTACAGAGTTTCTGTGCCGTCAGCAGAAGACAAAGCAGGACAAGCCTTTAGTCTTCCCACTGACAGCACAAATTCTCCAGTGAGCTCTGGCTACCCTACTCACCGCTGGGAACCCAACACGAAGTTATTATAACCGCGGTATTCTGTAGGGCGGAGGTACTACCCCAGTCGGACTGCTCAATCGGGCGGAAATACCGCCGTGTCCTACCTCCTTAAAGTTAGAGACCGCTTACCTTGGTCACATAATCAGTAGAGACGGTATCAAGCCTAATCCCGACAAAATTTCGGCCATTCAAAAGTATCCCATTCCAAACACTCCCAAAGAGATCAAACAATTTTTAGGCCTTCTCGGTTATTACCGAAAACTCATCCCAGACTTTGCACGCATCACGAAACCCCTTACCTTTTGTCTCAAGTAAGGTAACAAAGTAGTCCATAGTCCCAAGTATGTGAATTCTAAAGGTAAAACTTTATTAACTAATGATCCCATTCTACAGTACCCAGATTTTAACAGACAGTTCAATCTAACCACAGATGCTTCGAATGTCGCTATAGGAGCAATTTTATCCCAAGGACCCATAGGTTCTGATAAACCAGTATGTTAAGCTTCTCGTACATTAAATGAAAGTGAACTAAACTACAGTACAATCGAAAAAGAACTGCAAGCCATAGTGTGGGCTACCAAGTACTTTAGACCATATCTATTTGGTAAGAAATTCAAGATCCTGACTGACCACTAACCATTACAATGGATAATGAACTTGAAAGAGCCAAACTCACGATTGATAAGATGGAGACTTAAACTCAGCGAATACGACTTTACCGTAATTTATAAAAAAGGAAAATTTAATACCAATGCAGATGCCCTTTCACGAGTAGAGACACACAATAATGAAACTTACTGACGAGATCAATTCGGTAATTAACAGCATTAACGACTTAAGTTCATTAGCCATGTATTCCATAGTACCTATTATACAGAATAAATTCAAAAGTTCTGCTCTTAAATTAGTATTAACTAAGACAGAATTAGAGTACGTTAAAGAGTATCTTACACAGCAGGAAATCATTCAACTCTATCACGATGGTAAAACCAATCACCGTGGTATTACTGAATGCCATTTAGCCCTTTCGCGAAGATATTACTGGCCAAAAATGAAGGAAAAGATTGCCAAATTTATTAACGATTATACCATTTGTGGACAAGCTAAATACGACAAAAATCCAATCAGACCACATTTTAATATAGTACCACCAGCTACAAAACCACTAGAAATTATTCACATGGACTTCAACTTACGATGTTTTTACGAAATATGGTTAAGCTTATCACTTGCGAGACTGCACAGCCATAAGTATAATCCAATCACTATTAAAATTTTGCACACACCATGGGCTCCGCATGACTATTATTACTGACAACGGCCCCGAATTTACTAACCAATTGTTCTCTGAGATACCACGTATTCATAAAATAGTTCACCATAAAACCTTACCCCAAAGTCCAAATGATAATGGTAACATAGAACGCTTTCACTCGACACTTTTAGAACATATCCGAATTCTTAAGCTACAACATAAAAGTGAACCTGTAGTCAATCTCGTTCCATACGCCTTAATAGCATACAATAGCTCTATACACAGTTTTACCAAGTGTAAACCGTTTGACTAACTGAATGGACACTTTGACCCCAGAGACCCAATCGACATCGACTTTACTGAACACATCTTACAGCAATACGCGCAGAATCATAGAAAACAGATGAAACAGGTATATGATATAATCAACGAATCCTCCCTCGCAAATCGGACAGCTCTAATCGAATATAGGAACAAAACTCCTGAACCTGAGATAGAATACTCACCCCAGCAACAAGTCTTTGTAAGGAACCCCCACGCCAGTCGCCAAAAGGTTGCCCCACGCTTCACGCAAGATACAGTCCTAGCTGACTTGCCAATTCATATTTATACCTTGAAAAAACGTGGCCCTGTTGCTAAATCGCGACTAAAAAGATTACCTAAAGGGAACCAATTGTTACAGGAACCTGCTACTACTGATGCTACCGGCGAAGCATTCACAAGACATCAGACTTGAGACTAGCTGACGGACCAGGACTTTTACCATACAAATTAGGACCGACTAGATTAACGACGCATTACCATTCCTTTATACAATTCATTCAACTAACAGATATTGAAGACCAAATAGAGTCTGTACAAACTCAACTTCAGATGTTTTAAGTTAAACTTAGCGAAGGAGCTTATACTATTTATGAATACCAGATCGATACTTTACCAACAAACTTAACAAGGTTCTGCATCGAATAAAACCGCTGGAATCCGAAAGGGTTAAAAGAGGTTTGATAGATAGCTTGGGGTCGATAATAAAAAGTGTTACTGGCAACCTAGATTATCAAGATGCCCTAAGATACGATGAAGTCATTAAAACTTTGCAGGAAAATGATTATAAGATAGTTTCCGAATTTAACAACCACATTAGCCTGTGTAAAGAATGGATGATTCAACATAATACCGTTCTAGAACAATTAGCTTCAAATCAAGTAAAAATCAATGCATCTCTAGAATTACTCTTAGAAAGAATTACCCTTAGAGATTATAATTTAGTAAGCTCAGATTTTAGGTGTAATAACTAATAACGTAGAGGATGTAATGCTAGAGATAATTAGAATAGAAACTAGTCTAGCGTTCATACATGCATCCAGTACCCAGCACTCTATGTTAGATATAGAAGTCTTAAGATCCATGATAGATCAGTTAAAATCTTTATATAGCCAAGATCAAATAATGAATTTAGAATTACGAGAATATTATAATATGATCAAACCAGGTTCATACTTTGTTGAGAAAAGAATAGTAATAGTTTATAAATTTCCTATAGTATCCCGAGAAACATACGATTTATACAAATTATCCATTGTCCCTAATGAAAGACAATTAGCCCTTGTACCTCCTACTCCTAATATAGCAACAACAGAGAAATTATTCGTGTATATAGAGGCTGAATGCCCGAAGTTCAGTAACACATAATATATCTCTGTGAAAAAAAGATTAGTCATCAAGTACGTAGCGAACCCGATTGTATCCAGGAACTTATCACCCGCCAACATTTGAAAAGCACCTGCCAAATGACCAAGATCTCATTAACTACAGAAGCCATAGAAAAATTGGACGACCAATACTACGTGCTCTCGCTACCTCAAAGAACCAAAGTACAATTGACTTGTGGCAGAAGAGAATTCAACACACTTAGTGGAAGTTACCTCGCTAGTATACGCCGGGATTGTTATATGAAAACCCCAGAATTCACCATATTCAACGACGGAAACGAGATAAAGGGTCAACCACTAAAATTGTCAAAAATCCCCTACAATGAATTGAACCAGACCGATGGATTCACTCACATTGGATTTCGAGCAGTAAACCTAGAAGAACTGCACAACCTCCAGAATAAGATGTTACTAGAAAAACCCGAGGAAATAGAGAAAGCTTCGTCGCCTGTCCTATACCATACAACGATACCCCTTTACACTATCCTAGTGTGTGCAGCTCTCACCGTCATATTTGTAACAAGACGTAGATACAGATACGGTAGATATATCTGTTCAGAAGATAATGAGAAAACAGCAAACTCCCAAGATGCCTGCTTATGAAGAAGTGACAACGAAATCCCAGCAACATTTTCCCTTAATATGACAAAATAGTTGCTGTTCTCGGGATGGAGGTGTTAAGTACGGATCCCTAAAGGAGACCGCTGATGCCGCAAGCACACGACGTTCAAGGGACATAGCAACGACAGCGGAAACGCCGACGCCGATGACGCCCGTTCGAGCTGCAAATGCTGACGCCGCGAATCGATGTCATGTGTTTTATTAAAATTATATGCATTCCTAATTCTAGCATCGAATAGGTTTCATTACTTTATAATTCTGTAATTTTCATTTAATTAAATTAATTATAAGTAACTATGGTTTTTTTCGACGCTTTGGATGCAGAACTCGTAATTAACCCGCCTCTCCTGCGTATCAGTTGGGTATCCTATGTATGTATGTATTTATTTGACGTATTAGATTTTACTATTTGGCAAAACTGAAGCAATCAAGATTTGGAGAATGCCCCCGAATAAAGAAAGCATTTTGTTAATAAACATTTATTGCTTGTATAATATTGTACAATGCATACAGTGTCATAGATAACTTTATATTAGGCAATTTCATTATACAAAACATTTTTGTGCTCGAGTATATTACCACTCTTTACGGCTGAAACAAGAAAACAATGATTATTTTTGTGACTGTGCCTCTAAGACCGTTTTTTTTTCATCTTGAGGTACGGAACCCTAATAAAGATGCAAGCAGGACACCCTTGTGGTTCGCGATTCTATGACGGCGTTTACCAAACCCACTACCTTCCAGCCGACGTGAACGTGACTGCCCACTGAACGTAAGGGTGCTTACATAGAGAAGCAGGTTGCCGGTAGCGGCAAGCCGGCGCGATTGCTGTTTGTGTGTAACTTAGAAGGGTGTTTGTAAATGAGTTGGTTGAGACGGTGGACAGTTTTGTTGATTTCTGTTCTTTTTTTTATACCACTTTGGTGGCAGATAAGCACACGGCCCACCTGATGGAAAATTGTTACCGTGGCCTATGGACGTATTGCAACACGTATGTATATTTTAATATTATGGAGCTGAAGAGTTTATTTGTTAAACAAACAAACAAACTCTTCAGCTCCATAATAAAAAATAGTTGGACGCGTTAATCCCAGCACAAGAATAGGGTTTTAATTGCAAAATGATTTTGTGTTGAAAAGTCTGTTTAAGATTACAGGTTAAATATCATCACATTAAACAGACCGTTTAAAACAAAAAATATTTTTCCAATTACTAGTACTGTTCCTAGCTCGTTCAACCAAACAAATAAACTCTGTAGTTTTATGATAATATACACATAATATAGATTTCAACAAGAAAGTAAATCAACAAAAAAGGTACCCTATAAAAAAATGTTCATCATAAAAATATCATTTACATACACCCTACTCCGTGTATGCTACAGTCTGTTTCAACCAGTTTAAACTCGCACCGCATTGACGCCGGCTCGGCGACACCGGCAACCTGTTTCATTATGTAAGTACCCTAACCCCTCGTTTTCACCTAAGTGTAAAACATGTATTTGACAAGTTGCAATATGTCACACAAGATTCAGTGTGAGCGCGAGTTGTTTACAACTTGTTGGCTATACATACTATGTGAACGAATAAGTACCTGAGATACATGTATAAAACAAGAAGGTATTGTGTTTTGATTAGTCTTCTACAAGTCTTCAACAAGTTTTGTATAAACAAGTTTACAACATGTTTTACATCCTGTTCGTAGTGAAAACGAGGGGTAAGACCAGACTTATCATGCAATATGTGAAACTCACTTTTTAATGCAGGCTGTTTCTACATAAGCATCCTTTTCAGTTTTGTAGACACAAATAGCTTGCGGGAAGCCAAGCAATTCGGCGAGCAAGTCTATATCTTTATAGGTTGGGCGGGCGCGAAGTAGCTGGGAACAAGTTACAAAACTTTAAATAGATACATTCAGGTTGACATGTGACATACGACAGCACGTGTTTTCTCAGTTTTATTAGTATCCGTGGCAATACAACCCCTACCGGGTTATTATGGTGGTTTCGCATAAAAATATTTTGAACACAGAGTCGACAGCAAAATTGTTTAGAAATATTAATTTGTCGAACAAGTAAACAAAAGCAACCCTCCATCATTTAAATTTTTTTACCAATTTAATACTTCCAAATGATTTTGCTAACGAATTTGTCCAAAATATTTTTTTTATCCGAAACGAGTATAACATCATACCATATGTGCCCGGAAGATCACAATAACCCACCCTCGATTACATGGGACCGAATTCAATAATTGGTGAAATGTAGGTGTTAACTCACCTCTGCCTAACCCTCCGGGGATAAAGGCGTCATTATATGCATGTATGTATCCCACATGTGTAGATCTGTGTATTTTTTTTATTTTACCGTAATCTTTGTTATTGTGATTTTGTTTGCTAATTACAGGATTTCATTAAAGTTTGAACTGAATGCGGAAGGTGGAGGATCGGGAGCAATAGCGCATATTGGGAGAGGTCTGTGTCCTGCAGTGAAAGGTATTGCTAATTGATTAGAGTATGCCTCCACAATACCTGTCTAATATTTGAAATAAAACTGATTTTATTATTAAGTAAACGTTATAATATTACTTTTATTTTTGATAATAAAATCAGTTTTATTTATTATATTATTACTTTTTATTGGGTGTGAAAGATATGCCTGTCAACCTCACCTTCGGCAACCAAAACGACCCACAGGCGGCGTGCGTTTTGGTCGGTTCGAGTCCGACATAACCTCTCCCACCAGCTCCGGTGGAGAGGTATCCGAGGGGATTTTGCGCACGTAAAAAAATAATAACGATATTCTGATGGTAATAATTATACAACTTAGTTACAACAACAACAGTAACTGTTTGGAACAATGTTGCATTCAGTAATAAATAAATAAATATTCTACAACGTTCTACACAACGCTATGACGCTAGTAGACTAGACCTATGCTACCTAGCTAGTAGTACCTAGCTAGACCCATGGTAAGCATAGCTTAACTATCTTGTGTTACGGAATCTAGACAGCGGATAAACATAATTTAGATACATTTTATGTGAATACATACATATTATAGAAACACCCTGACCAATGCAAATATACATATTCATGCATATAAATATTTGAACTGAGCCGATATTGAACCCGCGCCTCCTTAGTAGCAAGTTCTACTACTACGCCACAGAGGCGTTATACTAAAACACAAAGAGCTATTTATTCTCATCTAGTAACACCAATATTTTTCAGAGTGACTGGGAAAAAGTAGTTACGTCATCGAGCATGAGTGCAACGCGATGGGAATATTTTTGTTACATACATATAATTACGCCATTATCCCCGGAGGGTTAGGCAGAGGTGAATAAACATCCACATTTCACCAATCACTGAATTCGAATTCCCGTCTTCCGGACACTATTGTTTGAGTCAACAATGTCCGTTAGCCATGCATCTGAGGCTGAGTAGAATTTGGACCACCCCATCTCTTCCTATGCGGTCTCATACCCTATCCCCTATCCCTATAACCCTATCTATGCCCTATCCATTAGTCGTCTTGACTAAGGGACAGGGCTGTTTAACGTCAGACAGATATATACAGCCCAGACTCAGATTAATGGCTTGAGTCAACAAAGTGCCCGAAAGACAGCCATAGGCTCACGCCCTATTCGGAGGCACCGAATTTCATGATTGTTGAAATGTGGGTGTTAATTCATCTCCGCCTAACCCTCCGGGGATAAAGGCGTGATTATATGTATGTATGTATGTAAACACACATCACTGTAGAATTCGTCTTCAATTCTTATCAAGTCTTATTTCAATGTGTAACATTTGTGTAAAATATATTAAAACTTCTTCATAATCAAAGTCGATTGTTACCTGAAATCGAAAAGGTATTGGAAAAGGATTGGTACATAACTATTACACTTGATATCATTCTTCTAAAGTTAATTTATTCCTTGGACAGGCTGTAAGTGAAAGTAACTGAAAAATATGTCCCAGCAACAACTAAAATGAACAAAACCTTTTCACCCACTCAAAAAAATAATATGTTTAAATTAGTATTACCTCAGTGGCCACTTGCACTCTGTCTTCAATGGCAGGCGTCATATTCCAGAACACAAAGCCTTTTACGATTTCATCTTGGAGATAGAACAGCAGCCCATTCCTGTACCTGGCTTCGTACTCGCCGCCCCTGTCACAGACTGTTGGTTACCATGGTGATGCTAACAAGTTAGTTGAATATTAAGAGCGCCTATAAATAAGAGGCGTGAGAAAACCATCGACTAACCTGGCCGGGTGCGAGTGATACATCTCAGATAATCTCACCACTGGCAACCTGCGGCCTACACAATCGGCGTGCGTTTTAGTCGGTTCAAGTCCGACATAACCTCCCCCGCGGGCTCCAGGTGGTAGGGGTTTCCGTGGGGAGATTGCGCACAAAAAAAGGACGTGAGAAGACCTCAGTGGCCACCACTACTAATGTGAAGGCGCCCTAAGTGGTAATATGTTACACGCGTATGAATGTATGTATGTAGTTTCCTTTGTTTCCCTCTACAGGTCTAGCGACTGGAGGGATTTTGGTGAATGGGGTCTCAAATAAAAGGTATTGGCACAAGGTACATAAAATGTCAACAAAAAACTATGCGATGGATTTTTGGTGCCAAAATGAGTGGTGTCAAAAAATATTCAAATTTAGTAGGTAGGGTATCAAAGGGAATTAGAAGGACAAAAATACACTAAACTAAAAAGTTGAAATTAAATGATAATTAATAAGTGGAGACCGCGAGAAGGTAAATGAAAGGTAGGACGCCCCCTAGCCAGATGGACGGACGACCTGAAAAAGGTGGCTGGGACAGACTGGATGCGGAAGGCGGAGGATCGGAGAAAATGGCGCACAATGGGAAAGGCCTATGGCTCATAGCAGTGGACTGCGGTGGGCTGATTGATTGAAAAATAAAAAAAACCCGATTACTATCTAAAAGATCAAAAGAAGTTTGATAGCAGCAGGTACCCATTAATTTTCTTTCGGTTCATAATTGGCAAATGGGTAGTACCGCCTGCTGATGTTTTAGATTTTAGATCGAAACAAGTTTGACAGCCGTGACAATTTGCTTTATTCTTTCATCATTTATTTTATTATATGTTCATTATAGGATGATTCGCGTGACAGTTCAAAGTAAATCCGAAGCTTCAACTTTAAAACGAAGTTAAATGGACACTGTCTGTATACCTTACATATTTCATCTTGCTTTTTCACAAACAATTATACCATATCGAACCTTACATAAATATTACGCATTTAAACTAAGTGATTTAGGGATAAATACGAAACCTAAATGAATTTTTCTTAACATTTCTATTTATGTAAATCCAAATGATTACGCACATAAAGATCATGTCACAAGCGCAAAATTATAGGGATGTAGTATCTTGATTATCAAATGGAGAATCTAATATTTGAACTATGTTGGCGATAGAGTATCTACCTATTACCAAAAAAACATTTTTATATGTATTTATAATTATTTATGTATATTTCGGCTTTTGGCGTCATGATCTTATGGCAATTTAGACGGTGACTTTTTCTTAAATAGTGCTTTTAGCTGAGATATTCACCCATTTACCGGAGTAATACAATGATTTGAAAGATTTTTCCAAAAAAACATAAATGTCGACGTCATTTTGTTTGATAGTACCTACCTCGTTTGATGCAATGTGCGATCAAGAATTAATTATTAATTTGCAAGATTGCACTAGCGATGATCATTCCGAGTAGGAGGATTATGATATCATGATACCTATATAGGTAGTGTGCCAATAAATACATACATAAATATTTATGATTTTATTATTTTCAAAACTGTATTCAACTGAAATCTATAAATATATCGTTTTAATTAATAATGTCCCACCTCTCGCGCGATTAACAGCTGTCACGCAAATCATCTTATAATGAACAGACTATAGGACAGTATGGAAAATACCGAAACAATAGAAGACCACTATTATTTCCAACAGGGAAGTATTGTATTTATCTTTACTACATGTCTCTCTCAGTGGAGGGTATTTGTGCTATCAGTGGAAAGACCAAAAGCTTGTCCAGCTTTGTTTTCATACTGACGACACAGAAACTCTCAATGCTTGCAGGGTTGGCAGCGCGAGTGTGATTCTTAGTTATGCACGCGTCTATAGGCCACGGTGACCACTTTCCATCAGGTGGGCCGTGTGCTTGTCTGCCACCTAAGTGGTATAAAAAATAGTTATTTAGTTCAATAACAAATATGATTATTGATTATATATGATTTTGTGGACCTCAGGATCATTAATCATTATTCAGACTGATCAAGGTACTTTTTTTCCCAATTTGAGTAACTACGAATATTTTACGTTTAAATATTTTGTGAAATCTGTTTTTATTCAACTAGCTGACCCACCCCAGCTTCGCCCGGGGTATATTTTGAAGCCTCATATCCCTTTAAGCCCGTATGTTTTAGTCTTCAAAATATGTATGAAAAATTGCCGGATTTGTTAGCATTTATTATCAATGCTCCGCTCCCTTAAGTAGTAGCGTGATGATATATAGCCTAAAACCTTCCTCGATAAATGGACTACCCCACACTGAAAGAATCATTCAAATCGGACCAGTAGTTCCAGAGATTAGCGCGTTCAAACAAACCAACAAACAAACTCTGCAGCTTTATTATATTAGTATAGATTAAACATAGTGATGTATAGCTCTGACACGAAAACCGTTGGTGAATCAGAAAGAGACGAAAGCTACACAGGTCAGAGCGAAAGTGAAAGTAGTGGAGCCAAGTTTACCCTCAAACCTCCCTCAATCTTTTGAATGAAATGTTGAAGCATTTATTATGCAAACTATTCAAATCAATTAAGATAGGAAAAATTAAGAGCCTGAACAGCAGGCCCGCGATTCAGTCGTCATAGCATTTCCGCTATAAGAGGGAAAGATCGCGGGTTCGAATCCCGCCTAAAACAATTTAATTTTTGCTATCTTAATCGACTTCCTCTATCTCTTTACTGGATGAATAGTTTTTTTTTTCGTCGACTGTCGACGACCAGCATAAACAATTATTCAAAAAGAATCGTTTTATTGCTCACGCTTAGCCAAAAATAAGTCTACTGGCTACTTGAATATAATTTTATATTCCCATGGGAATATCGGGATAAAAGTAACCTATGTCACTCACGAAGAATGTAGCTTTCTAATGAAAAAAGAATTATTAAAATCGGTCCAGTACTTTTTGAGTTTATTCGTTACATACAAAAATACAAATCTTTCCACTTTATAATATTAGTATAGATAAATATTAATATAGTCAAAATAATAATGATAAAGTTATGTCAAGTCATAAAGTTCTCGTATGGTTACTAAGATATACTTACTGCTTATAGCAGCGCCTGGCTGCTTCTTCTGTAGCATTTCCCGTTTCAGAGAAATATGAAGTGTCTACCTTACATTCCTTAAATAGTCCAACAGTGGGCATGCAAGCGCCCACTTCACCCACCACCTGCAAACAATACATATACACACTTAGTGAGACCGACCACCACGTGTCAATTTAGGGGTAGCAATGTAGCATATCAATCATAGGCCTCTCCCAACGTGCACCATGGCAGCCGACCCTCCGCCTTGTGTTTCCAGTCCATCAATGCTAACTTTTATTGTTATGAATATTCATAACATAGCATAACATAAAGTCATGCCTATATCCCCGAAGGGATAGGCAGAGTTGCTAGCACCAACATTTCGCCAGTTGTTTAGGTCCCAATGTAATAGGTGGTGAGCCTATTGCCATTAACCGGGCACTTATGAACCTGCGATAAATACATACATAACTACGAATAGCATCGAAAAGTCATTGGTGTGTGCCATGGTAAAACCTGGAATTGAACCCGAGACCTCGTCTCAGCAGTCCATTGCCCATACCACTAGGCTACCGCGGTTATATGAATATTCATTTTCTTAAAAATCCACTTCAATCCACAATATACATTTAACATTTTTTCCTTGATTGATCTGACTTCAATGGTCTTTTTTTTTTCTTTTTACGTGCGCAAAATCCCCACGGATACCTCCCCACCGGAGCCGGTGGGAGAGGTTATGTCGGACTCGAACCGACTAAAACGCATGCCGCCTGTGGGTCGCTTTGGTTGCCGAAGGTGAGGTTGACAGGCATATCCGTCGCAGACTTCAATGGTCTAAAGTCATATTAAAATGGTACGCATCCCGGGTGTAGTACGACACTTATATATCCCGCATAGAACGGGAACAGGCAAAGTTCCTACGGTGCCTAGATTTTAAATGCAAACAATTCTCGTCTAACAACACTGCTAGATGTAAGCGGTACCATTTCCTTCCGCTTGAATTTAGGCATAATGTGAATGATGTCTGTTACTTGGCTGGCATACCAAATAGCTCTGTTGACTGCCCAGAACTCCTAACTACTAAATGGCTTCGTACCAACCTGTTGGGCTTCAGACAGCGGCCAGTGTTGTCCCTGTAACTAACTAATTACAAACGCAGGGGGTTTTTTTATACCACTTAGGCGGCAGACAAGCACACGGCCCACCTGATAGAAAGTGGTTACCGTGGCCAATGGACGTGTGTAATACTAGAGAAGCCACACTAGCGCTGACGACCCTGTAAGCACAGAGTTTCTGTGCCGTCAGTGTAGAGGACAAAGCAGGACAAGCCTTTAGTCATCCCACTGACAGCACAAATTCTCCAGTGAGCTCTAGCTACCCTACTTACCGTTGGGAACACAACACGAAGTTATTATAACCGCGGTATTCTGTAGGGTGGAGGTACTTCCCCAGTCAGACTGCTCAATTGGGCGGCAATACCGCCGTGTCCTACCTTCTATTTTTATTCGCAGTCTAAAAAAGTTTAATGTGTTCTCGATATAAAAAAGACGGTGACTGGGGAAGGTGCTAGCCACCGTCGCAGAACTCTGTCAGTGTGGTGAAACCTACTGCAGACTGTAGTAGTGCTTTTGTATTTTGTATCTTTTTATACCTTTTCTTTCCTTTTGTTGCAATATGTAACGTATTTTGCTTGCAACTAGCAATATGTTTAACATAGTGTAATTTACACATTTTTGTTATTAGTCTGTAAGTCTTCCTAAAAGTAATAAATAAATTAATATTAATTCGATAGAACACGCAGCTTGAGAGTACGCCGAACCTTACCGTGCGCGCCGTTGCCGAGATAGCAACATGTATATTTGTTTTTCCTAAATAAACTAACCTCCATTTCCAGATCGTCACCGAGCACGACTTTGTAATGCGGCTCAATGTTGCACGCTGTCCAATAGCCCGTCATGTTGGCTCCAGCGATGTAGCCCATTTCTTCCGCATTGGCGTAGTGTTCAATGCGCGTACGCTGATCTTTCCATTGTGAGTAGTAGCTGGCTGCATCACCGGCCTGAAACGGAAAACAAGCTAATGAATGGGCCTGCCCGACTGTGAAGTACCAATCACCCTGATACTTAAAATGACGTTTAGTAGTTCATAAAACTTTCGCATAGCCCGCGACGAGAAGAGGTCACTCGGGCGTCGAAGGGCGCAATACGACCCCCGTCCTACATGAGCGCGGGTCTGGGGTGACGGGTGGAGTCGACTGTCACCTTAGCAAAAGTAGGGTAAAGCGCCAGAGCAATTACGCGCCTCCCCCAACTCAGGGGCTAGATGAAGACACAATGGCCCCCACACCTTAAGGAGGTCAGTTCGAAAGAGATGGTTCTGGGGCGGCTGGGGCACGGGGTTTTGTCGGCGGGGATGAGGTATCCGTGGGGATTTAGCACACATTAAAAAAGTGAGATGATCTCAGCGAAAGCAAACACGAATTAAAAAAAAAACCTTCCCTTTGAATTATACATAGGAATATGAAATATGTGTAGTCGCATGTACCAACTAAGTAATAGATTCCTATCGATGATGATCAGAAAGGTACTAAAGGTACTGTGGTACTTACCACGTAAAGGTGTGTCCTTGCTTTGAGCTCGGTGTTGACCGCGAACCCGCCGTTCTCGGGATCTGTCTCCAGAAACGACGGATGTGCCATTTCGGTCCGGGGCAGCGCCCCCACCGCCAACAGGGCCTGATATAAGGTAAGTTTTGTTTATCTTAAAAAATGAGGTTACAAATGTACACGTCCCAATTCAATATACTCTTTTATTTACAAAATAATTAATATTGTTGATACATGTATAATAGTGTCACAATGCTCAATAAATTTCAGAGAACAGAGGTAAAAAAGATAGACTGAATGCCTGGAAGAGAATATCGTAAGGAGCGGAGTAAATGAGATGATATCTGACAGGAAGAGTATGGAAGAGAATGATTAATTGAGCGCCATAATCATCATCAAAGCGTGTTGCACCCTCAAGCCTCAAATGCCCTCAATATAAAATTGCGTTAATGAATAATAGCGTTTTCAATAACCTGCCCTACAGGCTATCTTAGTAGCCACGCATGCAGGCTATCTTAGAGGCCGGTACTCGTCCTGATTGATGAACGAGGTGTAGGCTTTTTTTTTCTCAGAGTTGGGGGTCAGCGGCAGTCGAAGTAACCAAATTACAAAATAGTCTTCTAGCAGGATAGGGATCCCGGGTTTCGAATGTAACAAGGATTGGCGTTTGGGTTAAAATGAGATGGAAGGTAAATACTAAAAATTATGTTTTATCTATAGTATATATGAAGAATCGCGATACCAATAATAATGCAAAGTAATTACATAATCTGTGACTATAGTTTTGCCGTTAGATAACGTTAGTTGTAGGCGTCCGTCTTTAGATTCATACGCGTCGTAGACTTGCGCTGTGGGAATCAAACAAATATTAGTAGTTATAGTTAGTCCACTATATTGTGGGTATTTTAGATAGCTCACACACAGCAGTCGATATAAGTACGATATAGCATCAACGTCTAAAACTCTGAACAAAAATTAGGCGCCAATACGTCATATTTCATAGACAAGGTCACGACAGCCAGAAACCAATTTTAGAGATGTAGTTAATCGATCGACCGTGTCTTTATTATAATAAATTGAAAATATTACAATCGAACTCGACTATCAGAACACATATATTTTTTAAATCATTACATTACTGGTGGATTTTTCATTAACATTTAATTAATTGATGGCTGATTTTTGTTTTAAATCGAAAAAAAGCCAAAGATATCACAATTTGAATATATGTTTTGGAGATAAGCGTGTGCAATGACCCACAATTGTTTAAAGATAAAGGAGATGGATTCGCTTTCATACATTCTTGGGCCTAAATGTAAAAAGTTGAGTTGAGTTGTCAATTGAGAGCTTTATATATTATTAAACCATCCCTGAAAAATCTGCAGATTTTGAACATCAGAGAGCAGAGCTATAAGAGATTTAGTAAGTGAGGTTAACCACCCTGCACACTTCTATAATGAAGCCTTCATTACCTCTTAGATGCTCACCATAGTATGAATGTGCCTGTTTTATCTGATATGTCCCCTAAATATATTAGAATTAATTCACTTTCTATACATACATACATACATTAGGTACACAAAATCACGCCTGTTTCCCATAGGGGTAGGAAGAGATCACGGATCTCCACTTGCTACGATCCTTTTTTTTTTCGTGCACAAAATCCCCACGGATACCTCCCCGCCGGAGCCGGTGGAGGAGGTTATGTCGGACTCGAACCGACTAAAATGCACGCTGCCTGTGGGTCGCTTTGGTTGCCGAAGGTGAGGTTGACAGGCATATCCCTCGCACCCCGGCCGACCCAGGGCCATCTCTCACGATCGTGCCCTCTTCTCGGGACTACAGAGTCCCCAACCAACGCCACGCGCGCCACCGCCGCGGCCTGCTTCTGCCAGGGTGACAGGCGGCTCCACCTGTCACCCCCAGGCCGGCGTTCATGGTAGGCGGAGGTCGTTCATCGACCTCCGACGCCCCACTTGCTACGATCCTGACATACTACCCTCGCTTCATTCACTCTCATTACATTCTTCATGCATGCTCGTCGGTTTAGAGCACTCCTGGCCTGCCCCTTTTCTATATTTTATATTTGGCCAGGTATGTGCGCCTAGGTCTTCCCCTTCCGACGGTACCATCCACACTCGTCTCATACACCTGTTTCGTTAGTCTTCTTTGATTTATTCTCTCAACATGACCAAACCATCTCAACATTCCTCTCTCAATTCTCATCACTACATCTACTACTTTCTATAAGCTGGGGAAAATCATTTAAGTTATCATTGTGAACCGTAATTGTAATAACTGATTGACTGAAAGTCAGGAAGCCGTCAGTTGTCCCAGCACAGATTAATACGACTTATACAGTTGATAAACACGAGAATTATTTAATCGATTAACGAAAATCAATTCACAATTTATTATAATTACACTGTTATTGTATTTTTAAATGTGTATTATTGTTATTATTATGTTCACTCAAAGAAGAATCAAAGAATCAATTTCATTTATTCAGTTTAGGCACCTCCGGGAATAAAGGCGTGTCAAAAAAAACTATAAATAAAGTTATTTTTTCCTTGATAATCCTATATAACACGTGTGGGATTAAGCTTACTTTTAGGCATAAGAGTGACTCCTTGACATTTGACCTTCTCGGCCGCCCACTCGCCGAGGTATTCCGGCAGCACGCCGGACAATATGCCACCGTCCTTGTAGATATGTACCACTTCGCGCGGCGGCTGTTCTGTGTCAGTCTTCGCGAAGATTACCTTATCTATAAAATTGAAGAGATTTATTAATATTAACCCTAGAACCCTACCGAGGCTGTATCTCAATTACTATATTAACCACAAATTCCAAATTTCATGAAATTCGGTTCACTGATTTAGGCGTGAAAGCGTGATCGACAAACAGACCGAATTACTATCGCACTTTTTTACATTTCTAATACAGATTACTTAATATGATTAAATATACGTGAATATGCATGAAATATTAATAGTTATTATTTTTCAACACAGTACATTGTACATAGGTAGAGTTCAATGGAATTTGTTTTGCCATTGTGCGTGAAGAGCACTGACTAAAGCAGCCAGCCTATCTGCGCCCAAAAACGCAGAAGCGTCCTGGAGACTTAACAGGCTTCGCGAAGCGACCTCACTGTGTCGATACTTTCAGATTGTTGAGGGGCTACTGTCCTATATTATAGTGGGCGGACGTTTCCTCGGCAAAGAAACAGCCTCAGCAAGGGTCCGTAACACCTATGCGATGGTGTATAGGTGCTTGTTGAGAGAATAGGGGCTCGTTATTATCCCCATAATTCTTCCATAAGTCTTAGACTTGTTCTGTCTAATTGTAGGAGACGTTAGATGGCTACCTGAAGTAAACATGATGAAATAAATTCGACTGAATGCTATCGGAAGGTTCTCTACGTTCTCTTCAAGTGTTCAATAGCTAATAAGAAGCAAATCAATACATATTTTTGAAGTTTGAGGCGGAATACACAAGATTAATAGAGCCATTCAAAAAAACCTTTGCGCTTTTGCAAGAACGGTGTGACTTTTATCCTAGATCTAATGCAGAAAACCTAGGTCGCAGCACTCTACCAAAGTGCTGGGCTTTACAAAAATATTAAGAATCACATTTAAGAACTTTGCTAATTATTTATTGTTTAATCAAGTTGGTCAGTCGGGGTTTTACTTACTTTTGGACGGAAGACGGAAACGAGAAGGTTTTTGAGGAAATTATTGATAGGCTCCTTCAGCAGTATCATCATTACCTCTTCTAACATACTTTCCTTACGTTTGAAATCAAAAGCATGTTTCACTTCGAGTCAAAGACCTTATTTAGTCACTCGAGTCATATCGTGCCTAAATAAGTTTCTGCCCCTGTGTAGCAGTCATCCTCCTACCTCATGTGCCTTATTCACGACAGGTGAAAAATGAACTTACTCATCCGACCGATGTGGTACGCGATTTCAGTCCCCAGTGGACCGGCACCGATGATCACGACGTGCTTCGCCTCTTTCACCTTCCTGTACACAAATTACTATTTTGTAACTTATCACTAACCTATACAGCTTTAAGTACCTAGTGTATTTACAGTATGGTCTTCTTTCTGATGTGAAAAGAAAACAAAAATAAATTAATAATATTAAATTAGCACTAAAAATCGGAGGAGGAGGCAAAATTAATATTACTGAAGTTGCAAGAAAATATAGCGAACTCCGATGGTTCGTATCCGAATTAGTGAGAGTGGGACTAACCCAACTAACCTTACTAACAAGACGGCTCTAACGCTTCAAGTACATAGTGTTTTTTTTTTCTGATGAAGAAAGAAATAAATTACGTATAAATTAAGTACGCCAGTATACGCGGCGTTCCTGGACCTCTCTAGGACATTTGATCCTGGTGAGATATGATACCATAAAGTGTATTTCAGTATTGTTGCCACCAAATAAATTAGGTTAGATGGTGATGTTTTCGAGCCGCTTAGGGTTGAAACGTTAGGGACGTGGGGTCCAAGTGTCCGTTTCTTTACCTACAAAGAATTGGCAAAGCGGCTGATCGACTTTACGCGTGACCAGAAGGCTGGTTATTATCTTGCACAGAAGATAAGCATTGCCATTCAATGTGGCTATGCTGCCAGGCTTCTAAGAACGTTAACGGTTGGTAATGATGCGGAGGAATTTCATGAACCATTTTGTTTGTAAATATATTTTATCTATTTATTTTAGTACCTTGTTACGAGTACGTGCTCTGCCTACACCAATTCCGCAAGTTCGCAAGTTTGCGTCGTGCCAAACAACTAGATAACCGACGATAAACACTCATATTTTCGCATCCTACTAGAACATAATTGCAATGTGAGAGACAAGAATTCACTCTACTCCATGGAAGCTACCTAGCACCATACCACAAAACTGCTACGCACTAAGGAATTCACCATTACAAATGTTAACGATCGCATCAAAGGTCAGTCTCTGAAAATCACCGAGATACCGAAAGAGCCAAATACCACCGAGAAAACTATTCCACACCTGAAGCTGAAGTCAGTCAATATGAAAAACCTAAGTGAGATAGAAGATAAAATATTGACGCAGCATCCAATACAGATCCCAAGTCAGACTACGATTGACTACTCGCTGTTCCACACAACCATACCAGTATGCACTATCACGTTTTTTGCAACTACATTCGCTATGACCATTGCTATAAGAAGACGATGTATCGCATGCAAGCTTTTTAAGAATCGGAAATCAAGAGAGAACCAGCCATGCATCATTTTCGCTGTAAGTCCTCAAATAGCTGCTGATCTGAGGTGTTACGTACTCTGCCTACACTAATTCCGCAAGTTTGCCTCGTGCCACACAGTTGCGCAAGACTGAACGTTGGTATTGCAGAATCGACGCCTGGTGTCGTCGCCGATCACGCCACATAAAAGTGCTGATCCTTAAAAACTGTTTTACCTAGTTTCTAATAATTTTAATGCACTTTGTTACTTGCATCGTCCAAGTCTAGACATACGATATTTAAATTGTAATACCTTTTATTTTATTTTATTCATATTTATAAATTGTTTTTGTTTAAACCCTCCGGCTGTCACCTTCGTAATTACCTATAACCACACCAATAACTTATGATATTTTAGTTTATTTTAGTACTTGAGGACTCTGTGGTCCCAACTCCCGAGGAGGGCCAGGTCGAGAAATATGGCATAGGGTGCCGAGGAATATCCCTGTCAACCTCACCTTCGGCAACCAACAACGACCCGCAGGCGCCGTGCGACTATGTCGGTTCGAGTCAGTCCGACATATTCTCCCACATAGGCTCCAGCGGGGGGAGGGGGGGATGGAATGCGAAGTGTTGGATGAGAATAGCTTGCACGAGGAAAGAAAAATGAACTAGACCAGAACTATGAGTGGGATAGTGCAGAAGAAGGCAGAAGAAGCTGATCGGAGATTTTTGTTGTGATGAGAGGCAAGTAACTGAACATGAGTTGATAAATAAGTGTAATATTATGCTTAAAATAGTATGGATCATCGTTACCGCCCGCAAGCTGCGACGCTGACGTATCTGCGATCATCCCAACTCCGAACGATGAGCTGAGACGTGATCATATTTCCTAAGGTTGAAGGTGAATCGAATGCAATTTGTTGAGAAGGTGAGTTTATTGAGCAGATCTGCATTCAGGTCGAGATAGCAAACATCTCCATAGTCCCATACTGGAAATATTAGGGTCTGCATAAGTATTGCCTTGGTTTTAGCTGGCTGAGTTTGCCAGTTCAGGGTGGAGTCAATATTCAATCCCAGGTTTTTAACGTGCAGCGTGACAGAAATCAATCTTTCGTTGAAAGTTAATGTTGGCAGAGTTGCATTGTCTACCCTGTTCATCATATGGCTACTGCCAATTAAGATGCCCTGGCATTTAACAGGGTTGACAGAAAGACCAAACATGTCACACCAACCGCCTATTGATCGCAAATCGGCGTTAACCCTAACGACAGCCTCCGAAAGATTCTCCGCACGAGTTTGGCTGTACACCTGCAGGTCATCGGCATACAAATGATACGCACACTGAAGTGAGGTTAATAAATATAAAAAATAAAAAAGGAGATAGAAATATCACCTTGTGGAACGCCAGAACCAAGTTTACGCCAACTAGATGAATTCTCGTCTGCGCAAACCGACTGCTGACGTCCATAAGAGAACCACTGCAACTCGTCACTTGAGATTCCAATAGGGGCCAGTATTGCTAGAAGGATGTCATGATTCACACAATTGAATGCATTAGAAAAGTCTACCAATACTAACACTGTGACACAACCTCTCTCCATTCCGTGACTGATATCTCTCATTACTTTAAGGAGTGCGGTTCTGGTACTGGTCTAAATCCAGATTGCAAAGGACTTAGTATCCCATTGGATTGCACGTAGTTGGACAGCTGGCGATGAACACAAGCTTCCAGCACCTTGGACAGGAAAGGGAGGATGGAAATAGGACGAAAGTTAGACGAAGAGAAGGATTGGAAATCTCAGGAAGAGGGGGCACGCAGGCTATACGCCACAAGTCAGGGAATTGACCAGAATCAAGCGAAAAGTTGATAATGTGTGTGATAGCAGGAAGGAGTTGGTCTATGACAGTGGTTATCATACGGCGACTGAAGTCATCACTACCAACTGCCCTTCATTTAATTTCAAGAATAGTCTTTTTGATCTCCTCTGACGTGACTGGAGTGAATTGAAAAGGTACGTGATTGGGACTGGACAGTCCGGCTATACAGTCAACCGTTTGACACTTGGTTGGGCCATCAATTGTGTGCAAGGTAGAGAAATGGTGGTTAATGGCATCCAACTCAATTGTCTTGGGTATTCCAGCTGTCACGGTTTACCAATGTCCAGTGTCCCCAGAAACCTCCAGACATCAGCAGATGTCAAGGAGGATATGTTATCTAGAATATGTATATGTGTCCATTAGTAGTCGCTCTCAGGAAGCTGTTGGCATACTGCAAGGCTTATGCTGAAAAGCATGGGCTTAGCTTTAATGTGTAAAAAGTCAATTTCACAGACAATGTATAAATGCGACATGTACCATAATGATTTAATAGTTAGTTTTGTAAATCTGACTATCATCACTCCCGTATTTGTTGTAGATATTATTTTATATAAATGTATTATCTTTGTTTTTAGAGCTCATAAGAAAAATGTGAAACTAGAATTCGGATACTTAGATTTTTTATACATATTATACATAGGAACACTCAAACTAATGCGAATACACATATCCATGCATACATGAATATATTATAATATAGGTATAAATTCATGCATACATATTTGCATTGATTTGATTTGATTTACAAATATTGGCACTGTGCGTGAATGAAAACTCACGCCCCTGCGTAGTGTCGAGCGTTCTACCACTACGCAGACGCAGATACTCAAAAAAAATTGTTATCGACGCATACATTGTCCTACTGTCCGACAAGTGATTGTAAAATTCTACAATCGTAGACTCAAGCTCCTTCAGTTTCATCAACAATGCAGCTTAAGCAGAATGTACTAGGAAGGAGCAAAAGATAAAGGTAGAGAATGAACGGAAATGCAATAGGAAGAACAAAAGATAATAATGCTGAAAGTTGGTATTTTAACAGCTGGCTCAATAAAGAAGGGAACATCGTCGTACGAAACAAAACTTCATGAATTCTAGATTTAACCGAAGTCATAAAAGAGGGGCAGGTAAAGAAATGTGTGGTAGGAGGAATTCTCCCGCCGCCCTATATACGCAAGGCAGCGGAGAATGCAGGTGGTGAAATAAAATATTTACCTGTACGCAATCTCCAAGTCTCTGATGGTGCGCATTGTGGTGACACGATCCCGCACCGCCTTCGGTGCCGTCCTGAACATGTCTAGGTTCTTGGCTTTGGAACCTGCATATATCAACAACTTTGTGTTAGTTTAAAATCAGCTTGTGTAATTAATAGACCGAAAATAGTTACTTTTATTTTTGAACGCCCATCCCTTTTTTTATACTATTTAAATGGCAAACAAGCACACGGCCCACCTGATGGAAAATAGTTACTGTGGCCTATTGACGTGTGCTACACCAAGGGAGTTAAACTCGCGCTGCCGACCCCGAAAGCAAGAGTTTCTGTGCCGTCGAGTTTCTGTGCCGTCCGTCAGTGTAGAAGACAAAGCAAGACAAGCCTTTGGTCTTCCCACTGACAGAACAAAAATACACAACACGAAGTTAATATGGCCGTGGTATACTATAGGGCGGAGGGTATGGAATTACCTCCATCAAAAAGTTACATCATTCTTACTTGCCATCCGTTTTCTTAGAAAATATTCTACGAAGTCGACTCCGGTTTACCTGTTACGCTTACGTACCTTGTAAACTTCGTGGCAATAACAAGATACAGTTTGAATTTGTTAAGTATCTGAAATTTGCTGGTCAACGGTTTCTTTACCCAGCCACACACGCTGTCACTCGCAATCGTTCACAACATTGCGCCAATGTCGCATTGATATCGGTCGACACGTCAGTGTCCGCAATTGTTTTCACGAGTCGTACATCAAACAGATGAAACGCGCGTACACGCGCGTGAACGGGAGTACACGTGCCTGCGTCGACACGTGATAACAAATGCGGAGTCCGGCACTGTACCATAGGTTTTAAATACTGCCACTCGCATGTGGCTTGCGACGGTTGATGCAAGAACGGTCCAATGCGACGGGGATTAAACATGAAAGCAATTAATATATGGTATTTTATGTAGTACTGACCAAGAGCTAACAGACACCTCTCGTAGTATATAGGTTGCTCGCCGCACATAGTTTTAACCCAAGCAACGTGGTCGTCGGCGTCGACGCGCAGCACGCACCAGCCGCTCGCCATCGAGACAGCCGGTCCTATCTTTTTACGGTAGAACTTTATAGGGTCCATGAAAGTTTTGCACTCTGCTACATACATACTGGAAATATGAGGATATCTTTACTATGGGCACTTGAATTCTTAGTATCACGAGGACTGTAAGTGAACTTCATACATTTAACTACTGTGGTTTCCCCCACCGCTCTCCTTTCTACTAGAGCAGCTAAAGGATCAAAGAATTGCGTTGAACGAGAACGGCAGAATGTCTCCCTCATGTAAAATAAATGGCACGCTATTTCTTTTTGAACCGTGGTAGTCTAGTGGTATAGGTAATGGACTGCTGAGATGAGGTCTCGGGTTCGATCCCAGGTTTTACCATTGCACACATCAATGATTTTTCGATGCTTTTCGAAGTTATGTGTGTATTTATCGCAGGTTTATAATGGCAATAGGCCCCGCCACCTATTACATTGAGACCTAAACATAAACTGGCGAAATGTGGGTGCTAGCACCTCTGCCTACCCCTTCGGGGATATAGGCGTGAGTTTATGTTACGTTATGTTATGTTATGCTATTTTTTTGCAATTGCTTAGCTCCCATGAACTCTCTCAAACGCACACAATTTTGGGAAAATTCCCATACACTCAGCGCATTGACAGACTGTACTTATGAGTGTTTCGGATTAGGGAAGAATATGCCAAAGACTACAATTAAGCATACACAAATTATGGGATAGATACACACGTTTTCCTTCGCCTATGATAATCAATATACTGTAGATGCCTTATGTCAGGCGGTTCAGGGTTCCACCACATTTCAGCTGACAAGTGCGGACGTCTATATGGCACTATGTCTTCTTTTGTTACGAAGAACACCTGTACATACGTAACGTGAGGAAATGTTAGCACACTAAATGATTCACTTCGATATCTTCAAGTACAAGAAATATCGATTAACTTGTGTAAGTGTACCTTGGCGGTTTTGTCATGCTCCATGATGGATCTATAGGCAGCCCAGCCGGCAGCACCAGTGCCCACGATGAGGTATTGCACGCACGCCGGCAGGTCCTTGTCATGGTATGGACGTTTCACTTTTCGCCGTGGACGCCCTGTACGAAAATCATCATTATTCTCTAAGCCCTTTCCCAATGCGGCTGAATTTCGATATTTTTTGTGAAGCGACTGCCATCTGATCTGACTTCCACAACCAATTTTTGATATCGCAGTTCTATAGTTAGACTTGTCGGACTTTTGAGGACTCCAACTACCCTAACGACTGCCATAGAAATCATATCATCACATTTTACTTATTAGTAATATGAATATTGTTAATAACTGTGGCAAATGTAATGGTTTGGCAAAAATGTATAAATCACTTGACGTTTTTGGTTGCAACTATAACAGATATATCAAAATTGTATAAGACATCCTTCATAGTGGGCGGGGTTTGGGTGGTTCTGTCCCGGGTGGAGGCATCCAAATCTAAACTTGTATTTTAGTATTTATAAATTACAGATATAATATATTGTGTAAACTTTTTGTTTCTCTGCACACATGCACATATTATTTATGTTACGATCCAGATCTAAACATTACATTGTATTTAGGATATAATACGTAGATTGTGATGTGTTTTGTGCATTTAAATAAATAAAATAAAAAATAATATCGCTTGGATTTTTTCTTTATTTTTTCGAGAACTATAGGTTGTGCCAAATGGATTGAGAATAAAGTTTGTTGTGCCGAGTTGACCTTGCGACTGGTTTGGACCGATCACATTTTACTTCAACATTGTATTGTACACATTTTTCACACTGAAGCGAAATCGACTGCAGCGCCGCGTGGCACACGCGTGACCGTTTCTTTTTGTTACTCAAAAATCATTGCCTATATAACGATATGGTAGAAAATACTCAATGCTTAAAATGACTAAGATTTGATAAAGGTTTTTTATAAGTACATAAAATTAATAATTCATTTATTTTAGACTTATTTAAGGACCAGGTGTTTTATTGACATTTATTAATTAGTTAATAGGAGTACTTTAAAAAACATCTGAAATTGTAATTATTATTACGACGAAGAAGTGTCTTAATAATAATAATAATAATAAATTTCTTTATTTCGAGCAACAAGACTCAATGTGTTAGTAACAATTGACTTATATCAATCTATGTTAGTATGTATAATAATTTAAGAAAAGTCTGGAATTAATTCAATTAAAATAAAAATAAAAATTGCAATATAATATAAAATGTCAACGAAAAATTACAATTTAATTAATTCAATTACAGATTAAAATGTCAAAGAAAATTACTATAAAATCAATTTCAATTAAATTTATTCCGAATCAAATATCACAATAATTACAATTAAATTTACATTTTTAATAAAACATGCTCTGCCTCTGAGTCATTTGTATGTTTGTCAGCACATGAACCATGCACGCATGGTTGATGTACCGACAATCAAACCTACTTGCAAATACATTCAGGATAGTGTTACCGCTGCCCCGGATCCTGCGCCCCAGGGATGTGCACCGCTTTCGCATCGTCGTATAGAAACAGTCGATGCGAGCGTCGGCGAACATCCCCGACGCGCTACAATTCCGTGGCAGCCCCAAGAGCACCCGAAACGCATTATTATATTGTACACGAAGGGCGCTGTACTGCTTCTGCGTATACGACACCCACAAGCTGGACGTGTACAGGGACGTACAAAATGCTTTGAAAAGAGTCACCTTGGCACTCCCCGAGCAACGCGCAAACCTGCGGGCGATCATATTGGCCCTCACAGACAACGCCCTTCGCTCCCTATCGATATCTGCATCGTCTCTCAGGTCAGAGGTCACGATATGCCCGAGATACTTGAAGTTTTGAACCTTTTTCAGTTCGATACCGTTCAGTCTAATTGGTGGAACCGTACTCGGACATTTCCGACCCATGGCCCGAAAGACCATGCACTCACTTTTCGATCCATTATACACCAGACCGTGACTCAGCGCATAACGTTCGCAGACTCTCAATAGCCTAGACAAGCCACACACCGAGGCGCTCAGCAGGACCATGTCGTCAGCATAACTAATGTTATTGATAGCAACTCCATCAATATGGCAACCGACACGAGTGCTACTGAGCTCCTCGATGAGCGCGTTTACGTAAAGGTTGAAGAGTTTCGGCGAGGTCAGTCCTCCCTGCCTCACCCCGCACTCCAGTCTATACGGCTCCGACAACGCGCTCGACCATCTAACGACGTTGACCTGGTTCAGATACCAATACCTTACAATATGTATTAGTTCTCTAGGCATAGAAATATCAGCAAGTTTTTGCCACAGGATGTCATAATTAACCAGGTCAAACGCCTTCGAAAGGTCGAGGAAACAGGCATATACAGATGTACTTCTATCGGCGTAGTACTTGACAGTTTGCTTCAAACATAAAATGGCTGACTCAGTAGACAGTCCTGGTTTAAAACCAAATTGATTGTCATGGCAAGTTATGTACTGGTCAAGCTGTGTATTTAGCAAACTGTCAAGCACCTTCGCAAGTACCGTCGCTAGGGAGATTGGCCTATAATTGTTCTTATCATTTAAGTCCCCGGTTTTACTCTTAACGATTGGCACCACCACGGTCTCCATCATCTTTGTGGGTAGATACGAATGCCCAATGCAGAATGTATACAGCATTGCAAGGGCTCTAGGCAGGTGTACGCCAGCATACTTGAGGTGCTCAATACTCAAACTGTCATGACCAGGAGACTTACCTCCCGACATTGACTGGACTGCTCTCCTCACTTCCTTCGCATCAAATCTAGTGCCAAGCTCCCGATCATGACGCTCCTCCACACTTGACGACCGGGATGGCCCCAATGGAGATCTTACAGCAAAGTGGTCCCTAAAACTGTCCGCAATGAGCTTCGGATCACAAACACCGTTGATACTCACGGGCAAGCCCGGCCTGTTGTTTAATTTGCTTGTGGTTTTCCAAAAGCTCCGAAAGTCATGATTGGAATGATGAGAAGCGAGCATGTCCATCTTTATCTGCTCCCTATTCTCCTGACACCACTTCAGGCGCGATTTAAAAATTTTACGACTCTCACGCATCTCGTCCCAAACACGACCCCGTCCCGGTTTACCCCCCTGTACCCATTCCAAAAACTTAGACCGGGCCACCCCGTGAGCCTCACGCACATGTCTGTTCCACCCGACTACAGGTTGCTTCCTCCTGTGCTCAACAACAGTATGACTTTCAGAGGCAGACATACTAAGGGCATCAATAATTTCATCATACAATTTATCAATCACATACCTATGGTTTAGCTCACTACAATATTTATTACAGCATTGTCGAAGTTCAGATGGGAAGTCAATTAATTTCAAACGATTATTACATAATGTACTATATCTTTCTATCTGGTCTTGGTCTCTTTCACCCCATTTTACCTTATTACACATATGTTTACTATTGTTAATTTTCAATGGTACATTGTCTAGGTTACACTGAATAATGAGAGGCAGATGGTCGGACCACACGGGATCATATTTAATGTATGTCTTATGTATAGTGTGAAAAGCCGTCTCAGTCACAATGCAGTGGTCTAACCAACTTAGCGACCCATTTACGTCACTAATGAAACTGTAAGTGTCGGAAGTTACACCCAATTTAAGAACATCCGCACATAACCAATTAGAGTCGTTACAAAAATTTAAAAGTTCTTTATAAAATGGCTCACCTGGGTGCGCATTAAAGTCACCGAGCATGTAAACACTCTCAATGTCTTCACTGTCCACTATGGCGTTTAAAGTACTCAGACAGTCCGTGAACTCTGCTAGATTAACACTGTTGTCAGTAGGCATGTACACACTGAACACTAATAATGACCTTTGACCTAGTACAACTTTTATGCCGCACACACGCGTATTATTACACTCCACTACAGTCACGTTTTGAAATACCTTCTTGTCCCATAATAACGCCACTCCGCCCCACGGTCGTCCTGTAATCATCCCTTTCGACGTATCCATTGGCGAGATACCCGTATAAGCGAAATCACTATCTATACCGCTCAGGAAATGTATATCATGCGGCAACAACCAATGTTCTTGTAAAGCAATAATGTGGCATGTTTTACATAGCTGCCGGACATCCTGGATGGAGCGCTTCACATTTTTGCAGTTGAAGCTCACCATATTATAATTACACCAGTCCTTATGTGTCATTATTGTTCTTATTGGCCGATACAGCGTTATTGCCATTCGCATATCGTTGTTTAAAATTTACAAATCGTCTAAACACGATTCCCTCTGGCCACAGACTATCATTTAAATACATTGATAATTTACTCTCCGATACAAAAAATTTAAATGATTTATAATATTTTTCCGCTTTAATTGAGATTTGTTCTAATTTTATCGTTTCTTTCGTTTTTCTAAATACATAGTCAATAACATCTTTATCAGTAGTATCTATATGTACTCTCGTTATGAATATTGGGACTTTTCTATCTGCAGCTTTAAAGTTTCCTTCCGTGTCCCTCGAAATACCAGATTTACCGTGAAAACGGTAAAAAGGTTTCTTTCGTTTAGAAACGATTTTCCATCCTTCTTGATCATCATTTCCGCTAGGCTCGGTTTCGTGTACTGAATTTACTGCGCTGTGGCGCTCGACGTTCTTCTCAGTAGGCGTGCTATCCGCCGGCGCAGGTAGCGGTGACGTCACCTCGACCCGATGCTCCTCGCCGCTTGTTATTGTACGACGATTATCGGCACCTTCCAACACAGCTAACTCGCGCTTGTTTTTATTGCCTACCCTCAATATATCTCGATATTGTCGCATATCACGGCGATCGCTTGATTTCTCGTTTACAACATCTATCGAATCATTGAAAGTAGAATTACTTATATTATGGTGAGAAATACCTATAGGCCCACTATCACACTGCTGCCATGCGCCTCGCCTCAAATTAACGTTTTGTGTAATCATTGGCGGTAATGAGTCATATTTTAATTGTGATAATAATTCTGTTCGGCACTCACTCAGCTGTTCATGGGTAACATAATTAGATTTAATTTCCTTAATAGATTCCACAGAAATCGTTATTTGGCGCAATAAATATTTAGACGATTCTTGGCAATTTAGAAACTAGGTATAAGTGATACTTTGATAGTTTATCAATGACTAAAAAGTGTGTTGACGCATGTCACCCTCCATGACGTCAAGTCAAGTATTCTTGGGCCTATCCCTTGTACCTGGCCCTGGCGAGGGCGCTGTTGCCAAGTAATTGTTACCCACGTTGCTTGGCGGTTGCCGTAAGACGTGACCGCACCAGAGAAGGCGACTCTTGCGTTTTATCTGCGCTGTCAAGGACATAGAGGTTGCCGCGGATGTGAGAGTTCCTCACGCGATCTTTACGCGTGATACAGCACATCCACCGCAAGATTTTCATCGCTATGACACGCAGCTCCTGCTTGTATCTCTCCAGCAACGGTCACGCCTCACAACCTTGTAAAAGGACGGGCCGAATGATCGTTTTATGGACCTGCCTCTTCAACCTGATTTAAGAACCGGGTCGGATGTGACGCGGCGACAATGCATGCCCTGACGTCGCAGTCGATCACCTGTCACGTACAGTACAGATTCCAGGTACTTAACTTCGCCCGTGTGCTCATCAAGTCTTCGGCTATGCGGACAGGTTTGGGATCAGTGGAATATAACGACAAGTATTCTGTCTTCGCGACATTTAGCTTCAGACCGTCCCTCTCAAGCGCCTTAATCCACATTTTCACACGTCGCACTAATCTGCTTCTAATCGCGTCCATCAGCGCAATATCAATAGCATACATAACCAACCACAGAGGCTACTGTGAACATAATTTTAGAAACAATAAAGAATAGTATAATTAATTTTTATCCTTTTTTTTACCACTTGGGTGGCAGACAAGCACACGGCCACCTGATGGAAAGTGGTTACCGTGGCCTATGGACGTGTGTAACACCAGAGGAGTCACACTCGCGCTGCCGACCCTGTAAGCACAGAGTTTCTGTGCCGTTAGTGTAGAAAACAGTAGGACAAGTCTTCCCACTGACAGCACAAACTCTCCAGTGAGCTCTGGCTACCCTACTCACCGCCGGGAATATAATCAATCAATCAATAAATTAGCCCACCGCAGTCCACTGCTGGACATAGGCCTCTGCCAATGTGCGCCATTTTTGCGATCCTGTTTTCTTCTGTATCCATTCTCTCCCAGCCACATTTTTCAGGTCGTCCGTCCATCTGGCTAGGGAGCGTCCTACCTTTCGTTTACCTTTTCGCGGTCTCCACTCTAACACTCGTTTGTTACAACGGCCATCGGTCCTTCGACAAACGTGGCCAGCCCATTGCCACTTCAGCTTGCTTATTTTGTGACCTATGTCGGTAAAACTTTAGTTCTCTGTCGGATAAACTCGTTCCGAATTCTATCCTTCAAAGAAACTCCAAGCACAGCTCGCTCCACAGCCCGCTGCGCGACTTTTAAGCTATAGACCAGCCCCACTGTAAGTGTCCACGTTTCGGCACCGTACCACGTTGCGGGACCGTACGCCGGGAATACAACACGAAGTTATTATGAATGCAGTATTCTGTAGGGCGGAGGTACTTCCCCAATCGGAGAGCTCAATTGGACGGAAATATCGCCTTGTCCTACCGGTAGTGCCATGGGGAAAGAATATTCCCCTTGACACTACCAGTAGTGTCATTGGTAGTGCCACGAGGAAGTCGTAAGTCATTTAAAAAATAATATAATTACTTTACGGCATTTATTATTCTCAATTCATCCGGCACGGACTTTACTATAACTTGGCTTGTCTCCCAGTAGCAGATTTACGTTGAGATTTGGGATATTCTGTATTTTGTACATAATGTGAACTGTAATACAAGTAAAAATATTGGTCCGTACATCTAAGTCTGTCCAGTACTTAGCCTAAAGCACAATTATTATTTTTAGTATATCATCACTTACATATTACTTTATTATCACCGAGTCTGAGAGCTTCTTCTCTCCATAAATATATCTTGTACAACTGAAAAATGATAGAAACCATGAGCCCGTAGGTAGTTTAGATGTTGAGGAGTAGATCGAGCCTCACGATCGAGAGTTCCAAGTACTATCAGTAACGTGAACCTTCTCCTAACATAACAACAGTGTGATGAGACGGGGTATTTTAAAAGAGTAGCCCATATTTTTGATAAGAATATCATGTTACTAATGTAAAGCTCGCCGGAATATTTACCATGTGTATTATTTTTCTTGAGCAACCGATATTTCGACGCTGTTACAAGCGCTATGAACACGGTGTACTGACGACTGCCGAGCTAGTTGTTATTGTGCAGACCATAACGGTCTACCATCTTCCGCACTCGTTTGTTACTCGCATCACCCCTATCACTGTCCGCGTTTTCGCACTGTACTCGATTACGTTCACGACACACAACACTCAGGTGAGTCGACTCGCATAGGTTTTGAAAATTTGGTCTGCTTAGATCTTGTAAACATACGGATCACTGGATGCCAGACACTCGACAGTTGAAACCCATCTTCCCAATTTTACACTAGTAATGTGAATGACTATGTCAATCTCAAATCATAGAATCTCATGCCCCAAATAGATATGGAAAGAAAACATATAATGTAAGCAGAATGCACTTACCACACCAAATGTTCCGAAGAACGTGAATAATGCTATCGCGTAAGCCCAGGGGAACGGTTTCGGCGGCGGCGGAGGACACGGAGGGGGAGGCGGGACTGGGGGCACGGTACAAGGTCCTTTTATCGTTTTGCACTCCAGCATTGGCTGAAAATTTTGTATAAACGTAATTGGTCGTAAATTAAAATAATTCCTAATCTGGTCATAAATACCCTTTCGGTCCATTAGGTCCCATGTATCAAAATGTCCGCAGTATCAAAATGCCCAGTTTTACAAAATGACCGGAGTGTCAAAATGCCCAGTTTTACAAAATGACCGGAGTGTCAAAATGTCCAGTTTTACAAAATGCCCGCAGTGTCAAAATGCCCAGTTTTACAAAATGCCCGCAGTGTCAAAATGCCCAGTTTTACAAAATGTTGTTGTGTTTTTACAAAAAGTTGACAAGGCCGATAATTGGTATCACCACCCTACCTATATTCTCTCAGGTAAATGTTTCGAAAGGACCAATTACATAAAAACTTGCTTTTCTTTTCAACAATAGTTTGACGAGTATTTTATACACGGAAAAATACAATCACAGGAAAAAGGGACCCACGTCATTAATTGTAAAAAGAACAAATCCTTGGTTTCATCCTAATCTGTGGTCGGTTTGTGAGAGTACCTACTCCTGCAGAAATACCTCGATCACAAAAGCTTATAGAAGATAGAACTAACTTTAAAATCGTAAGAAATTGAATTTATACAAATCCATTTTAGACAATATCAAAGAAGCTAAAAGCTCAGAAAGGACCATACAGATTGGTAATAATAACATCCCACGAATACCTACGCGTAAAAAATTTAAACATTTTGAGCTCTGAAATTAGTATTGGCTAAACAAAATTACATTGATACTAGTGACTTCATAAATAATATTGCTTATATTTATAACATTTAATTATTATTAATTATGATTACATAAGTAATTGATCAATCATATAATTAACGTCTTCGTTTCACAAATAGAAGTCAACATCACTGACCAGCAAATCTCACTGCAGCATATCAAGCAACAAATCGAACAGCGGGAGCGACGATGGATCGCAAGCCAAGCTGCCCGTATGATGAACGACCTCCGCCTCCCATGAGCGCAAGTCTGGGGGTGACTGGTGGAGCCGCCTGTCACCCTGGCAGAAGCAGGCCGCGGCGGTGGCGCGCCTCGTGCGCGAGTTGGGGACTCGAAGTCCCTACACCCGAGGCGAGGGCCAGATCGTGAGAGAAGGCACTGGGTCGGCCGAGGTGACAGGGATATGCCTGTCAACATCACCTACGGCAACTAAAAACGACCCACAGGCGGCGTGCATTTTGGTCGGTTCGAGTCCGACATAACCTCTTACACCGGCTCCGGTGGGGGGTATCTGTGGGGATTTTGCGCACGTAAAAAACAAAGCAACAAATCGAAAAGATGAAATCTGAAAACACCTTAGACACCGCAATATCAAGTCATGACATTCATCAATATTCAGTGATCTACTTGCTGATTGTACCGGCGGTATTTTGACCATAGTCATTTTTATTTATCGGTGGGTCTATCGCCGCACGCAGGGGAGCGTCATCTTGCGACCGGACTTCGAAGGGCTGCCATCAATATCGATGATACCCCGACGACTGACGCCAGCCACCAGAAGCGCACATCAATCTCGAGAGGAGGCCGTTGAATTAAGAAACTTCTTCAACATTTTTAGTAGCATAAAGAGTCACAAGAAGAAGGCATCCGTTTTTACAAAGTCAGTATCGAGTGAAAGTGACTAAAACTCTATTTATAAGCATAGATTTAAGTCATGTCATGTAATTGAATGAAATTAATAAGTTTAGTAATTTGTTACTCATTGTCATCATTGACTTGCACATCTCGCGCCGCGGAATATGTACGAGTCACATATCGTACATGGCACGCGCGCATCATTCACATCAGCACTTTTCTGTCGCCTTACATAAATTGTACATTTTCGTGACAGCACGCATTCACACCTCATAATAAAAGGTACTCATTAATACATTTTAGCATAAGTTACGTGATAGTTAGGTGATCAATAAACGCATCTCATTTTATCTATCAGTGACTTGATATTTCAAATCACAAAGTTTTGTGTGAGCAGACAATTAATTATGTATTATGTAAATAGTGTTAAATTATCCTATATTATACACCAGTAAAATCAAAAGCTCAAAACTTCATTAGCTAGGACGGTATCAATTGAATGTGGTTAAAATCCCGATTGTGAGTTAGATAATGTTGACCATTTAGTCACCACATTCAAACACCCTTCTACTAATAACAAGGTCGCTTTATTTCTTGATCCGTGCCATATGTAAAAATTGGTACGGAATACATTTAAAGCTAAAAGGGTTATATTCGATGGTGATGATACATAATAAAATTAATTGGCAGTTACTAATAGAACTTGTGAAACTACAAAATAAAGAGCGACTTCATGTGGCCAACAAACTTCTCGTCACAATTGAGTTTTGCAACCAGATAATGAAAGTAAATATAGCAGTTCAAATATTGAGTACAAGTGTTTGCGAAGGAAACCAAAATACTATCTTTCAAATAGACGATTGGTATCAAAATTAGTCTCTAGTACTCAATATCACTGACCAGCAAATCTCACTGCAGCATATCAAGCAACAAATCGAACAACGAGAGCGGCAGCGGGAGCGTCGAAGGATCGCAAGCCAAACTGCCCGTATGATGAACGACCTCCGCCCCGTCTCTAGTACTCTCTCTACTGAAGAGGTTTTAATGTGTTTTTTTTTCACTTCAATTATATCCGTAGAGCATATATTGAGTGTTAAACAATGACACTGACAATTATTTCTAATTCACATTTTCCAGCATTTATAATTTAATTTGTGATTTATTGGGAACTATGCTCATTTTACAACAGCCAAATGGACATGAAATTTTGATAGAAGACGGATATAGGTATAATCCCGCAAAGTGCAACAAAAATGGTTCTACCTTATGGCGCTGCAGCAATAGAAGAGAATGCTCGGCTACAGTAACTATAGACATTATTAAAACTAAAATCTTGAAAAAAAGAGTGCACGCTTGTTTGTCCGATACCATCAAAGTTGAAATGTTGAAAACATTGCATAAGTGCAAAGAAGAAGTGTGCAAAGACTTTGGACCCATCAAAACAATCTACTCTCGCATATTCGCAGATTTAAAAGCCAAAGGTGGGCTATATTTTCAAGCCAAGCCAAGTCAAAGGTAAGCTATTCGATTAAAAATGTTCTTTACAGAGCACGAAAACAATACCTCTCCTCGAATATATTGGTCTTCGAAAGGCTGGAAGATGTTAAGGTTCCTAAACAAATAGCAGAAACATTTCTCGTTAGTGCAGACGGAGATAATCAGAAAATTTTAATATTTTCTAATGTTCATGCAAAAAAAAAATTAAACGACATATTTTGGCGATGGGACATTTAAGTGTGTGCCCAAACCATTTGCCCAACTTTTTACGTTACATGTAGACATAAATTCTACTGAAGCAAGTACCAATGTGGTACCGTTTGTATACTAATGCCCAATAAATAGGAAAAAACGTACGTTAAATTTTTTCATCTTGTTCGAGATCTGCTTGGTGTTAATATAGTTACATACAAATGTTACTTTGAACAAGCACAAATTAATGCTGTCCGAAGCGAATTTCCTGAAGATTACAATGCTGCAGTGTGGAAGAAAGCCAAGGAGTTAAAAACAAAAGTTACTACAGATACAGAAGGCAGAAATTTAACTACATTGTGTGCTTTCCTGCCGCTTCTTCCGCCTGAGGAGTTGAAAGAAGCCTGGCACAGTATTTCACACTCCTCACCAAGATTGCTAGAAGTTCAGAAATTTCTAAAGTATATGAAGAGACAGTGGAATCCAGCAGAATTAGCTGAAATGTTAAGCTGTTCGTATGAAAAACATCGTACCACCAATCCCATAGAGGGTTGGCATAGACGATTAAATGCTAATATACCCAAACGGCCCAACTTCTACCACTTTCTATACAAGTTGAGGCAAGAAGCAACATATATGTCTAGCAAAATTAATACAGCATGTTTCATACACTGTAGAAAAATAGGCGAAAAAGCGATATTGCTTTCGATAAGAAGTTATCTAAATTATTGAAGAAGCTTCAAAACAAGCAGATAAGTAGTTTGGATTTTCTTAAGAAAATCATCTGGATAAAAATAAGCTTTCATTCATTATAAACTACGTATTAAAAACAAAGTGACAAGACAGTAAAATGTTTTAAAAATTCTATATTGAGCTGCGCGCATCAACGCCATAGAACAACATATGCGCTAGATGGTTGGCTTGCGCGACTAAATAAGCGCATTCCTAAAAAGCCTAATTTGTTTTTATTTCTACAAAGATTAAAAAAAGAAGCCAAACATTGTGAGCCAGAATAAAGCAGTCCTTGTTCAACAACAAAAAGAACAAAAGACGGCAGTGTGTCATTAAGTTCGACAAAGAAAATGAAAAATATCTGAAAAAGTTAGAAAAAGGCAAATTAACAATTAATGAATTTTCTAGTAAAATTATTTACCTAAGATTATCATTATTTAAACGTTGATGGCAATTTGCGCAAACACTGTTGTTGATTTTACCTAAAACTTTTTGTTGATTGGTACACCTAGGTAGTTCTAGGTTAAATATTTAAGTTTTTTCTAAACGACTGAAATTTTAATTGACACTTAAAAATACTCTTTATTGTGTAATACACGTAATTATTAAAATTAAAGATGCTTGTAATAATTTAGACAAGTATAATTATAATTCCTACTTATTAATACTATTAGAGCTATAATAGCTATTAGAGTACTATTATTTTGGCTCAAAGTTATTTTATTAAGAATGTGATTTGTAATAACCATTTCATTGTTGATTTATTTTAAGACGATAAATAATTTAAAAAGACTGACCAAACATGTAGAAGAGAGCAGAGAGTCACAAATTAATGTTTTATTTACACCTACATGTTTGCAATTTTATTTCTTAATGAATAAAAAATATGAATCAAAAACATGCTTGTTTTTAGTTTATTACCCCTGACTACCAATACTATGTTTCACTTACCCCAGTTTCCATTTTTATTTATTTTTAAATTAACAATTTCCTGCCATGAGATTCTGGTACATCTATACCATCTATCCCTATCCGAAATAAGACTCTTCTTAATCGGCTAGAGTTCAGTTTATAAAATAAAAACTAAGTATGTTTCACTTATGTACCCCACCTGACCTTATATATACTTTTTTTGAATAAAAAAAAACTTGAGAGGTGTCAAGGGACACCCGGATGGAACGAAGTTATTTAATGTTTGTACGCGCATATATATGTAGAGAGCAGACGAGTTTACCTACTAAACCGACTAGTAGCGTACACACTCAACGAGGCACAAGATCACGCCACATCGAACGATGCTACGTCACAGATCATACGATGGGGCGGGAACGTTAAAAGTGAAGCTACTTAGGCCCCGCCTACTCACTGCATCTATTGTGCATACGGCGCGGGCGCAAGATGGCGACCTACGATCTATTGTCCGTAGGTAGACGCCCATCTGTAAGGCGGTCAATATTATTAATTAAGTTTTTGTATAAAAACCCGTGTACCTTCGATGATAAGACACAGTCTACGAATCAACTTCCCTACTGTAAATACTTGTCAATATAATTGTATACTGCAAACCACTGCTTTTATTCCTGCCTACTTACACACTATCGTAAGTGGTCGTAAACAACTACCGTGACCACTTCATATATATACACAACGTCAGACTTTGAGTTTTATTTATTATAATTAATATTAAACTATAATGTAATAAAATACAACTAAAGTAAATAAAATAAAAAACAATTTACATCTTTGACTTTTGACACTTTTGGCATTTTTGACACATTTGGCACTTTTGACACATTTGACACATTAGGTACTTTTGACACTTTCGACACTTTTGACATTTTTGGTACTTTTGGTCCCTCCGTATCAGAATGTCAAACTAGTAAAATGGCCATGAGGTATTACGACATGAAAGTCAAACGGCATACTAGTAAAACGTCTGAAATTTAAAATAGTGTTACTAGTAGAACGTCTGAAATGGAGAATGTCATGTTAGGCAAAAGTATTTGGCTGTACATTGAAGCCCAGTGCATTTTATAAATTAATCATAATTATTGTCGAGTGTACTTATTTGTGTAAGTATTTACTGAAGTATTCTACTCCAGATTAAATACTTCTTTGTTTTCCTTATTATAAATGGGACTGGCTTGATCTAGTACTGGCCAGTTTTAGATGTAATAATATGACAATCGAATCATGTCTATCAAATTCACAATTTCAATATATTGTTATATGGGGAATTGTTTTACATTTTTGCAAATAAAATAAGGACCAGTTTATTTTTATAACCAGTCAAAAGGGCAAAAATATTTTACTCCGAGATGGTTATAGATAAAACACTAGTGTTAAAAATAAGAATGGTACGAGTTTTTGAAGATGTTCAAAGAGAGAAGAGTGCAGTGCTTCATTGACATTGAACGCGAATAAAACAGAAATCATCCGGGAAAGTCTACATTCATGCAAAAGGCAAAAAGAAAAGAATGAATTCGATTATGTAATGGATAAATGTAAAACGGAATGTTGTCGAAAATTTACTCCTGTTACGAAAATATTTGAGCATCACTCTGCAAAATCTAATCACGACATCTTGCTATGCAGTGACTCCAAAAAAGATACATTATATCGAGCTCGGCGAAAAATTTTGCTAGTGCAAAAAACCGATTTTTCAAATGTAAGTGAAGTTGAAATACCAGCATTATTAGCCAATGACTTTCTTTATTGTGTGGATGGGACGGAAAATGACAAAATATTTGTTTTTGTAACAAAATTAATTCAACAAACAATGGCGAATTTAAATAATGGTGATGTATGGTATTTCAGAGACGGTACTTTTAAGGTTCCAATACCATTCTACCAATTATATTCACTTCATGTTGATATAGACAGTTGTAAGGAGACCACCAATGTTGTACCTATAATTTTTGTGTTGTTACCAAATAAAACACAATCAACTTACGAACGAATGTTTTCCATAATCAAGTATCGTTTCGGAATTGTCATAAAATGTTTCTAATGTGACTATGAGGTTGCACAGATCAATGCTTTTCAAATAGTATTCCCCGATTCAGAACTGACAGGGTGCTACTATCATTTTAACAAGGCGGTATGGCGCAAATCTCTTAAATTGAATGTAACTAATACGAAACGGAAGAGAGATAACACGATTGTCTACCACCCTTCCATTGCTTCCATCAACATTTATTCATGAAGTTTGGACTAAAATTGCTGAGGAAGCAGTACAAATAGAATCTGATTGCATTTCTGAATTTATTAAGTATTTTAAACAAAGAGACAGGACCAATAATACATTAGAGGGATGGAACAGGCGTTATAATGCTAGGGTGGGACAAAAAAGGGTTTGCCGTTATATATTCACGCACTGCGTAAAGAAGCCAAATGGCAAGAATTTAAATATAAACACACAATATTTGAGAGGCAGAAACGGAGGAAGAATGACCGTATTTTTGATGAAAAATATAAAAGGGAAGTAAGAAAATTGGAAGAAAATGAAATTTCCCCCTATAATTTTTTAAAACGTGTGTCTCATGTAAAGCGCATTCTTTTCGGAGACGATTGCTAAACTACAAATTGCGCCAGTAGTTTGTAAGTGTTAATTAAATATCTACCTTATTCCGTTTCTACAAGTACAAGACGCAGACCGGCGCGCATGTTCAAACCGGTTTTCTCGAAGCACGTGATTTATTTTTTAATCTATAACATTTCTAAATGTTACTAAGTTAAGGAAAAACATTTTTGTTATATAGAAAAATATATAATATTTTAAATTTATTTTTGATTTATTTTGTTTATCAATGTACCAGTTCTTTTGCCTAACATGACATTTTCCATTTCAGACGTTCTACTAGTATGACTATATTAAATTTCAGACGTTTTACTAGTATGTCATTTGACTTTCATGTCGTAATACCTCATGGCCATTTTACTAGTTTGACATTCTGATACTTTTGGTACTTTGGTACTTTTGGCACTTTTGGTACTTATCCCCAAAAGAGGACCAAATGCGAAATGGACGTTTCGCGAAGTGGAGAGAAATGCGAAATGGACGTTTCGCGAAGTGGACCAAATGCGACGAAAGGGCGGAGGACGTTACAAAACCACCAGGATTGTACCATTTAAAATACTCAGCCTGCAAAAGATATTTCATAAAGAATGTGAAGAATAACCCTCAAAGATTTTTACTGAAAGGTGAATAAACCACAGGGCCGAAACGGGTGCGTTTAAGAGTGTGATGAAACAAGGCATTAAAGTAATGAATGATTTTGGCTTAAATACTATCCTACTAAATAAAGTAACTATTAGTAGAGCCAAATTGGAAGACGCAGATAAACTGTTACGAAAACATTATGGTTACACAACACACAAATATTACAAATATTGCTTGGAAGTACGACTACGGTCAAGTTCAAGATCTACATTCATTCTATAAGAATGTAACAACGTCAACGATAATGTTTCACAAGACGAAAATATTGAGCCGTGCGAGTATCTGCCAGAAGTGGAAATGAGCGTATAGATTTTTAGAAGCGCAAGGTACTAACCTAAAACTTAGTGTTAATAATATAATTTATTTGCATAATACAGGTTACAGAAAGTTAGTAAAAGTACATTTTCATTAAATATATAGGTCCGCTGTATTACAACCTCTTCAAGGTGAGCAAATATTTGGTATTGCCTATACATGCAACATTTCAATTAGAGAGCATTCATAATTAAGATTTATATGTATGTAATAAAAAGTTCATTTTGTTTAAAAATTAAAATATAGTGATTTATTATTTACTATATTTAGTTTCCCAAGGATTTGGAAACAGAAAATGAATTACTCACAAGGCGAATGATGAGTTTAATTTCATAATAAGAAGATAGGTATTTATTACTTTACTCAATTAGAAATATCATTTTATTATAATACATAAAAATAATACATAATTATTTTTATGGCTCTCCCTTGCATCGCTAGTATAGCATAGCAGTGAGATGCAAAACCCCCTTTATCCTAAAGAGCTAAATTACAAAACCCCCACTGTCCGTATAAGTGAAGTGCAATACCGCCACTATCCAACAGTCAGAAAACCGCTTCTATCCATATTTCAATCGAAAATTATACGTGTATGACCATCTTAATTTTTAAAACGAGATGGAAAATAAGGTATTTAAATTTTATTAAAGCAGTTAGATGAGTACTGTTTTGAGTAAATTTCCTTGTACATGTTTTTGGGCTCTGGTAAAAAAAAACGAAAAGTGGATGGTATCGGGTTTGCATCTAGACCCCTCAATTATTCGGCATCTATTCCTTCTTAGATTACATTATTTCTAAAATGGGCATGGTCCGTTAGGTGCTAACAGACTGGTCCATGGACGAATTTAATCAGTCGCTATCTTTCCCTTTTGAGTGTGAGATAATTAAAGCCAGAAGGTGAAATAGAAAAGTCTTAGACAAAGGGAAGTCCGTCTGGGTTCTGTTGTCACGGGCAATCCGGAGAGAATTTTCTACTATCATTCGTCTCTGTGGATGTATATTATTTTCCTACCGTCGCTTTGGCCATGTGAAAGCGCAATGTAGGTCAAAAACACGCGCTCAACCCTTCTCCGGGAAATCATGTTTAGTAGAAGTCCTCGTATTTACACTGCCTTGCAAAAGCAAAGGTCACCAGGAGCTTAGACAGGGAGACGTTATCTCTACGAAACTGTTTACCCCTGCCTTGGAAGACGTCTTCAAGCTACTGAACTGGAAAGGACGTGGCATCAACATAAACGGCGAGTATATCACTCACCTTCGGTTTGCCGATGATATTGTCATTATGGCAGAATCGCTGGCAGATTTAAACACCATGCTCGAAGACCTCACTAGAGTATCCCAACAGGTGGATTTTAAGATGAATATGAACAAGGCAAAGGTTATGTCAAATGTCCATGTTGCGCCTCTACCGGTGCATGTTGGATACTCAGTCTTAAAAGCAGTTGACGAGTACGTCTACTTGGGTCAACTGATCCAGGTAGGAAATTCCAGGTTCGAGGACAAGGTACATGGACTAATCCGACTCGGCTGGGCAGCGTTCGGGAATCTAGGAGATGTCTGCTCGTTCGACATACCTCAGTGCCTGAAGACGAAAGTTTTTAACAAACAATGTGTGTTACCAGTACCAGTTACGGATCTGAAACGTGGTTCCTCACTATAGGTCTCCTAAAAAAGCTCAAAGTCAATGAGCTATGGAGAGGGCGATGCTCGGTATTTCCCTACGTGATCGCGTCAGAAATTGTCGACGTCGGACGCCATCTGTCGGTTGGGCTCCGCACTCGCACGGACTCACGCGTCGATACGGTAGTTTCGAAACGCGGCGTCGTCGGCATAGCAGTGCAGTGCCGCTAATGAGCAGCCAATAGGGAGAGAGCAAAAAACTTGCGAGATTTGTTCGCGGCACTCTCGTATTACCTTCTTATTGAATTTTATGTAATTCACACAAAATTTAGAAAAATAAACGTTTTAAAATTACATTGCAAGACGAATATTCATTTACGACGAACCCGAAGATACCCGTAGCTAACATTTTGGTCCTGTCAAGCCGGATTTTGCTGATTTGCTGCTTTTTCTGGGAGAAGAATCCAGGTGACGTGCAAGTTAGAATAAGCCGTTGCATCAAGCTAAGCTACATATTGGCGCATCACAGTTTACGGTCAGGTCTTTGATCCCGTCCATGCCTTCTCTATCCCAATTTGTGCTAAATCGTATCGTTGTGAATTACGTACCTACAGAACCTTCAACGTGATACCTATGCGTTTACAATCTCGTGTGCAGAATAAATCGTGAGTACCTTATCCTATTCTTTACCTTAGGCCTTCATAATGGATGGTGAAAATTTAGTGATTCCCGTTCCTTCTACAACTCCACAAGTTTCGCCAACTAAAATGCGTGAAGACGAGCTTGTTAACCTTAGACGACAGCGCGGTAATATAAAGGGGCGTTTGACTCAATTTCAAAAATATTTAAATTCTTTTCAAGCTTAGCAAGTCCATCTGCATTACAAATAAAGGAAGTAAAATTTAGAATGCAAGCTGTTCAAGATTGTCACAAAACTTTTAACGAAATAGAAAATAAAATTGAACTTTTGAGGTCGGTTTCAGATATCGCTTCTAATACTTCTAATAGCTGAAAGTTTAGTCGAAATTACCGAAGCTGAAAACAAGATTTCTAAAATGAATATGTGTTCAAATCGGAAGAGTAGGTTGCCGGAAATAAAGTTACCTACTTTTAGTGGCAATTTTGATGACTGGTTAGAATACAAACATGCGTACATGACTATGATCCATACCTGTTCCGATTTAGATGAGATTCAGAAATTTCATTACCTACGGTCTTCACTAAGTGGCATAACGTTAAATGTTATTAGTTCCTTTGAATTCACCCCAAAAAATTATACTCACGCATGGAAACTTTTAGAAAATTGGATTTAATAACACTCGACTTTTGGTACAAAATCATGTTAAAGCTTTGTTCAATATGTCACCTTTAAAGCAGGAGTCCTCGTCACAGATTAGGAAGCTAATAGATACCGTTCTGCGTAATATGCGTTCACTTACTTCCTTAGGCGAACCCATCGATACATGGGAGACCCTAGTTATCTATTTACTTCAATCTAAACTTGATTCGGCTACGCAACGCGAGTGGGAGAACGAGAAGGGGTCTATTCAAGTTGATGCCGACATAAGGTTGAAGGTGAATCATATGCTCACCTTCTTGAAGAAAAAGGCAGACATATTAGAGTCCTTAGGTCACAATAAGTCCCATAATAATAAACCTTTAAATAACGATTCTAAGGTTGTTTGCGTAGCGGTCATGCCTTATCAGATTGCAAATTCGGGCCCTGTAAACAATGCCAACACGAGCATAACTCGCTACTTCATTTCGCATCGGCTAGCGACACTGAGCAGATGCAATCTTCACAGGCCGCTCCGTCGACTGCGCTGCATTCTACATCCATAGATACCTACGTTAGTAGTATGAATGCATGCGCTGACGAGAGATCCACACTACGACACAATATATTACAACCGGTGATATTATGTACAGCGTTAGTGGAAGTAGCCGATAGTAACAAACGTTTCCACACAGCCCTCGCGCTGCTGGATAACGGCAGTCAGCATTGTTTCATTTCAGACGCGTTTAGAAAACAAATTAATGTGCCCTTATTACAGTCCACGATTCAAATTTCAGGTGTCGCACAGTCAGTGACATAAACAAATCATTCATGTAAGTTACTTATGCGTTCCAAATCATGCGATTATAGTACCAAAGTTTTATGTTTTGTATTGCAGCGTATAACAGCCAGTTTACCCACTACAAACATAAATACAGAGGTTATACGTATTCCGGATAATATACGCCTTGCGGATCCCACCTTCCATATACCGTCGGAAATAGATTTATTGATAGGTGCGGACCTGTTTTGGAAGTTATTAGACGGTAATAGAATCCGATTGGTAAACGGGCCATTTCTTCACAATTCAAGGTTGGGATGGCTACTGTCGGGCCCTATAAAGGTAACTGCGCCATATAATATTCAAATTGATAACATTCAATGTAACTTTACACAAAGCTTGAATGATCAACTTAAGCTGTTTTGGGAATTAGAAAACGTAACCCAAGTGAATAACATTCTTACTAAAGATGAGACCTTTTGTGAAGAATTGTTCACCACTACTATTAAGCGCGAACCCGATGGTAGATTTTCAGTTCGTATAGTCTAGTCGACAAGTTGAAAATGGTACAAAATAGAGATACTGCTCTTAAAAATATGTGCGATAGCTCATTGGATCCGGAATGACGTCTAGAAAAATGTGCCAAAAACGTGTATTAGCACATAAAAAATTGCAAAAGTTATAAACAATTAAAGATGAAAAAAGAACTATTAATATTTAAGAAATTTCAAAAAATGATTCTGAAAGAAGAGGAAATTTCCAATAACAATCTCTTAACTCCCGGAACACTATCTCCATTATTTATAATTTTAATTTAACGCTGAAAATAGGTCTGCGCGTGACATTTTTAGGATGCCCGCGTGGCGTCAAAAGCGAGTACGGCGCATTAATTATTTTATTTAAGGTATTGAATATTTTTTTATAAATTTGAAAAAATTATAGTGTGTTCTGAACACTATAAATAATTTATTCCCGTTGGAAATTTTACTTAAAGTTAATTTTTCAACGAGTTAAACAATTGTTAACTAACGAAATTTTCTCGAACTACAGTCTTAATTGTAAGTGAAAAAAAAAATGTTTAAATAATGGTCGTAAAAAAAATTCGCTTCGTAGAGCCTTTCTTACATACATACTTAACAAGATCGTGCCATAAAAGTTAAAAAAATATTTATACCTTGTTTATAACAATTTTTTTACTGGAACAAAAACTTAAAAATCCAAGTAATGTTGTTGAAATTTTTTTTTCTAAATCATCATATTATCGTTTTTTTATTAATACAAGATATTAATTGATTTGCAAAAAAAAATTTCCCGCCATTTGTTGATAAATTTTTTATAAACAAATTGATTAAATCCATTTTTTTTTTTAAATTCACACACATGTAATAAATATTATGATTTAAAAAAAAAATTTCCTTAATAACAATTTTTAATTGTTTATAATCGTTTTTTTATATTTCTATTGTTGAAATAATTAGTTAAGAAATTATTTATTTTCTAAAAATCATAATTGGCTGTCCTCTATAAAGTAACAAAAAAAATTTTTTTTATCAACAATTCTATTGTTTATTAACTTACCAATTTGTTATAAACAAATTTTCAATTTTTTTTTTCCTAAAACTTCTAAAATTAACAAAAACAACCATATATAACAAAGTATAGAAAAAAAATCTTTTCAATTTTTTATTGTACTTTTAAAAAACACGTGTTACAAAAGTTGCAGCGGCTGCTTCGTTTGTCTACTAAAATACTAAAATAACTTTTAAACTATTAGAGATACGAAAATAAACATTCTAGTCGATTTTATAAATAGTTAAACGATCATTTAAATGAACCACCGATAGATGATGTTTATGCTTCGAAAGATGCTATGGCATTGTTGAATCTTCTAGTTAGTGCAATTGACAGATTACAACGTTCAGGTCCAACTGCTGAGTTGTGGCTACAATATTTCAACTGTATTACTGTAGCCTTGCAATTTATCGAAGCTGAACGTTTTGGCAACTGGAACTTACATTTATCCTGTGTTCAACAAATGCTGCCGATATTTCATGCTGCAGGACATTCTAATTATAATAAAGGAGCTCAAATCTACCTCCAGGATATGGTCAATCTTCGAGATATAATGGATCCCTCTGAGTTTATAACGTTCACCGAAAATGGACTTTTTACCGTGAGACGTACCAACAAAGCCTGGTCGGGAATTTGGTCTGACATGACCATTGAACAAACATTGATGCGTGTCCTAAAAACTGGTGGCCAATCAGCAACTCATGGACGCTCAGTATCGGATAGCGTTTTAGCTCGGTTCATTCAAGGAATCCCATACACTTATGATATAATGGATCAACTAGAATCTTTCGCTAATTCCAGATGCGCTTCCTCCGACCAACATACAGATCTCACATCAGCTCGTCAAAAAAAGGATGAAGAAGATGTTCAATCATTCAAAAATTGGCTTCAGGAACATGGAGTTTTTGATGAAAGACCTGGCAAACTCATGTCTCTTTCCACCGGGTTAGTTGGCGATTCAACAATAGATTGTCATAAAGCAGTAGAGAAAGGCTTGAAAAGTATGTCCACAATGGTTGGAATGGATGCAGACTCATATAAGTTTAGCAAAAAGTACTGCGTGAAAACTCTGGCGAACACAAAACCTTTCTGTGTCATCGATAACGAGCCGATTACTGTTAACACTTCACTTTTATTTCAACGAATTGTAGCGGCTATGATTGACAACAAAGATATTGTAAAAACTGCTTTACTTCATGAGTTAGCTCCATTCCCTATGAGTTTATTTAATGATAGTTGAAGAGAGAAAGCAATAAATCCGAGTTATACAAAGCATTTCAGTCTACAACCTTCGTTCAACCGGATCCTTTTGAATATGAGTTCATTATTGATGGAGGATTTCTTTTACATAAAGTGGGTTGGCGTAAAAATGTTATATTTCAACGAATTTTAGAAGATTATACATCTTATATCTATAAACATTACTCACGTAATGCCACAATAGTTTTTGATGGATACAACACAGAAAATTTTGAGAGCATGATCATTCCAAGAAACAAGGAGTTTTTCTTATCCAACATAAAAAACAAAGCTAGATTTGTTATGTATTTGATAACTTATTTAAAAAAAGAAGCAAATCTGAAGATTAATCAAGCTATAGAAGATGCAGATACATTAATATTCCGTACAGCAATAAATGTAGCTGAACAATCTCAAAAGAAAGTCATTGTTGTGGGCACTGACGTCGATTTAGCAACTTTAATAATCGATTTAACAGCAAACGACAAACATATCGCAATGTGGAAGCCATATTCTTTAATTTGTTATTTTTTCCAGCTTCATAAATAACATCAGGTTTGCTTAGAATATTCGGCAATGCAATTTGGCAATCAGCATGATTATAAAACCAGTTTTTAGGACACGCATCAATGTTTGTTCAATGGTCATGTCAGACCAAATTCCCGACCAGGCTTTGTCGGTACGTCTCACGGTAATAAGTCCATTTTCGGAGAAGTTTTAGAAAAAAAAAAAAAAAAAATTGAAAATTTGTTTTTATAACAAATTGGTAAGTTAATAAACAATAGAACTGTTGATAAAAAAATTTTTTTTTGTTACTTTATAGAGGACTGCCAATTATGATTTTTAGAAAATAACTAATTTCTTAACTAATTATTTAAACAATAGAAATATAAAAAAAAGATTATAAACAATTAAAAATTGTTATTAAGGAAATATTTTTTTTTTAAATCATAATATTTATTACATGTAATACATTTGTGAATTTTTTTTAAAAAAATATTGATTTAATCAATTGGTTTATAAAAAAATTATCAATAAATGGCGGGCAATTTTTTTTTGCAAATCAATTAATATCTTGTATTAATAAAACAACAATAATATGATGATTTAGAAAAAAAAATTTTTTTTTAACAACATTACTTGGATTTTTAAGTTTTTGTTCAAGTAAAAAAATTGTTATAAACAAAGTATAAATATTTTTTTAACTTTTATGGCACGATCTTGTTAAGTATGTATGTAAGAAAGGCTCTACGAAGCGAAATTTTTTTACGACCATTATTTAAACATTTTTTTCACTTACAATTAAGACGGTAGTTCGAGAAAATTTCGTTAGTTAACAATTGTTTAACTCGTTGAAAAATTAACTTTAAGTAAAATTTCCAACGGGAATAAATTATTTATAGTGTTCAGAACACACTATAATTTTCTCAAATTTATAAAAAAATATTCAATACCTTAAATAAATTAATTAATGCGCCGTACTCACTTTTGACGCCACGCGGGCATCCTAAAAATGTCACGCGCAGACCTATTTTCAGCGTTACATTAAAATTATAAATAATGGAGATAGAGTTCCGGAAGTTAGGAGATTGTTATTGGAAATTTCCTCCTCTTTCAGAATCTTTTTTTGAAATTTCTTAAATATTAATAGTTTATTAAATATTGGCAAAAAACGAAATGTCATTTTTTTTTTCATCTTTAATTGTTTATAACTTTTGCAATTTTTTATGTGCTAATACACGTTTTTGGCACGTTTTTCTAGACGTCATTCCGAATCCAATGAGCTATCGCACGTATTTTTAAGAGGAGTATCACTATTTTGTACCATTTTCAAATTGTCGACTAGACTAGTATACCTTTAAGGGATTCCCCTGAAGTGTTAGGAGATTCTTACAATTTAGCAAAGAATAGATTTTTGTCTTTGGAGCGGAAACTAGAACGATCCCCAGACTATAAACGAATGTACTATGACTTTATGAACGAATATCTTACTTTAGGACACATGAGTCGGATCGACAAGGTCAATAACCCAAATTATTTCTTACCTCATCATGGAGTCCTTAAAGAGGATAGTTCTACCACTAAGTTACGCGTTGTATTTGATGCTAGTGCGGTAACAAGTTCAAACAAGTCGCTTAACGATATTCAATATCCGGGTCCAGCGCTGCAAAACGATATTTTTTCTATTTTGTTACGGTTTCGACAGTATAAATACGTAGCATGCGCTGACGTGGAGAAAATGATCCGACAAGTCTCTATTCAACCAGACCAACGATCGTTGCATCTCGTGGTCTGGCGCGATAAACCTGTAGACCCTCTAAGTATACACCAACTTAACACTATAACATATGGATGTACCTCCGCTCCGTACCTTAGCATGCGCTGCCTACGACAGTTGGCATTGGAGTCTAATGACGATGTAATAGCTAGGGTTGTCAGGATTTCTTTGTTGATGATCTGTGTACGGGTCATGACGACTACCAGGAACTTTTATCCATTTGTGAGAGAACGTCGCAAGTCCTACAGTCAGGGTGCTTCCCACTGCGTAAATGGACGTTTAACTGTGACGTCACTAGTAGTTCTCGTGCTCATACATTCGTCGGGGAGTACACGCAGAATAAAACATTAGGTATCGGTTGGCATAATAACTGTGATGAATTATATTTTTCTACAAAAATCGATAGAGATACAGTTAATACACAGTTAACTAAACGAATAATGTTATCAGTGATATCTCAAATTTATGACCCCTTAGGTCTTCTTTCACCTGTAGTCATAAAGGCAAAAATAGTTTTACAAAAACTATGGCTAGACAAACTCGAATGGGATACACCTGCATCACAGGATCTTGTAGTAATTTGGAACAATTTTATTAGTTCTTTGAGTTGTTTACATAAATTACGCATTCCGCGTCATTCTTTAGGCGATAATGTACAGCATAAAGATCTTCACATTATTACGGATGCCTCCCAAAACGCATTTGGTAGTTGTGCATATATACGATACTACAGTGATCACTCCCCCGTAATAGTTAGGATATTATGTGCAAAAAGTAAGGTAGCCCCATTACGATCCCTAAGTATACCTAGGCTTGAGCTATGCGGTGCCCTAGTGGGAGTGAGACTTTATAAAAGGATAACGGACTCATTATTGTTAACTTTTTCTCGGATTTATTTCTGGACTGACTCAACGATTGTCGTAGGCTGGTTACGCATGTCGCCACACCTGTTGAAAACCTTTGTGCAGAATCGGTTCTCGGAAATAAATGAGTTAACAAATGCCGCCGAGTGGCTGCATGTGAGTAGTAAAAATAACCCAGCTGATCTATTGTCAAGAGGTTTACAACTTGATTCGTTAATTGAAAAAGAGTTATGGTGGAATGGCCCATCCTACTTACATGAAAATAATTATGATATTTTTAACAATACATTAAGTAATGAATCCATTAATCTTTCTAATTTACCGGAAATAAAGTCCCAATCAATTGGTTTAGTATGTGTCTTTTCTAATCAGATGATTCAGTTTGACAAGTATTCATCATTCACTAAACTGAAGCGCATAGGTGCATATGTTTTACGTTTCATTTCTAATTTGCGCTTGAGAACAACAGATCGAAAAACCGGTTCCTTATCAGTAGCCGAGTTGAACGCGTCGCAAACGATGCTATTAAAGTTAGCACAGGTTGACTCCTTTCCCGAGTTATACAATAGTTTATTGAATAATATCCCACTTAAACGTCATAGTAAATAAACAAATCGCGTTTCGAGTTTGAATATATTTCTTGATGAAAATAAGATGATTAGAGTGGGAGGTCGACTATCCAACTCGTCTGAATTTAAGTACGAAAAGAAATATCCGATTTTATTGTGCAGTAGCCATCATTTCACAATACTTCTAGTGCAAAGCGAACATAAACGCTTATTACATGGTGGACCTCAACTTCTGTCCAACTTAAGTGAGGAATGGTGGCCGCTGGGCGCACGGAACTTGGTTCGAAAGGTAGTGCGTGACTGTATTGTTTGTACTCGATTGCGGGGTAAAACTTTAACGCCAATCATGGGAAATTTACCTTCCGACCGTTTAGACTCTGGATTTCCCTTTATTCGAACGGGTATGGATCTGGGAGGACCAGTGTACGTCCTAAATAGAAGGGGAAGGGGGGCACAGCTCACGAAATCGTACATATGTTTGTTCATTTGTTTTCTCACACGTGCTGTTCACATAGAACTTGTTTCCAGTTTAAGTACTGATGACTTTATTTTAGCCTTAAAACGTTTCATTAGTAGAAGAGGTAAACCTGATTGTCTATACTCAGACAATAGTAAAAATTTTGTAGGGGCTGAAAAGGAATTTTTTTCGTTCATTTTTAATAACTCTAGACAAATAATTGATTACACAACTAACGAAGGAATTAAATTTAATTTTATGCCACCTGCTTCACCCCATTTTGGTGGCCTTTGGGAAGGAGGGATACAATCTTGTAAATATCACTTACGACGCATCGTAGGTAACGCGAGGCTCACTTACGAGGAGTTGAGTACCGTTTTAGCGCAAATTGAATCTGTCCTCAACTCCCGACCTATGTCCCCTCTGTCGACAGATCCTATTGACTTAGCCCCACTGACTCCGGGCCATTTCCTCATCGGACGACCGCTGACTGCTCCAGCCTGTGAAGACATCACTAGTATCCCGACTGCGCGATTGACGCGATACCAACGAGTTGAACAACTACGTCAACACTTCTGGCAGCGGTGGTCTAAGGAGTATGTATCGGAGCTCCAACTTAGGACGAAGTGGAAATACCGCCAGAACGACATACGCCTTGAAAGCCTGGTTTTAATCAAGGAGGATAATCTTCCTCCGCTCAAGTGGTGCTTGGGTCGCGTCACGAAGTTGTTTCCCGGTCCAGATGGGGTGTCCCGAGTTGCCGAGATACGTACGGCGACCGGAAACCTACGCAGAGCCTTCTCGAAAATATGCCCTTTGCCAGTAGATTGAGTGCACGTCACATTATTGGAAGCTGGTGCTTCCAAGGCGGGCAGTATGTCGACGTCGGACGTCATCTGTCGGTTGGGCTCCGCACTCGCACGGACAGACGCGTCGATACGGTAGTTTCGAAACGCGGCGTCGTCGGCATAGCAGTGCAGTGCCGCTAATGAGCAGCCAATAGGGAGAGAGCAAAAAACTTGCGAGATTTGTTCGCGGCACTCTCGTATTACCTTCTTATTGAATTTTATGTAATTCACACAAAATTTAGAAAAATAAACGTTTTAAAATTACATTGCAAGACGAATATTCATTTACGACGAACCCGAAGATCCCCGTAGCTAACAGAAATGATGATATCCGCAGGAGAATAAACCGACGTAGCCTAGCGGATTAGCTTGTTGAAGTGGCAGTGGGTGGGACACATAGCGCGCAGAAGAGTTGGCCGATGGAGCAAAAAAGTTCTGGAATGGCGACCGCCTACGGGCAAACGTAGCGTAGGACGCCTAACGGCCAAGTGGAAGGTCGACCTCATCAAGGTCGCTGGGAAGCGCTGGATGCGAGCTGCTTTAAATCGGTCATTCTGGAAGTCTATGGGAGAGGCCTATATTCAGCAGTGGACTGTTTGTGACTGACATGATGATGATGACCCGGAGCTGGACAGACAAATAACATTAAATTTTTAATATCGCGATAGCCTTTCCTATGAAGAGGCTAGCTCTCGTTATCCTAGGGTTTAATAAGTTGTTCTCTAGAGTCGTCAGTGACTCTCCATCTTCTCGTCCCCTTTTGTCTCCACCGTTTCTTAATTCTAATCTGCAGTCTTCTTCTCCTGCTTCTGTGCCTCACAAAAAACAGTTTTCTCTTCCCCTCGTTCAAGGGCTACCTTAGATAAATCTTTCGATAAATCTTCTCATCAGGCCATTATCGCCAATGAGGCTTCTTCATTGGCAAATGGCTATACTCTCATTTCCTTCCCCACCTCCTACTTCCGATGACTTATTAGAATTGTCATTATCTTTAATTATTAATTTACTGTCAAAGAATAAATTTAATCCTTTTTGCCACCCAACGTTGCCCAAAAACTAGTTACGATCTCCTCTCTTTCTTCTAATTATGACTTCAGTCCTTCAATGGAATCGAAGCAGTCTTCGTGCCAAGAAAGATTAACTTATTTTCTAATTCTTTTCGTGCTTCGGTTATTGCCATTGCGGAGACATGGTTGAGGCCTGGAGCTTGGTTTAGAGTCTCGGATTTCTCATGTCTCCGAGATTATAGAGCCGTTAATCATAATGGTAGTGCTTTTCTTATTAAACACTTTCCCTTTTCATCAAATTCCCTCTGATTTCACCAGTCAAAAATTTAGTAGCTGTAAGGACTTATAATATTTCTTTCCTTTCTATATATATATATATATATACCACCAACCTTGTATATATATTTAAACTATCACTCTACTGGTCATTCACATCAGTATCAAAATAAACGGGCTAATTACCATGTTTCATTGTTTTGAGTTTTCGATATCTTTGCAAAAACAACCGGGAACAAGCCAAAACAAAATCGCGAGTGGATACAGTAAGCATCGTGTCGTGAACGTGATCGAGATCGGGTTTGAGTTTGTAGTGAGAGTGAAACCTATAGTAGTGCAGATCCGCGGAGTGTAAAAGAACTCGAAAGAGGGTAGATCGATATAATTACTTCTAGAAAAACTTGTTCTCTGTTCACCGCCACTACTCCAGTTCCTCCGTGATCATGGTGCTTGCAACAGCGCCGAAATATAAATAATGAAACATGGTAAATATTCCTTTTAATTTTGACACCAACCTTTTGTTAATTATCTCTTCTGTTCCTCCTCCGAATACTTTGCTGGGTGAATCAATGCCCACCATTTATCTTGGGACTGTTATTATAACGACCCCTTTGCTCTTTCTCTACTTGAAATTTTGGATGATGCTAATCTTTGTGTTATCAATAATGGATTCCCCACTAAAAGCGTCCGCCCTTCTCAAAATCTTAGTACTGCTGTGAATCTTTCAATTTGTTCTGCCTCTTTGGCGTCTGCTCTCTCCTGGGATATTTTATCGTCTTTGCCCCTCATGACTTCTTCCCAAAAAAAAGACCACATTTCTAAAAGACCACTTCTCAAAAAGACCGCTTTCCTAAAATGACAGTTAGTGAACAATATATTGCTCTATTATTAGAACTCTTTGAAGAGTTGATAAGTTTTTGAAGCACTGGCCACTTAGGTGACAAGCAAAGATAATTATGAACAGCATATGCTAATAAATTGGTAAAATGAAATCATAAAAAATTAAAATTAAAATTATTTATTAAAAATCATAAAGGCCGCGAAAGTTTAATGGCGGATACAAATATAATCTAAGCAAAGTTAATAAATCAGGGACGTCGAGATGGAGGTGTTATAGTAAAGACATGTTCTGCAACTATAACACTAAATAGTGCCACATAGCTGCCTATCTGATGTTGTACATAATAAAAATTTGACATTTTTAAACGATTGCAAGCAAGCTGTTTGTAACGATTTTTGACCAATTCAACAAATTTTTGAGAATATGTTGGAAGAATACAAAAGAAAAAATCAAATTGATATTTTTGATTTACCACAGTTTTCTTCTATCAGATATACGCTCTACAGACATCGCAAGAAGTTTTTGGATGTTGGCAATTTAACTAATGATGACAAATTGGAAAATGTTGAAGTACCGCATTCATTGACTAAAAAATGTATAGTTGCTTGATTTGCCTGGTTGATGGCGACCAGGAAAAGATATTAATATTTTGCTCCTCTACTGCTAAGACAATAATCAGATCATTTGAAAATGAAGATATTTTATATTATGGCGATGGCACGTTTCGTTTATGCCTAAAACAGATTTATCAAATGTATACCATATATATTAATAATAAATCAAATTGTAATTCGGTTAATGTTATACCGATAATATTTGCACTATTACCGAACAAAACAGAACTTACTTATACTCGTTCTTTTTTAACTTGCTTAAGACCAAATTACGATTAAATATTGCACATTTTACTTGTGATTTTGAAATAGCTCAAATGAATGGAGTCAAGAACACCTTTCGAGATGTACAAATTAATGGTTGTTTCTACCATTTCAACAGAGCTATATGGAAAAGAGCGAAAGAGTTGAAAATTCAAAATACTAAATCTGGCCGAAATGTTGCCAGACTTACTTCTATTGTACCACTTCTACCAACCCAATATATATTGGAATCATGGGAGTGTATCAAAACCATGGTTTCACCTGGAATTATAGAGTTAAACCAATTTAATATAAGTATCAATCAATCAATCAATCAGCCCACTGCAGTCCACTGCTGGACCTAGGCCTCTCCCAATGTGCGCCATTTTCTCCGATCGTCCGCCTTCCGCATCCAGTCTGTCCCAGCCACCTTTTTCAGGTCGTCAGTCCATCTGGCTAGGGGGCGTCCTACCTTTCGTTTACCTTCTCGCGGTCTCCACTCAAGGACTCGTTTGCTCCAACGGCCATCGGTCCTTCGGCAAACGTGGCCAGCCCACTGCCACTTTAACTTGCTTATTTTGTGGCCTATGTCGGTAACTTTGGTTCTCTGTCGAATAACCTCGTTCCGAATTTTATCCTTCAGAGAAACTCCAAGCATAGCTCGCTCCATAGCCCGCTGCGCGACTTTTAAGCTATGGACCAGCCCCACTGTAAGTGTCCACGTTTCGGCACCGTAAGTTATAACAGGTAGGACGCACTGTTCAAAGACCTTTGTTTTGAGGCATTGCGGTAGTGGGGAAGAGAAAACTCGACATAGTTTGCGAAATGCTGCCCAACCCAGTTGGATTCTTCTGGCTAGTTCTTTCTCGAAGTTGTTTTTACCGAGCTGGATAACCTGCCCCAGGTAGACATATTTTTGAACAACTTCGAGTGTCGCCCCTTCGATGGCAATAGGTCTCGGTGCAACATGTTCGTTGAACATAATTTTGGTTTTATCCAAGTTTACACCAAGGCCGACGCGTCGAGAAGCTCCATCTAGGCTATGCAGCATTTCGCCCAGTTGTTCCAACGATTCCGCTACTATGATGATGTCGTCGGCGAACCGAAGATGTGAGATGTAAAGCAAGACATATCCATTTTGATAACTTGTATTCTAAATTGTTAAAAAAACTTGCTAAAAACCAAGTAACGCCTATCAATTTTTTGAAAAGTATTATTTACACAAAATTATTTCAAATAGTCAAATATTAATAACTTACACACTCCTAACACAAGCACTTAGCTTATCTGGAGGGGGAGCTTGTGCTACCCACAATGTTAGTAATCTTTAGAAAAAAAACTTGGAGTCAGGGCCAGGATAGTAAGATCGATAGTAGTAGATAGTAGATATTAATATTTTAATCTAAACGGAGAGTTCGTTAGTGCGTAAGAAGTACTACTTTTTATTTAATTCAGAATTTCGTTATGTTAGTGTGTAATGACAACCGCTTTTTTGTATATTATTTTGTTTTTGTTTAAATAAAATTACTTCAAATATTTCAGTTTCATTTATTAATAGTATTGCCCAGCGGTTGTTATGAGATGAGTAGGTGAAGAAGTGATGAAGTGAGATGATGTTTTAAAAGTCTTGGGAGGAAAATGACAGGAAAGGAGGACTTTTTGAGATGTACTCTTTTTGAGAGAAGTGGTCTTTTTGAGATGTGGTCTTTTTGAGATGTGGTCTTGTTGAGATGTGATCTTCTTGAGAAGTGGTCATTATGTGCCGGAGGGTCTTTTACATCTTCTCTCGAAAACCAATTAACTGCTCTCCCTTGTCCCGAATTCAGCAACCTTTCTGATTGTTACTCTACATTCCTTGATTCTATTATCTCGAGTGCTAATGAAAATTTTCCTTTAAAAAAGCCATACAGTTCCAAAGTTTCCACACCTTGGTGGAATTCAGAGTGCACTGTTGCAGTTAATGATAGAAAAAGAGCAGAAGAAATTAACAATTCTTCCATGACTAATGAAAATTTATTTATCAGATGAAAGCCGCCAGAGCAAGAAAACTATTTCAAAGAAAAAGAATGAAGGATGGGTGCAATTTTTATTTATTTATTTATTTATTTATTTATTTATTGTATGGAAGACTTACAGCTAATAATACAGAGCAGGTAAATATGCAAATATATTAAAAAATATGTGACAGAGAGCCAGTTACAAGTCTTCGCTTATAGTGACACTATTAAATACAGATAGATACTGTGAACAAATTAAACAAATAACAATTTAAAAAATATGTAAAAACAAAGGGTAACTAATTAAAAATATAAACTAACTAAAATACTAACTAACTATAAACTTATTAAACAACTAGTAAAAGTAGCAACTTGACTGACTGTTTGGTTTAAAGAAGTCCAGGCTTAGATGCTTCCTAACTGTAGGTACACTTAAAGTAAAAGGATCAATATCGTACTGCCTACAGACTTGATTAAATTGTCTACTCACTCGCACCATAAAACTATTTTTCCGATAATTCGTTATTGCCGATGGTATGCTAAGAGGGGGATTATATCGAAGTAATATAGGGGGTACATTAAAATTAAGATTCCCTAAAAGGGTAGGACTATCAATTTTATCACTAAGAATTTTTAGTAGAAATATTATATCAGCTATTTGACGACGTATATCAAGCGGCAGAATGTGAAACTTTTTGCAGAGCTGTAAATAGTTTTCAGACTTGTAAGGAATTTTTTGGTGATAGCATAAATATTTAATAAAACGCTTTTGTACATTTTCTATGCGCTCAATGTATATTCCATAGAACGGACTCCATATTTGGGATGCATATTCCAGGTGACTTCTTACATACGTACAGTATAGTATTTTAAGCGTTTTTGCTTCGGTAAAGCACTTCGAGATGCGCATTACAAAGCCAAGTGATTTAGACGCCTTTTTGATAGCTGTATCGATGTGCTCGCCAAATAGGAGTTTACTGTCGTGATATACACCAAGATCCCGTACACTTGTGCATCTGGAGAGCGAGTGACCCTCTAACATATAGGTAGTATTTAAAGCGTTGCATTTCCTTGTATATGTAATAATTGAGCATTTCAAGGGATTAAGATCAAGTTTGTTTGCAAGACAATAGCTCTCAAGTCTATTTAAATCTCCTTGAAGTGCAACCATATCCGCCATCGATGATACAGTACGGAAGATCTTCATGTCATCCGCAAAACAGAGTAGTTGAGAGGATTGGAGGCAAGAGCCGATGCCGTTCATATAGATAATGAACAACAAAGGCCCAAGCAGGGAGCCCTGCGGCACGCCAGATGGCACAGGAACCCAACTGGATATATAATTATTGAGGACAACAGCTTGAGACCTATTATCAAGATAAGAAGTAAACCACCGAAGTAGATCACCCCTTATTCCGATGTCAATTAACTTCTGTAATAGGGTGTCATGATGAATACGGTCAAAAGCTTTGCTATAATCAGTATAAACGACATCGACCTGCCCCCCTCCTTCCATAGCTTTAGTAATAAAATCATTAAATAACACGAGATTAGTTACTGTAGATCTTCCTCTCAGGAAACCATGCTGAAAAGGACTGAATGACATTGATACAGCTGAATAGACTTGGTCATATACAACCCTTTCAAATACTTTGGCTATTGTACAGAGCTTAGAGATGGGCCGATAATTAGTGATGTCTGTTTTATTTCCTTTCTTATAAACAGGTGATATAAATGCTTGTTTCCAAGCATGTGGGAAAACACATGAAGATAGGGATTTATTAAATAGAGATGATATGGGTAAGGAAATTGTAGATGAACATTTTTTGAGGAGCTGCGGTGAAATATTGTCAGGGCCTGAAGCTTTCGTTATATCAAGCTTTTGCAAGATTTTAGAAATGTTCTCCCTATTTACCTCGATGCAACAGATATCAGCAGGAGATAATGTAGGCTGTGGGTTAAATGAAGGAGCGGGAATCGAATTTGTTTTTTGAGTATTGGTAAGAGAGGGGTCGAGGAATGAGGAATGAAAATATGATGAAAAAGCTTCACAGATTGTATTCCCTGTGGACACTAATTCACCATTATAGGTGAGTTGACTAGGCATTGCATTAGAGTTGTAACGAGTTTTTACGTAAGTCCAAAAAGCTCGAGGGTTATTACGTATCGAATTTTCTGTGTAGTTCATGTATTTCTTATAACAAGCGCTTTCCATAAACTTTACTCTTTCACGCATTAGTTTATAAGTCAACTCATCAGACATGTTACCATATGTTTTAAATTTCTTTAAAAATTTGGCTTTTTCCTTTATAGTTCTAATAAGAGACGAGTCATACCAAACAGGATATTTATTTGCTTTTATGGTTTTTTGTGGAATATATTTATTTTGTAGAATGGTTATAGTCTCATTAAAGAAATCAACAGAGTCATCGACTGAACGCTTTGAAAACTCCGAATCCCAGTTAATAGAACTAATATCATAATTCAGGGAGTCATAATCGCCCTTACTATACTTGTAGCATAGTCTTGGAGGGCAGTCTAATGCTAGTGTTATATAGACATCTAGAACAACAATTAAGGCTGGGTGATATGCGTCGATCGGGACTAAGGGATCAGAACATTCTGTTATTGTCGCTATACTACTAGAAAGAACTAAGTCAAGTATCTTCCCGTCCTTATTAGTGACACTGTTATACTGGCACAGTCCGGCGGTATATAACTCATCCGCAAGTAAATATTCATCCTTAGTATTTAAGTTGGTGGGAACTAGCGACGGACAGTAGGAAGGCACCCACGTAATTTCACTTAAATTAAAGTCACCAGCAATTAGATACATATCGGAATTATTATTATTAATTATTGTACTGTTCAACTTAGACAAAAAGTTACTAAGTTGTAATGAGAAAGAGAAGCCATGTGCTTGTGTACACAGATAAACGGCACATATATGAATATTTACATATCGTCTAGAATCAGATACTCTGAGCCGCACATTCACCCACAGGTCTTCTGCTGAAGAATGGAACTGGGGTTCCGGGGTAACCAATAATTCCCTCCGCGCAGCTATCATAACACCACCGCCACGAGTTTGTTTTGTTAAATCGTAATCACGGTCGCGCCGCCACACATTATATGATTTATTGAAAAGTTCCGAGTCATGAATACTATCCAACAACCAGGTTTCAGTTAGAACAATAATATCATACGTAGCCAAACACATCTGACGATAAAACTGATCCGTCTTTGTTCTAAGTCCACGTAAATTTTGGTAGTATATGTTAAGCTTATGCTCATTGTGACAAGACATTATCGAAAAAGATATATAACTACTTGATAACATTCACCATAATTAATAGCATATATTTTATGTTTAAAATAATACCATAAAGAACCAAAGAAATAAAAATTAAATATTAATGGTTCAAAAAGTAGGTAAACAATTATTTTTTCTTTTCCATGTCGTCGTCGTCGGTAGAATTTATATGTTAACAATATCATCAGGTAATAAGTAATAGTACGAGTGAAATAGAAATAACTCAGAACACATAGTCTACACGAATGATTGAGCAGGACAGAAACAGTTTTCAGTAGTAGCACTTCAATATGAACTGCACGATAAAGAGAACAATAGGAGCTCGGAAGCAAGCCATGGGACACAAACCTTTTGTAGTGTTGCAGCGAATAATAAACAAGTGAAACGAAGATGTTAATTAGTACTGTAAATAAAAATTGATTATAACATACTATGTAATGAGACAGTCTACAACAGCATTTTACACTATTTTGTTTAAATCAAGTTCATTTTTGATTATGAATACTTTAGAATTAATGTTTCTTCTTACATGAATTTTACAGTGTTTAACCCAAACAAACTCAAAATTTTTCTGTTTAGCAATAGTTTTTACCTTACTTAGCAAAATTTTAGATTCAATACTTAGGTGATCATTTACATAAACACGTTGCAACGAAGATTGAAATCCCAAGTCCGATGTAGATAGGTCCTTTTTTGCACGCGCAGCAGCAATGAAGTCCTCTTTAATATATCTGTTTATGAAACTGATAATGATTAATTTTTCCTTAGAATTTTGCATGGGCACCCTTGAGATATAATTAATTTGAGCCTTAGGACAATTGTAGTTTATTTTACGGCTGATAGATTCGACAATCGAGAACAGATTTTCATCCTTCTTTAAAGGTACTCCCTTGATTTCAACGTTGCTTAGCCTCGACCTTTGATCATGGAAATTAAGGACAAGCTTTGTCTTGGTTACTTTAGCCTGCAATGTACTAACTGAGTCCTGCAGCTTTTCAAATTCAGAAGTTCTATTTTCGAGATCCAGGAACTTAGAATGAAATTCATCAAGTTTGTTACTAGAAAAATCACACGCAGCTTTAAGTTCAGTGAGTTCACCCTTAATTGATCTTATGTCATCACAAAGAGTAGGAAGTTTTAATAGCTGACGCTTCATGTCGCGGATTTCACTAAGTATGGTATCCAAGGTGGCAGGCAATTCCTGTGCTGAAGTAGCATTAGGAGAGGAGGCCCCCTTACAACGGGGGCATTTCCATTTCCCTCGCCTATCTGCACCCAATTTCTGCCATCCGCCTTCAGTTATTGATGCACATCCAAAGTCTAGAAATTTTTTACAACTGCTGCAATGAACTCCGTCGCCACACATAATGTCACAAATTGCACAAGTCTTCATCTTTAATGACGAGAGTAGTTAAAAAGGTTGACGATCTATTTATTTACGCAACAAGCGATGTATGCGTCTCCTCGAGTTACACGATCACAGATCACTGATTTTGTTCCTTTCCCCTCTAGACTCCCTCTGCTTTAGTTTGGATATAAATTAAAAGGTTTAGAGGTTCTTGCAACAGTTTTGATATTTCAGCCAATGATCCCTCATCCTGGTTTGAGGATTTCTGTTACCCATATTGCATAACCAGAAAGCGAATCAACCAAAATGTAGCAATGAATTTGAATTGCCTGGATTTTCCTACTAAGATTACTTGCCAATTAGTGCAAGAAGCACAAGGACCTTATGGAGTTAAAAAGATTTTGTTCTGCTGAAGCACAAGCCATTTCGAAAGCATTACCCATACATAGTACTACACTACTACATATTTAGACTTTTCCTGTATGGGTTCTAAAGGACATTTCAAGTTTTTGTACTTTATAATAGTTAATTACTTTTTCTAAATATACATATTTTGTTAAAATTTGCCAACAGTTTATTTGTATCTAAGGCTGATCTCTGTAAAGTTCCTATGAGTAGTTTCTAAACAATTAATATGTAAGACAAAGTTATAAACTATCAAACATGAAAATGTTAATTACACAAAAACTTGTTTTAGTGACATTCATTGTTTTGCTCCTGTACCCTTGGTAAATTCTCATGATATTTGCGCGTTTTTAAATTTAAATCTATATGACTTATGGTCCAGAATGTGGCGAATTTTCAAAACTATCACTGGTAAATTTTATGGTGATATACAGCCTGAAATTCCTCGCAAGCCCTGGTTCTTTATATTTTCTAATTTAGATAAATCTGTACAGCCGGTTAAAACTGAACCATATATGTTCTCCTGTTTTCTTAGCCTATAATTAGGGATATTTCAATTTGTAGTTGTGGTCTTTTCGAAGGAAATATGAACCACATATTTTTTAAATGCTCTAGGACAAGGTTTTCTCTTTATGATATTATTCCTTCCAATATTCTTCGCCGTACTTCTATTAAAACTCTCTTATCGCTTGTCTTTATTCCTTTTGTTAATGTTCTAGGTAGATGCATTAATGCTAATAAAATTAAATTGTAAATACCAATCAGGTACTCAACCTGAAAACTTGATTTCATTTTTTTTAATAGATGTCGCCACTGATATTACAAGTGCCACTGCTATAGTGTAGATAAAACAGAGGCTTCAATATGATGATGAGGAATTCTTACTCAGTTGAATCCCAGAATGTTGATTTCCTGTGAAATTGCATTCTCGTATTGTCGAAAGTTAAAATCACATTCCCTACAATGTTGATTTTCCATAATGTTGCACCTCTTTACTAAGACCTACTTGTCTTGATTGGCCATTTATGACAAAATCATAGATTAGATTAAAATGACAAACATATCAGTCCTGCAAATATGACATTCATCAAACGTCAACAACGGTTTGTCAATTCTTGAAATCCTAAAGTTTATTAAATCTGAAAATGAATGGTAACGAAATCAAGTTCTATAAATCTCGTAAAAATAGTGAACTTGTTAATATAGGAGGTAAATACTGTTTAAGCAAAGATGGTAAAACGAATCGAAACGGCACCACGCGACAATGTTCATATTATTTGTGTACATAACGTTGTCTCAAATAAGATTAAATTGTAGCATTCTATTTAAAATGTAGGTATGTTTGTAAATGTTGCAATTATTTGTAGTGATAAAATTGCGGGTACGCTTGGAACAGCATCAGGTAGTAGGCGCTTTATGGTAATACGTATTACGTGTCATTCAACGAGTATCATTATTTATGTGGCTTTATTTTTGTAACAATGGATGATATATATATAAATTGTTTTAAAACAAGTCGTGGAGGAGTGAAATTGAATTGGGATGGTTTCATATATGAGAAAAACAGAGTAACTACAGAAAAACAATACTGGATCTGTGAATTACGAAGCAGTGAAAAATATAAATGCAACTCAAGAATAACAACTGTGTTTGATGAGAAAAAGAAAATGTATAAATTACTCAATAATTCAAACTGTGAACACAACCATGTTCCGGATTCATTAAAGGAAAAGGTTTGTTTACATTTGTTTCTAAGTGTAAAAGTAATGTAAGAATTATATTTCTAACCAAACCCTAACTTTCTGGGAGCATTTCGGTTCTGTGAAGGTCGCAGTTCTAACCTAACCTAACCCACCTTCTGGGAGCATTTCGGTTCTGTGAAGGTCGCAGTTCTAACTTAACCTAACCCACCTTCTGGGAGAATTTTGCTTCTGTGAAGGTCGCAGTTCTAACCTAACCTAACCCACCTTCTGGGAGAATTTTGGATTTTTTATTTAATTTATTTAATTTAATTAATTAACCTGTATTTTTCAATTGCAGGTTCACAACAGTATAAACAAAATGAAGGAGGATGCTTTAAATAACTTGCAAAAAAGCCAATACATGTAATCGAAAACTGTGTAGCCAACACATCGTCCAGCCTACTGTCTAGTTTGCCAACAAACTTGAACTTAAGACAAATAATATACCGCCAAAGAAAGAAGCAAAATAAAGTAAAAGAGCCTGACTCAATTGATTTTGAAATAAATCGCAATTTATTCCAAATAGACGAGGATGACCACATATTAATCGATAAAAAGTTCAATGGTAAGAGAATAATAATATATACATCCAAGAAATTGCTCACATTGATGTGTTCATCCACATATTTAATAATGGATGGTACATTTAAGGTTGCCCCAGCAATATTTCAACAAATATATGCTATACACGGTTGTGTGAATTCAAAAACATTTCCTATGGTAATCACATTATGTACAAATAAAGACAAAACCACATACGACACATTATTTTCAACTTTAATCGAACATTGCGAGTCATTAAATTTGAGTTTATCACCAAAGTACATATTGATGGACTTTGAAAAGGCCTCGCAGTTAATCGCGAGAACTGTTTTTGAAAATGCTATCATTAAAGGTTGCTATTTTCACTTAGGACAAATCATATACAGACAAGTTCAGAGTAAAGGGTTTCAGAAATTATACGGAACAGATGAATGTTTTTCGTCTGAAATCAGATGTATTTTAGCACTTGCCTACCTGTCGCCTGAAGAGATACCTATTTATTTTGATGCATGGATGCCAAATATCTCTTCTAACGCTAAAATAATCGCAGAATGGTTTAATGAAAACTATATATGGGGCACTGCCACTTTACCACCGAAATATGAGCCAAGGTTATGGAGTACGTCTGAACTCAATGAGCAAAACATACCCCGCACTCAAAATAGTGCAGAATCTTGGCATAATAGATTTCAAAATCTGGTTGGACAGCACCATGCTGGTTTCTACTTCTTATCAAAAAAAATTGTGCTTGAATTAAAGCATCAAACAGCCGAAATTGGAAAGCACATGAATGGGGCTCCACCTGCCCGCAAAAAAAGAAAATATACGAAGAAATCTGATCGAACCGAAAATGTATTGAAGAAAAAGGCCGAATACAGTGATAAAAGTGATTATTTAAGAGCAATTGCCTCCAATATCAAGTTAATTTAAATGTTTATCGTGCAAGATATTAAATCAATAAAAGGCTATTTCCAGCGACTTAATAATCTGTTTCTATCTAAAAATTAATCGTATGATAGTTTATTTGTATGAATATAAATTTTATTATAAAAGTGATGTATGTTTATTAACAGTATGAATTTTGATGTATAGGATAAATAGCACTTCTGATTAAGAAATATATGAAAGCAAAAATGAGTACAAATAAATGTATGAACAATAAAATTATGAAGTCGATTCATTTGGCGTTTTAATATTTATTGAAATAAAAATTATGAAGAGTGATCATTATGAAATAAAATTGTATGAAACATATTTTCGGACTTTCGATGTTAGGAGTTAAAAAGTTATGTAAGAAAAAGCGCACCGGAAAAAAAGGCCCTTAGTTAAATGATTGTATGTTCAAACCCGGAAGTTCCTTTTTTTTCAACTCAAAGTTATTAATTCTACACTTCTTAAAGAATCTTGAAGATAATTAATATTCTTAATAAAGTGATTAGCATGAGTGCAGGGTAATTAGAGATGAACACATGTATTTTTAAGTAAATTTCTTAGTTTAAAGGTACATATCTAGGTTGGCGCTGATTGGCGCCTATTTCTTTTATGATTCATATAATAGGGACATTTGTGTAGTTAATTAATAAATCACTTCTAGCTGCGATTTTTTGCTAGCCTCCATGTTTAAGCCATAATAGTAAATTAACTCATTATTACGCACATTAAGATAACTTTCTTAATGAGGGTAGTTAACTAAAATAATGATTAGCTATTAAAGGGTTCTAATTTTATTTTGTGTCTCATTACTTGTCTACACTGACACAGTGATATTGATTTTCTTACAACATGATTGATTTTAGCATTTCATACGTCGAATTAGTGGAAATTGCACTCAATAGTGATCGTACAGCAAATATGTGTATGGAAATTCTAAAAAACAAGCACGGGAATGTCTCGCAGTCTGGGTTGGAAAAAGTTAATGCACATTTAAAGAAAAAATTTCTACCTAAATTCTAAAAAAGTGGAAGGAGGCATCAAGAAACAGAGAGTTCTTTTTTGCAAAAAATAAAATGTGGCTGTCAAATGTTTTAACGGTTTCAAATGAAGACAATGAACCAGGACCATCGAAACGACCTTATAGTGGGAGGCCAGAAAAATCTATAGATGAATGTTGTGACCGAACTAAAAGATATAAGGTTAAAAAACTATGTGAAAATAATCCTGCTGAATTGATAACTGAGGCAGCCAAAAGTATTAGTGACCAGTCAAATAAATGTGAAAGCTTCAGTGCGGAAAAAGCATGGGCATTAATGTTAGATGCATCACTTACAAGGCATCAATACGAAATTCTTCGAAAAGCAGCGCTCGAAATAGGAAGTGACATTTTCCCCCCTATTACAATGTTTTAAATGCAAAAAAAGATACCTATCCATCTGATATAGATGCAACGGAAAGCTACGCATGCGTGGGTTTGCAAGAATTACTGGATCATACTGTACAGAGGATTTTTAAAACTAAAACGGTCGATGAACTGGCTGGAATGAGTGAAGAACAAACACTGATTTCAAGATGGGGATGCGATGGCTCGTCTGGACACAATGAATATAAACAATCTTTTGTCGAAGATGGTGCTACAGATGCCAACTTATTTCTAACGACATTAGTACCTCTCCGTCTCAATGACCAACGAAACCAATGTTCGGTTCATTGGAAAAATGAATCTCCTTCTTCAACCCGGTACTGTAGACCAGTACAGTTTCAGTTCATGAAGGAAACTACTGATGTCAGTAATAACGAAATAGCGAGAATGGAAAGTGAAATAGCAAATTTAAACGAAACAGTACTCTCTGTAAACAAAAAAACTTTTAAAGTGAATCATGAACTTCATCTTACAATGATCGATGGTAAAATTGCGCAAACAATGACAGATACATCTTCTTGCGCAGTTTGTTTTATATGCAAAGCGAAGCCTACTGAAATGAATCAGTTGAGTCATTTGAATACATCCAAGAATTAAGTTCATGGAATGTATTCTTCACATAGCATATAACAAATCATTTAAAAGCTGGACGACGAATAAGGACACGAAACTAGTTAAAGAGGAGGAGAAGAAAAAATACAAGAACAACTATTTAAAAGATTAGGAATCAAAGTGGATTTTGTTAAGCAAGGGATGGGCTCTTCCAAAGATGGAAATACATCCAGTAGGTTTTTCAGTAACATAGATACAGTAGCGGCTATTACAGGAGTCGATGAAGAATTGATTCACCGGTTTTCTGTGATATTACAAACAATTAACTCTGGGGCTACAGTTGATGCAGAAAAATTTGGGAATTATTGTGATGAGACAGCAAAACTGTTTGTTAGCTTGTATGACTGGTATTATATGCCAAATACAGTGCATAATACATGGACGTCACATTATAGCAGCTGCTGCATTACCGGTGGGGATATTATCAGAGGAAGCTCAAGAAGCCCGGAACAAAGACTATCGTCGATATCGGTTAAGTCATTCTCGAAAATGCTCACGAGAATTAACGAACGCAGATGTTTTTCAAATGCTCATGGCTTCCTCAGACCCATATATAAGTGGTTTAAGGGCCAAGCTCAACACAAAGCATATACCACTATCTGAGCATGTAAAAGCTTTGTTATGTGAAGAAAATTATTAATTTTCTACATGTAACAAAGCTTTTACATTTTCCATGTAACAAAAAAATATTTTTCGTTTTAATTTATTATGTAATACTACTTTTTAAGATTTGTTTATTTTTTTATATGCAGAATTTCTTTTGTATAATATCACTATTCATTTTTTATGCTCAAAAAAGTTTACTTAAAAAAGTAGATAATTTTGTAAAAAAAAACTACATTAATACATTTAATAAAAAAAAAAGATAATTATTACATTAAGCAAATATCGATGAAAAGTTATTTCTTTTATTACATTTTACACGTATGGGCAACGTACATAATTATTTCCGCAGCTCCATACAAGATGTACCACTGTGTGGCGGTCTGTCGGTCCAACCATGAGTTTTCGACTGCTGTAGCTGTGCTTTCCTGTACCACGAAACACACAACGATAGCTGTCATCGCGCGAGTGACGGGATTCCTTCGTACGTGTGATAAGGACAAAAATACGGTAGAACCTCGTTAAGTCGAACCTCGATAAGTCAAAAACCTCCAAATCTCGACAAAATGTTTTGTTCCCTTCCCTTCAAACACCAAAACCTCCATTACTTGAAATCTTGATCCTCTGTTAGTCGAAATAATCACCGAGTACCTCCAAGCCATTTTGGTACATATTTTCACTCTATAACTCGAAAAATTAATTTAACCCCTGTATCTCGAACATAGCAACGTTATATTCTACAACCTTTACAACTTGATCATTTGGAATTTATTACCTCTATTGTTCGAACAAAAATAAGTTACCGACTTTAAGAACTTGCCGACAATGTGGGTACACTATTGTTTCTTAGAAAACATTTTAGGAGTATACGATAATAAATTTTTGACTCACGTAAACACGTGTTTGCTTGCTTGGTGTCAGGTGTTCAATTTTAATTTCCTTTGAAATTTAGCTAAGCAAGTCATTTGTTTTTGACTTAAATACTGTCAGATGTAGTTTGGTTCTACTGCAATATACATCAATTAGTACAACAGTTAACATGAGTGCTGTGAAACGTAAACTAAAAGCTTGAGTCTTGCTGAAAAATTAGAAGTGCTCGAAGCTGTGAAGAGGTATCAAAAAAAGAAAGATGTTGCTGAACAATTTGGCCTGCCAATGAGTACTCTTTCAACAATAATAAAAAATGAATCATGAGAAAAATAAAGTTTGTCCTGCAAAAGACGACGAATTGCAGAATATCCGGGCTTGGAGGAGTGCGTACTTAAATGGTTTGAGCAGTGTCGCGGCCAAAATATCAGTGTTAGTGGACCACTGTTACAAGAAAAAGCCCAAATATTCTCTAAATCATTAGGACTCGTTAATTTCAGAGCCAGTAATGGATGGTTAGAAAAATTCAAAAGAAGACAGGATCTTGTTTTTAAAAAAGTTTGTGGGGAAAGTGCAAGTGTCAACATTGAAACCTGTAACAAATGGAAAAGTGAATTGCAAGATTTGTTACATGGTTACGAACCTGACAATATCTTCAATGCTGACGAAACAGGCCTGTTTTTTAAATGTCTTCCTGATAAGACTCTAACTTTTAAAAATGATAAATGCCATAGTGGGAAGCATAGCAAGGAACGTTTGACTATCCTGCTAGGAGCAAACATGTCGGGCACAGAAAAACTCTCACCATTAGTCATCGGCAAATCTAAAAAACCTCGTTGTTTTTCAAGATGTAAATCACTACCACTGCAATATGAAGCGAATACAAAAGCATGGATGACTTCTGCAATTTTCAAAAACTGGCTCATAAGCATTGATAAGAAAATGGCCAAAGAAAAAAGAAAAATCTTGTTGTTCCTTGATAATTGTACAGCTCATAATGATATTGCACAAATGAAAGCTGTTAAAATACATTACCTGCCTGCCAATACCACATGAAAATTACAGCCTATGGACCAAGGTATCATTAAAAACTTCAAGTCATTGTATCGAAAAGAAGTTGTCAGGAACATGTTGGATAATATAGAAGAAAAAAAGAATTCTACTATAGCCATGAGAATGGCTGATAAAGCTTGGCGAAATGTTACTGCTACTACAATAAAAAACTGTTATGTACACTGTGGTTTTTCATCGTCGTCAACAGTAGTAGCTGAAACCGAAGATATTTCTATTTCACCTCCTGCAGAATGGAACGCAGTGGTATCCGAATCAGGAATATCCTTTGAGGACTTTGTTTCGTGCGATGATGGAGTTATGACTGCCGGGACATTATCTGATGACGAAATTATCGATTCAGTAGCTCAGAAAACCGATACTAATGATTTAGATGACATACAAGACGTGAATAGTACATGCGCTCCATGGGTTTCCATCAAAGAGGCGCGAACCGCATTGAATACCTTACGTAATTTTATAGAGCAGACCAGTAACTCTGAAGAAGAAGAATTTTCTGCTCTTTATAGATTAGACAATGTTATAGATAGAGAACAACCAAATTATCTAAAGCAAAAAAAAATTACTGACTTTTTTTAATGCCATATTTTTTATTTTAAAATGATTTGAAATAATGTTGATTTATAATAAATAAAAATATGTTTGTCATCCCTGCAAGTTGAATTTTTATTTATTTTACCTCTCTAACTCAAAATTTATAAGAATAAACCTCAAACTCTTTATGTCGAATCAAAATCCGCTTAAGGGGATTACATTGTTCGAATCATAGAAATACGCTGGGGTCAATTAAATTTGTTCAAGGATCCATACATACAATGGACGTATTAAAAATATATAATAAACTTAAGGTCATCATAAACAAATTGTATTGTTTTAATTTTCAATAAATTCGTTCTAAATTTATAAAAAAAAATGTGGAAAAAGAGGTAATTTCTAACATAAAATGTAAATGTTCTCATAACGGGATAAATAGTTTGGCATGATTTTTATACCAAAAAATAGCTTACTATATTTCTAACAATTTGTATTGTTTTATTTTTATAGTTACTTTCACTATTTTGAAAAAATGAAGAAAACACTGAAACCTGAATACCCCCCGCGAGAAGCTCCCCCGCTGGGCCCGTGCCGCACAGCCGAGACTCGATATATTAGTGGCCTGCGGGCTCTTGTCAGGGGTAGACGTATGTGCGTTATTTCTAGCGAATAAATTTCATAACTTATTAATTTTCTAAAACGGTGTATTAAACTATATTGTAAATAATATCATTATAAACAAAGCGTATATTAAAAATAAATTTTAATTTTGTAAATATATTAAAAGTAAATTGTAAATTTCGTCTCAGCTTCGCTTTGTTCATAGAGTAAGCCGTAAATAGCAACCAAGTATTATGCCTAAATATAAAGTCAAAAGTAAAGTGAAGCGTGGCCGAGCACTTCAAAATTATTGGTAAGTTTCTTTGTACCTAGTCGTACCTACGTATCTAACATAAGAGAAGTACTTACTGTTATTATTTAAATTATGGTATGGTAAATTAAGTTCTACAATAGCTTATAGCTATTATGATATCCTATACTGTATTTAGACACAGATGCAAGGATTGCACCTCCCTTGTGGTGTAGCCAGAGGTCGTTGATTAGATGGGATGGGATGATTATTCATGAAAAATTGCTACTTGCATCATAAATGCACGCAGATAGAGATTAATACTTAGTACAAAAGTTGATAGCACAGTTGCAAAATTTGGTACTCAGTACATTTATGATTTCAGGCAAACGAGGAATGAGCGGAACTGTCAATTACAAAATGAAGATCAATTAACAGAACAGACAATAACAATAAGTATCACACCTCAGTCTGATAATTTAACAGAAACCTCCGGTATTCTTAAAATGGCAGTTAATGAGGAGGCAGTGCGTGAAAATGAGGAAAATTTACCTGATTTAACTATAGAAGGAGCATTAGAAGTAGAAACTCAAAGTGTATCTGGCAGACGAATTATTGATATTTTTTTTTTTTTTTTATATAGGACACGTCAATTGGACTTCGCCTTGCCTGATGGTAAGCTGAAGGCAAAGTCCCAGAAAAGAGGGTCACCATTACTTACACATACCGTGTGACAATGGTGACACTCAGCTTGACGGCCTTATCATATGCTTTTTCACGCCCCGCTTAAAGGACCCGGGACTGTAGGAAGAAGGAAACACGTGAGCTGGTAATGAATTCCAGGCCTTAATGGTGCGACAGAGGAAAGAGTCTTCGAACCGCTTGGTTCTTGATCGGATGTTTTGCACCGTGTGCGGATGACATCTAAGACCTGCACGTGTTGTCCTGTGTAGGAAAGGGGAGGGTGGGACTAATTGGAAGAGCTCATCAGAACACTCCCCATGGTACAGACGGTAAAATACAGCCATGGACGCAACATCTCTACGCAGCTGTAAAGGTTCTAGGGTGTTTGTGATCTCGGGATTCCCAATGATGCGGACCGCACGTCGCTGCTACCTGTCGAGAGCATCTAGTAAGTACTTTGCTGAACCATCCCAGAGACGCGAGCAGTACTCCACACAGGAGCGAATTTGTGTCTTGTATAGAAGACACCGCTGCTCCGGCGTGAAAAATCGTCTCACTCTATTCAGGACTCCGAGTTTTCGTGAGGCTGTTTTGATGATGCTTTCGATGTAGTTTTTGTTATTCAGGTTGCAGCGAACATCCATACCTAGGATATTGAGATTGTCCTGCAGTGGCAGTGGCGTGCTCTGAAGAGTGGGGAGGGGAAGGAAAGAAGATACTTTTGCTGTAAACGCACATGCCTGCGTCTTCTTGGCATTGAACTCAACCAGGTTCTCAGAGCCCCATTGAGAAATGTGATTCAGGATCCCGTCAAGCTCAGTGACAAGAAGCTGCCTTTTCTCTGCGATATCTGACTGCTTGGCCGCAGGATGTCCATGATAACTCCCATGTAAAGTGCTATCGTCTGCATAACAATGAACATTGCCGGTAGACAGCATGTCGTTGATATGCAGAAGAAAGAGAGTGGGTGATAAGACGGACCCCTGGGGCACGCCAGCATTTACCTGCAGAAACTCCGAAGCTCGTCCGTCACAAAATCTCTCAAAAATACAAGAAATAGGTAGTCATGGGCCTATTAACTGTGGTATACAAAGTATGAAACTTGTAGGAGAGAAACGTGTGGGGCTTGTGTCTAATTTTACCGTACAATGTTTGATGTGCAAAAATAAGTTTTCTTTTACTAATATCTCTGGGAACTTAGATATTAATACAGCAGTGGTCGCGGGTGCAGTATCAATTGGGATAGGGTATTCGCAGTTAGAGGAGTTCTTAGCAGCAATAGACTTGCCCGTGATGACTGAACCAGTTTACCAGAAACGGCATGATGTTGTTTCCACTACATGGGATAAAGCACTTAATACATCTATGAATGAAGCTGCTGAAGAAGAAAAAAGAATTGCAATAGAAAAAGGTCGCATCAGCAAAGATGGGATTCCCATTACAGATGTGGTTGTAGATGGATGCTGGAGTAAAAGGTCTTACAAAAAGAACTATTCCGCACTATCAGGAGCTGCTGCCATAATTGGTAGAGAAACAAAAAAAAATTTGTATCTGGGCATCAAAAATAAGTACTGTAGCATATGTGCTCAGGATATTAATAAGAATCAAAACCCAAGGATTCACCAATGCTTTAAAAATTTTACGGGGTCTTCAACTGTTATGGAGTCAACAATAATTGTAGAAGGTTTTAAAGCATCTGTCGAAATGTACGGTCTGATTTATGGACGCCTTATTTCGGACGGAGATTCGAGCACGTACGCGAAAATTTTGGAAGCAAGACCTTACCGTGAATTTACTGTTGAGAAAGTAGAATGTAGGAACCACCTTTTGAAAAACTAGTGCAACAAATTAGAAAACCTAACCACTGATACCAAATATCCTATCGCTTTAAGAAAGTTAATTGCTAAAAAACGAATCATGAGTATTAGATCCGCAATAAGAAAATGCAGCAAAAAGTACCACGATTCATCAGAAAATATGGATTTCTGTACTCATAAACTTTTTGAAGACATTCAGATTGTACTGGGTGGCGCAAAAGTAAAGACCCTATTTGGTTCGGCTATAACATTTTTTCTAAATTAGAAAACTAGATTTAGGTTTTTTTAAATGTATATTTGTACCATTAAATTTCGTACCATTAGGATTTAAAGATGATGTCTTTTAAATGGTGACCTCCAGAGTTGATACACATTTGAGCCCTATTTATGACATTTTGCATAACTTGCCGTGACACTTCCTGCGATATGTTCGTTATTTCTTGACGAATGTTTTCTTTTAGAGCTGCGAGAGTCTGTGGCTTGTTCACATACACCCGAGATTTCAAAAAACCCCAAAGAAAGAAGTCTGGACTGGTTAGATCGGGTGATCTTGCAGGCCAAGGCAAATCGCCAAAACGAGAGATAACTCGGCCTGGAAAAGCGTCCACTAAGAACATTGACACAATTATTCCACGTTCTTGGGGAGTAAAACGGTCCATGTTTATTTTCAGTGTATTTTACATTTGTTCACTACACAATTTTCAACAACAGAAGTACAGAAAATGTCATATAAAAAAAATAAAGGTATTTTCTTTAGTGCCAGTACTTTTGCGCCACCCAGTACATTTACATGCTTTCGGCAATCATGTCAAATGCAAAAAAAAACGATTGTTGGCCAAAGTCCCAAGGGTAAAATGAGCACCTTAGATAGTAAGTACCGTAAAAGAAGACATTTATTAAGACAGACAGTACATCATAAAAAACGGTATAAATCGGATGCAATAATAGCAAATAAAGATTATGGAGAAGAAAGTACTAAACCCGATGTGAGCGATGCTGTCTTAGAAGAAATGAAGAAGAACTTTCTAACCAATTTAAACAAAACTAATGACGAAAGAAAACAAATAGAGAGATAAACAATTTTACAAAGTGAGTCAAGTGAATGGCTCGAACTCCGGCGCTCTTTATTGACAGCTTCAAACTTTGGAAGAGTTATTAAAATGAGGCCTGATACTAGTTGTGCCAGTATAATAAAACAAATGCTATACAAAATTAACATTGATGCTACGCCAGTTCAACATGGAAGAGATAATGAAAAAAAAGCACTAGATCAGTTGGCAGAGCAAGAAGTAGTGGATATTATGTCTTGCGGTCTCTTTATAGATCCTGAAATTCAATATTTAGGTGCTACACCAGATGGGCTTATTGGAGAAGATACAATAGTCGAGATAAAATGTCCTATATCAGCGTACAAGATAGGACTAGAAGAAGCTATTGCCCAAAAGAAGATAAATTTTTGGGTTAAAGATAAATTAGGCATATTGCAAATAAATAAAACCCATAATTGGTATTACCAAGTACAAGGGCAATTGCATGTGACCAGGAGAGCAAAATGTTTATTTGGAGTATGGTTCAATGAGTTCAAGCCTTTGAAAACAGAGGTAATTATTAGAGATGACGATTTTTTCGAAAAAAAAATGAGGGATAAATTAAGTTCATTTTATTTAAATTGTATCTTGCCGGAACTTTTAGATCCGCGTCATAGTCGAAATATGGAAATTAGAAATCCACCATATATATTACAGGCAAAGAAACAAAAGGAACAACGGAAAAAGATACATAACGTCCAACAACTAGAAGAAGAAAATATCCGCGTGCTTCAAGAAACCGCACAAGGAACATCAACGATTTCAAACCCACTGAGTGACCAACCCACATGTTCACGGTATTTGGATTTTGAGGATTTCTAAATTTCCTGCTTCTGTCGTGAAATGTGACATTAAAACGAAATTTAATTCATATTATCTTTCATTTAGCTAGAACATCCTAACAATTTCCATTACAGAGAACCGCTAAGTACTTGCCTAGTCATCACCAGATCCTCAAAATGTATGATGTACCTAGTATAAAAGAACGACGGGTTGCACTCTGGGCGTGCCGGCAGAAGTGAAAATTTAAATATTAACAATTAATAATAATTAATAATGTAATTTTACAGACACAATTAACAAATTATGCGTTTTTATAAAACTAATCTTCAATCAATGCGGTAGAATTTCCAAAAGGATTTTTGTGTAAAACTGCAGTACATACTTCCAACCACTAGACCACCAATCGCTAAACGGCCATGTATCAATTTAGTGATCTTATTTTAGTGGGCATAAAGGTCTACTCTCCATCAGTCTTACGAATTTTCGATCAGGTCACGTGTCCCCTGTGGCGAGTTTAACATATTTTACCCATTACAAAATAGTGCACAACGCCGCTAAAGAAGTATTCACTTCAAAAAATTTGCTTACACACAGATACTTCAATTTTATTTATGGGAATTGATATATTACACTAAAATGTTCATTTTTTAAAATATCTAGAACTATACATAAAACTGTTACCTCATCTTACCTCAAGTAGATAACGTACAAGAAGAATAAGTTCTAGTTGAAATTTTAGGGTCGGAATGAAGATAGGCAAAAACGTTGAGAACATTGCGGCACGTCTGTTACCGTGGCTAACCGTTTAATACCTTTTATTGTATGCCAGTAGACGGCGCCACACAGTGACAATTGGTGACAATACTAACTCAAAATTCAAATCCTCAAGGTCATTGAGCAATGTAATATCCTTAAGTCGAAATTTTCCATAAGTTGAAAACTCTATAACTCGAAATTTTTAGCGTCTCCCTTGATGTTCGACTTATAGAAGTTCGACATAATCACTAACTATTGCAATGTAACTCAGTAGCAGTCCGTTTGTTTACACTCTTTATCTCGTCTCGTTGGCCTTACTTTAGTTCATCTATCACAATTAATAAAGACGGAACTAAGATAATTCGGCAGTGAGCATACTTGTATAGCAAATTTTGATAAAAACAGGACTGACATAGTGATGACTGATAATTTTCTTATCTGTAACGATAGGTGTGACAATAATAAAATGTTAACAATGTTAACACCTGTAAGCAGGTAATGCAACGTCTTATTGAAAAATAAAATGTGTATATTGACGGAATATTCAAACTTTCATGCATGTTTGACGGAATTTGGAGTGGGTTGTCCTCAGAGCAAAATGTCCACGTTGATAATAACGACCATAGCGTAGTAAGTCAAGGGAGCAAAACGTCCGCAATTTTAAAGTCTTTTTGCCTAGAGCGATATGTCCTTATTATTAAATGACCGCTATTGAAATGGTCACGGGAGCAAAACGTCCTAAATTTAAAAGGTACGTAATTAAAATTTTTCGCCGTTAAGTATTAGTTTTAATTGTATCTTAATGTCGTAAAAGTATAAACAAAAATTATTCACTTCTTGAACTTTATATTTTTACTTAAATAAATCCATAGAATTATAAACTACAAGCCAAGGTTATTATCAATTCTGAGGACAACCCACTCCTAAGTCATATTAAAAATCTTCTTAATAAGAGTAACCCTTCTTAAAAATTCAAAGGGTGTGATACGCTTTTCTTTTAATTTTTATAACTCTTCTGCGTACTTTATATTAAAACTAATGTCTATCTTTTTCCTTTTACAGCCATGAAATATATTGAATTTTAAATTACCCGCCTTCCCTAACACTTACTACTTAATTTTAGTCTGTGGTTGATATCTTTCTTCTACTGTGTGAAAGCAAAGTCAACGTGTCTGTATTTATTAATTTCCAATTAAAACAGTAATAAAACCACTTCTAATTTTTAATTTCAACAGGTTATGAGCCCAGAGAGCCTAAGTGATCAAATAAATATAAAATCTTTTAGTAATATACAGAACTGTCAGTGATTACGAAAATTGGCAAAACTCATAACCTCTAAGTGAACACGCGAGTGAAAATCTACAAGTTATTGTTGTATCCTGCGAATATGTCCACGAATAAAACATTGGTATTAATTGAAAAATTAATAGGCCGTGACAATTACTCAACATGGAGATTCGCTGTTAGAACCTATCTACAGCATGAAGAATTGTGGGATTGCAGTGAAAATGCTGGCAATAAAGTAGACGCCAAAAAGAATCTCAAAGCCAAGTCTAAAATTATACTTCTCGTCGATCCATATACAAGAAGCAGAAACAGCAAAAAGAGTTTGAGACAATCTGGCCAAAGTATTTAATGACTCCGGGCTAACACGCAAAGTTGGATTACTTCGGGAACTGTGTACTACGACACTCAGTAGCTGTCAAAACGTAGAAGATTATGTGAGCAAAATAATGACTACAGCACATAAATTGAGAAATATTGGGTTTAAAGTAAACGACGAGTGGTTGGGTACCTTACTTCTCTCCGGTTTACCAGAAACTTACCAACCTATGATAATTGCATTAGAAAGCTCAGGGCTGAAGATAAGTGCAGATTCAGTCAAATCTAAAATCTTGCAAGATGTTAAGATGGACAGCCCAACTTCAGCTTTTGCAATTCCGAATGACAATTAGAAGAAACCCTTTCGGAAAGGACCTCACTGTTTGTATGTTACAGGCATGGTCATATCAGCACAGATTGCAAATCTAAAAAGAAAAATAAAGCAGAAAGCTTAAGCAGTTATGCTGCTGCATTCATTGCCTCTCACAATAACAATGATGCATGGTTTGTAGATTCGGGCGCTTCTATGCATATGACCAAGCATAACAACTTGTTGACAAATCAGATGGATCCAAGCATAAAAACAATCAAGGTTGCCAATGACAAATGCTTATCTGTGAAGAGCTCAGGTCAACTAAGCCTGGATGTTTGCGATGATAAAGGCAAGTCCAAAAAGGTATTGTTTCAGAATGTTTTATATGTGCCTGAACTAGCAACCAATCTTATATCAGTCAGTCAAATCAATCAAAGAAATGGTAGTCAAGTGAAATTTGATAGCAAAGGATGTTTAATTATGAACAGTATCAATCAAGTCGTGGCAACAGCTATTTTAATCAACAATATGTACCGATTGAATATGTATGGTGGACATGCTTACATATCTGATGTTGATGAAAATGATACATTCCTCTGGCATCAGCGAATGGGCCATTTGAATTTCTCAGACCTAGAAAAAATTACTGAAAATACTGAAGGTGTAAATTCATTTAAGAAAAAGGACAACTTGACATGCATAACATGCCTTGAAGGTAAGCAATCTCGAATGCCCTTCAAAAATAAAGGTTCAAGGGCCACACAATTACTTGAACTAGTTCATTCTGATGTATGTGGTCCTATGGAAACAGGGTCTCTTGGTGGGGCCAAATATTTTCTGACATTCATTGACGATTACTCAAGGAAAGTTTTTGTTTACTTCTTAAAGAAAAAGTCAGAAGTTGAAGGAATTCATAAACTATGTAGAAAATCAACTAGAATGTAAAATTAAATGTTTTCGATCTGACAATGGTCTGGAGTACCTAAACAAGAATATATATGATCTCTTAATTAGTAATGGAATTACACACCAGACTACGACACCATACACACCACAACAAAATGGCTTGGCAGAACGAATGAACCGGACATTAGTTAAGAAAGCCAAGTGCCACATCGTGTGAGATGAAATGTCAACATGACATAACATGAGAGCCGGGAGGCGGGTGTGTTGGAGCGTGATGATCTACATATTGGAGGTTGGCGAGCCAGTGACGCTATCAATAGAAGTATACTACAATTGGCGACGAGGAAAAAGTGGCTAATAATACTGTCTATCTACTGTGTGGAAGAATCGGTAAGATTATACCTATATTTTTACAAGATGAAGTCTTATGGTGGCAAGAAGTTGTGCCGTAGCACATACGAATATTCTTATAAGCAATTATTTAGCTTCAATTATGTGACAATAATATCACTATGGCACTGCTTACATCCTAATTCCTATGTATTACTATATTACCTAACCGCGTCGAGTTATAAAGTCACTATACTTAATAAGATGAAACATACCTAGGTACTAAAATTTGTTTCAATCGAAGTTGAATGTGATGTCGAATGTTAAAATGTTTGTTGGTTGTGTTTTGCTACATTTGAGAGCAGTCAGGGTCTCTTATAGTAGGGTAACATGTTTAACACTGGATCAATGGTTGACGAGTGGACGTCTCATCTCATAATGTCCTTTTCTCGAAATGTCCTTTCTCATATTGTCCTTTTCTCGAAATGTCCTTTCTCATAATGTCCTTTCTCAATATGTCCTTTTCTCAATTTGTCCTTTTCTCAAATTGTCCTTTTCTCAAATAGTCCTTCTCGCGAAATGTCCTTTTCTCAAAAGTCCCTTTTTCAAAATATGTGCACTACAGAATGTCACTATAATTTTAGAGACGTATGTCAATTCAGAATAATAAAACAAAATGTTATTAGTATTCTTCTTTATTTTCAGACAAAAATATTGATGAATGTAATTATTATTTCCTCAAAATAATCAACAATAATAGTAAGTACCTAGGTAGGTATAAAAAAAAGAATTAAACATTTCTTCAAAAACGAATCCTTATAATTATATTATATTGATCTAATTTTGTTTATAAAATGAAGATCAAGATACATTATGTTATATTTACCTAATTGTTATATAAAAAAAAATAACTGCTAAAAGTGATACCATACGTATTATTAGCCAGTTAAATAAAAATCAACAAATTATATGTAGGTACAATAATACATTAAATTATATATGTCATATTATAATTATATATAACAAATAATTAAATAATAATATACGTAATGTAATATATTATTGATTAAAAAAAACAAATAACGAAAAAGTGATACCATACGTATTATTAGTCAGTTAAATGAAAATCAACAAATTATATGTAGGTACAATAAAATATATGTCATATTATAAGTAAAGTAACATATTATTGTATAAAAAACGAAAGAGATATATACGTATTCACGCGTTACTTAAACAGAGAAAGACGTAAGTATATTATTTTTCTTATAAACTGTGGCAGTGTTAAATCATTATTTTCTAAGTCATTTAAATATTTGTGGTAATTTCTGTCAAATACTATGTCTCTAACTCGTCTCTTACTCATCATGTTGGTAAACAAAGAGTTGTTTATATGGGTATCCCAATGTCTGGCTTCTTTTTTTAGCTTTTGTAAAAAGATATACAAATTTGGCCTTTTTGGGATACGACTGTTCAACCTTTGATGCCAACCTTCCAAGGCATTGGTTGTACGATGTCGCTCGCCTGCACAACTCAATATTGTTGATGGTATATGTGGATACCATTGTCTCTCAAAGTAACTCCTAAACTGTCTCATTTCTTGGTTATTCGGCGATGACTCTAAGATAAATTGCCATGCTGCAGGTATAAGATGGGCTGGAATTAACGGGATAATTGAACACATGCGTGTGACATTTCTACCTTGTTTAGACGTATTTAATTTAAGTTTTGTGGATTTTTTCCAAATCGCTTTATTGTAGTGGTGATAACAACCTGTGATTAAAGTATCTGGAAAAACTGCTGATACTGCATTCAACTGAGCCGTTTCGTAGTCGCATTTCAATGATGTGATTCGTACTCCTAGTTTTTCTTTCACTAAAGAAAAAAAGCGTACGTATGTCTCCTCGGTTTTATTCGGCAATAGTGCATAAATGACCGGCACTATGTTCGTAGACTTCTCATTAGAACCTAAATCAATATGGAGTACGTATAATTGATAAAAAGGTTTCGGGGTACACTTAAAAGTGCCATCGGCAAAATATGCACCTGGACTACTGATAAATTTCTTTGCAACTTTTGTTGAAAATATCAAAATTTTACTAGTGTCGCCATCTTCGCACACTAAAAAATTTTTTGCTAAGACTTCCGGTATTTGTACAGATGCTGTACTGTTAAAAGTCAAAACATCAGTATTTAGCCAACTTTTGCGAGCTCGATATAAGGCATCTTTTTTATTATTGAAAGAGGGTAACAAATCCAGATCATGAGTATATTTTCTTCTTAATTGTTTGAACGCTTCTTCGTACATGGGTTGTATTGGTCCTAAATCGTTACATACCTTACGTTTCAAGGTTGAAATTGTCTTGCTAACTGCGACTTTAACCGGGCTTGATTCACAACTGTGAGCTGATTCTCTCAGAATTATTTCATTTGTTTGATTTAATGTGATTGATGCAGTACAAACCTTTCGATTCACACAACTCCATAAACTACTTCTGTTTCTATTATGCGTCTTTTTGGTAAATTGATACCCATTACGAATTAAAGTGATCTTGCCTTTTTGATTAGTAATTAACTCAAAATCTTCGTTCATAGTTAAAACAATAATTCTCGTTGTGACTCAGTCGACTTAATCACTACTAAATTTAATATAATTGTTAACGTCAATACCAGTACCTAACTTTTTCCAAAACTACCCGAAGTTAACTTACAATTTTATAACAAAGTTTGTGCGTTTAGTGTTTGCTAAAGAACTAACTAGGAACTTGTAATTATGCGCTTGAGTTTATTATTAAGAGTTAATATAATTTTATTAATAGTTATTATTTTCATTTTCCTTGTATAGTAAAATACAAATAAATAATTTATAAGTATAACGAACCTAATTTATTAAATTTTTATATAAATAACAAGCAGAGATCATCATACATATATCATACATATTCCATACATCAATATAATATAATTATAAGGATTCGTTTGTGAAGAAATGTTTAATTCTTTTTTTATTAGGTACTTATTATTATTGTTGATTATTTAGAGGAAATAATAATTACATTCATCAATATTTTTGTCTGAAAATAAAGAAGAATACTAATAACATTTTGTTTTACCATTCTGAATTGACATACGTCTCTAAAATTATAGTTACATTCTGTAGTGCACATATTTTGAAAAAGGGACATTTTGAGAAAAGGACATTTCGCGAGAAGGACTATTTGAGAAAAGGACAATTTGAGAAAAGGACAAATTGAGAAAAGGACAAATTGAGAAAAGGACATATTGAGAAAGGACATTATGAGAAAGGACATTTCGAGAAAAGGACAATATGAAAAAGGACATTTCGAGAAAAGGACATTATGAGATGAGACGACAGTGGATGAATGGTACACAGTGAATCGTTTTATAATCTACTATATTTGACCGCGTAGAAATGATTCAAAAATATGAGCGGGTCTCGCTTGCCAGCCCCCTCCCACTCCCGCAGTCGCTGCGCGGACAGGCTACTAGGCACACGCGTTAACGCGCCATTTTGTGATTAGTGATTCAAAACAAACCGTCTCATCTCATAATGTCAAAACGTTCGTACAGGTAAGTCGAATTTTGTTTCTATTTCTTAAATTAATGTTTTATTTGTCAATATCTTCTGCCGATTCTTTGTGTGTTTATATAGGAGGTAGGACACGGCGGTATTTCCGCCCGATTGAGCAGTCCGACTGGGGTAGTACCTCCGCCCTACAGAATACCGCGGCTATAATAACTTCGTGTTGTGTTCCCAGTGGTGAGTAGGGTAGCCAGAGCTCACTGGAGAATTTGTGCTGTCAGTGGGAAGACTTGTCCTGCTTTGTCTTCTACTGACGGCATAGAAACTCTGTACTTACAGGTTTGGCAGCGCGACTGTGACTCCTCTGGTGTTACAGACGTCCATAGGTCACGGTAACCACTTTCCATCAGGTGGGCCGTGTGCTTGTCTGCCAACTAAGTGGTATAAAAAAAATGTTACTATTTATTTATTTAACGCTAACCATTTGTGGAATAATTTATACCACGAGACAAAATTGTATTTTGAAGTGCTTAGTGGCAATGTGGTACACAGTGAACTGATTCACTGTGTACACAATAAATCGCCGATCCAGTGTATACCCACTAAACATTATTGTGATGTGTGTGTACCCTCACAATAACGACGTTTGAATTTGAGTTATAATTAAACTATACGATTTCAGATATGCCTCGGCGTACAGTAGAACAGCGAAAAGTAGGTGCACATTCGCATGAACAAATGAATGCTGCTTTACAAGATATCAAAAATGGTAAGAGCATACGCCAAGCTGCCAATGATCACATGATTCCTTTCACAACGCTCCAGCTATATTACGTCAGGGAAAAGGCAACACCAAATCAAATTTCCAGGTTGACGCCGAACTACCAGGTAAACCAGGTATTTGCAAAAGATCAAGAAATAATATTAAAAGAATATTATGTAAAATGCGCAAACCTGTTTTATGGACTGTCTGCTAACGATTGCCGCCAAGTCGCTTATCAAATGGCCAGAAGCAATGACATCAAAATGCCCAAGTCCTGGGCCGAAAATAAATTAGCAGGTATAGATTGGCCGAGGGGTTTTCGCCAACGTCATACAGATTTAACGCTTCGCAAACCTGAGGCGTGTAGTTTGGCACGGGCATCTGCATTCAATAAAGAGACCGTTCACCACTTTTTTGATAATTTGGAAAATGTACTACAGCGTCATCCAGCTTACGCTGACGGTACCAGAATTTTTAACTTGGATGAGACTGGAACTACCACAGTCCAAAAACCACAAAGGGTCATGGCGCTTAAGGGTAAGAGGAACCTGTGCAAAGTAACCAGCAGGGAAAAGGGCACTTTAGTGGCCAGGTCAGGCTATACCACCAGTTCTGATATACCCCCGGAAGAACGTTAACCCTCGTATGAATGTTGGTACACCTGGGTGTTAGTGGAACCACTGTTTTATATTTTTAACAGATATTTAAAACTAGCAATGTTTCCGCCTCGTTGGAAAACTACGCGGGTTATACCAGTTCCTAAATGCAAAGCAGGTCCGGAAATCAGTAGCTACAGACCAGTAGGTGTACTGTCCACACCAGATAGTCTGCCATCCAGCGGTGCATGCAAGAACAAGTTAGTTCACCATTGTCTGACGCACAGTACGGATTCAAATTGGAACGTAGCACGTCTACTAACCTACTGAACTTTATGGTGCAAGTGGTACCGGCAGTTGATGCTGGCACGCAGGTCGACGCGGTATATTTTGACCATTCGACACCGTTAATAATGATATCCTTTTAAGGAAGCTAGCTGACATAGGATGTACGCAGCACATGCTGCAGTTTTTGGTAACTACATGAGGGATCGGCTGCAATACGTCGATTTCAACGGGTGCATATCTGAGACATAGTACACCAGGTCCGGAGTGAGTCAGGGTAGCAATTTAGGTCCTCTCGAGTTCCTCATAATGATAAACGACTTGCCAGAGGTTTTTCGACATGGTACATGTTTATTGTTTGCAGATGACCTTAAGTTGCTACTCGAGGTTTCGGAATAGGTCAGATTGTGAACGCTTGCAAGACGACATAAATAAAGTGATAGAGTGGAATCAGAGTTCGGTCGGACGGATTTATTCTGTGCCATTGCTTCTTGAAATAATTTCCAAACTGATGCATTGAAGGGACCGCTTCTATTATTGTCAATATTATTTGGCGACCCTCTGGAATATTAGCAGCTGATAACAACGGTAAAAGGTAGGGGGAATGCGCAATGAAACGGACGCGTTTTGAAACGGACACTATCGATATCTTTATATTTTAGAACGAAAATATTCATGTCGTTTGGATGTTGGTAGCACTGTTATCCATAGACAAACCCACATTATTTACATCTTTCGGCCGCCATTATTTTGTCGGATTTTATAATGTTTGTTCCACAAACCGATTTGTGTAAAAAATTCTTAAATTAAATTCTTAAATTTGTAAATCTTGCAAAACTTGAATTACAATTGTGTTAATAGTGTTCATTGTCACATATTATAGAAAATACAACAAACGGTGAGTTATAGACCTATTGATACTTATTATTTGGTATTTGTTTTAAATGTTTTTCAGGTCAGATGTGCGATGAACCGGACAGGTAGCATCGCATTGAAACGGACGTCCGATTCAATGCGTCATGGCTTGTCCGTTTCATTACTCTTGTGTGTCTGTGAATGTCGTATTGTTTATACCACTTAAGTGGCATACAAGCGCACGGCCCACCTAAACGGAAGTGGTCATTGTGATCTATGTACGTGTGCAACTTCGAGAGTGTAACACTCGTGCGGCCAACCCTGTAGGAACCTACCTTTTCTCATACCTGACTGTAAGTTTTCTTTTTGTTTTATTTGCTGTTTTTTGTTCGTTAGATGCCACCAAAGAAGAGAATTCGTCCAGAAAAAGCTGCAATAGAGTCTGCTGTGCAAGAAGTTTTACAAAAAGGTCAATCAATCCGGTCTGTTGCCTCAGCATTTAAAATATCAAAATCATATTTGGCAGATATCGTTAAGAAGGCTAAAGAGTCTTCAGTTACATTCAGTCATGATCCCAATATCGGAAATAGAAGAATCTTTTCCCGGGAACAGGAGGAACAACTTGCCGAATATTTAAAAAGATCATCAAAAATGTGCTATGGACTAACTACAACACAGGTCAAAGAACTTGCTTACCAATTTGCCGTTGGAAATAAGGTAGCACCCGCAAAATGGATTGAGCGACAAAAGGCTACAAAGGATTGGTTTCGTGGTTTCATGAAAAGAAATCTGTCGCTATCCGTACGTAAACCAGAAAATACTTCCCTATCGAGAGCTACATCTTTTAATAAAGAAAACGTTACAAAATTTTATGAAAATCTTGCGAACATTTTAAATAAAAGAAAAATCGAGCCCCATATGATATGGAACCTTGACGAAACGGGATGCTCAACTGTAACCAACCCACCAAAAGTTGTTGCAACTCGCGGATGCAAGCAAGTTGGACAAGTGACGTCGGCGGAGAGAGGACAGCTGGTCACAATGCTTGCATTCGTTAATGCGTCTGGTGGTACCGTGCCTCCCGTATTTGTGTTTCCAAGGGTCCATTTCAAGGACTTCATGTTACAAGGAGGTCCGAAAGGGTCACTAGGCTTAGCTAACCCAAGTGGTTGGATAACAGAAGAGACTTTCTATAAGTCCATGATACACTTCATCAAATATGTGAAGCCATCAGAAGAAAGCCCCTGTTTAATACTATGTGATAATCATTCTAGCCACATAACAATAGACGTTGTCATGCTGGCTAGAGATAATCACATAACTATTTTAACATTTCCACCTCACTGTAGCCATCGCCTCCAACCGTTGGATGTTTCTGTTTACGGACCCTTTAAAGCTCGATATAGGGAGGCCATGAATGCATGGATGTTATCTAATCCAGGCAAGACAGTATCAATTTACGAAGTGGCTCAATTTGCCAATGCTGCGTATACTGCCGCATTTTCAATGGAAAATGCTATCGCTGGATTTCAAAAAACTGGCATACATCCGTTCAATAGGAATACGTTCACCGAGGATGATTTTTTAACATCTTTTGTTACTGACAGACCTGCATTGGTGGAAGTCCAAAATGTTGAAGCAACAGCTGATAATCTTCTCGTAACTTCAGCCGAAATATCATCTACGGCCGAAGCTGCTGAAATAATTGCTAGTCCCTGTACAAGCTTCACACCAACAGGGTCATCTAATCCAATTTTATCTCCCGAATGTATCAGACCCTATCCAAAGGCATTGCCTAGAAAGGCTAAAAATCAACCCAGGAAGATGAAAAGTACCGTCATAACTGATACACCCGAGAAGGACGCATTACTCGAAAAACAGTCAGGGAAAAAGAAGATAAATCCAAAAATAAAAACAATGAAAACTTCCAAAAATATCAAGAAATTAATAGAGTCCTCCTCAGAGTCATCTGAATCGGACTATTCACTACATTCAGATGAATCGGATGCTATTTCTAGTCAGCCATCTACATCTACGGCTAAGAGCAAATGTAAGGTGAGAAGCACCAGAAAAAAAGGCAGTAAAAATGATGACTTTTGCACTGTATGTCAAGGTGCTTATTTATGCAGCAGTGTTGACTGGCTAATGTGAGCAATTTGTAAAAAATGGGCGCATGAGACATGTGGCCTAAAGGGTGTGCATAATTATTTTTGTAATAATTGCAATTAATGTCTACTCCAATAAGTAAACAGAAGACTGATTATAGTTTAGGCATATGCGCCCATTAATCTTAGGATATAAGGCAACATTTTGTGATATTTCAGTCTTGTGAATATTAGATTCACAAAAATATATTTGATTATTTTTTATACCTTGTATTGTTACCAAATTGAAGCCAAGATCTCGTTTTTGTTATTTATAGGATAAGGTAAAGAGATATTTTATTTGTATTTAAATGTACGAAGTACCATTGATTATTTTGTTCCTAGTCCGTTTCATAACACCTGTTGTCCTATTCAATGCTTCCTGTGTCATGAAACGGCCATTACCATGATTCTAAACAAGCTTTATTACTTCTTAAAATAAATAAGCTTTTTTTCTAAATATGGTATATTATTGGAAGTACATTACCCCTGAATTCCTGAAAGCGACTTAACTGGCTTGCAAGCTTTACCTACAGTATGTAATGTTACTCCAAAAAGAAATGTCCGGTTCATAGCGTATCTCCCCTACTATTTGCCTTTCTTCACTTACTTAGCATATAACACTGCCAACCCTTACACAGCAGCATTTTATTTACGATATTCCTGTTCAACCTGCTTACTGCTCATAGAATTGAAAAATCAGTCATTTGTAAAATCGGTCATTTATAGAATCGGTCTTTTGAAAGAATTAGTCTTGTATAGAATCAGTCATTTGTAGAATCAGCCATTTAAAGAATTGTTCATTTCAAGAATTGTAGTGTGGTAGTGTAGTGACGCTAATGTAAATGTAAGTTATATAAGTCGAAGACACACAGTTTCCAAACTATATCAAACCTATCCAATTCACTTTTTTTTTGTTTCATCAGTCATTTCAAGAATTGTTCATTTCAAGAATCAAGAATTAGTCAATTATAGACCATGTAGTCATTTCGCGAATCGGTCATCCCCAGACTAAACCAACATAAAGTATGATGATTTCAAAATGGTACTTGCTGGTGTCTATCGTCCCACCCATTACACGTTTGAAGGATTTATTCCCCTAAGATACACTTTCCCGGTAGATACACTTTTTGAAAAATCTCGCTTTTATTCCCCTTTGGTACACTTTTTATAATCATGAGTAAACATTACCCCTAGATACACTTTTCAGTACATATATACACAAAAGTTTTTACATAAATCTCGTAATTTTCACCTTGGATACGAACTACGGACTAACGGACAATCTAGAATTTTCTAATTACAATTTACAATGTGTATGCAACCTCTTTAATACTGATAATAAATACGCGCGGCTGCAATGACATTTAAATGTCATTGATAATAAATTAATCAGTGGATTAATATTAGAATTTTATTATTGTACCTAGTAATTGCCTATTTCGTAGTGTTATTAAATGGAAATGGATAATCCTGGATGCAGTTCTGGTGTTTCGGAATTTGAATTCCTCCCTACGAAAAAAGGTAAACCAGCATTAATAAGAGCCGGCCATAGGTATATACTGAAAAAAAAAACAAACAAAGGTTCAACTTTATGGCGTTTTCAAGACAAAACATGCAATTCGACATTAACATTGGAGTCTGACCAAAAAACGTTTAAGCGGGAAGAACGGTATACATGTAGACCCGATTTGAAAAAATTGAGATTGAAAAATCTTTTATATCATTGCAAGCAACTTGTTTGTCAGAAATTAACTCCTATCCCATCAATTTTTGAAGAATGCATGCAAAATTTTGCATGCATTCTTGGAAGTCGTTCCAAATTTTCGTAATGTAAAAAATAGTTTATACAGCGCTAGGTGGAAGTTTTATAATACAAAACAAACGATTTTCAAAACAGTAGGTGATGTTCACATTCCCGAAAAGCTAGCCAATAATTTTTTTTTATTTGATGATGGCACAGATAACAAAATAATTGCATTTATGAGCGAGGAATTACGATCGGTTAGCGCAAGTATGAAACACATTTTAGTTGATGGTACTTTTAAAAGCGTAAATAAACCGTTTTACCAACTCCAATTTACTTGCACAGCGTTATTGAAAGTACCACAGAAAAGACAGTAATAATTCTAATAATTTTTACACTCCTGCCTAGCAAAGAAGAAGCAACATATACTAGATTGTTTTCTTTATTAATGAAACATTTGTCCAACTGTAAACCTTAAGTTATCCAAAGCGATTACGAGACGGGAATAATGAATGCCGCCAAACGTGTATTTCCCCAAGCAGATGTCAGGGGTTGTTTGTTTCACTATACCCAGGCGTTATGGAAAAAAGTTAAGAGTTTAAAGTTAACAACTGATAAATCACACAAGAAAGTATTTGCTTTATACTCTTCTATTGCTTATTTACCGTTACAATATTTCCCAGAGGCATTAATGACCATTTAAGAAATATCGATCAACGACGAAAACATAGATCTTTTTCATGACTACTATGTCAAACAATGGACGAAACCTGCAATAATGCCAACCATGTTTCTATGGCCAGAGACATCGCACTACAAATTCGGAAGAAGGTTGGCATAACCGTTTAAATAAAAAATAGGTGTAAAAAATCCTATTTTTTTTTTATTCAAGTCTTGAAAAACGAAAGCATGTCACAAGAATTTCGAATGAAACAAGCAGAAATATATATTGATTGTGGCACTCGAAGACAGTGCGATATCGATGTTGATAAAAGAATTAATAAAATTGTAAAGGACTTTATTGCTGACAAAATCGATATAGAGCAATGCTTACGTCGTCTCTCATACATACGTATTAAAAAATATTACGATTAAATTTTAAGTTTAAGTATTATAACTCGCCGATCCGTGAGATGGTCTGGCCCGCAAATGATTAAGTTTGTTGAATTTATTATTTTAGTTTAATTCATCTATTTGCTAATTGTCAATAGATACCTATTATGCATGTTCAATAATGTTTATTTTTTTTTTGTATGGAATAAATAAAGCTTTTTGTTATTATTTGGACGACATAAGCAATACTCTTTATCTGTATACTTAAGTTTCTAAAAATATGTAAATTAAATTTTTAAAAGCTTTTGGTTTTTATTTATCTATATGATTGTACTACACAAAAGTGTACCAAAAGGAAATAAAAGCGAGATTTTTCAAGAAGTGTATCTTAGGGGGATAATTCGTTTGAAGAGACCGAGAAATTGTTATTTGAAACTATCAAATATGCTTCTGATGGAAATGATCCCTTGCTAATAATGGGCGATTTTAATCTCCCAGAACTAAAATGGTCGTTAAACAATGTAGGCACAGATAAATACAATACGCTCCATGAACGATTTATTGACATGTACGAAAATAGTAACCTCAATCAACTTGTGAATAAAGTTACGAGACAGCAAAATTACGAGGAATCGCTACTTCACCTCATTCTCTGTAATGAAGATAACCTCTGTACCAGCGTCGAACACTTTCCGAATATAGGCATCAAGCGAGCGACCATCAAGTGTTGTTAACTACACTACAATTCAGACGTTAACTGGAAAATCGCTTACTCAAACACCTAGAAGGAACTTCTTTAATGTAAGTTACTCTGAAATGATGACCCACACACTAAACGAAAAAATTATACTTGATATAGATATAACTGACGTAAATGAAGCTTGGAAGAATTTCGCACAGAGAACACACAATGCTATTGATAAACATATACCACTCAAAACCAATTATAAAATACCTAACCTCAAGCCCTGGATAACTAGTTTTGGACAAAGTTGAACGCAAAATGAGTTTGTGGAAACAGTATACATATAAGTGGTGCTGTCAGTGGAAAGATCAAAAGCTTGTCCTGCTTTTGTCTTTTGCACTGACGGCACAGAAACTCTGTGCTTGCAGGGTTGGCAGCGCCAGTGTGGCTCTCTTGGTTTTTCACGCGTCCATAGGCCACGATGACCACTTTCCATCAGGTGGGCCGTGTGCCTGTCTGCCACCTAAGTGGTATTAAAAAAATGTAGTTAATGTAGTCGTTAAAAAGACCTCCAGCAGTTCACTTTTTAGCGATGATTTTTCTTCTTCCTTACTCCAGACTAAATACAAGACCGCAAATAAAAAAAATCGACCAAGTCAAAACTGAAACCTAGCCAACTGCCACAACCTGTATAATACCGAAGTAACGGATACTAAGTAATGGATGGTAACAGTATGGCTTTCTACAATCCCGTCTTTTCGTATTGAAAAGACAGTATTGCTGAAAGCTATACTATTGGCCTCTTATATAAATTTTACTATCACTGTAATAAAACTTAAATATTTACCTAAATGGAAAGAAAATGTCTTTGACACGATGAAAGCTCCCATTCTTTAGATAGTAGGGTAGGAGGGACAAATTACGACCTATTCTCATTCTACCAAATAATATAAATAGTTCATAATATCGATCGAGCCGTTTCAGTAGAGTGTAAACACAAGCATCGTGACGTGAGGTGATATTTTATTATTACGTTAGAGGTCTCCTTAATATAGTAGTGTAATATGAATACTTATATTACATATGTTATGTAAGAATCTAGGAATAAGCCCCATGAATTAAATATTTGCGTTAACTATGTAATTTTCTGAAGCAATTTCTAATACTTACGATTTCCCTGAAGTAAACAAGTGGTGGTTGGATATACGAACAATAAATACAACAGTAACAACCACATGACGTTCACATGAATTTATTTGGGAAACCGTGCGACATTGCAAGCAGAATTATCAATGATATTGCAATTTGAAATCAGAGCCCAACGTCTGTGGTTTGTTTATTCGTCGGTTTTGCATCGGCGCTTGGTTCATCCAACTGCTCAAGCTCTTGCTTCTCAGCCTGCTCCAACAAAGCCATGCGGTCCAGCGGCCTCCATGGCTCGTGAAAAGCATACTTGTATTTATTTCTCCCGTGATAGCCCAGCTTCGGCAACACGTCATTAACCGCTTCAGTCAATTTCCTCACTGGCTTATCTTTCCAGTAATCGGGATGTACAAACGGCGAATTGTGGAATAAATCTTGGACGCGACAAGCACAATTGGACTGGAATTCAGATTGAAAGTTTGTTTCCGCATTTTTAAACAGCTCCCTCGCGTCCTCACTAGGTATTTCCTGTCAAAAAATGTTACTATTCACTGACTATCGGAAGACGGGTGTTACAAGTGCGTTGGACGAAATTCTTTACCCTCAATTGTTTATGACTAAAATGAAACTAGTATCACCTACTTGGTAAACATCTATTTCAGTGAGATCATCGATGAAAGGTCGAATTCTCCAAGAGGAACGTACTATTACGCAATATCACTAGTAAGTCCACTGGCATTGTCGAGAATCCAGCATCATCGTATCACCATCTCCCCTTTTTTTGCTTCCTAGCTTTCCCAGGAAACCCTTCAGTAGGCCCATAAAACCCTCTTGTTTGGCGGGAACGTCCTCAGTCTCTTCGCTTTGTTGTCCGAACTGTTGCTGATACCGCTGTGGCTGGTCCGTCATTTGCTGCTGTCGAAGTCGCGCCTCGTCCTCTGGGTCAGTGTTCATGAGCACCACACCGCTCCACTGATGAAGAAAGCACAAACTGGATTTCATTAGATACTTTATCACTACGCGGGGCTCTGATTTCGTCAAACGCACTATTGAACACCGCTTTTGTAATGTCGCAAGGTTTGGACCAATTTTGAAACTTTATAATAATAGGGATAATATATTAGTTAGGTACCTTAGCGTTGCTCGGTGGCATCGGTGGCACAACTATGTCGGGGACTTTGATTCTATAGGGGTCGTAGTTGGGCGGCTGAGGCTCTGAAGGGCACTCGCAGCGCCACGCCGGCGGCGGCGGATCAGGCTTCGGCCAAGACTCAACCTGTTTACCGGACGTTTGAGGAACATTCTCGCTACATTTTTTCTCGCCTTTGTCTTTGGAGTAGTACAATCGATTAGCTGGAATAGAAGATGAACTTTTCAATAAAGGTACTTGAGTATTAGGTGTGGTAATTAATGATATCACAGATTTAAAGCAATTTCCGTAATCTTGGCAGATTAATAGATGTACCTACAGTAGGTGACATTAGCAAAGTTTTAGTTTTATTGTAATTTGTCGGAATATACGACTGATTTGTTTCACGTCTTTATGATGGTAGTGGATCTCAATAACAATGCGTACGTACCGATTCCCGAGACTATCCGGCTGGCATTAGAGTTAACAGTCAAAATGCTCTGGGTCATGTGCAAAGTCTGGCCGTAACATCTTGAACCTATCATTCTGACCAAGTACTCACTATAATTTAAATATTAATACTAAAAACGTAAAATTTAAACTTGTATTTTGAAAATATATGGTCTACATTGTTTTTGTGATATTCCTAGTTCTTGATGTGGAACGATTTTTTTATCTGACACTTTTTAAAAAGTAGAACATGGACAGTTGATTAGTTTTTTCATACTCGTTTTATGGTTTTTGAACAACGTGTAAAGAGGCGAAATCTTCTGAGAGTTACATAAACTTGCAATTTTACCATGGAGGTTTTATTGTTTTCAAATATAGTATAGACTGGTATAGACATACCAAGGTCAGTATGGGGAGAAAGTTGTCGTTGGTATAGCTTTTTGGGTGAAGTCGCACACGCGTAGCAGTAGATATAAATAAAAAGTATATAAGTGTGTACAGTACTAAAACATATTTGTCTAACTAGGTATGTGTGTACAGGGGTTTTAGTTTGAAACCTTCACGCGGTGCACCCGGGAGAATGGAAGCGGCAGCGCCTCTCGTGCAACGGAGACACTGACTCTCAGCAGGAGCAGGCGCGACACACGCTATCCTATTTTGTAGGGTAGGAAACGGCAATAATAGTTCTTAAAGGTTAGTTATACAAGTTAGTCAATTGAAATGACGACTAAAGATATTAAAATGTTGTATACATTTGAAAGCATATCAGCTGTTTCAGAAAAAAGGTGAATTAACACCCACCTTTCACTAATAATTGTATTCGGTCCTACGTATTGGGGGGTGAGCACATTGCCGTATTCCGGACACTATTGTGGACTCGAGCCATGCATCTGAGGCGGAGTCTGGGCTGTATATATCTGTCTGATGTTAAACAGCCCTATACCGTAGTCGCCTTTTACGACACCGTATGGGAAGAGATGGGGTGGCCCAAATTCTACTCTGCCGAGAACCACGCGGCTTTCGGTTTATTCAACAGATATACAGTGCTGCATCCTTAAAAAATCTTTATGACGAGAAATAGTTACAATAACAAATTTGGATATATATATAATCGAACTCGTGGAAACAACATTCCCGCTTCACGAGTTCAAATGGCGCCGCCAGTGTTTGTAGATGTGTGAGTGTACATTAACTAACACCCACAAGCACAGCAAGTGGCGCGTGAGTGATGGGCAATGCTAATAATCAGGTAAATAGCACTTGGATATTAATCGATTAAAATCAAGTTAATAGCTATTAATAGCCAATATGGATGATAACCCTGCTGTTAATGTTATTTAGTGATTGAAAATTTTCCTTCATGGTTTTCAGGCTTAGGACTGTCAGATTAGATTAAATTTCATCTTTCGTCGTGAGATAATTTATGTGTAAATAAAATAAAACTAATCTGGCCCATTTTAAAATTTTCAAACAGCTACATATTTACAGTAATTTATGTTAATTAGATTTTTTTGTATTTTGTGTTTTTTTTTGTTTTTAGTTGTTTTTTATAATTATTAATCTGTCACGATTTCAATTTTTTTTACTTTTTAAATATTTGTTTTTTTTCTTCGATTCAATTTCAAATCTATCAAACACTGAATTCTTCAAAATCTTGTAGGTTTGGCGCATCTAATGAATAAAGCTCTAATGGATCCATTTCTGGTGTATGTATATGTGAAGGTTCAGTGTCACAGGGTATTTCATCTGTTTCTGGTGTTGGAGAGCAGGGTTCCGAATAGCAATCCATGTGAAAATCACTTTCCGTAATACTAGCTGACAGTCTGTTTTCCAAATTCCAGTTGTGTGATATATAAGTTATTTTTCCTGCTCGTTCAGTAGTCAGTTTGTTCCGTTTATTTGTATGTATATCATCTTGAGCACTAAAAGTCCTTTCAGTGGCTGCTGAAGTACAAGGTGCTGATAGAATAGCAACTGCAATTTTGTGAAGCTTAGTAGAGCTGCAAATTCCTTTCCACCAGTTAAGGGCTTCGGTTTCTTCGACTTGATACCAAATAAAGCGATTCTTCCAAAAACAATCTTTTGCTTTATAATCTGATAACACTTTCATAATGCTGATTCTGAAGTGTTGGCCCAGTTCATAAATATATTGCATTGCCTTTATATCTTCTTCTGAATTTAACTCTATTCCATGTGAAGCAGGGTTGAGTAAATAAGCAGCCAAGTGTATTGGTTCAATAGCCATTGCAGTCCGATTATCAATAAATTTCATAATATTATCTTTATCATCGTTGCTAAGAACTGTAACTTCTGGCAAAACAAAGTCGATTTGTGATCTTACATTTTTGAATATAAGAAATACTTTGTGTATTTTAGGCTTATCACCTTCTAATTTTTTTATAGCATCTGCAATAGGCTCTAAGATACATGAAATTTGCTTCAAAAGGTCCCAAAACGATTCTTCTAGCAAATTGCTTCTAACATCTGATGGAAGTTGTGTGGCTTTCTCGTCTATAGCTAGTGTTTTCAATGCTATTTTTGTGTTCAATAAACTTTTTAACAAGGTCAAATGACTACTCCATCGGGTTTTCACAGCCAGTTTAAGTGTTTCTCCGGAACCTTTCCTTTTAACTATGTCTTGAAGTAACCAACTCAAAACTTGGTGGTTTTTGATCGAGTTCACGACTTTAGTTGCCATGGTTATAACTTTTTCTATTATATCAATTTTAATGAAATCATGGCAAAGTAAATTTAGGATATGAGCGCAGCAGCCCAGCCTGGTGATGTGTGGATATTGCAATTTAACTAGCTGAAAAGCTTTTTGCATGTTCTTAGCATTGTCTCCAATTAGAACAATGAATTTTTTATCATCAAATTGTTTCATGATTCTAATGATTTGATCAGAAATATATTCAGCTGTATGACGTGACTGTTCAGTAGGTAACGATTCCACAAAAACAGGTTCCGGTGTTGATAAAATAAAATTTATAATTCCTTCGTGACGAATATTACTCCACCCATCGCATTGTAAGTGCAAATACTGGCTAAGATTCACCTTCTCTGTTATAGACTGCTTGGCTTCAGTGTAACAGTTATCAAGAGGCGTCGTTGAAAGAGTTTTTCTTGCCGGTATTTTATATGATGGGTTTAACTAACGAACAAACATGACGAACGAAAAAACTCTGCCAAAGAGGATGGTCATGTAAAGATAAAGGACAGCGAGTCACGAATACAGCCCTTGCAAATTTTATGTTTAATGTTGATTATTTTTCAGTCATCATACTCATGTCCATATCACAAGTCTAATTAGAATTAGTGATTAGTGTTGTAGATGTCTGCTGATTTTTAGTTAAAGTTCTTTTTAGGCTTGAATTATGTTCTTGTTCTCGGTTTGTTATCGGGATAAAATTTGTGGTACCCTCCGATAAATTATTTTTTATATCAACTGGACACCTGAAGCACTTAGTTAAATGTTGAGACATTCTTTTTAAATTAGCTTGTTTGTATATCATATCGCAATGTTTACATTTCACAGATTTATCTGCCAAACGCTCATAATTATTCCACACGAGATCGTTCCTTGGTCTAATCATTATAAGTTTATACGCACAAGTACGCGGCCACTTGTATGATCTGAGTGATCTGACGCTGTGGCTCGGGATGTCCCACCCGCGCGCCCCCGTCTCCACTCCTGCGCCATTTTAACTTGCACAATATGACACTACCTACTAAATTTCAAATTATCTTAACTGTTGAAATTTGTTTTAGCGGGTAGCTCAGGTCCCTGAATGAAGTGTAATAATAATAATAAGAATAATAGAGAACTACCGCGATTTTCACTCACGTGATAGTAGTGCAAAAATTACAATAAAATAATACAAACTCTTATTTTTCTTACAATACGTTAATAGCAGGGTTATCATCCATTGGATGGCTATTAATGGACACAAATGGATTATAATCGTTAATAATCCAAACCATCCGGCTATTTACCCATCTCGTGCCGCGAAAGTGTTGGAACCTGCAGTCGAAAACAACAACGACGCGGAGCGCACGCTTGTTTTTATAAAATTCTGTCAGAGTAAACAGTAAGTATTTTGATTTTTACAATTACACGGTGTACTGTGTTTTGTCTATAGGATAATTATACGTGTAACTATCTCCTCACATAAGTAAAAATGCTGTAATATCGGAGTATTCCATTTAATTGTTGTTTTTTTTACCCATGTGGCATGCCCTAACGAAAAAAATGTATAGGTCTTATAACGACACAGGTACAGGCCTTATTGGGAAAATGTTTTATGTCAGATAGAAAAGTATCACAGTAAAATAGTAGTCTTGTTTTCAATAACATCATGGAAAACCAATCACCAGCTATAACCACAAGGAAGAAAAGGGCTCAATGGATTTCGCAACAGATGGAAAACGCTGTTAAAATGGTAGAAAGGGGTACCTATGTAGATATGCTGCAGCAGCTAGATACAATATCCCACGAAGAACCCTACGCAACCATCTAGCGAGTGGGTCGACAACACGGAAGCTAGGTCGGTCTGCTATATTGAGTACCGAGCAAGAAGCTGAACTTGTCAGAAGAGTCATACGTTTGGCAGATGTTGGAATGCGGTTGACGTCCAAAATGTTGCGCATACAGGCTTTTTCATTCTGTAAAATTAAAAAAATTTCAAACACTTTTAATGATAGCAAAAACACCGCGGGAAAGAAATGGTTGAGGTTATTTCTCAAACGACACCCTGAATTAGCCCGTAGTAAAGCACAGATGATGAATCCAGCTCGTGCTCAAAAATTAAATGAAGATATTGTTAGCGATCACTTTTCTAAATACAAAAGTGTGCTAGATAGACTTGGAATTGACAAGACAAGACATCAACCATTTACAACATCGACGAAAAAAATTTCGCATATCTTTGCACCATCAGCAGGAAGTTCTGACAGCCAATGGGAGAAAAAGAGTTCATCAAATAGCGAATGAGCATGCTGAAAGTGATTGTGGTAGGCTGCGGAAATGCTATAGGATTAGCTATTCCGCTTATGATATTGTTCAAAGGCAAGAGACTAAAGCCAGAATTTCAAGACAATTTACCTCCAGGCTCTCTGGTGAAGATGACGCCAAAAGGAAGTATGACGACAGAAACTTGCATAGAGTCTATTAATCATTTTCATAAATACAGAACATCAGGGCCCTGTCTCCTCATATTTGATAGTGCAAAATGCTACCTGGACTTTACTATTGTCGAGGAAGCTGAGAAATGGGCATTACTTTATATTGTCTTCCGTCAAATACTGCGCACGAGTTACAACCCATGGACAAATCTGTGTATCGTTCGTTTGAGCACCATTGGGACCAAGAGTTGATCAAATACGTCAGTCAGCATCCTGAACGAACCCTTAACAAGACAAGCTTCAATGTCATTCTCTCACAAGTATAGCCGAAATGTATGACTATTACCAATATCACAAATGGATTTCGCGCTACAGGGTTATATTCGTATAACCCAGATGCTATTCCTGCAGAGGCATTTGCGCCCTCTGCTTTGTCAGAAGTTCCAAATCCTACAAACAGTGAGAATATTGCTGTCTTATGGGAACAAGAGATTTCAACTGCAAATGTGGAAGATTCAGATAGGTCAGGTTCAGATACTGAGAATTTGCCACTGTCCTTGCTCTCAAAAAACAATCCTAATACTGGAACTCCACAGAAGAAAGACAATCAATCAAAGACACGTGACATTCGTGAATTTTTACCAACTCCTAAGCGACTGCTCCACGCAAGAAGTCTTTGAATTACAGGGCTCAAGTGGTAACAAAAGATTTGTTTGGTGGCAGTGCTACACATTCCAGATCACAGATTACTGTACTACCGTCAACAGTAGAAGATGGTCCTGAAACTTCTTCCATGACAAAGATACCAAAATCAGCGTCAGTTACTGGCTGGCTACATCTGCACAACCTGCAGTTGCTGCAACTCAATAGCAAACAGCAGTTAAAATTATGAAATCTTAACCAACACCTTGGTACTATCCAGCTTGTGAAGAAGATCGAGTTGATGATATGCAACAGTGTCTTACTTGTGACGTTTGGTATCATGGTGTGTTGGACTCACACCTTCTGATAATATATTTTATTGTTCAGGAGACTGTTAAAAAAAAAGATAAAAAAGTTGATTAAATGATGATAATGCTGAGAAAAGTGATTAATGGATCTCATTAGAATCAATAAGTATTTACAACGTTTTGTATTCATTATAAGTTACTTGTTTTTATTAAGGCTTTATCAGGACATAGGGTTCCCAATAAGGCCAAAATGACATTTTAGTCATTTGTATTCTTAGAAGTGTGATTCTTGTTTTTAAAGGAATTTTATTTCATTTATTACAAAGTTTAATGAATAAATATAAGTATTTCAAATTACCAGGGCACTATTGTTATAAACCAGCTTGTTTAATAATAAAAAAAATAAGGTAGGCCTTATTTGGTTCACCTACCAAACTATATACCATAAATGCGGCTACTCTTCGCAAGGAGCTTTTTGATGACATGTACTTTACAGTGGACTAAAATATTTAAGAATAATAAAAATAATCTTTTAATAATGATTTTTAAAAGTTTATTGTTTACTTAAGCAATTTAATTTACCAATGATTTTATTTACTATTATATAAATTTGCTGTGCCCCAACAGGGCTTCACGTTGAAACCTAAAAGACATGTAAATCTATGAAGACAACTCATGAACGCATGCGACATTGACTTCTACCAAGAGACTGACGATAGCTTGAAACTCATGAAGTTAGATACTTATTTGTTCTTGGTGTCTTCGCCGGTTTTCTGCTTCAATTTTTATTTTTTTTACGGAAATAACGAAAATATTCGTACTTTAATTTGCTTATAAAAACTAGTCATGTCCATATTATGTTTGCCCATCATTAGTCTTTGTATGGTAAAGCGGGTAAAAATGAGGTGATACTTGCCGTTTAAAGCAGAGTACGGCACTACAACCATTTTGGACTATGTAAGGACCTTGTATAATAGTAGTTTAAACCAGACCTTGTCTCCTAAAATCCGAGCAATATTACGGAGGGCGAAACTGCGGGCAACAGCCAGTAAGACAATGAATACATTCCGAACATATTTAATCTTTGTACAATATAACAAATAATAATATAACACATAATTGATCGTTTTATTACAAAAATACTTAAACAAGTTCACGTAGTTTCGATACAACATGGAATGATGAAAAAGCACACGCTCTGAAGAACTATCGCCATAGGTGCTAGGTGCTAGGTGCTACACAGACTGATATATTTGAATTTGCTTCTATAGTGTGATGGAATAGGGAGGTACAGGCAAAACTGATTTCAGATGGCGTCACCACCGCTGGTGCTTGTCTTAGAGTCTATAATCCTGTTTCTTAAATCAAACTGTCAAAGGTGCTTGTCAATCTTGTCGTTGACTTTTGCATTGAGATTTATCAATAAAAATGTGCATGACAGTGGCGAATTTAAAAGAACCGTCTGGAGAATGGTGAGTGTTCTAATGAGCTCTTACAAATCCTACCCTCTCCTTTACTACACAGGACAACACGTGCAGGGCTTAGATGTCACCCTCAAACTGTGCAAAATATACGAGCAAGAACTAAGCGGTTCGGAGGCTCTTTTTTTTTTGCCGTACCGCCAAGACCTAGAATTCATTACCAGCTCACGCGTTTCCTTCTTCCTACAGTCCCGGGTCCGTGAAGCGGGGCGTGAAAAAGCATCTGGTGAGGCCACCAAGCTGAGTGCCACCATTGTAACATTACTTAGTGTCTGTAATGGTGACCCTCTTTCCTGAGACTATGCCAGGAAGGAAACACTTGAGCTGGAAATGAATTCCAGGCCTTAATGGTGCGACAGAGGAAAGAGTCATCGAACCGCTGGGTTCTTGATCGGATATTCTGCACCGTGTGCGGGTGACATCTAAGACCTGCACGTGTTGTCCTATGTAGGAAAAGGGAGGGTGGGACTAATCGGAAGAGCTCATCAGAACACTCACCATTGTAAAAACGGTAAAATACACTCTACAATCTACGTTACTGCGAAGGTTCTAGGGTGTTCGTGACCTCGGGATTCTCAATAATGCGGACCGCACGTCACTGCAACCTGTCGAGAGCATCTAGTAAGTACTTTTCTGAGCCATACCAGCGAGCAGTAATCCACACAGGAGCGATTTTGTCTTAAAAAAATTTACCTACATAAAAATCATCAAATTCGAAATGGTCACTACTGCTACTAGAATATGTATTCTAGTAGACGAATTTGGTATCCAGTATTTGATGTGCAGGGATTAAATCTATAATAATAATAATAATAATAATAATAATCATTTATTTCGCCTAGTGGTATGGGTAATGGACTGCTGAGACGAAGTCTCGGGTTCGATCCCAGGTTTTACCATGGCACACACCAATGACTTTTCGATGCTTTTCGAAGTTATGTGTGTATTTATCGCAGGTTTATAAGTGCCCGGTTAATGGCAATAGGCTCGCCACTTATTACATTGGGACCTAAACATAAACTGGCGAAATGTGGGTGCTAGCACCGCTGCCTACCTCTTCGGGGATATAGGCGTGAGTTTATGTTATGTCATTTATTTCAGATTCATCATCCATATATATATATATATATATATATATATATATATATATATATATATATATATATATATATATATATATATATATATATATATATCTATATATATATATAGCACCTTTTCTTATCAGTAAGGAAACGATGAGGACCTTTCTTTTTACACTGAAATGCACTACACAGCGTTATTGTTTATCAGACTTTTTCTTTTATTTACTGACAGCAATACAACACCAGCGATAATGCGCCACCTATCAGGATATATACGTATTGCATCTAGTCCATTCAGAAATCTATGATTTTTGGTGTACCGTCAGAATCGATCTTGACGAAAATAGATCCTTCCTGTTGACTGATTCATCTGATATTTGATACACAGCTTTAGTTCGGACAATAATACAATTTAAATATATAAAACACTTAATAATTCGGTGTTAAAATCATTTTGATACTTTGTTGCCAAGATCGTTCTGATGCTGACACTACTAAGTGGTACACAAGCACACGGCCCACCTGCTTTCAGTCGCTTGTACTATAAAGCATTAACGAAGTTATAATACATGGGACTTTCAACTTTGTAGTGTACAATATCTCGATGATTTGATTAGTATCATTCAGATATCCTAGAAAGTCAGAAGTTAATGCCCCACTGGGTGGTAAGCGGTTACCGAATCATATGGACGCTTGCAAAAAGAGGTGTTACTCGTGAGATGTGAAAAATTTAAGGAAGAAGAAACGGCAATACAACAATCATACGAACCGTAGACTTAGTATATGTTTGTAAATAGACCAAAAAACAATGTCCGCTGAGTTTCTTGCCGGAGTCTTCTCAGGTCGGGGCCGCGTTTCGAACCAGTGATCCATCTAGGCTTTCATATTTCTTTTTGTAATGACGTTTTGTTTTAATGGCCTATGCAGAATAAATGATTTTTGACTTTGACTTGACTTCGAATAATACAATAAATACAGCATACAGCTGCTTGACGTGAGGAATTAAAAAGGTATGGCATTATATCATAGCAAAATACTTCTCAAGCGTATAAGATATGTACTGGCTGAAACGAGAATATAAAAAATAAATTTGACGATACGGATACTCTAAATACAAATCTCAATAGGAATTCACACAATACAAATATCACAGAACAGAAAAATGCAGTAGAAAAGGCACAGTACTTCATAATTCATAGGAATTTGGTTTGTCTCAAGTCTCAGATGCATGCATTAGTCAACAATAGTATCCGGAAGACGGCATTAGGGTAACCGAAATCAATGATTGGTGAAATAGGAGTGTTAATTGCCCTCTGCTTCACCTCCGGGGATAAATACGTGATTATATGTATGTGTAAAGGACTGCGAACTGAGGGCAAGAGGTAGGTACGTTGAAACTCCTACTGTTATTTCTATTCTGTGACGAATACAGTAATTATTTACATGGCGTTAACACAACTTTTCGTAAACTAATATTTACATAACAGTACTGTAGTTAAAAATATACTGAGGTATCTATAATGACACGATCTGCAAGCGCTGCACTGCTGGTCTACCATAAATTCTTAAATCAGGTCAATAGTTTAACAGATGTTATACTACCAACTGCAAATGGAGCTATGTATTATTCATATACAGGGTGTTTTTTGAAACGGGGCAGTAAGGAACTTAACCGTTGTAGTTAGATTAAAATGTTTTAGGAGATTTTAACTAATTTTTTCATCCATTTTTCATTTATTTACATTTTGGCAAAATCGTACAGTCAAACAGAAAATGCTGAGTTCAAAAAATAGTTTTTGAGTCAATCGAGATAGTGAAAGTTGATCAGCCATGTTCAGCCGTAGGTATTGGCATACAATATTTTAACAAAATTCGTTTATGTTTAACAGCCGCTTTCTATATGCAATCTGAATGAGTTTCTTGCCTGAGTCTTCTCAGGTCGGGGCCGCGTTTCGAACCGATGGTCCATTTACTAAACTGATTTTCATGTTCCTTTTTTATTTACGTTTTGTAAGTGATGAGTTAATTCTATACAGAATAAATGATTTTTGACTTTGACTTACTTTGAATGCGAATTTCGTAATCCAAGATTTTACTTTTTCAATAAGCTATCTAGATCGGTACGCCGATCATTTTAGGGTGTTGGTCGCGAGATAGATATATTGAAATACCGAGTCTGCGATAGTAACAAAAAAATGTCAATTTGGTACCAACTGCAATCTAAAAGTGTCGATCCGTCTGCCCAAAGATCGATTCAAAAAAGGATCAGAATTTCAATATACATTGTTTATTGAAATACTAAAAAAAAGAAACTGTTTAAATTATCAATCTTGGATTACGAAATGCGAATTAAAATTGCATTTAGAAAGCGGCCGTTAACAGATAACGTCAGTATATCTTTAACTTTACAGATAATTACAATAGTGTACTTAGGTTCATAACTTGCAAATTAGTTACAACTTCGTTACTGCTACATCTTGCACTATGTAACCATTTGCAGTGGTAGCTATAGGACGACCGCGATCGTTATACTGCGTCTTAGGTGCGCGCGGCGTAGCGGGGGACGAGGTTAAGAAAGAGATAGGAAGAGCGTGAGTCGTCGACAGCGAGCGAGATAGCGCCGCGAGCGTTGACGGCGGACTGACCGAATGTGACGTCGATAGGTACTCCCCCCGCCTCGCCGCGCGCATACCCAATTCATGAAACAGCGGTTAAGGTCAAACTATAGTTCAATTTGTTTAAATGTCACACACCTACACAGTCGTATAAAATATAGATTTTTTGGAACATTGGTTGTAGGTACCGATACATGTTAAACAATAAATAAAAAAATAAACAACAAATCTCGTACAAAACAGCAATCATGGAATATAATATCAATGGGAAGTGCCCCTCTCCTGTGTGTCATTATGCTATACCTATGCTCAACATAATTTGCAATACGATTGGTTGGTCTTTCTCCTCCTTTTGATTTGGTTTATAAGGTTTTTATGGAAGTGACTGCCGTCTGACCTCTAAGTAAAAATCTTGTTTTAAGATGTAAATTTAAGCTAATTTAAAGTTAGTTTGGCAATACTGATGAGGTTGAAAGCGCTTTCTCTAGATTTTATATCCCAAAATAGCCATGATTGTTTTTACAATGGTAGTGAAATATTTTGGTATTTTTTTTTAATTTCCACATTGAAACGTAAGAATATAATTCGTTTTAGAGTCAAACGTCTCTACAATAAATAAATTACCGTTGTCTCGTACCTGCTCGTGGGGTCCGTTGACCCCGAAAAGCTCCTTGACTACATTTGAACACAACACAACAATTCAACAACTAGTTCAGTTCTACTCCAGTCCGAAGAGCCAGTTGATGCCCTGCGCTAGGAACAGTATGAGGGGCTGCCAGGCCACCAGCCATCTGATCCAGTCTAGGAGCTGGCCGTACAGGATGTGGGGCCCGTCCCACCTGAATTATACTGTTAAGGAACATGATCAATTTATTTACAAAAATATTAGGAGAAAGCACATTTTAGTTCATAATCTATATACTCGTATCACTGACGCATAGATTTTGATGTCCATCACTTTTACTTTATGAGTGAAGGTATGAAACATCCGTAGCTTAGCGGTTAAGGAGTCAGCCTTGCGATCGAGAGGTCCCGGTTGTGAATCCTGGCTATTACACAACCGACGGGAACCCACTCCTCACACAGGTAATTAAACGTAGCTGGAAGGATTAGAGGGAATATTAGTAATTTCGGTTACTAATATTCTTTTGCAAAAATAAATAAAATTGTGCGGTCGAGGGTCCCCCGTCAGGAACGAAAGCTTTTCTTCAACTCCGAAAGCCATTACTCAATTTCTAGATAACCTAATTTTCCCCGTTACCCCATTTCTAACCATCTCCCCATCTACCCATATACAATATTTAGATGTTGTCTAGAACCGTGTGTTGTGCGTCATTTTTGTTTTCGTGATGATTTCTACTAATTCGCATTTGCCGTAAAACGCGTTAAGGTCCTTCGTACCAAGAAGCTCAGTACTCCTAGCACGAAAAACTATCGTACACGTAACGAGAGAATGGAGCATTGCGATTGGCCACCTGCCGCCCGATTGAGCAGTCCGACTGGGGTAGTACCTCCGCCCTACAGAATACCGCGGCTATAATAACTTCGTGTTGTGTTCCCAGCGGTGAGTAGGGTAGCCAGAGCTCACTGGAAAATTTGTGCTGTCAGTGGGATGACTAAAGGCTTGTCCTGCTTTGTCTTCTACTGACGGTACAGAAACACTGTACTTACAGGGTTGGCAGCGCGACTGTGACTCCTCTCGTGTTACAGACGTTCATAGGTCACGGTAACCACCTTCCATCAGGTGGGCCGTGTGCTTGTCTGCCAACTAAGTGGTATAAAAAAACCTGTTTGTGGCTGAAGCCAGCCAATCGCAATGCTCCGTTCTCTCGTTACGTTTACGATACGATTACGATAGTTTTTCGTGCTACGGGTACAGATCAAGTTACACCAAATGTGTACAGGTACAGAGGATAGTTTTCTGACAAAGGATACGGATTAGTGAACATCCTCTTGAGGTCCACCTTCTCCTTGCAGTAGGGGCACGTCTGCTTCTTGCCCACGATGCACCAGCCGCGTATGCAGAACTCGTGGAACACGTGGCCACACGTCAACTTGTACGTATTCTCTACAAAACATCACAAATTGATCAAATACTTCGATACTTTATACTGTTGACTGATAGCACTATGTGGAATGCTGTTGATTGATGCCGTCAGGCGAAACCGGTCTGGTGTAATAATAAAAAATACTGTGGAAAAAGTATAAGTGTATTTCAATATGTGTAAATACTTTTTTTTTAATCGCCACTAATTAAACTAAACATAAACTGGCTAGCACCTCTGCCTACCCCTTCGGGGATATAGGCGTGAGTTTATGTTGTTTTTATCCCCCATCGCCGGTGTCGGTGGAGGAGGTTATGTCAGACTTGAACCGACTAAAACGCACGCCGACTGTGTGGGCCGCAGGTTGCCGGAGGTGAGATCGGCACTGTTCGGGTGTGGGGACCACGGAGTACCCATTTCATCCCTAACCATAGACACGTTGTCGGCGGTCTAATACGGTCTTAAGGTACGGAACCCTAAAAAGACACCCAAGAAACGTGTTTAGCGCACTTTTTAGTTTACTACTACATCTAGTACATTTTTTTAAGTCTAATTTGGCTTTATTTACTTTAGGACATGTGTTACACTAAAACGTTCCAGCTCCTCGTTCGACAGTCTATATAGAATGTGCCCTCAAGTGTCAAGTTATGGACATATGGGGAGGGGGAGGTGGCACTTACCTATTACTCCTTCTTCATTAACATTGACTAGCAGTTGGTTGCCGCACACCGCACACACGTTGCTCTCAAGCTGCCGCGTCGGCATGCCTTCCTGCGTGTAGTACTGCAACCAAACAAACGTGCACTCATATCAATGTCTATAAACCTTAAACGCGCCTTGTAGCCAAATGACTAAAATTGGCCGCAAATACTTTGGGTAGAAAAAAAAAACAAATTGGAAAAGGTTTTAGTTTAAAATGGATTTACTACATGTTCACATTAAAAAAACCGTAGTACCTCAATACTAGCGTTGTTACGAATATCCGCATTCGTATATGCGAATGATATTACAAGTTATATATATATCATCACGCTACTACTTAAAGGAGCGGAGCAGTGATCATAAATGTCAACAAATCCGGCAATATTCCATACATTATTTGAAGACTAAAAAAATACGGGCACAAAGCGGGTGATATGAAGTTTCAAAATATGCCCCGAGCGACACTGGGCCGGTTCAGCTAGGTTTATTATATGTTACCAAAATAAGTAGAAGAGACAGCAATGTTGATTTATTGATTAATACAAATGATTAATTATAAATAGTACCTACTTAATACCAAATAAATAAGCCTGGTGTGGCAACACTGTTTTTCATAACTGTGTGTAACTGTGTTATGTTTGGCAGAGAGATTTGACTCAGATACATTCTAGAAAACGGGTCGTTGTATTGTAATGTGTATTTTTCGAGTTTGATTGAAAACATTTTTAAAAAGTGATTACAAGCTGTATAATAAGAAAAGAAGTTGTTTTATTAAAGCAAGGCTATCCTACATTTCAGAAGTGGGATATACCTAAGAACAATGTCTGGACTGTACTTGGACGGTTTAGGAAAACAAAAACGCAAACATGACTCAGCAAGCGATAGCAGTAGTTCTGATGATAAAAACAGGGAATTTTTTTTTCTTTGATGGCTGTAACAAGAAGAAAGTACATAAGAAACGACATGTTACCCCCAGTGATGCCGAAGTGATCCCTAAGTTTCGACCGGAAGACGATAATAGCAACGTCAAAGGGTGGCTTCACAAAATAGATCAACTGGGTGACGTCTACGGTTGGGATCACATGGATCGTACATTTGTTATGCAACTACGATTACGGGCTTCAGCTCGGAAATGGTATGATGACCTCGAAGACTATAATTTAACCTGGGATGGATGGAAAGAAACGCTGCAGATCGCATTCCCACGATCTACCGACTACGTGGACAGGTTAGAACGGATGATGTCCAGGAAAAAAGAAGAAAAAGAACCAATGTCCAAATGCTACCATGACAAATTATCTTTGACAAAAAAGTGCAACATCACTGGCGAAGATGCCATATCATGCATAATTCGCGGGCTACCTGTGGAATTAAGGGCGAATGCTAAAGCATATAATTGCCACACGCCGGAACAATTTTACTATGGATATCTATCGTCACTGGAAACCACAAAGTCCACAAAGTCAAAGTAATACTGTGCGGAAATACACCTGGAAAAGGGGACAAAGTAGTGGTGTGCCAACTCAGCAAATGGAGACTAGGATATGCTACGATTGTCCGAAGCCAGGTCACGAGTTAAGAGACTGCAGGCAACGCGTGTACTGCGAGAACTGCATGCGGAGTGGACATGCAACAGCAGCCTGTTGGTTTGGAGCCGGGAGGTCCGAGTCATCTGTACTACAATCAAAAAGGGTCGATAACATATATCATATTACCTATGATATAAAATCTCAGCTGGTACCATACGACCGGGTCAAGCTAAAATAAAATGTGTAACAGAATATAATAGGCTGCGTAAAATACATGAGATAAGACAATTTATTGGCTTGACATCATATTTCAGGAAATTTGTTCAGAACTTTGCCCAAATCGCTCGTCCCCTTACTTCGCTGACAAAGAAGGATGTAAAATGGGTTTGGAACAAGAAACAGCTTTTAAAACTCTTAAACAGCGTTTAATTGAGGAACCAGTGTTAGCCATCTATAATCCTGATGCAAAGACAGAATTGCATACTGATGACAGTAAAATAGGCTTAGGTGGAATGTTCATGCAGTACCAAACAGATGATAGTTTAAAACCAATAGCATATTTCAGTAGAGTGACTAGTAAGGAGGAGAAACATTATCATAGTTATGAGCTTGAGACACTTGCGGTAGTAGAATCTCTCAAGCGCTTTAGAATTTATTTAACAGGTATCAAGGTTAAAGTTATTACAGATTGCTCAGCTTTAAGAACAACTCTTGTAAAACGCGCTTTGATTCCTCGGATAGCTCGTTGGTGGCTTACAATACAAGACTTTGATCTTGAGATAGAATATAGGCCAGGAGAGCGCATGAGGCATGTAGATGCGTTAAGCAGAAATCCCGTAGTTGACACTATACTTATGATTGATAACTCTGATTGGCTAATAACTTTGCAGTTACAAGATGAAAACATACAAAATATAATTTCTAGAGTTACTCAGATCGAAACTTATCTACTAATTATATTGTGAGAGACAATATATTATATAGAAAAACTGTTGCTGGTGAGCGTTTTATAATTCCAAAATTAGCCAAATATGGGCTATTACAAAACTTCATGATTAAATAGGACATCCAGGGTTTGAAAGTGCTATTAAAGCTCAGTTTTGGTTTGAAGGCATGACAAGATTTATAAGAAAGTATATAAACTCTTGTTTACAATTTGCATTTAATAAGGGCAACTATGGCAGGCTAGAGAGTGAGCTACACCCAATTACCAAACCAGCCATACCTATGCATACATTGCATGCTGATCATTTAGGTCCTTTTGCTAAAACTCGTAAGGGAAACACTTATATTCTTGTAGTAATTAATGCTTTTACTAAGTTTGTATTTGCTCAACCAGCCAAAAATTGCAGTTCATTAAGAGACCATTACGTTGTTAAAAGACATCATAATGCAATTTGGTTATCCAGTTAGAATTATAACAGACAGGGGGAAAGCTTTTACAAGTAGATATTTTAAGCAGTTTGCTGAAGAGAATCAATTTAAACATACTTATATTAAACGCAATAGCTAGCCCTCGCTCCAATGGCCAAGTAGAACGAGTAAATCGTACCTTACTAAATGGTCTTAATAAACACCTCAACAAAGTCTAGGGAACAAGATGACCCCAATTTTTTTTTCTTGTAAATCTTGTTTTGCAAATAACTGGCAGCAAATAAATAAAAATAGAATAAAGTAGATTACAGAGTTAAAGTTAAATTTTAATAAGTACTGATTTTCGAATATGGAGGGAAATCTTTTAAAAGTGTTTGATTGTGCAGTTTCTCTGAGGCAAAATAAAAATTATTTTCTTTGATTGTAAATAACGTTTATTATCAATAATACGTCTTTTACGTATGGTTTGTGCATTTTTGTGACTGTAGTCATCATGTCACGTCGTAATTTAAGTCGCGAAGAGATGTTAAGGGCTGTTGGTATGCTGCAAGCTGGACGAACTCAACGCGACGTAGCGGATGCTGTCAACACCCAACCAAGCGTAATTTACAGATTATGAGCACGCTACAGGTCTACAGGGGATATTGCCGAATGTCACAGGAGACGAAATAGGGTTACTACCCCGCGACAAGATCGTTTCTTGCAAAATTCCGCAAGGCGGCAACCCACGATTACTGCTCGTCGGTTAGTCGCAGGCCTCCAGTCTCAGCATCAAGTGGTTATTAGCGATCAAACTGTCAGGAGAAGACTACATGAAGCCAATCTTCACGCTCGCAGACCGCTTAGGGTTCCAGCTCTTCGACGTGGAAATCGAGGTCGTCGCTTATTGTGGGCTATCGTACATTTACAGTGGACCGACCATCAATGGGCACGGGTTCTGTTTTCCGACGAATCTCGCTTCGGTTTTCATCCTGATTCGAGAAGAGTGCGTATATGGCGAGTTCCTGGACGTCGGAGTCGTCTCCAGAATCCGCAAGAAGTTCATCCTTACCAAGGTGGAACAATCATGGTATGGGCTGGAATTCGCCTTGGTGGAAGGACCGACCTCGTTTGGATACGGGGCAATTTAAATGCAAACCAATACATTCAGGAGGTTATACACCCCATGGTAATCCCTCATCGACAGGAGTTCGGTCAAGATTTTATGTTCATGCAAGATAATGCACGGTCACACACCGCACGGGTAGTGGTCAATGCGTTAAGCGAACACAATATTGCGACGTTGGAATGGCCTGCTCAGTCTGCCGACCTCAATCCATAGAGCATGCCTGGGAATTGCTTGGGAGAAGAGCTTTCAGTGATTCTTTGGAAAATCTGAACACTGAAGAACAACTTTTTTTACACCTTCGCAGTGTGTGGAGCCATATTCCACAGACGATGTTTGACAATCTCATACTAAGTATGCCACGCCGTTGTCTAGCTGTTGCTAATGCTTTAGGAGGTCCTACAGATTATTAAAAACGTTTAAAGTACGGTTAATTACTGTATTTCTTACTACCTCGTTATTTTTGTGCCTAATCATAGAAGGTTGTAATACTCAACATTGGCACTATTCAATTCTTTCTTAAAAAAAAAAAAATGATATGAGAATGTTTTTATTAAAATTAAAATTAAAAACGGTATAAAAATACCCTTCTATTGATATAAAACACTCACTATTACAAGAAAGGGTTATAAATAAAAACTAGAAATGTCCTTGTTCCCTAGACTTTGTTGATGTGTGTACTATGTCAGACAGTGAATGTACATGGGACAACAAGTTGAATGATATAGTCTGGGGAATAAATAATACACCTAACACTACTACTGGTTTCACACCGTTTAATCTTATGTTTGGTCATAAGAATTCTAGATATCCATCCTTTCCTTCAGATGTGCCTTCAACCTCTGAGACTCAACTAGATGAGCTGCAAGCCAATAGGGAAACTGCTAAGCTTCGTATAGATAGAAATATGACAACTATCGTATCGGAAAAAGAACGAGCTGCATTGCATTTTAAGTTTTGGAACATGAAATCATGAAGTAAAAAAAGCTTACGGACTTGTATCTAGAAGAAAGTAGACGGGGATTTCTGGGCCAAATTGTAATGAGTTGAGATATGACTTAAAAAAAGCGGTATATTCTATTTCAAAATTTCGAAAAAACAGCTCATTTGAACATCAAGAAGACGAGAAATCTTAAAACTAAGTTTATTCCACGAATATGATTCAATATCGATTACTGTGATCGATTCAAACAATATTGTCAATAAAAACACTTTCAACGTAGTATTATTTCAGTCAAAGTGAACAAAACATAATAATAACAATATAACCATTAAAAAAATATAATAACAATGTAATTATAATACATTCTAAATTGATTTTCGTTAATCGATTAATTAATTTTCGTATTAATCAACTGTATAAGTCGTATTAATCTGTGCTGTGACAACTGACAGCTCCCTGACTTTCAGTCAATCAGTTATTGTTTTAAATCCAATGATCACTTGGCTTCTGCGTTCTGATTGTTTCCAGTTGATATATTATAAATATGAATATGTAATCCAATGAATTAGCAGAGTATAATTATAATAAGCAACAATTAAAATAGACGTAGATCTAAGTTTGAAACAATTACGGTTCACATTGATAACTTAAATGATTTTCCCCAGCTTACAGAAAGTGAATCAATTCTAATATCTTTAGGGACATATCAGGTAAAGCAGACACTTCATACTACGGTGAGCATCTAAAAGGTAATGAAGGCTTCATTATAGAAGTGTGTAGGGTGGTCAGCAGCAGCCTGCTTCGAGTTGTCGGCTTCTAATTCTGCATGGATGCTAAGGGGACGCATTCAGTCTAGACATATAAGTCGCAAGACGTATTATGTATATATCGCGGCCTTCAAGCCAGAGGGGCGTATAAAAAAAATGTATTTTTTTATTATTACGTCATTCTTCTACAATTTTATCGATACACCTGCTGTATAATTTTCATAACGGCAAATAATAATCTTTTAAAGATATTAATAAAATACTTTTAGTCGTATGACAAAAGTCAGATATTATTTTCATGCCAGAAAGACGTACCGCGGCCGTAACCACGAGTGCCGAATAATGCATCGTACCATATGGACATATGTACAAACGACTATCGATTTTCATGTGACCTATCATTATATTGTCGGGCCATTCAGACGTACGTACATACGTCTAAGGAATTTTGTTAAAATCGTTAGTAAAATGTCATGCTAAACAGACGTATGCGCTTACGACCTTGATTTCGCGCCGCGCACTCCATCCGCGCAGTGTGCAATTGACTGCCGGCAGCCGTATGGAGTGGATGATAGTGGATGATAGATTCAGAAATAGACACGACAATGAATCGGAGCAAAAATATTCTTCGTTTAGCACTGCATGGTGAGTATTAAATTAATAATTAGCATAATAGGAAAGTTATTTAAATTTTGGTTGTTATATTTGTTGGGTTTTAGATAAGGTGAAAGTAACCTTGATTGTCAAAAAATTAAAAGATGCAAAAGAAAAATACCAGAAAATTGGAAGAAAAACATAAGGAAAGAGAAAAAAAATAGCGGCGAAACATACGTATCAACTCAAGGAAAAAATGTACCAGCAAAAAAGTGTAGCAATGAAAATTGTAAGTGTCAACGAGCTTGTCACACAAAAGTTGATAATAGTACAAGACAAAACATTCACTTGTCATTTTGGGGTTTGAGAAGTATTGAAAGACAAAGGGATTTTATAATATCGAACGTGTTTTCAACTGAAGCAACAGGATCACGAGTGACCAATTCAAGAAGGAAATTTACATTAAATATATAAACAGTTTCAAGGTTAATTCGGAGACGATAAATGTGTGTCAACCTTTCTTCCTTCGTACACTGGATATCAGTGACAAGATGGTCCGTACTGCTTTAAAGAAAGCGCGCCGAGGAGTCGGTAATATTCCTTCCCCTGACAAAAGAGGACATCACACACCATCAAACAAATTAGATGAAGACAACATGAAGTTCGCAAATAATCACATAGATTCATTTCCAAAAGTGCCTTCTCATTGGTGCCGTAAAGATACAAAAAAAATTTACTTGGAGACAATTCTCAACAAAGAAAAAATGTATGATTTAGATAAGCAGTATTGTTTGGAGAATAATAAGAAACCTATTGGAAAAACTTCCTATAAAGAATTAATTTTAGACAAGAATATAGGTTTCCACATACCAAGGAAAGACCAGTGTTGGTGTAACAAATATGAGCAATTAACTGAATAGGAGCAAAAGGAAAAACAGGATGAATATGAAGAGCATGTCAATAGAAAATACTATGCGCAGGAAGAAAAAAAATGTATAAAGTAAAAGCTAGGAGATAGTCGCTTACATGTTTGTACTTTTGACTTTGAAGCAGTACTTTATTGTCCTTTGGTTTTAGGAAAGCCTGTATTCTACAAAAGAAAGTTAGGTAACATGAATTTTACCATTCATAATGCAGCGCCTAAGCAAGGTTACTGTTATTTTTGGCCGGAATATGAAGGCAACCGCGGATCCAATGAAGTATCAACATGCCTCTATAATTATATATTAAATCTTTCCGAGGTTGACCACCTTATATTATATTCCGACTGCTGTCCGGGCCAGAATAGAAATTCTGTGCTTTTGGCTATGCTTAATTACATCATTACATTACCTGACAATGATATTAGAGTCATGAACTATAAATTTCTAGAACCTGGACACACCTACATGGAATGTGACAACGTGCACTCTATAATCGAACGGGCTTCTGAATAGGCCAAAATCTACACCCCTGACGACTGGCAAAATGTCATACGACTAGCTCGCAAAGACAATCCATACCATATTCAAGCTATGAAGCATACAGATTTTTTAGATTTCAAAGCACTGCGAAGTAATATTATTCCAAATACAATGAAAGCCACAAATGGAACTATTTTGCAATGGGCTACCGTAAGATGGTTACGATTTAACAAAGACCTTCCCGATTCGTTTTTTTTCAAATGTGATTACTGGGAAGTCTTTAAAGAGGTAAAGTTAAAGGGCAGAGTGACTAGATCGGAACGTAATTCAAATCTTATGAAACTGTACCCTGAACAAATTTTGTTAAAAAAAATAAAACATACAGTGTGTACATACAATGTGTCAGGATGGGACAATACCCAAGAATTATCACTACTACTACGAAAATCTGCCTGTTCAATCTGTACCAGGATCGTTCCCTCAGACCAATCCTCGTCAAGATGATGACGAATTGGAATTATCAGCAACAAGAGCCTCCTATCTAAGACGTCGGTCAGGAAAAAAATTTAATAAGTACTTAATTGTTTGCCACGTATGCTTTAAATTTTAATTGCATTGCATGTACGAGTATGTTACCAAAACGAGGACAGTTTTTAAGTGGAGAACCTATTTATTACTCGAGAAGTTATGCCATTTTTTTATCTTTGTAGCTTATTTTTTAACAGTTTATTAATAATTGAAATAAATTACTTTTCTTGCATTCCTAATACTATTGTAAGCTTTAAGATTATCAAGATCTCTACCATTCGCGAAGGCTAATTGGGCACCAAAAAATCCGTAATTATTATTCTAGTACCTACCAGGTGTTAAATAAGCTAAGTTTTTGTTTACACTTAAAAGTTTATTTGTTAAATATGTTCCTTTTTAAATTATATTATTTTAAACTAATTTTAACTATATTGTTTAATTTCACTACCCTAACAATTTACCCTATATAGGTCTATACGTCTCTCTTGGAACAAAACCTTGTTATATTTCAACAAGCCACATGGACGTAAAATCTTCAAAAATAGTAGAAAGAGTGGATTAAAATATTAAAAAAATACTGTTAAATGACGTTTTATGATACTTGTACTAAATTCAGAGATTGTTTTAATATCGCATTGCATTACAAATGTTTTGTACTATACGTCCATCCATTACAGACATTTTTGCGAAAAAATTACACACAGTTTGCCTAAAATTATCGAGCCAAATAGAATTAAGTCCAATAATGCGAGATTTTAAATACTTAAATGAAAACACAGCATTTCAGATAAATAAAGAAGTAATTTCATAGACATATAAAAATTTTCAATTAAATCGATAGACAGACAAAACACTTATTAAGTTTTTTTTGTCTCCTGAAAAGTAGGGGTATTGCTTATACGCCCCTCTGGTTTGAAGCCCGCGATATCTTAGTCGACTTAGTCGTAGAGAAGCAATCCTCGGACATCACTGTAACTGTATTGTAGGTAAACGAACTGTAGGCTGCTGCGCACACATAATGTCAATTATATGATACCTTGGTTGGGCTAGGTACCAAGGTAATGTAATTCCCCCTGCGCACTTCTCAGACGATATTCTAATTATTATTGAGGAAGAATAAAATATAATTATTAATTAAAGAGTTTTTTAACATGACATCCTTGTATTACATATCTTTAAAATCTATTTGTTAGTTTTCTTACATTATCCCTGAGTACAATACTAATCTTTTACAATAAAAATAACTACTTTCTATTAAAAAACAGAAATGACAGTTCAAAAATGTTAATTTCTTGTATAATCTCACTTACTAAACCTCTTATAACTATGCTCTCTGATGTTCAAAATCTGCTGATTTTTCAGGGATGGTTTAATAATATATAAGCTTTCAATTGAAGCCACTCTCAACTTTTTACATTTAGGCCCAAGAATGTATGAAAGTGAATCCATCTCCTTTACGTAAGCAAAGAAAACGTGATAATCGTTTCACTTCTAGGCAACAAACGTGTTTTGCTATTTATGTGCAAGTCTGATTGCCAAAATAGCAGAGTAAAAGTGTGCAGAATTTTTTTTTAAATACATTTGAAATCGGACGTGTTACTTTCTTACGTACTGGGTTAAAGTCATGCCAGCAATAATACAAGACAATGAATCGTCTTCTGTAACGGCGCGTTGTCTTAGTGTTAATGTGTCCGCTAAATAGAGGTACAGTATCTGAATGGTTGGATTTACTACCTAAAGTGCCGAGTCACTATTGTCGAGCTACATCACAGCAAAATTGCGTTGAGTCAACTTTTCGATCCCATCTGCACATGCATGCAGTTTACAAAGCCTGGTGTATTGAACAAAATAAGAAACCAGTCATAAGAAATACTTTTTAAGTGTATTAAGTCCCAAAAATATTTCCATTCACAAACCACGAAAGGATCAGTGAGATGTATGTTCTAGTTATAAAAAAATGGAGCACGTCATGCAAAGAATACAGCAATAAAAAATTTAAAAAATAACCCGGATAGAATAGTGATAAATGAAAACGTGTAAAGTGTTCTTTTCGCACCAAAATTACTTGCTCTGGTGCACTGTATTATAAACAAAAATTACAGTGTCATAATTTTACAATTTACAACTCTCGTACTGGAGACGTCGCTATTTATTTTTGGCATGAAGCTGATGGACGAGACACGTCCAATGAATTTACAAGCTGTGTATTGATTATCTTAAAACTAAATGCAGAGCTTATAAACACATCACGATAATTAGTGATGAATGCAACTATAAAAACAGAAATAAAGTTCTATGTAGTGCATTTATTGTGGCTCCATTACAGGGTATTTTGCCTTTTTCTTGCTCGCGGCGTCCTCAGCTGTCGCCGCCGAGGTTTTGATAGTGCGACTAAGATCCGTGACCTTGCCTGCAAGTTAGCTGCTGTCGTATGACCGAAAGTAAATATATAATATTCATTAATTGAAATCTTGTATCTTTTTTGACCAAACAACGGAGAATTTTCGAAAAGATTTATTGGAACACATTGATGCATTGCAATCAGCTACATCTCTTGAAGTGTTTTCTGCTGCTTCGAAGTTGTTCTTGAAGATATGGAAAGACCAAAAAGCATTCGTAACATATTTTAAAAAAGAATGGCTAAAAATAAACCCAAATTGGTATTTGGGTGCAGCACCAATATCACCAGAGACGAACAACGCACTCGAGTCCTTTAATAGAGTTATAAAAGACCACAACACCCTCCGCGAGCGTATACCGTTGGCCCGTGTCCTCGTGGAAGCAGAGGAAATGGTTAATAGCTGGTCACCACAAGCAACAGAAAAAAAAATTGCCACGCAACCTGAATTGCAGTTATCAGATTGGACAACAGGATATCAATGGAGTAAAACTGATACCAAAATTTGAGCTGTACATTCAACACCAGCCAGCACCAAATATTTAATTCCAGGCAACAACTCATTCAAAATTAATCAAGCTGAGAAGAAATTCAAGTGTTTTGACGAATACAAAAAAGTGTTTTTTTTTTCATGTTGGAACGTAATAGACAGACCGAGTGGATTACTGGTTGCTGTGATTGCCAAGACTTTTTTCGCAAGCATTTAATAGGCCTTGCAATCAGACTGAAATACGTGACGCCACCATTAGAGGCCAAGTCACAACCACTTGGAATAAAAAGAAAGCGTGGAAGGCCAACTAAAGCGCGAGCTGCGTTAATAATCCAATAATGGTTTAATTTTCTTTTTTGTTTAGGTACCTACCTACATTCTTTTTATGTTTCTATTATTTACTATGAGTAAAATGATGGTAATTCAATGAACCAATTTGGATTTTTCAAAAATTAAGTCTTTTATTTTGTCTCTCCTCAATAGCTTCTGGTAATATTCTATTTGATGCCATTTTTAGCAAAATTATTACGATCAATTAATATGGGATGAGTTACTTTTTAGACGTACTGAGTTAAAAAATTAGAAGCTAAATAAATATATTTTTTAATATTTTAATAGTATTTTAGAAGTTGACTGTTAGAATGCATGTTACAAATTTAGATTCTATAAAACACCATCATGCTGAGTTGTATTTAGAGTGGTTTACATAGAAGATAACTATTATATAGATGCTCATTAATTGTGGCTGACTTAGTAATTTAGAAGGCAACATACATTTTTGGGGCGAATAATGATATTAAAAGGAAGCCTGTTTAATTAGCACCCGTTTATTTTTAAGTTCTTTTTCAATTATAATTATTATTTTACATCACCTGGGTTATATATATATATGGGTATATATATATATATATATATATATATATATATATATATATATATATATATGTGTCGCTTACATGAGAGTTTAATGAAATACTTTATTATCACTTAATGTGCGACGAAATTGGCCCCGGGCGCCAAATCTTTAAGGTAGGGGAAAGAGAGGTACGACGAGGTGGGTATGATGGTCACGTGTTTCACATCGACCAATCACGTTGTTCCTCGTACCTCGATACACATTGTCGCGGCTCACCGGTGACTACCGATATCGCCACTTGTCATTTTTTGAGATAATTTAGAAAAAGTAATTGAACTTGTTGTCTTTAAGTATTCTTATATTTGAAGTGACAGAAGTTAGTTTGACTTTAGTGAGTTTCAAGTACAGTTCCCGGACCCTATAGGCTTTTAGGCTTTTTTTAAGGCTAGCCTATGAATTAAGGGGCTACGGCGGGATAAAAACCTAAAAGGCTTTTAGGCCTTTAGACTAGGCCTTTTTCATAGCCTTTTTTTGTCTAGCCAAGGACTGTAGGCTTACAGCCTTTTTGTAGACCCGGCGCATCTTTGAAAGGCTTGACAGGCTATAAGCATATAAAGCTTTTAAGTCCTTTAGGCTAGGTCTATTTTATTTATTGGTCGAGTATAATAATCCTTAACTAAATTATACGATTTTAAATATTGTTCCGAATTGCATGACCATTTAACTAACTTTTAGGTGTGCTGGGAGACTCCTCTGGCTGTCGTCTACTGTACTCATAGTGCAGAAAATACCTTTGTTTGAGAAAAGTTTTACAACACATCTGACCCAATACTTCGGTCTTTAAACCCCCTCTTATGCCTACCGTAACTTTAAATGTTGACCGTACATCGGATGAGTGAAGTAAGCGCGTCTTTGATTTCATCCATGCAACGTAAACTACCCTCAAAAAATTTCATTATTTTAGTATCCATATTGTAGTTTGCACTACTTGTATGATATATTTATTGTTTCGACTGATCTGTCAGAAAATAGTACTCTTTTTATTGCAGTTTTCACAGCTATTTTTGCCAAGTTGCAAGAATTTTCACCTATACTGCGTACGGATTATGCAAAATTTTCTGTCGTGTTGGATCAAAGACTAAAAATTGATTATTTTTCTGAAATGAGTGATGATGAAGGCCCTCCCGTGCTGACGTCTATACCCTTATTTTGTAATAACAAATGTCACCTTCAAAATCAAGAAGGTAATCAACAACATGAACCTTTTAGATTGTCGGAGTCATCACCAGCGACGCCAGCTCATAAAAATACATTTTCTTCCATTTACAAACGAAGTAACGAGAGTGAACTTCAAAAATATTTATCATATCTGATCGAGACAGGATACCTACAGATATTATATCATGGTGGAAAAGTCAAAGAAAAAATTTACCATATTTACAATCTATGGCGTTTGATATTTTATCAATACCTGCCACAGGTGTCCCCAGCGAACAATCATTCTCGAAGGCAGGAAATTTAATTAGGGCAGAGCGGGGTCATTTGAGCCGCGGGGCCTCTTGAACCATGCATTATAGCATACGAACGCAGCACTATGAGCAGGAACCCGGTATGCGGGACGAAGCGGGAGGCGTAGGCAGGCGAATAATCGTAACCTTAGTGTCCGGCCGGCGGTCGAGTTGATCGTGAGTGTGTGTAATTAATAATTTGGCGCCAGAAGTGAAAAACATCGCTATACACTATTATTGGTCTCAATCACGTGTCTATACTGCTGAAACAATCAAGTAAGTGTATTTTCATATCTTAATTATGTCTATATAGAAATCCAATAGCAAAGATAAACTATCTGCAATAGTTTAATCGTAATTCAATAGATTAACATTATTTTCGGGATGGGGTCTTTTGAGACAAAACAATCGGGGTCAGGTGAACCATGTTCAAGAGACCCCGATATTTTTGGTCTACCTACTCTTCATCTCGTCTAGTCTACTATTAAATGGTTCTGATGGTGTCTGTAAGACTGTATTTCCTTACTAAGTTTGTTATATTTTACATTCATTGTATTTTCTCGTAATTTTAGAATGCGAACCTACAAGAGAAAGACAGCACGAGCTAACATTACTAAACTACAACTCAAAAATGCTACAGAGGAAGTTCTTAATGGGAAGAGTGTCCGAAAAGCGGCCCTGGATCAATGCAGAATTGGAATCTCTGGAACCTGCAATAGCACCTTCTCCAATCATTGAGGTAGAGATAGACACGACTGTGCAATCAAGTAGCACGATTGTAAACGTGCCAGTCTTTGAAGTATCGTCAAGGGAAAAAGAAAATCATAATCCAAATATTAACATGACTATCCCATCTACGTCTAGAGGAGACCCTCAATTTTCACCACAAGTTGTGAGACCTTTGCCCAAAGCAGGGCCGAGAAAACAAATCCAAAGAAAAGGGAAAAAAAGAACATGCACTGTTTTGACCGACACACCTGAGAAAGAGACGCTCGCTGCTGAACAAAGCAAAAAGAAAATTAAACCCAGCCAAAACATAGCAAAGTCTAAGAAAAAATCTGTTAAGAAAGTTATTTTAGGTAGTTCCTCAGAGTCGGATGAAGAGTAAACGCAACCTGTAAAGAAAAAAGGAATTAAAAACGTGAAGAAAATGAAGACGCTTGTGAAATCCTCGTCAGACATCGAAGAAGATGATTATTTCTGCCTTGTGTGCGTTGAAGCCTATTCTGATAGCCTTCCAGGAGAGGAATGGGTACAGTGCACTGACTGTCGTGATTGGGCTCACGTTAGGTGTACCACTGGTTCCTGTGCAATTTATGTTTGTATGAACTGTGATAGTGACTAGTTACTGGTCACAAGTTTTTTTAATAATGTTTTTACCTTTTTTTTAGAAAGGCGAGTGAGAGATAAGATTTTTTAATATTTTTGTTATATTTGAATATTTATAATAAGCTATCTAAGACTGATGGTAGATTATATGATGTTTCTGAGACGTAACAGTACACTGGCTCAATAGACCCTTTCGCGTGGTTCAATAGACCCCTAAGGCGGGGTCTATTGAACCATTTGACTTATTTTATAATTATACCAAATTTAAACTTATAACTAACAAATTATATAGATTAGTTGATTAAATTATGTTCCTTAATGAATAAAGAAGTTCCTACAATGATAAAACTGTTTAATTTCTTCTTTAATTACTTTGTACCTGGCTTTGAACAAAAACATGATCATCTGACCCCGCTCTGCCCTACTAAAAAAATAAATCGTCTAGGTGATAGACATATGAGATCTTCGATGTCCTTGTCATCATAGCTAAAATTTTTTGTAAATAATATATAACGAGTATTTCCAATTTCAAATAATATTCGTTTTGATTAGATTTGAAAATAAATAAAAATGAACACAATACAAAAATAAATCTTGTTTAATTCATACTAAGTCATACATAATCTACATAATGGCTAATTGGCTATACGCTTTTTCAAACCTATAGGCTTTTTTATTTTTATAGGCTTTTTTAAACCTATAGGCTTTTTAAACCTATAGGCTTTTTACAGTCAGTAGCCTTTAAAAAGCCTACTATTTTATCATGGCCATCGAAAAGAACTAATAGGCTTAATTTTAAGCTTAAAAGCCTATAGGCCCCGGGAACACTAGTTTCAAGTGACTTTTATAATATACGAGCATTACCTATCAATAATTATGTATGTTTTGTATTTATTTTTGTGGGTGTTATTACGTATTTTATATTTGTGTGTGTATGTGTGTTTAATAAACGCATTTTCTTTTTTTCATTAGACTGCAGAGAGACAACATTTAAATAATGCCACCTAAGTGGTATAAAATTTATCCATCTTCTATAGGTGACAGACAAGCACACCGCCCACCTGATGGATGGAAAGATTTACGGACAAGAGGCGCGTTTCGACCCATGCCCAAAGATATAAGTAAGGTGAACAAAATCTTCCACACAGGGAAGAAGATATGGTGCAGTTCCCAGCACTGTGTAACGTTGTGGATTTTTTTGAAGTAAATTCTAAATAATTTCCTTAAATCAATCGACATTTTAGTACGTTTGATACGTTTTAACTAAATTGTCTATGGTTGTGCGAGCGAGATTGGACAACACTAGCCCAATTAACTAGTGACGACTCTTAAGTCGCCCCTTTCTTCGGCATCCTTCGCCGAAGGAGGTCACCTTGACCCCGTGGCCAACTTTACTATTTCAGCCTATCTTTTATTGTCACGAGACCGATGACCTTTACGGTCAGAGGTCACGTCGCTAGCTTGCGCTGTGTTGCAGTATTTTCTTTTTCTTTTAGCTTCTAGCTATGCTGCCTAGCCGCTGGGGAAATTCTCTTCACCTGCTATTTTTAGCGAGTCACTTTGACGTAGGTTAGTGACAATCTGACCCGTACTCTTTCTTATTCCAGGATCTTCGCACCAGCGATAAGGTCGCGAGGCACACCAGTGGAGACCCCGGCACACCGGCACCATCACCGGCCCCGTGTCCACTAGCTAAGTGTATACTACCTTTGCACAACGTACCGAACAACGCCACGGCAGAATATTTTTACGAATGCTCCCCTGTGATTCATTTACCCAATACCTGAATTACAAATTTATGTAACGACATTATTTTAATTGATTTCAATTGTTATTAATGAATATCAAATTTTTATTTCTCATTGTCTAACTAACCCGCTAGTCAGGGTATATATATAGACTCATTACGTTTTAATTATTGTTTTAACAGATGTCACTTAACTTCACTTAAAACCTACTATAAAACTTTCCCATCTTATTTCTTTCTTTACTCCATAGTATTGTCTAAAAAATTAACGCCTATCTTATGGCGCTTTCATGGACAAATGCGAATAAAAGACAAACTCACTAGCAGAGAGAGGCAGCTTTTCTGGCAGACTTGAAGGTAACAAGTAGTTTCATGCAACTAGCTGCAACCGTTTAGGTTTTAAAGCAAAGCTGGAAGTACAATGCAAGATGGTGGCACCATCAATTCTAAGCGTCAAGGGGAAGAGCTCAATGAAATGCCTCCTTATAAACGAACCTCTCTTAGGGCCAACAATGATATTTTGTCATCAGTGCTGCAACAGCAAATGGTTTTGTTCAATATACTTATTGAAATGCAATCGGAACAAAGCAAAATACGAAAGCCTCCAAATGGCATCGAATCACCAATCAATGACTTAGATGCCTCATTCAGGTCATTCCCGTTGGTCAACCCTGTTGTTAGCACTGTTAACTACAGTACAGTTATATAGGTGTTGTTCTCACGTGCCCTCAGTGTACACGAGTGTTCACCGCGAAGATCGGCTATGTTAGCCATCTTCGAGCACATCAGCGCCGAGTCGACTAGGAGTCGAAGTGGTCGCCATGGCCGAAATCGGTCAGAAGCATCATAACTACTGGGAATGTTATATTTTATTCTTTAAGACAAACTTACAGCTAGAACACAGATTAGAAACAATTGTAATATAAACTGGCCAATCACAAGTTTTCGCATATAGCAGTTATGCTATACAAGACGGTAGATAGCATTGCAATGGTATTTAATGAAATATATCTATAAAAGAAAGAAAGAAAAGTTATTTCGATAATCACATTACACTTTGACAAAAAATTGCTTGCTCAATTGATTTCAATTTGATTAATGCTGGTGAAAAATAGTGATTTTAAATCGTACTCATGACACAGTGAATTGTATGCTCGAGTCCGCTCGACACAACCTGATTAAGTAGGAATTTTATCTGTAGGTGCAGATTGTTAGCAGCACAAATAGTAGCTTTGGTTTCCTCAGACGCACAGATGACACACACAATCCAATCTTACTTAGCAATTCAGAACAGGCAATAGTGTTTTACTAGTAACAGAAGAGTCAAATCAGCTATATTTCTACGTTCGTATAATGCGACAATGTGGAATTGCCTACATCTGCTCAAATAATTAGGTAACGTAATGTAGGTACAAGATTTGAATAGGATGTAAGTAATGCAAAAAATATTTTTTGGATTGCTTCCAGTCTATCAATTTAAATATCATAAACAGGATTCCACACCTGCGAGCAATATTCATTTGCTGAGAAGGTCCAAGATTTGTGCATTATATGGATAGCATTGTTAACAATTTAGTCTGACAGTGATTACTTGAAAATACCTGATGTATCAGGTAGGATATCTCTGTTCAAAAGGTGTTGAGAACTCCTGCTAATTTCGTGTTAGCAATTTACATACCGTGGACCACGTGATATAAACTTCATCGATCTAATGTACTTTGGTAAATAAAGTTCATTCAATGTCACTTTTAAGCTCAACGCATTAACACATACTCGCTGCATTTTATTTAAACCTTATAATTCCCTACATATTGGTCCATTACGAGCCGGATTGAATAATCAGCAAGAATCTGCATTATTATTAAGGATCATCGTTAATTAGCGGAATTATTAAGAAGACAATTAAACTGCAATTCAGACATAAGTCGGTGGTGCGGTTTGTGAGACAAGTACATCAAAACTGTGGTGTTAAATCTTAATTAATTAATATATTTACCCATCACTCAATAAGGTAGTATTTTAAAACTGAATTAAGGATTTAACAGGTTAGTGTTATTAATATTACCTATGTTATATCAGTATTTGTAATCAGTGTAATTAATTTCGTTAACTTAACCAACCTACCTACCGTATATTGCATTGTGATTAGTTTTTTCTTTCTACAGTTGTAGATTTGATTAAATAACATTATACTTTCTTAAAGTATGGTAATATTGATGTTAAGATAATATTACATTATTTTATTTAATTCGAATTGAAAGCTATTAACTATTCACGTTAGTTTAGTATGCATATAGTTAATGTACATCTTACATTTGTGGGTGTTAGTTATTATTAGAGGCGAATTATTTGCAATATAGTGCAATTATTTACTGAATTATTAATTGTGTAATACTTCTAATAGTTATTGTCTTTAATTTACAGTTGAGTTGTGTAAAAATATAACGCGTTGTTATTTTGTAGGTATTCGTAATATAATTAAACATTATATTTTAGGAATTTGTGTATTAGGTGCATAGTTAAAACGTATAGGTGCCTAAGTAAGCACTAAGTTATTGATTGTTAACTTCTTTACTTGTAAATTCCAGGCTTACATCGCCCAGCTCCCAGTATGACCGACGAAAAGGCTTTAATAAAGAAGCGAGGTAGCTTCAAGGGCCGATTAACTCTTTTTATTAATTACCTTGACGCGCTGGATGGAAAAGCAGTAACAAGTCGTGATATCACGGAACTACAGCTGCGTGTAGGCAAAATTGAGTCGTTATATCAACAATATGATGAGGTACAGTTACAGCTTGAGTGCATTGTCGAGGATACTAAAACACAGTTCAATGAACGTTCCGATTTTGAGTCACTTTACTTTAAATCTATGTCTAGGGCTCAGAACTTGATAGGGGATTTTAATAAAGATGATGAATCTGTTCATAGTACCAAAAGTACTCGTACTAGTACCTGTAGGCCGGTTAAGCTGCCAACAATCCAGCTACCAAAGTTCGATGGGTCATATAATGGCTGGCTGGAGTTTCGCGACACCTATACGAGTCTCATTCATACTAATGATGGTATTGACGTTATCAACAAATTTCATTACCTGCGAACGTCTCTGGAAGGGACCGCCGCCGTAGTGATACAGGCAATTGAACTTTCGGCCACTAATTACTCTGTGGCGTGGAACTTATTATGCGAACGCTTTGACAACAAAAAGTTATTAATTCACAATCATATATCAGCCATTTTTAACATTGAGCCAATCACTAAGGAGTCTTCTGGGACGCTAAAGGGTTTAATTGATCAATTGAATAAAAATCTGCGCGCATTAGAATCGTTGGGCGAGCCCGTGAAGCACTGGGACACTCTTTTAATTTATATTGTTACACGTAAATTAGATAGCAAAACGTTCCGTGAGTGGGAGGAGTGCAAGGGTCGCGTAGACAAGGATAGTAATATTACGTTCGACACATTCCTTCAATTCATGCGCAACCGCGCTGATTTAGTTGAGACATTAGAGTTATCTCGTCACAATCAGTCTCACGCTAGTAACAAGTTAGGACCTAAGTTAAAGTCTATGGTTGCAGTTCAATCTAGGAATCATTCTGAAACTGAAGCGAGTGCAATGGTTTGTCCTAAATGCAAGGGCAACCATAATTTAAGTAATTGCGCACAGTTTCTTGCCTTGTCTAATGAAGCCCGAATGAAATTGCTACCGAGTTATAAAGTGTGCTTTAACTGTTTTCGTTTGGGACACTTTGCAAACCACTGTAAAAGGCCGGGTTGCAAACTGTGTAAGCGCAGACATAATACGCTTATTCATATGACGGATTTAAACAATATTGCGAATACTAGTGTTAATAAATCGGGTGATACGTGGCACGATCGCCTTCGACGTCCGCCACTAGTGAACCAAGCAATGTCGCGTTGTCGGCGAACGTCACATCTTCTTTTGGTAGCGTTAACAGCGATGTGTTATTGTCGACCGCGTTAATTAAAATGCGAGATATTTCTGGGAGTGAGCACGTAGTTCGTGCTGTGCTCGATAGCGGGAGCACCTCGTCCTTTGTGACGGAGCGCTTGTGTAAACGCTTATGTTTGGAGGCTAGACAAGTAGATAGGTCGATATTAGGCATAAATAACGTGATTTCCCACGTGGGTACAACATGTCGAGTCCGTATAACGTCATTAAACAATTGTTTTACGACCGACATGCATTGTTTTATTTTACCGTCAATAACAAGTAATGTGCCATGTCGTGAAATTAATATATCTGCCTTAAATATTCCGTCTCATATATGTTTAGCTGACCCTACATTCTACAAGCCCGCTGACATCGATGTTTTGATCGGTGCTGATGTTTTCTGGGACATTTTAGAGTCACAAAGTATTAAGCTGGGTAAAGGTAAGCCCATCCTTTGTGAGACCAGGTTAGGCTGGATAGTCTCAGGTCCGATCAGTCATAATTATACTTCATTATTGTCTAGTAATATTAGGTGTAATTTTACAAAGGTTGATACTTATAAGAACGATAATATAGATCAACTTCGGTCTGATTTAACTCGTTTCTGGCAGCTGGAAGAGGTTGTTAACAAGTCTTCACCTTATTCACCAGAAGAGAGGCTGTGTGAGGAGCATTATATTAAAAATACGACACGATTGCAAGATGGTCGATTTTGTGTTCGTATTCCGCTTAAGCAAAGTCCTTCTCTTCTAGGAGACTCGTTTAAGAGGGCATCTCATTGTTTACACTCGTTGGAGCGTAGGTTGAAGACTAAACCGGATTTCGGTAAAATGTATAATGATTTCATGTCTGAATATGAGTTGTTAGGACATATGACCGAATTTATTCTACATAATTCAAGTCCGTTTGGTTATTTTATACCTCACCACGGAGTATTGCGTGAAAGCTAGCACTACCAAACTCCGCGTTGTTTTCAACGCGAGTTCTCCCACTTCGTCTGGTGTTTCGTTCAATGATTTACAGATGCCCACCATTCAAGATGATTTGCTGTCCATTCTTCTTCGGTTCAGACAGTATAAATATGTCATATCTGCGGATGTCGAGAAGATGTACCGACAGATAATCGTCCATCCGTCTGACAGGTATCTACAACAGATTGTCTGGCGTGATGGGTCGTCTGATTCTCTGCGGTATTTTAAATTAAACACTGTCACGTTTGGCACGGCTAGTGCGCCATTTTTAGCCTTTCGATGTTTACATCAATTAGGTCTCGACTGCAAGAATGAGAGGATCGCTGACGTCATAAAACACGATTTTTACGCCGATGACCTACTCTCTGGTGGTGACGACTTAGATGAGGTGAGGTTCATTCGTGAGGAAGTCACCAAGGCACTTGCGTCGGCTCACATGCCTTTACGCAAGTGGAAATCAAACGAACCTCAACTATTATCAGATGTTGCTCAATCTTCGCTAGACTTAAATATATTAGGTTCCAGCGAGCCTGCCAAGTTGCTAGGTCTCGGTTGGCATGCAAGTTCCGATGAACTGGTTTATTCTTTGGACGCCACATTAAAATCTTGTGTTGGTAACACTAAGCGTGATTTACTGTCAGTGATTGCAAGGATTTTTGATCCATTAGGGCTATTAGCTCCCTTTGTTATCACTATGAAAATGATACTACAGAAAATGTGGTTAGATAAACTATCATGGGATGAACCACTAACTGCTGAGGTTGGTTCACAATGGCAGGCCACTGTCAAAGCTCTGCCACTTTTAAACAAGTTTCGTATTCCACGAATTGTAGTTTGTGATGCATTTAATGAGGTAGAACTTCACATATTCACCGATGCATCTGAGCGCGCATATGGTGCGTGTGCTTATATACGCAGCATCAATGATAATGGGGAATGTGTAGTCAGGTTAGTGATGGCCAAAAGTCGAGTTGCACCCATTAAACCCACAACAATCCCGAGGTTGGAGTTGTGTAGCGCGGTGGTGGGGACTCGTCTGTACGAGAAGTTATCAAGGTCACTTAGGTTGAAGTTTAATCGCGTCGTTTGTTGGACAGACTCGACCATTATCTTAGGATGGTTACAGATGTTGACTTCTAAACTTCAGCCATTTGTACGCAATCGCGTTGCTGAAATCTTAGATCAGGCAGGTCACTGTACCTGGAGGCACGTTCCAACGGACAAAAATCCAGCAGACCTAATATCTCGTGGTGTGGACATTAGCAATCTGCAGGGTTTAAACCTGTGGTGGTCAGGTCCAGATTTTCTCCAGCTAGACTCCTGTCTGTGGCCTTCTAATTTCAGGTTCTCGAAGTTAGATTCACTACCCGAGATTCGGCCTAGTGTATCATTGAATGTTGCTATCGGTAAAGATAAGAATTGTTTTATCGATTTTGAGAGATTTTCCAATTATTCACGCCTTTTACGGTCAATGGCTTATGTTATAAAATTCATTAAGTTATGTCGAGGAGGTCCCTGTAATAAATCATTATCAAATGACGAATTAAGGCAAGCATTAAACGTATTAGTTTATTACAGTCAGCTGGAATCCTTTCCAGAGCATAAATTCTTTTTAAATAAACAAGGTTTACCAAAAAAGAGCGCCCTATTAAAATTTAACGTGTTTTTAGATAATAATAACATAATGCGTGTCGGCGGACGTCTCGACAATTCAGATTTCTCGTATAATAAGCGGCACCCTATTTTATTACAGTCCAATCATCATTTAACAAAGCTACTATTTAATTTCGAGCATAAGAGGTTGATGCACGCAGGTCCTCAACAATTATTAGCGTCAATTAGAGAAACCTATTGGCCTATAGGAGGTCGTAACTTAGCTAAGGCCTGCTATCATAAATGCATTCTGTGCAATCGCATGAAGGGCAAGGTCGTTGCTCCATTGATGGGTAACTTACCGCGCCAGCGTCTTTCATCAGGAGGTTATCCATTCGAGAGTACAGGCGTTGATTATGCCGGCCCTATTATGTGCGCTAGTCGCCAGGGTCGCGGATGTAGACTCGTAAAGGTGTACATTGCCATTTTTATTTGTTTCACCACAAAGGCTGTTCATCTGGAGCTCGTGGGTGACTTAACTAGCCACACATATCTATTAGCATTGAACAGATTTATTGCTCGCAGGGGTAAACCCAGTAACATGTACTCCGATAACGGTACCTCATTCGTTGGTGCTTATAACGAACTGTCTAAATTTTTGAAAGTTAATAATAGTTCTCTTAGTGCAAATATGGCCAACGATGGAATTAATTTTCATTTTATCCCCGCGTATAGCCCTCATTTCGGTGGTCTCTGGGAGGCGGGCGTTAAGTCTGCTAAATATCATTTACAGCGAGTGATGGGCAATTGTAATTTAACTTTTGAACAGTTATACACCACTTTAGTCCAAATCGAGGCGATATTAAATTCGCGTCCACTAACACCGCTGTCATCGGACCCTGCTGACTGCACCCCGCTGACACCAGGTCATTTTCTCGTTGGTCGACCACTCACAGCATTACTACAGGACAATTATGAGGACCATCCTGCTACTCATCTGTCTCGCTACCAACGGATTGAGCAGCTCCGCCAACATTTTTGGCAAAGATGGAGTAAGGAGTACGTTGCAGAGTTGCAGCAACGTACTAAGTGGCGTTCTTGTAAAGACGGCCTAAAATTGGATTCCTTGGTAGTCATAAAGGAGGAGAATCTTCCACCTCTAAAGTGGAGATTGGGGAGAGTAGTTGGTGTTCATCCATGATCTGACGGGATTGTCAGGGTAGCTGACATCAGGACATCTAGTGGAGTCATCCGAAGATCCTTCAGCAAGATATGCCCATTACCTGTCTCAACGGCATCGGAGTCTGGTTGAAAGCACAACTTTCAACGCCCGGGGGCATGTTGAGAACTCCTGCTAATTTCGTGTTAGCAATTTACATACCGTGGACCACGTGATATAAACTTCATCGATCTAATGTACTTTGGTAAATAAAGTTCATTCAATGTCACTTTTAAGCTCAACGCATTAACACATACTCGCTGCATTTTATTTAAACCTTATAATTCCCTACAAAAGGTTAAAGTAAATACATAATGACGCATATATAACACATATATAATTGTAATATACATATATTTTACTTGATTTTGTATTTTCATAGCATACAATATTATGACAGAAAATATAAGTAGTATACCTACATAGGTAGGGAACCTGTTGAACCTTGGCACTATGTGTACGTAGGCCATTGGGCTCGTTTCAAATATTCGCGCAATACTAAATTCTACTGTTTATGGTATTCGGTACGTCACTACCAACTATTCAATGTGAAGTTAGTCGCATACCGCTATTAAGCTGGTGTTTTTTTTTTTTTTACGTGCGCAAAATCCGCACGGATACCTCCCCACCGGAGCCGGTGAAGGAGGTTATGTCGGACTCGAACCGACTAAAACGCACGCCGCCTGTGGGTCGTTTTGGTTGCCGAAGGTGAGGTTGACAGGCATATCCCTCGCACCCCGGCTGACCCAGGGCCATCTCTCACGATCTGGCCCTCGTCTCGGGTGTGGGGACTACAGAGTCCCCAACTCGACCCCGGAAACGGGGAGGCGCGCTAGGTGCGCCACCGCCGCGGCATTAAGCTGGTGTTTGGTGTTTTCGACGTTAAAACTTTTTTGGGCGAAAAAGTAAGTATTTCTAATATATTTTGAAGTCTAATAGTCTTTAACGATTTATAATAGTCACTTAACTGTTATTTGCTATCGGTTCTTTTATTTAACAAGTTTCAACACAATAAAAAACTTACGAGATACGTAACCTCTAAACTATTTAAAATCCACCGTTTTAGTGAAATTGAAGTAGTGTTGTACCTCGGTCACTGTCGATCAGTTGTTCCATGGTCAGTGGCCTACTAATGGTCAGTGGATATTTCCTGGTCTTATGGAACATGACTTTGATGACTGCGCGTTGGGCTCTTTCCAGCTCAAGCAGATGAGTTGGAGCAGCTCCACCCCAAATAGGGCAGCAGTTCTTTTAGGTTTTAAGGTTTTCTTTTATTTTAATTTGAATAAAAGCACTACTTATAAAATTAAGCATAATAATTTATATTACGAGTAGCCATTATAAAATAAAACTTATTGATTTAAAAAATATTTTTATTTGACCTTCGAACATGGAGCACTCGAAGAAATGTGCTGTTGGTGATATGGGAGTTCGAGCATGTGTTTTTAGGATGAAATGGCCCCAAGAACAAATGACCCATCGGTTAAATGGCTCTTCGATGATTTGGCGTTTGTAGAAATGGGCTTCGCAAATATGTCTATCGATAATGAGTACGAAACCCGTGACGCTGACACGTTACGTCGAGATGTCGCCCATGTTGTCTTACGTAAGGCTAGCCTTCCGAAAAGCAATGTTAGCATCGAAGGGCGAGAGGCTCTGGTTGCGTTGCGAAACAATAAAGATGTGCTGGTACTTAAAGCCGATAAGGCCGCCGTAGTAATGGACAACAACTGATTACGCAGCAAAAACACAAACCTTACTTGTAGACACACATACTTATAATAGTGTTAAATATGATCTCACGTCAAGAGTAACGCGTAAAATATGTAATTTGATCAAGGAGCACGTAGAAGACTTCGCGAAGGACTAGTTCGAAAAATTGCTACGACCTAAGATCACACAAAGTTGCCCAAACTGACCAAACCCAATGTGCCACTGCGACCAATCGTAAGTCAGATTCACTCACCAACCTACGACCTAGCGAAACACATTGCTAAAGAACTGTCTCGAGACCCTGGAGTGTTCGAGGAGGGGGAAAATGTTCAGGAAGCTTACAAATATTTGAAATATATTTTATAATTTGCAACAAAAAAAAAGTCATTAAAATTGGGCTTTGTGGTTCAAATGACGAAGCATCTGAATTCCCTTCTTTTTGTATATCTTAATTAATTTCATCGAATAAACCTGTACAATTAAGTTTGAGTCTGATTTACCACACCTTCTCACCACGGCGTGATCAGCAGCCATTAGTGAGAAAAAACAACGTCTTTTGTCAAATATTCTCGCCATTTTGTGGACATAGAGACGGTTGGAACTATAGTCTATTCACGAAGCCGTGAGAAAAATGGTAAACAAAGAAAACAGTGGTTGTCAAACTTTTTTAGCCGATTAGGGCGAAAAATGTATTGTGTGTTTAATAGATAAAAATGTGAAAGTAAAGTAAGACTAAGTAGACATCTTCGACATGCCGTCTACATTTAGTTTAGTGTGAAAAGTAATAAAAAAGGTAATAAACAGATGAGTTGTTTATTATTAATAAGAAGAGTATAAATAAAACAATTTAGGTATAAAAAATAAACAACTATTTATTCGTCACCCTCAGAAGAAGAAGTGCTGTCAATTGTTGGCAGTTCATTTTCAAAATAAAACATATGTACTTTACGGCGTATCGCGCCCAAATCCATGTCGTCTAAGCTATGAATCAAAGATTGCCTGTATGTTGGTGGTGGCGGAGATTCGAGACGACCTGTTGTCGTCTTTTCTTGTACAAACCGGTATACAGAGGCTCGTGATATTCCCATAATTTCTGCAGTCTTGTCCATAATATCAGTTTTGTAGGGATACGAATCTTTGGGCCAAGTCTCTTCTACATGTTTGAACACATTAATAACTGTCTCCTTTTCCATAGAATGCATTGGAGTACGCTTGGAACATTTTTTCTTCGGTGAAGTAAACGTACAAGCACCGCTCGGACCAGGTTCACCCATTTCCACCAAAATTAACGTTCAGAGAAAAGAAACTTAACAATAACTGAATATAAAAACTTAACACAACTATAAAACTTAACAAAAACAATAACTTTAACAACGAATAATAAAGAATTAACGAAAACAATCCGGGAAGAAACTCTCACGTCAACAAGTTGATCACGAGTAAAAAATGGCGGGTGTAACCCGGCTAAATACAGAAACTATTAATTGTACTTTCATTACTTAGTATTACTGTTCACCTTTATTTAGTAGTACTACAAATGCATTCAAAGTTTGATATTCACAACATTTTTAGGTCTTTTATAAGGTCAATAATTATGAATATTAAAATTTTACTTAAAAAATATGATAAGTGTTAAGGTGAATATTAATTAAACGAATTAATTAATATTCAGCTTGTATTAAAAAATATCACCTAAAATATGCCGGTTTGTTCATAATTTTATCTAGCTTCTTACATAGTTAAAATATTTATTAAATTCGTAGTTCAATTATTGATAAAAAACTGACACCTAAAAGAACCTTTTTTATGGTTTGTTTACCTTTTTTCGCACGGCTTCGTGAACGGACTATAGATGAGTTTTTGGTAAGTTTTGATGTTGAGTCATTGCAATGCATATACTGTACTCACTAAAAGAGGATGCTTCTTTTTACATGACTGAGATACAAAAGTAACACCTGTGACAAAAACAATGGAAAAACATATTCTTAAAGACAATTTTTCTCAAATTGCAACTGCTAGGTACACTTACGCTGAACAGGCCACCAGGAACAGGATGTAAGAACAAAGAATGTCTATCACGTCCGTGCAGAAGACAAAGCATGGTAAGCCTTTGGTCTTCCCACTGACTGTTGCATATCAATTGTATTATCTGTACGATAGACTGTCTGTAGATGTTATCTATGGTCAATTAATATTGAAGTTTTTGCTTGTGCTTTTGCTGAGCAAAGCAAAAAGCACGTACAGCTAGTTAATTCCACTATTGAAATAGACCTAGCCAAGAAACATAGGTAACGCCAGAAAAAGAAAATATTTAAATGTGAGAGATGCAATCTTGAGCATGGTCCACGTGAATGCCTTTCAAGGGTCTAATGTTGAACCTCTTGGGAAGGTCAATCTCTAGAGCATGAACAAGAGCCGGGAGTGCTATGAGAAATTAATGGTGGGTAATTGCAATGCAATGTTATTGGGATTGGTAATGTTACAATGGTGGCACTCAGCTTGGCGGCCTCATCAGATGCTGTAATATTCTCAGCTCATCAGAAGATGTAACAGGTGGCGAGCCTATTGCCATTAACTGAGTTGCGTTTTTATCCTTAGATATGGCATTTTACTCGACCTATAACGGCTATAACATATGTCAAGTAGAATTGACAATAAGTAAGTTATATCTTATGTTAAACTTATTGAAAAATAAAGAACATTGAACATTTAAATACGTCTCTGCCAGTAGGTAACTGAAATGACTAGATCGACTAGTATTTACTATTCATTTCGTCTCCCATTAAACAACTAAATTGTTTCAGTTAGAAGTGGGTGCAAGTCAGTAGACCTGGATAGGCTTTTTAATGGCATTGAAAGATTTTTACAGACGCTCCTAGTGTTGCACACGTCCATAGGCTGCGGTAACCACTTCCCATCAAGTGGGCGACTGATACCTACCTATATGGTAAAAAGAAACTTACCCCTATTGAAGCTGCCATTTTGTCTGTGCAGTACTCTGCTACATCCCTGCCCAGCACTCCGAAGTAGAGTCCATAGAATAGAAGCATCAAGGCCACGTCCATCCACTGCTGAGGCTTATGTCCGAAGGCGAGGTTCAGCCCGCAGAACGTGAGCATCATCACGATGTAGCCCACCACGCCGAGCAGGCAGCTCACTTTGTATATTAGGTAGAACCATTTATACACCAACCTGTAATGTTATATGGAAGGGATGATACTTTGTGGATACTATGTGGATAACAAATGTCTGGCAGTGGCGGAGGGTGAGATGTGTGCCAGTGGTCTCACCACCATGGACGCCCAAGACCGTGCGAAAGGGTGAAAGAAAGCAATCAGGAAAATATTCCCTTCCTAAATAGCACTTCCACGCTAGCCCTTATGAGTTTTATAAAAAAAGTACAGTTGAAAAACATAAAAGGCCTATTAGTAACAGATTTTTTTTTATACCACTTAGGTGGCAGACAAGCAAACGACCCACCTGATGGAAAGTGGTTATTGTGGCAACACCAAGAGAGTCACACTTGCGCTGCCAACCCTGTAAGCATAAGATCTCCATTCTGCCGGCGCTTCCTTCTGCGAGCAAGTAAAGGTTGTGAAGGAGACGGCGGAGTCAGGGCGAAGGAGACACGCAAACCGGGCAGGCCGCGAGCGGCGGCGGTTCGGGCGTCGAAGGCCACAGAATGTCCTCCGTCCTCCATGAGCGCGGCCCTGGGGTGATGGGCGGGAGCCGCCTGTCACTCTAGCAGAAACAGGCCGCGGCGCCGGCACGCGGTGCGCGCCTCTCCATACCCGAAGAGGGCCGTCTCATAAAGAGACGGTCTTGAGTCGGCCGGGGTGTGATTATCTCACATCCGACAACCTGCGGCCCACGCAGTCGGCGTGTGATTTAGTCGGTTCAAGTCCGACATAACTACCCCCACCGGCAGGTTATACGTGGGGATTTTGCGCCCAGTTTAAAAAAAAAGATATCTATAATGATGACCCTCTTTCCCAAGATTTTGCCTTCAGCTTACCATTGGGCAATGTGAAATTTTATTGACGTGTCCTATATGTATAAAAAAAATAGAATAAAATTTACCTAGGTGTTGTCACAGACATGGGTCTGTTGGTAGATTTCCTTATAACTAGGGCTGTCAGCATGGTGAATATCGTCCAGATCGTGATAAACCTCCACCATTGGTTCCGGGCGCTCATGAGGACCGGTATTGACCACATGGCCACCATTGTGAAGAGCTAAGAACAATTAAAATTTACAAAAAAATAATAGCAAATATGGAGTTTTTTAAATAAGAAACGGGGAGTTTCGAAGAAGATTTCTTTACAGGTAATAACCACTATGTCGGAGGTCGCGGTTCAGATTACCATTTAGTGCAAATACATAATATGTAGACATGAATTTATTGAGCACACATTTTTTTAAACTACTTAGACGGCAGGCAAACACATGGCCCACCTAATGAGAAGTGTTCTGATACTAATGAGAAGTGGTTATCGTGGCCTATGGCCGTGTGCAAAACTACGAGTGTTTTGACCTTGTAATACTTGTATTGCCCTTTTTGAAGAACCCCATATTGTAATCGCTTCGGAAAACCACAGTAGAGAGATCATTCTACAGACTGAACATCAGTTGCATTGCATTAGTTTGGAGGTATTTTTTTTACATCCCTTAGGTGGCAGACTATCACACGGCCCACCTGATGAAAAATGGTTACCGTGGCCTAAAGAGGTGTGCAACACCAGGGGTGTCAACTTGCGCTGCCTTCTAATTCCTTCTTGAAGAACCCCATTTTGTAGTTGCTTGAGAAAATCACAACAAGAATTTATGTACATATTTAGCTATCTAAATTGTTTATCAGTATTCTAGCACCAATATCACCAGTTAGCTTAGTTACATCTTGACATGACGAGATGTAATATGTTCTAGAATATTAGTTTCTTGCTTATATGACATTATATATATAGCTTTATATATATATATAGGTTGATCGCGGAAATTGGCCGCCGCATCCACGACCAAGGCGGTGACTTCCGATCCGGCATCGTTCCTGAGGCAAAGGTTGGCTATTGCGATTCAGCGGGGCAACGCGGCCGACATCATGGGCACCTTTGCGCCGGGAACGACGCGGAGTGGGTTGTTTGACGCGACATGATCGCGAGTTTGTTTCGTGTATTTATGTTTTAATTATTTTGTATGTCATAAATAAATAGAATAAAATATAGCTACCTAATGAAAGTGGGGTAAAAAGAGGCGATAATATCAAAGAGGTTCTGGAGCAGGCTTTACTCTCAGGTATGGGAGGTCCTAGAAAAGCTGACATACCAATTAAAACAATAAACAGATCTCAAACTCCAAAGTGCATGGTTGGGACACAACTGGTACTTGCAATAACGAGGTGGTTAAGAAGTGGAAAGCTCACCGCATAGGACCTGTAGTGTCGCTTCTTCCACTCCATGACGACTACTTGCGCCACGATGAGCGTGACTATCAGTATCAACACCATAGTTGTGTGCATGGACTCATGGCCGCGGTGCAGCTCGTGCAGTTTCTGATGGTCATACCTGTAACATGTTGCAATACAACATTATTTATTTGACCCCACACCACTATCAGTGTTTTTATTTTTTACAACTAATAAACAAAAGATTTGAAATGCATATGGCAAGTCACACTCACTGTTCAGTAAACAGCCAGAGGTTTAAGTTACCTATTTATTTATTATATACTTTATTGTCACCATTATAAATTTCATTACAAACTCTAAAGCAAGGAATCAGTACAATGTGCAGTCTTATCGCTTTAGGCGATTTCTGTCAGGCACCTAAGCGCATTTGCCCTAAGAATAGGTGACCACTTAGTGCTATTTCATCTGAGCTTCAGTGGGCATGTTAAAAGTTCATCCTGGTTGTTAGGTAAAGGTGATAGTCTGTATGGGCAACCATTACAATTCTATGAGAGGTTGGCCGCTAACCAAAACTCAGGCTAAAAAGTCAGCTGTGAGGTAGTCACTCCCATTATATTTAAACTATTGTGGTGTGAATTCATAATTATACAATGGTTTTAAGTTCAATATTAAGTTCCATGATTTAATCGAGAAAAGTTCTGAACCATTGTATAATTATGTGCTCCCATTATAGCTGAAAAAATTAAACAACAATCATGATTAAGAGGAATACAGACTGTGGTGAAAACCTTGCATGCAACTGGGTCTAATGAAAAGATTTATTTATTTATTTGAAGCCTTAACTGTCCATCACTTTTTTGAGCTATGTGTCGCCTAGTCATAGCCAGTCATCAAGTCTATTCTTGAATCCATTTATTGTGGTTGCAGCAATAACGTTATAGTTATAGATGATAGCTTCTAACAATAATTGGTTTAATATTTGGTAATACAAAAATATCAAAATTCAACCAAATTCCCAGTTACAACTCAAGAATCAAGAATCAAAGAATCAATTTAATTTATTCACTTTAGGCACATAAAAAGCACATATGAACGTCAAAATTTTACAATTAGGTATGTAAATATTATAAAAATATTAAATAATGTAAAAATAAACCATTGTAAAATGATTCTTTCGCTACTTCAGTCGGTTAGTTCTACTACCTTACCACTACTTACCATAGATACATACCTAACTTACCATAGAAGATACCAGCAAGAAACTTAGCGAACTATATTAGAACTAGATTATTTTCTTTTTTAAATTTACTTTAGTTTACAATTTATTTTGAGTGAGCAAGCAAGAGACTTATGTTGAATACGCATTTACATCATCAAGATACTCATCTACTTTATAGTAACCTTTACTCATTAAAGTTCTTTTCACTTCTATTTTAAATTAATTTATTGGCATGTTAATCAAATCCAGAGGAATTTTATTAAATAATTTTATACAGCTGCTGACAAATAACTGGTTATGCGTAACCCATACTCCATAGTGAAAGCTTAGCATGCAACTGGGATTAACACTAGGATGAAGAATAATCTTTAGAACTACATGTGCAATTTGTAAATTCTTTTTGCATTTGATAGAACAGTTTTTGGGGAGGCATAGAATATTATCACATCAGTCTGTAACACTAAAGGAGTCCAGCTGAGCAACACACAGTAAACAGGTGAGTACAATAAATAAGTTACACAACATAATATTACATCAAGCCAACCCCACACTAAGTCCTATTGATCTTAAGGTAATAAAACAGAAGAACAAAACAATGGTACAGGTAATGAAACAGTAATAGCATTGTTATCAAAATCTAATAAGATATAGGATTATAAAACAATATATCAAGATTTTTCTGACATATTATTTATTTATTACATGTATATATTTGGTGTGATTGCAAAATTAAAACTGCAAAATGATAGAAAGCAATGCGTGTCCCTGATTTTTAAAATTTTATATTATATAAATAAATGAAATTAATATTTCTCAAGCGTCCCTGTGGAAACCTAGACGTGTCATACTCTTACTCTTATCACAAGTACTTGTGCCGCGTTAATCAAATTGAAAACGAGATAAATATATGAAATCTTACCTTAATTTTTCCTCTGACGTTAATTCCTCGTAAGTCTACACAGAAAATGTAAAAATATTATTATTAAAAGAAGGAAAATTACTGATAAAACCTTCTTGGACGAATTTAAATAGATTTACCTTGTTAGGATCAACTGGTTTGTGGAGTTCCATTTTTCTTATATGAGATTAAACTATATTTACATTTGCTATAAATAATATAACACTGATTGAATCATATGTGTGCTAATTCAATTAAATATTTAAATTAAACCCTAAAATTGAATTGCTGTTCTACCACGAACACTGATGCCGGAAGATCATTCCGTTCTTAGACCGTTCTCGTTAAATAACATAAAATTTACTCATATTTATTGGTTATCTCTGTTTACCTTGCTCCAAAATATATGTATATCTCTTTCCACATGCTTGAAATGTCATAATATTCCGAAAGTGGAAAAATTATTTAGTTTATAATCTGTATGCCGTCAATTTGACAATTTAACAGGGCTGCCAGTTGCCAATTTCAAAATTCAAACGATAGAGTTTCGCCAGCGAAAGATGGTTCAAAAAAACCGCGACAAATTTGTAAATCTATGCGTTGCAACAGATCGTTTATGATATTGATATAGGTCTACCAGAATCTCATGACACGATTTTAAAAATAGAATTATGATTTTTATATGGAAACGTTAATGTCATCATAATCAAAGTCGACGAGCACATAGTGGTCCCGCTTTTTAGAATACATTAGACGCACATGCGCACATGTCTGACAGGGATGCAAAGTCCACACAAAATTGAATGAAATTCTAAGCATTTAGTATGCTAATTAAGCAAAATCGAAAAGGAAAAGATCATGGGTTCGAGTCCCACCTGTACCGTTTAAATTTTTATATCTTAATCTTCTTCTTATCTATCTATCTTAATCTTCTTCTTATTATTATTTTATTTAAATAGCTCCTTGCATCGGTTATCTATCTTAATCGAATTCCATACGAAATTGCCAAAATTGATAATAATAATATATCGTTATGTCAAATATTGCGCTTGTGACGTCGTGATTTAGGGATAGGCATAGATTATTATATATAGTAGAGGTGATGGGAACGCATCTTGCTAGCGGGTATAGGTGATGATGTATGATGTGTAAAGATTCTATTTATGGAGCATTTTTGGGTGTCTCGAGAAATTGAATTTTCAAAATCAAATATCTTTAGTAGTACTTTTAATAGTAAAGTCTAAGTATATCTACTGCTATGTATAAAAAACAAATTAAAAAAAAGTATCACGATGATGTAAACCAATTTCCCCAGTATGGCAATTAACTAATTTTGTAGTCGGGATGGAGCCAATAAGGAGCCAGGTGTAGTTGTCACATTCCTTTTAATAACGAATTTTACAATTAAGCAACAAATAAACTTAATTATTAAGACAATTATCGTAAATCGTGTATTACTCTTGGCGTTCGTTTCTCCGACTCCCCGAGCCGGTCGCGCGGGCCTGTGATTGGCTAGCGCTATGGGCGCGTTCGTAAATTAGTAGACGGAGAATAACGTCTCGGCGCCCTACCGCGTGTATTACGGAGAGGGAGTTTAGGATTATCCGCTACATACTCCCCCTCGGGTTCGATAAAGCGTCCTCGCTCAAGAACCCGTTCGTTTGAGATAGAAACAGGCTCTGGAACCCGTTCAGGTGAAATGGAAACAGGCTTAATCTGACGAGGGCGGCCTCGGTTACGTTTGGGCATGACCGGTAGAGAAACCTCGTTCCTTTTAACAAATGACGTAAGTTGTGACGCGTGAAATTTACCTATGATGTCGTTAGGATTATCAAGTTTAGAAAGAATGTAAGTAGTAGGACTCGCTACCTTAATTATTGTATAAGGACCATCTCTTTTTGGTACAAATTTAGCTGAAATCCCTTTTGCAGCGTTACTTAATACGTGCGATTTAACTAACACTTGGTCATTGACATGAAACTCTTCAATTTTACGATTTTTATCCGCGTATTCTTTACGTCTATCCTGTTCCTTCTCTACTCTATCTCGAATTGAAATTAAAGAATTCAAGAAACTCTTTAAATAAGGAGTAATCTGGGGTACAAAATTATCTTTCTCTAGGACTGTCCTGATGTCAAGATTGACTTCGATAGGTGAACGGAGATCCCTAGCAAAGGTGAGAAATGCGGGCGAGACACCAGTTGTATTACACATAGCTGAGTTCATAGCGAAACGAACCGACGGTAGGTGTTTGGGCCATGAGTTATGCTTGGTGTCAACTATCTGAGCCAGCTGTACCTTAAGGTCTCTATTTTTACGTTCAGCCGGATTTGCTCCCGGATGGTATAAGGGTAACAGATCCTGTTGAATCCCCAGGATAAACATGCATTGTTGCATAACAGATGAGACGAACTGTACTCCATTATCGGAGACGACACGACGCGGTAGGCCATACCTGAGGAAATATTCCTCTATCAGTGTTCGGGCACAGACTTCTGCCGTGGCGTCAACAAGAGCAAAGAGCTCGACCCACCGAGTAGCTGTGTCCTCAACCAACAATATGTATTTCTCCCCCTTTTCTCCAGATGGGAGCGGGCCAAATAAGTCAACTGCTATAACCTCACCTCTTTGTTGCAAAACTGGTGTTTGCAAGAGGCCTGATGGCTTTACATTTGACGACTTATACCGCTGGCATGTAGGGCAAGACTTAATAAAATCAGCCACAAGACGTCTCATACCAGTGAAAAAAAACCGTTGTGAAAGTCTATGTAACGTTCTATCGATGCCTTGATGACCAGCAATAGGAGTGTCATGGCATTCCTGCAGGACATCGAGTCTTAAACTCACAGGAAGTACGAGCTGTGGTTCTTCAACATCGACGTCAGGATTATACCTATAAAGAACTCCTTGTTGCATGAAGTAACCTCGCTCAGACCAGCGTTTGTCTTCAAGAGCATCATTACTTTCAAGACTACTAATAATTTTCCTCAGTTCCGAGTCATCTAACTGAGCTTGGCGAAGATCAGCAGGACTTCTCGAAGGTAAGTCTACAATGACTGAGCAAATCCCGCACTGATCCTTACTATCTTCTTCGCAGGTAGGACGACTCAAAGTGTCAGCGACAACATTGGCTTTACCAGGAGTGTATTCAAAGCGAATATTAAACTCTTGCAACTTTAAAGCCCATCGCACGAGTCTACCTGAAGGCGATTTTAAACTTAATAACCACTTAAGAGGTTGATGGTCACTACTAACAACAATTTCACGACCCTCAATGTAACCTCTGAAGCGTTCAACAGACCAGACTACTGCTAGAGCTTCTCTTTCAGTAGTACTGTAATTGCGTTCGGCGGGGTTAAGGAGACGGCTCGCATACTCGATTGGCCGTTCATTGTTTCCTTCGCCCTGCAGCAAGACGGCACCTAAGGCGTAATTGCTAGCATCCGTACGTAATACAAATGGTTTGCTGTAATCAGCTTGGATTAAAATGGGAGCAGACGTTAAACTCTTTTTGAGCTCTTGAAACGACTGTTTCTGCTCATTACCCCATTTCCAAGGTTGATTCTTTTTCAGAAGACGTGTTAGTGGTTCAGCAACTTTCGAAAAATTCAAAATGAACTTTCGGAACCACGAGCACGTTTGAAGAAAAGTTTTGAGATGGCGTACCGAACTTGGTTCTTTCATATCCACGATAGCACGTACTTTACCAGGATCAGGGAGGATCCCTTTCTGTGTGATGACGTGGCCAAGATATTTAACCTCTTTGCGTGCGAAAACACATTTTTCGCGGTTGGCGCGAAGATTGAATAGGCGTAGTCTATCAAAAACTATACGTAAATCTGCGATATGCTGGTCGAATCCATCTGATATAATTAGCAGGTCATCTTGGTATGCTAAAATGTTTATGTTTTTCAGTGATGTACCGGAGCGCAACCTGTCTATTAGCCTAGCAAACGTCATTGGCGAATTTTTAAGACCAAAAGGCATGCGTTTAAAACGAAACGTTCCTAAATGTGTCTGAAAGGCCGTTTTATCCCTATCACACTCGCGTACGCTTACATTCCAAAACCCACTTCTCATATCTAACGTAGTCATGATGCAATTGCGTTTTGTTGACTGTACAAGTTCGTCAATAAGCGGCATTGGGTACGCGTCAGACTTAGTAATTGCGTTAAGCTTACGATAGTCGACACAAAAACGTACCTGACCATTTTTTTTTGGAACTAATAACGCCGGAGCGGCCCATGCCGACTCGCATTCCTCTATGATATCCTCGGCTAACATCTTTTCTATTTCAGTCTGCATAACAGCCTTTTTCGCGGGCGTTAACCTATACGGAGGTACCGCGATAGGAGCGTGGTCACCGGTATCTATTACATGTTCCGCGAAACTAGTTGGTTCACCTGTCAACTTAAAAATGTCCTCATTTTCCGTGAGAACTTGAGCAAGAACCTCGCGTTGTTGATCGGTAAGACCTGATGCTTCATCATCCCTAAATATGCTGTTAACATAGACATGTTCATAAAATAAATCTTTTTCGAAAAGAAGATCAAACTTTTTATCATTATCGTTAAAGTACCATTTAGCGTTACCAAAATCCACACTGATATCAAAATTTATCAAAAAATCTATACCTAACAAAGTATGATTACTATCCGCGTCTGGAAAAATTAAAAAACTTATGAGCCTGGTTCTACCTTCAAGACATACATACACTTCCGTAGTAAGTACATTCATTAATCTAGTAACACCATCAGCTAAGCTTACATTTTTCACACAAGACAACATACGATGATTTCTCATTTTAAAAAGATTGTACAATGTATAGCCAGCCACACAACATTTGGCTGCTGAATCAATCATTGCTGTACCATTCTCACCTAAAATATTAATTTTTATTACTGGACGTAGAGAAGATTTATTTTCACAATTAACTTTAAAAAAACTTTGAGATTCATTAGCAAAACATGTTTGAGAATCATTAGCAAAACATGTTTGAGCACCATTTACCAAATATGTTTGAGCACCACTGACTTTCCCATGAAACTGTTTAGAGCTACTTGACATTTCCAATAAAGATTGTGAGCCACCAACTTTGTCAGATAATGGTACAGCAATATTGGTGTGCGGCCTAAAATCATTATTAACATGAGATTTTGATCCGACAAAATTACCAGAAACACATTGAAAACCATTTGACAACATAAAGCGGGGATTACAATTGTTACAAATACAAGTTGAAGTCTCAGTCTTTGAACTAAGGGAATAAAATGCAGTGTGCTCACCATATGAGCTTAATTTAGGGTTACAATTAGGACATTTAGATTTTATAACATTTTCTGTACCGCAACCATAACATTTAATATCTTTGTACTTTGAAGTATCACTATCACTAGACTTATTATCATTAGATTTATTAATATTAAGCTTTTCACACTTGTCTTTAGTGTGACCACTACGCTTGCAATACACACAGAACAACCTGGGTTTCCCACGTCTTGCATCTTGACCATCAACAGCTGTGCCAGTGGAATACGCAGGTGCTGCAGAGGCACGCGCGGGGACTGCAGTGGCATGCATAGGGTTAGAAGCGGGGCGCGCAGATTCCGAAGTCGTCGCGACTGATGTGTTGCAGCTCTCGGACTTGTGGTTTTCCTTTAACGAGTCCTCAATAGCGCGAGCTTTAATTAATAATTCGTCGAATGTACTGATAGCTGATCTATCTAATCTTTTCTTAATGCGGCGATCTAATAACCCATATACCATGTCCAACTCCACTCGTTCACACAGATCACCATGCGGAAGCTTTGCTAATAAAGCTCGAATTTTCGCAATAAAAAGATCTGTATTCTGCTGACCTTGAGTGGTTGCAAATATTTCGGAGTAAATCCTGAATGGCGGACGACGCTCGCCGAAGGCACTGCGCAATCTGTTTAGGGCCTCTTCCCAAGTTTTCGTTGAGTTTTTGACGCCTTGCCACCATGTTCCCGCCGATGAACCCAGTAACATAGAAAGTCCTAACATGGCGTTCTCGTCGCTTATGTTTAGGCACGCCTTGTATACTGAGATGGCATCAATAAAATTGTCAACAGACTCACCAGTATTTCCGTTGAAACGCGATGCACATTTCGCAAAATTATTTTTCATAATGGCGGAGACATTAACCTCGTTTGGTGTGGACGAACGTACCTCTCTCATTATTTGAGAATATAACTCAGCTTGAGACTGCTGCATACTCGTAATAAGCGTTGTAAGTGCTTCTTGTGTAAACACAACGTTATTATTTGTTGAGTTATTGCTATTTCCCTCCTGTACAGAACTATTTTGATCTAGCGATTGTCGTTTGCGCGGCATCTTGTTGGACCAACTTTATGCTCCTTATATACACGTTGGGCGTCAGTTGTAGTCGGGATGGAGCCAATAAGGAGCCAGGTGTAGTTGTCACATTCCTTTTAATAACGAATTTTACAATTAAGCAACAAATAAACTTAATTATTAAGACAATTATCGTAAATCGTGTATTACTCTTGGCGTTCGTTTCTCCGACTCCCCGAGCCGGTCGCGCGGGCCTGTGATTGGCTAGCGCTATGGGCGCGTTCGTAAATTAGTAGACGGAGAATAACGTCTCGGCGCCCTACCGCGTGTATTACGGAGAGGGAGTTTAGGATTATCCGCTACAATTTTTATTTTCCAATTTGCCATGAGATTCTGGTAAACCTATACCATATTTTTTTGTTTTAGGTATGCATAAAAACCAGTATATTTGTTTGTAGGACTTTTTGTACAAAATCCTTTTAAAAAATTAAAGAAAAGGAACATGTGGTTATGCAGAATAACGCTAGCAGATTTGTGTTACCGAAAAAACTTAACGTGTTTGTACTTTACAAAACCAAAAGTTTTTTAAGATATTCAATAGTAATTAGGACCTTTTAATTCAACTTTTCCAGATTCAATACCCCATATTTAAAAAAAATATCATTGGCCAATGGGGATTGACCAAAAAAATTAATCCTATTTTTTTATTTTAGAATTTGAAAATATAGAGCAATCTAAGAAAGTAATTTGAATATTTCCGTTATATTCATCGTATCTTTTTTAAAATTAAATATTAAAAAATGTAAATAGTTCAATTGCGATGACGTCATCAATGGCGTGAGATCGGTGTGCCTTTGCCTTAATTATTAGTCAAAAAAATGTCTCAACGCTGTCAGCTGTCAATAACGTCACGTCAACAATCATTGTGATTTGCGCGCCATATCATACTTGCACCATACATAATCTCAGATTGTCTCAGATTAATCTCAATAATCTCATTCGTTTCATTACGCGAGTGTAAACTTTCGATCATAAAACTTCAAAAAAATTACACAAAGTTTAAGCTACTATATAACTAAATAATCGCCATGAATGATATTTTTGTTAAAGCAGACTCACGGAATCTTCCGAAAGTTGACAATATAATGATATTAGAATATGTGGCTGCAAGTAGCCAACATTACTTGGCTGAAATAAGAGGAGCCAAGATTTTAATGTAAGTTTAATCCTTACTTTAATATCTACCCATACTTATCTATTAACTTGTTTGATAAGAAAATGATATTATACTTTAATGACAAATGTTTTCTTAATGTTTTAGGTCATCTCGTGATTCTTATATTAATACCGCTGTGGGGTATGCCAAAGTGAATCGAACTGGAAACGATTGTATAGTTAATGCCAAAATAGTTCCTGAGCATAGAATTAGCAAAAAATTGTATACAGTGACATTCAAAATTGACGAACGAAATAATACCATTACTCATTCTGCCTGTGAAGACTGTGCAGCATCAGCAGGTATATATATAAGACCTAAAAAAGGCAGGTCACCGTTGCCAATAACTTGTAGTGATCCAATTTCTGTCTTTACAGGTGGTTGTAAACATTCACTCTTACTTCTTTTTTGGCTGGCAAAGAAAAGTTCAGAACCTTCATCAACTGCAGTTGAATGTTATTGGATCAAACCAACCCTTTCAAGTGCTAATACAGAACCAGTTCTTAGTAAAGAAATATTCCCTAAAGCAAAAATTCCAAAGCTGATGCCTAAATGTAGCATGAAATTAAGTGAATTTCAAGAAGAGTGTGGCAGGAGACAGTTAAGTAATTCGCTAATCTTGAAATTTGTGGATGGATACAAATCAAACTCGATGAATATCTTTGACATCATGTTAGCGTTTATTGATGAAGAAGCTGTACACAGTTTCTCAAATTTCACTAAATATTTAGGTAAAATTATTAACGACACCACTATTAAAGAAATAGGTTCAAAAACTGTTGACCAAGCTGAAAGCAAATATTGGCACAGTATACGTCAGGGAAGATTGACAGCTTCGAAACTACATGAAGCGGCACATTGCAGTACAGACGGAGCTTTAGTGGAACAAATATTAGGTGGATATAAGGTTCCTGAAACTAAAGCCATACAACGTGGAAAGAGATTAGAAACCAGAGTACTCCAAACATTAGAAGGCAAACTGAACCTTAAAATAAGAAAATCTGGGTTTATTCTCATAAATGGGATTTTGGGAGCATCGCCTGATGGTGTAAGTGATGATTTTGTAGTAGAAGTGAAGTGTCCAGCCTCGGAAAGGGCTGTTAAAACATATATTAAGAATGATGAAATTGCTGAGAAGTTCAAGACACAAATAATGTGCCAAATGTTGGCTTGCAAGAAAAAGAAGGGTATATTCTGTGTGGCAGACCCATTATTTGAAACAACTAAAAATATTCATGTCATTTGGGTGGATTATGATAATGCTTATATTAAGACCATGATAAAGCAAGCAGAACATTTTTGGAGCATATATATATTTCCAAAATTACTAACAAGTGCTAAAAAATAATAAAACACTGATATATTTTAATAACTTTTTATTATTTCCCCTTGTAAGTTAATCAGTCCACAAACAATTAATACAATTTCATCTAAATAGGGTACATATTTATAGTTCACAACCGAGTGTGGTTTCAGTAGAGCATATTCCCGTACTCGTCTGATTACTCTCTCTACATGGACTCGTAAACTTGCTATTACTTTACTCTGCAGCGCTTCAGAAGCAGTTTGCTTTGTACCTGAATATACACTTGGTGGCCTTAAAAGTTTAATACCATGTGTACTTAATAGACATTCTATTTCTTTAAATCCTCTGTCTGCTAAAATAACTGTATTCGGATTTAAAACTTTTAGCAAATCACTTTTTTCAACTATTGCTTTATCTGATATTCTTCCTCCATAACCCTTAGAAACAAAGCTTACAAAGCCATTAGGAGTACACCCTATTAAATATTTGACTGTATTACAGTTTTTGTACTGAGACCATGTCTGAGCTTGCTTTACAGGATTGGATGGCTTGGAAATTTGTATCTCAAAGCAATCAATGATCATCTGCACATCTGAATACCTAATTTTAAATACTAATGGTAAATTTTCTTTTATTTGTTTAGATTGTGGACAAAACACAAAATTTTGAAAATAATTGCCTAATACTTCAATCCCTGTTAATATCATTGATGATAACTTTGATCTGGAAATATTAAATTGATCACTTATTCTCTCTAGCGAGTCATTTTGCTTAATTTTGAGTAAGGTTATAATAAGGTGAAGCGAGTCAATGGGTGTTGTATTTTTCTCAACAATATAATCTATAAGCCATAAATATTGTTTAGGTAATCCTAAATACATCTTGGGCTTGTTTAAAACTATATCTAATATGATATTTCGGCTTTGTGATACATTTTGACCAGATGCACATACAGTGCATTCCTTTGTTTCTGATGTACAACCAAATAAAGAAGGGGTAGCTGCTGAAGATGTTTCTTGTGAAGACTGCATATCAACTGTAGTAATATTAGTAGCAATTTTTCTACTTTTATAGTTTGTGCTTTTGTCTACCATCTTTATTTCACACTGGGTTGCAGCATTTATCTAAAAAATAAATCAATAAGTTTACTAGGGTAGTGACAGTAGAAACTTACACCTAACCAAATAAAACATCAGTTTAAGAACAGCAAAATATTCCTGGAATGATTCACAATGACTAATGTATTACATTACATTCAGGTATACATATTAAAAAGTACCTTTATTGGTAAAGTTGAACATGTAGATGTACTGGGCATCATTGCATCGGATGTACTAGACATTGCATCAGACATACTGGGCATCATTGCATTAGATGTACTTGGCACAATAACCTCTTCATATTTTCTTTTTAATGGCCTGCTAGGACTTGTATGTTGTAATAGTAACTTATTTAATTCTGACAAACTTTCACTTGCATCCTGAGCAATATTACGTAGTGAAGCTGAACGTTTCAGTTTAGGTTCTTGATTCATTAACTTGCACTGGTAATAATTAATCAAATCCTCAGTGGGCTACAATAAAACAAATTATTAAGTATGTTAGTGGCAGGTCATGAGAGCTTAGATAAGTAGTAATAATCAAATCCAACAATCGTAATTAAAGTCAGCTGAACAATAAACACCAATACAGATAAAAGAAACTCAAAACCATTACCTCCAAATGATCTTCGCAACAATACATTGTGTACACCTTAAAATATTCCGCCTTTACTTGACGACACCACTTTTCTCGCAAGTCTTCTCGAACACGAACAAACATTTTGTTGGGACTATTGTTCGTGTCATTATTGCAAGTAGGAACAAAGCATTTCCTATAATATTCCATTGAAAAGCCGTTTTGATATTATTTAATTACGATAAACAACGTATCAAAAAATATTAAGAATTGATGAGGTTATGTTGTTTATTTACTATCGTATGTCAAATTAAATGTCATATCAGCCTTTTTAACGTTCGTGGCCTAGACGAAGGCATCGATACCGTAATATCTATGATATCATTTGAAGGTTAAATAAAAGTCATCTACATTTCACCTAAAATCTAAATAAACCTTGATTATTTTCTAATTCTAAATCATAGGTGGTGATCAGTAACCCTATTCCTCGAAACGGTTTTTGTTTTATAACAATTTAAAAAAAATGAGCAATCCCCATTACAATAAAATGTTGAATAATTATTTAAAATCAATAATTTATTAATCAATTCACTTTGAGAATTATCCGCAAATAATACCATTTATTGAGTATCGAGAATATTTCGAATACTATAAAATACTAACTGACGGGAAATAACTGTTGCCATATGAAAATTCAGAAAAATTAATTTGTTCATCTTTCATTGGCCACTAAATGGTCTTTGAAAGATGTACAAATATTTTTATGTAAATTTCTTCATCTTCTTCTCCTTTATGATGAATTAGCCATTGCCAATGTAAAGTAAATGTCTATAAAATTATAAATAGTTTTCACTTGTTTGTATTTATGAATACGAACATGTCATTTCTTTTCGGGCACACAAGTCTCTATCACAGCGCTACTTAAATAGTACATTATATCACTAGTCCTATGCAGGCATGTTATTATGCGTACGTAAAAAGAAAATAAAAAATCATAGTATCAACTTCTTTATTTCAGTGTATTTTCAAATTTGCCGCCGTTTCCTCCTCAACACTATAAACCTTTTGGCGTCTTTCAAAATCAACTGTTTGTACCTATGGAAAATAAATTTTGTTTATTGACACTTGTACTTTCACACGTTATTTCGATCAGTGTATAAAAACTAAGTTGTTGGCGGAATCGTTGGAATCGCCATAGAATAAAAAAAGTCATCTTTCTTTGGACAAACCATTTCCCTCTTATATACTCTTTGAACCATTTCAATCGTTTTCCAAAAACTGTTCAGCCTTTTTCAAACTTAAATAATAAATGTTAGTAGGGGAAGTGGGATGATAGTATCATATACCTCGGGACTCGTATCACCAATGCTCATGAAACAAACTTACCTATGAAATACCCATCGGTCATTGACTGCCAAAAATCAGGTGATTACTGCAAACCTTTTTTCTATTGTCTAACTAAGTTGAAACCATACAGCTGCTGGACATTATCGATATGGTACTGTTAGTATTGGCATTGATGTCACGTATTTTAGATAATTGGCTCACCCAATACTTGAGATTTTTTTTTACCTACACATATTTTCTATATTTTTATTTATTTTTACCTACACATTTGAGGAGGTAGGACACGGCGGTATTTCCGCCCAATTGAGCAGTCCGACTAGGGAAGTACCTCCACCCTACAGAATACCGCGGTTATAATAACTTCGTGTTGTGTTCCTGGCGGTGAGTAGGCTAGCCAGAGCTCACTGGAGAGTTTTTGTGCTGTCAGTGGGATGACCAAAGGTTTGTCCTCTACACTGACGGCACAAAATCTCCTAAGAACACAGGGTCGGCAGCACGGATGTGACTCCACTGGTGTTACACACGTTCGTAGGTCATGGTATCACTGTAACCTTGAATAGTCATAAGGACCACAAGAATAAATAAAATATTATAAAACGACTATTGTTTGGAAATAAACAATAGTCGTTATATACTTAATCTTTTAGGGCTACAATTAGTCTCGGGGTGAGTTTTAAGATGCGAAGATGTCAGTGCACTTAATTTATAATTTAAGTATATATATATTTTTTAATTTATAATTTATTTATTCACAATATAAGTACAGGTGCAAAGCAATATGACATAAAATATTATATTATGAGTTGTACAGAGGCATAAAAACAATTTGTTCGAATTTCACCAATGGCACCAGCCGCAACCAGGCCGATCCGAGCAGGACCCTCCCGCTCCTCGCAATCGAATTCTTTGTATATATATATATGTACTATAATTCAGCCAGGGCGACCCGAGTGCTGCACCCCACCGGTGAAACTCGCTCATATTAAGGACACACCAACCCCAAACTGAGACATACCTACTCGTATCTTGGGAGTTGGTGGCTCACCGTTCTAAAAGTCATTTGTGTAGATATTATTATCAGGCAGGCTAGCCACTTATCTGAAGAAGGAGATGGCGAAGGGCGCTCCCGTAAAATCTATGGTCCGGTCCTCGGCGTTGCGCTTCGCCTTCGGCTAAGACTGGTGATCGGCCTCCCTTCTTCCCTCTCGATCGTAAGGCCGACGACTTAACCACTTAGTTACCGACGCGGCGACGTGACGCTTCAAACTATGAACGAGAACTTTAACCAGTCACATGTCATGAACCATCCATCCATCTTCCACTACTCGGCACCAGGGTTCGCTTCAGACGCACGCAAACTGTCTTACACACCTAGTTCCCCCAGTCCGATAAAACCTTTAATTAATTCCGACCTCGAATCTATCAGATGTCGTAGCATCGTGCATAATAATATAGAATGCTACAATACCAAGGAATCACACTTTCCGAGAGTTCATTTTGTTACACTTTATTTAGGAAGGTAAGTGACAACTAGATAATAAGAAAAAAAACTTTTATACACCATTATATTTTTTGTATAACTTATCAATATCTTTAATCAGTGGCTTATTCAGGAGTGTAGCAATGTCCTTAGCGAAGACGAAGTCTATGTGGTTGAACTTGGGGCAGTCGCACGCCGGTCGAACGTCTTCTAACGCACCATTAGAACGTAATGTCTCAGCTAACCGTAGTATTTGCTGCAAGAGAGAATAACATTGGGAGAATCGACTTTGAATACATTATACCCATAAAAGCATTTCTAGTAGCGCGACGGACACATTCATCAGCGTTGTTTCAGGTCACATTCGAAGCTTGCAACCTCGGAGCCTATATCTTTTCACCTACCTCTACCTCTGATGACTATCATTTGAATTCTCAACCCCAAGAAAAAGCTTGCCCTAGAACGTCGTCCGTCAATCAGAAGGTGTGACGGACACTGCTGAAAAATTTATTTAATTTTAAACGCATTTTAATTGTTCTTTGCTATAAATTGTATCATAGTTATTTTAGTTTTATTGTATTTAATATTTATAAATTATTTCTTGATATGATTGTAAAATTAATAAAAATGACATATTATATACATTTGCAAAAAAAAGTAAGTTTTTATAACTAGGTTATATTGAGTGAAAAACAAATCTCAAAACACCTTACATATTTCTCAGTTATCTGGTCATTATCACCATATATTAATAAAACTGGTGTTCTGACGTTGGTGAGATTGTATGGCTTCACTGGGCCCGCCAGTCCACCGCTGTACTTTGTGAATACACCTGGAAACATTACCTACTATTATTATCGCTATGCGATTCGCTTCTTAATGGTATTTTTTTAGGCTCTTGTGTGAAGAAAATTATCAATCAAGTCACTATTTTAATGACGTATTCGGTCTGTCCGTTGCACGTGGTAGACCGCAGAGATATGTTGACCTAAACTTGAACTTTAGATGGATGGATGCAGGTTACTTGTTACTCAATCATGACAGAACAAATGAAGCTGTGTAAAATTTAGCACATAGGGTAGTACTTACTTTTATCTTGGGATTATTATAATGTAGGTCACTGGAACAAGACCAGTATTTCACACAGACACAGCTTTTTTATCAATAGGAATGATATAGGTAGAACGTACCGGTAATAGCGATTTTTCCAAAATGCTCCAAGTGTCGCAACGTCGCAGCCTGTATTCTATTCAAATATACTGGTATCACGTCCTGAAACAGTAATCTTATATTTAGGTTCCTTCACAGATGACCTTCCAGCTCAGAAGAGCAAACTTTGAACCCAAAAGGAAAATTGCTATGCGGATAATGATGACATAATACTTGAGTAAACTCACCCAGTCGTTCTGAGCAGCATCCTCGCCGACGAACGCGGACATGATATTCATGCACCTATCCAACTCTGGTTCCTTAAAGTTGCACACTCCAGCTATGAAGGCCTGTGGCACCCAGGGTTCGATCACCACTATGCCTTGGGCCCGCAGGATATTCTGAGAAATGTTGACGGCTTAAATTAATTGTTAAAGCGTATATATATATATATATTATATTATATTTATAATTGATTGTACACATGAATAACATTTGTACAAAAATATGAGAGCGAGCTGTAATAGCGGCGGTAAGACCCATCATGGGGGAGTGGATAGAGAGGCCACACGGCATCCTCTCGTACCGTCTGACGCAGATGATCACCGAGCACGGTGCTTTGGAAAGTATCTGCGTCGGATGGAGAAAGAGCCAACGTCCGAGTGCCATCACTGCGACGCGAGTGACGACTCGGGGCCGCACACGCTCACCGAGTGTCCGGCGTGGGAGACACCGAGACGGGAGCTTGTGGCGGCCCTGGGAGTGAGGGTTCACACGCTCTCCACCTTGCTCGCGGCGATGGTCCGCTGCGCGGATACGTGGGCGGCCAGCGCCTCCTTTTGCGAGCAAGTAATGGTCGTGAAGGAGGAGGCGGGACGGGAGCGGCAGCGGGAACGACGAAGGATCGCAAGCCAAGCTGCCCGCGTACGAAGGCAACTCGGGCGTCAGAGGTTGATGAACGACCTCCGCCCCCCATAAGCGAAGGCCTGGGGGTGACTGGTGGAGCCGCCTGTCACCCTGGCAGAAGCAGGCCGAGGCGGCGGCGCGCCTGGCGCGCCTCCCCGTTTCCGGGGACGAGTTGGGGACTCTGTAGTCCCCACACCCCCGAGGAGAGGGCCAGATCGTGAGAGATGGCCCTGAGTCGGCCGGGGTGCGAGGGATATGCCTGTCAACCTCACCTTCGGCAACCAAAACGACCCACAGGCAGCGTGCGTTTTAGTCGGTTCGAGTCCGACATAACCTCTTCCACCGGCTCCGGTGGGGAGCCGGTGGAAGAGTACACATGAAAGTGAAGATTTAATATAAAAAGGTATAGGTACAATATGTATACCCCAGACGATAGGCACAAATATGCATATACCTACACATAAACACACATACATATATACATAAACTACATTTATACTTAAATAAACATATACATTCATACAAATACATATTTAACCGCAGACTTTAAAAGCCTGGGCCCGCTAGCCCTAAAAATTGTCGGCTTGTCAGGTTATTTGTCAACGGCTAGCAGAGCTCCTTCTCCTTTGAGTCAGAGTCTACTAACCGTCGTCCAGGGTGCATCAGCCTCCCCGCTTCCGTTCCCCAGGACCGCTGTCCAGAGGGAGAAGAAACAAGTAAGCCGTCGTGGAGGTTACCCAACCCGCACCCCTGGCCTAAGGACGTGTGTAACACCAGAGAAGTCACACTCACGCTGCCGACCCTGTAAGCACAGAGTTTCTGTGCCGTCAGTGTAGAGGACAAAGCAGGACAAGCCTTTAGTCATCCCACTGACCGAACTACGATATTTCTGTCAAATCCGCAGTTAGTTAGTCTGGTTAAGTGGACCCCAGACCCTAGTAATATATGTAATTACATAGTTAGTACCTAAATTATAAGATTAAACTTGCCAACAAATTGAACGTGTTCAGGAACGTAAAGGCGATTCGCCTATCATTGTCCAAGTACACAGCTGGAGCCAATAAGACGGAAGCAATGATCTTGTTATTGTACTCCGGTTTTAACGCCATCATAGTGATAAAAGTGGTCGTTCCCATAGAGTGGCCGATGTACATGATCTTTTGGAGCCCCGTGACGTTAAGAACCATGTCGACCATCGCTGGAAGATCGTATTTCGCATGTTCGTGAAAGCTGCAGAAAATGAATAAACTGTTTAGATACCGATTGGATAAGGAGTGCTCCTTTTGATCGATAACATACGTCGTGTAGTTACCAAATTTCAAGAAACCAGCTGATACCCTATACGAATAAAGCTTAATACTTATTTGGAGAAGCGAGGTGATGTTCCTCCGACAGAATGGGAGGATCCTCTAACTAGGTAAGGTGATCACGCCGGGCGGATCGCGGCTCAGCTATTGTCGTTGGGATGATGTACATATACATTATACTAGTGCAAGAACTTCACTTGCGCGATGCAGGATTCGTAATTAGTAGTTCGTAATTGCTGTCGCTAGATGGCCCTGGGTACATGTGGTATCGTCACACTCATCGGCCATACCTTTTGATGGCATTGAATTTGAATTTTGGTTCGTTACAGTGTGAGCGCGAATGCTGTACCGCTCCAATGATACGAGCGACACGGCGGGGGTCGCGAGAGCGATTGGAACTCGCTCGCTCTCAGCTAATGCTTTTTCTTCATATTTTTTATCACGCCCTCAACCACGTCCCACGTATGAAGGGGACGGTCACGCTCACGGTCACACTATAACAGATTCAAGTCATCGCAGTAAGTATTTTTGGTATGAATTTCAAGGTGATGCCTCCACGCATTCTTGAGGATTTCTTTAGGAATGTGTGGAATCTGTTAAGACCTTTTGGTCTTAACAAATGGACACGAAGTCATGCTCTAAGGGCCCCGTTTCTTCCTCTTGAGTTACTAGGTAGATAATGAACAAACGAAATACCTGTTTCTTTTTAATAATAATTGTACTTGACGACTGAATTTTACATCGAGATAAATAGATTTTTGTTAACAACTACATTGCGCCAACTATGATTTTGGTCCCACTGAATAAGTTAATTCTTTTGTGTGTAATAATTGACAACGTACCTGAATTCCCAAAATTTTGGGTCCTGCCTTGTGAACTTCTTGTGTGTGGTATACGCGGTTCCTCTCAAGTTACCCAACCAGACGTCGTAGTCAGCATCAGCAAGGAGATATGCTGGCAATATAAATTCAATAGCTCTTTATACCTATGTCGTTCGTGTGGTGACGGCAAAAGAATACATGTGTCACCAACCCATCTCATCCGAAGGGTGTCGTAAGAGGCGACTAACGGAAAAATACGCAGACGATATCACTGCGAGAGAAGGAAAACTTGAAATAAAGCCCTGTACCAACCCCTCTGGCCAGCGTGCGAAGAGTAGGTCACAGCCTCCCAATATCGGGAGAGGCCGGGGTGCGAGGGATATGTCTGTCAACCTCACCTTCGGCAACCAGAACGATCCACAGGCGGCGTGCGTTTTAGTCGGTTCGAGTCCGACATAACCTCTTCCATCGGCTCCGGTGAGGAGGTATCCGTGGGGATATTGCGCACGTAAAAAAAATATGCTGTGGATTTCGATGAGCTTGATTGATTTGATTGATTGACCTATGTCAATATAGTACTATGCTGACGTACATTGTACTTTCTACTCCACCGGGACTACAACCTCACACGTCGTTCCATCACATCTGCTTGGGTTGCCTAGGAACTAGCTATGCTAAACTAAGATAAATTTTGCCAGTGAAACTCAAAATCTGTTTATTTTTAATAATGTGGTTGCCTTCCACTAAATTGCCTCACGAGTGTGTCACTTACCAAGACTTCTGTCGGGGCCCATTATAATAAAGTTACTGGATTCACCCAACAGGCCATGTATGATAAGGATGGCCCTCTTGCCTTTACAAGTAGACTCCTCAGTTCTATTGACGGAGCGTCTACCTGCTGGGATCCTGTACAGCCGTAGCACGTAGCCATCTTGTGTGGTCACACGGTGCGTCTCTGATGGGTACCCAGCTGCTTTTATCAGACTTGGCTGAAATATAAAGAAGTCGAATGGGTTTGAAAAGTAGGTATGTGACATATAAAAAGCAGAACAGGTTACAATGAATCGAATGGAGAGTTGTTTATAAAATTTTATTACGCACTAGCTGACCTGACTCAGCTTCGCTTGTAATTTTTTAGTCTTCAAATAATGTATGGAAATGTGGAGGATTTGTTGACATTTATGACCATTGCTCCGATCCTTTAAATAGTAGAGTGATGATTTATAGCTTTACATACTGTTCGACACAAACGGTCTTATTACAAAAAACGGAATTAAGTCAGGTTTAAACCTGAACTATAAAGTCTAGGCTTAATCTCAAGACCATGGTCTAAAGTTCTCCTTATTACAAAAGCTGAATAATCCGTAGACTACTTAGTACCATAATTTAAACCTTGACTTAAATAAAACCACAGATTACTCAAACTATTGTTCGTTCATTATGATACCATTCAATCGCAACGTTCCGTTTCCTCAGAAAACAAAAATTATCTGACATCATTAATAAATAATATATACTAAAAATGGTGAAAAAAAGATTTAGATAATACATTTTCATTAAATTCAATTTTATGAATAATAGTTGTACTTTATTTTATAATAAAATATCATTTTGATGCCTTTATTTAGCAATCATTGTTATGTATGATATTGGAAGATCTATGGACGTGAAATGGAACGAACTTTTCCGTTCGCGCTGACTTGGTATCAAATTTTTCCCAATTTTTATACCTACTTTAAAATATATTTATTGCAAGTTATTTAAAACGTTTAGTAAACCTATACTTTTGCATAAAAAGCTTCTTCAGATAGTTCGATAAAGGGGTTTACTGGAATACGATGTCTGTTAGGTAAGCGTGGTATGTCCAATGACTCCACGATATTAATATCTGCGATATCCATCAAATCAACTGCGTCAATATCCATTACGAGCATAGTATTATAAGAAAGTAAACGAATTTATCTGACGCTAACCGGCTAAGTTCAAAATGGCAAGTTTGACATATTATTATTGTGATTTACACTTTAGACCAACGTTAAACTAGGGGTCACGCAGGTTTATCTTTAGACCAGAGATAGTCCATGGTTTAGTAATAAAACCCTTTTTGTAATAAAAATTTCTTTAGACCATGGTCTAAACACGATTTAAACCTGGTTTTAGAGTTAGTCCGTGTTTTGTAATAAGACCGAAAAAGAACCATGGTTTCGCCGGTGGTCGTAGGACTAGAGAGGGAGAGAGACAGCCGAATTTACAAAACATAAACTCGGTATTCAGGGCATTCTTTACCTTAGCCGGGAGGCCCAATTGTTTTTGAAAGTAAAGCAAATTATTCCAACATTTTACCATACAATAATGTATTATGGAACATCCAATTTAATAAATTAGCAGAGAATTGATTTCATTGTATACCCTACATCAATTTCACTATTGCATGTTTGATGGCCCGTCGTATTATGTGTGATTTGGAACGAAAACTGATAGTGAGGCTAGTCCACGACCAAACAGCAACGGTTTTCGAGCGAGCCATTCATGGGGTTGTTATTTTTTGTTGTATTTGTATATATTTTTTGCTTGAATACAAATATTGGGCAGTTTGAACAACTTCGAGTGGAACGATTCGTAACCACTCTAAAGAACAACTTGTAGACATGGCTCAGGATCGAGATGGGCTTATAATTCTTCAACAAAGCCTTATCACTTTTTGGAAGAACAGGACCACCGCACTCCTGCCCTAGGCGTTTAACCCTGCTGCATCATTATCCAGCAGGACGGGGAACCATCTTGCTAGCTCTTAGGACCGTGCTTCTTTAATTCCCCGTCCACTCATCGTGGGCTATGCAAACTGAGTCTTCTCCGGACCCACTCTGCAGCTTCCTTCTCGAGGGACAGCCCACACACTCGTGCATCGTACCATCGCCAATAGCAAGGCGGCGAGGGAATGAACTCCCACTCTTAGGGCCGCCAATAGGACCTGCCTCGGCATTTCCCACGCTACGACACTCGGTCAGCCTGTGAAGCCCCGAGTCCTCACTCGCGTCACAGTGATGGTCAGCCAATATGAGAGTCTAAAGTGTGGCCTTTCCACCCCTTGATGGGTTTTAACGCCGCTATTACGGCGTGCCTTGCACGTGGTCACCCAAGTTTTAGCTCGCATTCCGCTACCATATTTCGGTGGAGCTAGGACCTCACGGCCCGGATTAAAAATGTTAAAAAACAATTCATAGAAATGGACACTTCCTAATAATTTCATTTCAAATATTTGCTTAAGTATGATGTATCCTTTACCACGATATCCGCAGTTTTTAAGTGAACATTAATTGGTTAAGATATAGAAAAAAATGGATCGCTTCAGGAGGGATTCGGACCCGCGATCCTTCCCGTACCGATTCAATTTTTTCTATCTCATATATATTCACTAAATGTATTCATTGTTCATTTTATAAACTTTGTTTTTAATTTATAATTATTATAATGACTTTAAAACGTAATAAACTAATATAATAATTCTTTTAATTTGTAATCGGCCCTAACTTCCGCGTTATTCTTTAACAAAAACTTGGTGTATTTAACTATCTTAAATATTCTTAATTTACATAACTGAACTGTATTTAATACGATTTGAACAATACATAATAAAATTAATATATAAATGTCTGCTTTATAATAGAAGTAACGAAAGCAATAAATATGGTTGCTTCATATATTAACTAACATAATAATCTTAATTTAAGTACTAAATTTGCTGCCAACCCTGTAAGTACAGAGTTTCTGTGCCGTCAGTAGAAGACAAAGCAGGACAAGCCCACTAACAGCACAAATTCTCCAGTGAGCTCTGGCTACCCTAGTCACCGCTGGGAACACAACACGAAGTTATTATAGCCGCGGTATTCTGTAGGGCGGAGGTACTTCCCCAGTCGGACTGCTCAATCGGGCGGAAATACCGCCGTGTCCTACCTCCCTAACAAGGACCTAGTTCTTTTGATAACCCACATTCTGTAACAACGGGTATAACGTGCCCCTAGATAGAATACTATTTTCAAAGTCTTGCATAACATGGTTATGGGCCATATCAGTACCGTACGTACATTTACATTAAGCTCCATTGTTAATCAAAATAATAATATTCACCAACATCTCGAATCTTCCACCTGTACCTATGTTTGAGTTGGACGCAGAATTCTCTGAAGAGTCCACTCAGCAACGCCAGCATGACGGGTAGCACTCGTCTCTCTTGCGTCACTTCCACAAATGAAATCTGACGTATTTGTACGATTTTTTTTTATTTGTTGACCGAAATGATTACTTTTCCTTTAAACCCCACCAGCTGTGCTATTCTGTAAGCTTACAGCGTCGAGCACAGCGCTGCGACAGCCTTGATTTTTTTTTATACAACTTCGGTAGCAAACGCTTCTCTGCTACCTAAGTTGTATAAACACGATAGAAACACACGGCCCAACTGATGGAAAGTGGTTACCGTACCCTATGAACGTGTGTAACACCAGTGGAGTCACATACGTGCTGCCAACCCTGTAAGAAGATTTAGATTTTAAGTGCCCTCAGTGCAGAACACAAAATCAGGATAAGCCTTTAGTCTTCCCGCTGATAGCACAAAAACTCTCCAGTGAGCTCTGGCCACCCTATTCACTGTCGGGAACACAACATGCGGTTATTATAGCCGTGTATTGTGTAGTATTGTGTGTATTATGTAGGGTGTAGGTACTTCCCCAGTCGGACTGCTCTATTCGGACGGGAATACCGTCGTGTCCTACCTCATATACAGATTGTCATTGGTCGCACTGGGTGACGTCACTGGAGATCGACCAATGATAATCTACCTCAAGGCTGTCGCAGCGCTGCGCTCGACGCTGTATACACTGTGTACTTAAAGAATTGCACAGCAGCTAAGCTTAATTGCTTGTGTTAAGAGTGAGAGGTCACGTCGGTAATGTAATGGTCAGGGATCGACCCTGGGATCTCTCGATAATAAGTTCAACTTCTTAACCACCAAGCTACCGATTACTTTATTTACGAGGTTCCAATAAATGGATGATTGTTATTCAATCACGCCAGAATAGCTAAATGGATCATAATAATAATAATAACGTCTTAATTGTAAGTATACCAATTACACATTACACATTACACTACAATATGTGATAGGTACAAGTTCCGTGGCACGTACAGATGGCGGCCTTATCGCTCTGCGGCAATTTCTTACAGGCAACCTTAGGATGTAGAGAAGAAACTAGGAGAAGAATATTTTAGGGCATCATCATAATCATCATCATCATAATATAATCTTTGTGTTAATTCAAATTCAAATTCGCTCACATCCGAGTACTTCACCTCTCAGTCCTGAATCCGTTTTTGATTTTTACTTCTCCCGCTACGACGCTAAACCAGTACTTCTAGGGTCTACCCGTCCAACCAGCGCCAGGCAGTGGCGGCATGGCCAAACATTTGTTACCCACGTAGGTATCCTGGCGCTCTCGATAGAGCATGGCGACACCAGCTAAGGCGACACTCCTGCTGTTTAAGAACGTCTGAAGGAATTCATGGATATTTAACACTGCTACACCCTATTCTCACCATTTTTGTTCATATTGTCAGGTTTTTCTAGCGGGTACCTATAAATTTTCAACCGGCATCAAAAGAGGAGGAAGAGATATCTTCACCTGCTGTCAAGTAACATTTTTATACAGGATCTGTAGTTTGCTTTTTTAAAGCTAAAATTCCCTTAGAGTCTTGGAATAATTCGTTACCAACACACGTGTTTCCTTCTTTCTAAAGTCCCAGGATGGGTAGTTATGCAATGTAATGCTTTCAGCTAATCAACAGGCAAGATTAAGGGATATAGACGATTTTTCTACTGTGTCCAGTCTTTAGAAGAAAAAAAAATGCTCCTATAAAATGTTGATACTCACCACTGACATGAACACTTCCTTTCTTAATTGCGCCTCGCAAAACACCACAAATAATTTTAACAAACCTATTTTAATTAATATGCTCATTTTTCATCTGTACTTTAACAAGCACCTTTTTTTTAAATCGAGTTATTTTGCGCGCGCACGCTGTGCTGTCTCAACTCGTATGCGCGTGTTCACGCAAACGTTTTTATTAAAACCTAGCGGTCCGTTGCCCAGCTTAGTCCAGTAATGAAAAAAAAACACATGGTCCAATTTGTAAAATCCCTAAATTAATTTTTCACTTTTTCAGTGGAAGTGAAAAACGCACCAAAAATCCAAACGGGTTATTTAAACAAAAATGCCATGAAATCATAGAACAAAACGTGCTCTTTATTTTGGTATCAAAAACTTTACAGAAAATAATATTCTAATGCTTTAATTTTATTAATTAGTCAATTGGACTTTGTCTCAATCTGCTGTACCTACTTGGGGATTTCCCTTCAGTTTTATAAGATCTTATGGATTTCTATCCATTTTTATAAGGATTAAGGCACTTCATAATCCGACCGAAACCGAACTGATATCCAAAAAGGAGGGAGGTTCTCAATTCCTCCGCTATTTTGTGCGTCTAAATTAAAAGTAAGACTTCTTCAAAGAACGAAGTTAGAGAAAAAAAAACTGTGAAACTCAACTGCTATCTAGACTGGGTAACGAACGATGAAGAAATCATTTTAATAAAACTTTTATATGGCAACAGTTTTATCCTGTCTTTCATATACAGGAAAGTTTGTCAAATACGGGGAATAATCTTGGAATGAAAGATAGTCAGCTTTAAACTTATATAAACCATTATTTTGACACCCTAGAACTTGTCTTAAAATCTACTTATCGTAGGGAGTCCGCGACTACAGATATTCTAATGTTCAAAATTCTACGTCAATGTTCAAATTTTTACACATTCAATCATTATAAATATTATACAGGAAAAAATTGTCTTCAACTTTTATTCAAAGATTTTTTTTTAATATCTTGAACTATTTTCGAGATAGAGGGCAGAGCGCTCAATTAAATAGCTCTTTTCTGTTAAGCACTTTTTAACGGGCGGAAAAGTGATTTGAATTTAGAAACGGTCCGTGCGGTCCGCATCATAGGGAATCCCGAGGTCACGAACACCCTAGAACCTTTACAAATGCGTAGAGATGTTGCGTCCATGGCTGTCTGTACCATGGTGAGTATTCTGATGAGCTCTTCCAATTAGTCCCACCCTCCCCTTTCCTACACAGGACAACGCGTGCAGGTCTTAGATGTCATCCGCACACGGTACAGAATATACGATCAAGAACCAAGCGGTTCGGTGACTCTTTCCTCGATCGCACCATTAAGGCCTGGAATTTATTACCAGCTCACGTGTTTCTTTCTTCCTACAGTCCCGGGTCCTTTAAGCGGGGCGTGAAAAAGCATATGATGAGGCCGTCAAGCTAAGTGTCACCATTGTCACACGGTATGTGTAAGTAATGGTTTTTATTTATTTATTTATTTTTTAATGGTGACCCTCTTTTCTGAGACTCTGCCTTCAGCTTACCATCAGGCAAGGCGAAGTCTAACTGACGTGTTCTATATTAAAAAAAAACATGATATCATTCATAGAAACCTGATAATTTTTCAAATTTACCGCGGTTCTTTGAATCAACTTTCGCCGGTCGGACTAGAGATAGTTGCAGCTGACGTTTGTAGTGTCAATGTCAACATGTCGTCTTATCATCTGAATGTCAAAGTGTAAGTTTTCCCGTAAAAACAACAAATTATAATGTTTTTATTTTTGTTTGCTTAAAAAGTGTTTTTATTCGAAGTGTTTCAGTGAATTATCATGATTTTGTAATGTTTATTGACGTGTTTTTACCCGCCAGGAGTCGGAATGCCAAACAGGGGTAAGTTATTTCTTATTTCTTCATTCACAACTTGTTATAATAAAGCATGGAATCAGCATATATCTAATAGAACTTGTTTACTGTATGTTATGCTCTAAAATAAGTTATTTGATGTATTATTTGTGCTGTAATTTGATTTTGTAGATGGGTTGAATTACTAGCAAGGTTGAGAATACAATTTATTTATCAAAGATGATGAATGTCATAGGCAAACAGCACCAAACGTATCTATAGCTAATTGGCTTAAGCTTTAGGACTACTTCTCGATAAGACTAGATAGTAATTTGATCTCCATCTCCATCAACAGTAAAGACTAATGTGAAATGGTTTAGTATGTGTGCCCTAAAGCTACTAATTGCTCTTACCATTTGATATCTTCAGCTATTCATTGCAGCTTGGAGCAGTTATTGAATGCTGGGTATGTGGCATACCATGAATTGGTTGATTAAGGTGATTGTGGTTTGTAAATGAGGTGAAAATGGCCAACTGTGAAAAGCTTGTTTAAAAACTTTACAATCTATGGCTTGGGATTGTAGGTACTCATATTAGGTAGAGCTAGATTTAGGGTAAAAAAACATATGGACTGACACATATATATTGTTTAGATATGTACAAATATGTTAGTATTGTTGTTTAATACTGGAATGTATAGAAGTAAATATTTCTTGGTTTTCTTTTTGATATTGGAGGTTAGCTTTCAATATTTTGTACTTGTGGAATTGAATGTACCTTAGAAAAGGCAGAAACAAAGACGTTACAACCCTCTAATACATATTTATATCATAGAGCTATGATATGTAATATCTGTATCTACCTCTGCAAACTAAGCTTTGCATAAGCTGGGCTTGAATAGAATATTTTATTATATTGTCTTTGTCGACAAACATCTATTAATATTTAGGTATAGTAGCCATTACCAACTGCAAAGTTATCTGGGATAAAATGAATGGACCAGGCGGAGGATTGGGTGCTGTTATCTACACTGGGAGAGGCCTATGTTCAGCACGGCAATAGCCTAATTGATTGATAAATAAATGTTCTTCTTCATCTTAGCGTTATTCCCAGTGGCATCTGAAGCTGTCACATCGGAGTCTGGGGGTCTACTTTAGTCTATCTGTGGACTTATCTGAACTTCAATATTTTTTGCAAAGTGACTGCCATCTGACGTACACAAGTCAAAGTTGATATTGAAACATTACAGGAAGACTAGTTATTGGACTTTTTAGGACTCCAACTACATACAACAACTGCCATAGATGTTCATATGGCAACCCGGACGGACGGCTTAACTTGTCCCTGAGGCACAACCAGACAAATACAATTACATATATTCATGCAAAACAAATATCTGCACTAAGTGGGGAACAAACCTGGGCCCTTTGCGTTGTGGCTTATTTTGGGTCCAGATAGCGCTTTGAAGAATGTCAGTTTTAGTGTAGAACTCTCATTGCCATCTTAACATTTTTCCTGATAGCATCCAACTTTTTCACCTAGGAGCACAGCATCTACTTACCCTTTCTCCTCCTTTCAAACTCACTTAACTTGACTTCTTTTGGGATCAATTGCCATCTGACCTCCCAAGTCACCTCCTCTTATGTCGGAGGAACATCACACCCTATTCCTTCATAGTACTATTAAACTAACAGTGCTTAGGGTATTTATTAATGTTCACGTGATATCTATTACTGTTTCAGACATGAACCGCACTCCTGTAGTAGAATCAAAAGCTATAGTGCCCCCTGTACAACATGGAGCGACTAGCAAGACCACAGCTAGTGCCGTTAAAGTTGTGACTAAGGTAAGCTAATTATAGATTACAAGCATTGCCCGTTCCACCCTCTTGGATCTCGGTTATCGCGTTTGCGACCAAACTTAACCTATATACTTTTCCATGCTCTTATCTATCCTGTTCCAAATTTCATCACAATTGGTACAGTGATTTAGGCGTGAAAAAGTAAAATACAGACAGTTGTACAAACAATATCAAAAAGAGGTGAAGGAGTTTTCCGGTAATAGGATTCTGTTAGGCAAAAGCTAGTCCTCAATGAAACAAAACTTGTAAACAGTATTGTATTTATTGTATAAGCTATCGATTTGCTTGACCAGCGGCTTGTTGAGCAGTGTGCCCACGTCCTTAGCGAACACGAAGTCTAGGTGGTTGAACTTGGGCCAGTCACACGCCGGCCGGACGTCCTCTAATACGCCGATAGAACGTAACTTATCAGCTAACCGCAGTATTTGCTGCGAAAAAGGTTAAACATGAGTATGAATTTGGAATGTCAAGCGAATACAATATGGGTTTTCTCAATAATAAGGTTTCTACAGGTTCGACAGCTCAAGTGCGACGCCACTGGTGTTGCGCATATCCATAGGCCTCGGTAACCACTATCTATCAGCATGTGTATTAGCTTGTAGCTCTTATTGTCTTGACCCTGCTGTTCTTGGGTAGCGTATAGCGTATAGCTCTATACGTCGAGACTTGTAGAGTATATTTGTAAGTTGCAACCAAAAAAAAAGTTTTCGGGAACTCCACCACTAAATAAAATAATAGTTTTTGTATGGTGAGCGAAAAAGCAAGCCTCTAATTATTGAAATAAAACCACTCGTTAATGGATTCTCTGCGGGCGGATTATGAAAATTTTGCCCGATGTTTCGGATAGTTTTTAGCAGCTATAATCGCAGGGTGATTTAAGGACAAAAATGAGTTCTATTCACGGAAACTTCACACAGTATCAAGTCTCGGCCGTGGTGCACCACGAGGACGAGGAATATGTATCAGATATTCTCACCACCAGCAACCTGCGGCCCACACAGCCGGTGTGTGTTTTAGTCGGTTCAAGTCCGACATAACCTCCCCCATCGCCTCCGGTGGTGGGGGAGGAGATTTTGCGCACATAAAAAAAGTCAGTATCAACTCTCAAATCAACTTACAGATTTTTCAGTTAGCTGGTCATTTTCACCGTAAAGTAATAATACTGGTGTTTTGATATTGCTGAGGTTGTACGGCTTCACTGGACCAGCCAGCCCACCGCTAAACGTTGTGAATTCACCTGGAATAATGGAAATATTAGAGGCGATAAAGAAGTTAGACCTGCTTAGTGATATTTGAGCTAAGAGTCATAATCCTCCTGACCATCACTGGAGAATTTGTGCTGTCAGTGGGAAGACTAAAAGCTTGTCCTGCTCTGTCTTCTACACTGACGGCACAAAAAGTCTGTGCTTACAGAGTAGGTAGCGCGATTGTGGCTCCTTTGGTGTTACACACGTCCATAGACCACGGTAACCACTTTTCATCAAGCACACGGTCCACCCCATGTGCTTGTCTGCCACCTAAGTGGTATAGAAAAACATTTTTAATTAGGGACGGCTCAACATGTGTGTCTTTTCCATTGTCTTCTTTCTTCTTCGGTTGTTGTCATCTCAACATTCCACACCGTTCCTAACAATACCATCTATCACACATTCTATCCATCTCTTCTTAGGTCTTCCTCTCCCCCTTGTAGCCATCCACTTGCATAGCTTACAACGTTACTTTCATCTCTAAGCACTTGAGCCGGAAATGCACTGTTTTAAAAATTAAGCACTGTGCACAGGATGCATGTTTGTTTCGTGTCTCAATCCTTCCTTCCTGTCAAAATGGCTCTACAGATTTGAATGATTTTTGACACAGCGATAGCATAGCTTCCTAATTATTGCATAATATAAATAAATTTGACCGATGGAACTATTCTCTGGTAAACTGAGTGAGTTCGTAAGAACAGCGTTATTTGTATTGCGCTGTGTATAGAGAATATACATACATACATACATACATATAATCACGCCTTTATCCCCGGAGGGTTAGGCAGAGGTGAATTAACACCCACATTTCACTATCATTGTATTCGGTCCCACGTAATAGGGGGTGAGCCTATTGCCGTTTTACTATTGTTGCCTCGAGGCATGCATCTATATATATATGGAGAATATAGTCTTAAAAAAATGCATTAATAAAAATAAAAATCCCGAGTGATGCTAAAAAGATCGAAAAAAAAGAGATGAAAAATTTGATTTGCCAATCATAAACCGAAAAAAAATTTATGGGTACCGCCTGCTATCAAACTTGATTCTATCTTTTTAGCATCTGTCAGGGTTTTTATTTTTAATAATGGATTTTTAAATTATAATGGGGTCATGATATGCCTTTTTGAAATCCTCGTGATAAGCCCTTTAATTTGATACCCATATATTAGTATATTAGTATATACCCATATATTAGTATAGTACAGTATATATACAATAATTTTTATTTTGTTCCCTTTAAACTGCTAGAAATATTAAAATAGGTAGCAATAAACTGTAAATATAGATTCTTTTGTTTATATTGTTTAATTGATTGTAATGCGTAATTTGTATATGTATCTGAGCGGACATAACCTGAAACACAGGTTTTTAAAAACCTAGATCAGGTAGGTCGCAAATTGTAAATGTAAGTAATATATTTTAAATTCCATTTGTTTACTGTGTAGGTATACAGTGTGGCTTTTTATTGAAGGTTAATTCTTAATGTAGACATTATTAGCAGTAAAGTAGTTTTATTTGACCTTATTTATAAAACTAGTAATAATACAAGCCCTTTTTGATAAATAAATAAATATTATATTATTATTATTAAATATTATATTATTATATTATTATTATTATTATATTATTATAAACTATAGCGTATTACAGTGGCTATGTTGGTTTTTTTTTCGCGTCACCTATCTAAGAACACTTGGGTTACTGAGACGAATCTAACGATATGTTAATTGGAGTAATCCGCCCGTTTGGAAGATATCAGGTAATAAAGAATATTACAAACACACGTAAAAGATATGCGTGAAAAACAACCCTTCTTGGCAGTCGGGTGAAAAAATTGAATCTGTAGAACTGGGTTGGGTAATAATAGAACGTACCGGTAATGGCTACTTTTCCATAGTGCTCCAAGTGTCGCAACGTCGCGGACTGTAGTCTGTTCAAATATACTGGTATCGCGTTCTGAAACAGTACATAAGTAAAATGAATATTGTTGTTAAGTGTGATAATAGCGATGAATGATACAAGAGTGGCATATCGTGGCATATAAGGTCGGCGATGCATATGTGACCCCCCTTGTGTTGCACACGTCCTTAGGCCACGTTAACCACTTTCCATCAGGTGGGCCGTGTTTTTTTTCTACCCCTAATGTGGCAGACAAGCGCACGGCCCACCTGATGGAAAGCGGTCACTGTGACCTATGGACGCGTGTAAAACCAAGAGAGTCACACTCGCGCTACTAACCACTGACTAACCTCTGAATACTAACAAAAGACAAAGTAGGACAAGCCCTTGGTCCTTCCACTGACAGCACAAAAACCCTCCGCAGTACTCCGTAGGGCGGAGGTACTTTCCCAGTCGGACTGATCAATTATACGAAAATACCGTCGTATCCTCCTTCGTGTGCTTGTCTACCACCTATGTGGTATGAAAAAATATCCTCCCCTGGGTTGTGTATCGGAGGGGATTTCTGCACTATACAAATATACATGATTAGCGGTGCCCGCAAACGGATTTTACTTGAGGCGGAGCCCGCAAAAGGATTTTACTTGTGGCGGAGCCCGCAAAAGGATTTTCCCTGTGGCGCAGCGGAGGCTACTCGGACGTTGGAGAAAGTTTAAAGTCTTGTGTTCTCTGTGGAGGTCCAGCTGGAGCCACCTGACGTGAAGAGGCCTAACTTCCCTGGGACAAGTTGGGGACACCGTGGTTCCTACACTCGAGGGGGCAAAACCGGAGATGATCCTGGGTCAACCGGGGTGCGAGGTATATGTTTTTGGCAATCTCACACCCCGGCAAAAACTGACAAGTCAGAAACACGCGGACTCAACTGGAAAGTCGCTATGCAAAGGATGACCCAATACTTTAAAAAACTCACCCAGTCGTTCTGCATGGGATCTTCGCCCGCGATTGCGAAGATGAAATTCATGCACACATCCAACTCTGGTTCCTTCAGGTTGCACATTCTAGCAACCAAGGTCTGCAGCACCCAGGGTTCGAGCACCACCATGCCTTGCGCTCGCAGCACATTCTGTGAAACGTCGTTAGTAAAGTGAAATGTCAGAGCTTCATTTGACCACTGTTTTAGCAGCACTCGTGAGCCTACTGTGACGCACATAAGAATGAACCCCCTTTCCTACTGGACCTTGCACCAAAACAGGAGGCTTTTGTGATGAGGATATAATGTTCATGCTACTATAATATTCGCGTAAACTTCGATCAATATCATGTTAACATTAGATAATACTTACAGACAAATTCATCGTATTTAGCAACATGGAGGCTAGTGGCCTAATGTTGTCTAAGTACACAGCTGGAGCCAATAACACGGAAGCAATGATCTTGTTATTGTACTCCGGTTTCAACGCCATCATTGTGACGAAAGTGGTCGTTCCCATAGAGTGGCCGACGTACATGATCTTTTGGAGCCCCGTGATGTTGAGGACCGTGTCGACCATCGCCGGAAGGTCGTATTTTCCATGTTCGTGAAAGCTGGAATCAAAAAAAGATAAACCGTTTAGATTTTTGATCAAATAGCATCGTCGTGAAATTTGCTTAGCGTGTTATTAATCAAAGGAGTCACAGTGGCTGCAGAGCGCTAGGATTATGATGATGAGTCAATGGAGATACGGCTGCAATGCCTCCTCCAAAGGATAATGCCTACTATATTACCAAAGTCTTACCACAGGTAATCTAGCTTAGTACTTTAATTTATCTCAGATTTAAAGAAAAACATACTATGATTTGAATAAAAGATTATAGCAATTGTATTAACAAATAACAAATACATTTCACCAACTATGTTATTGGTCTCACGCAATAACTTTTTTAAATTCTGATAAAGTACCTGAATTCCCAAAACTTTGGGTCATTCTTAGTGAGGTTCTTGTGTGTAGTGTACATGTTTCCTCTCAAGTTGCCCAACCAGACGTCGTAGCCAGCATCAGCAAGGAGATATGCTGGAAATATAAATTTAATGTGATTTTACGATACCAAAACCGGAGTCCATCGTAATTACATTAAAGAAAGTAAGCTGAGAGCTCGTGCCCAACACTTGCTACACTTACCATCGAGACCAGCATAATATGTAAAATAATAAATTATAAAGAATCCATTGCTCTGTGGCAAGCCAAGATTATGATTTTCGAGCCACGTATTGGCTAATTAGTCAACCACGGAATTAAAGCTGAATCAAATCTGACTAAAGTTCCCAATTGATGGTATTAGACTCTACTCAAATTTTTGACCAAAATAACTATAGTTGGTTCAATGTAGCAAAATATGTATTGTAAGTATTCGTACTATATAAATATTTGAATCAAACTGCACTTGATTGCTTCCACTAAATTGATTTCTGACATTTTCACTTACCAAGACTCCTGTTGGGCCCCATGATAATGAAGTTACTGGCGTCACCCATCAGGCCATGTATGATGAGGATAGCCTTTTTGCCCTTACTAGTAGTCTCCCCAGTTCTTCGGGCTGAGCGTCTACCTGCCGGGATCCTGTACAGCTGCAGAACATAGCCATCTTGCGTGTTCACACGGTGCTTTTCTGTCGGGTAGCCAGCTGCTTTTACGAGACTTGACTGAAATATAAAGGATATAGTTTAACGTATTAAAATAAATGGTTCTCTTGCTGAAAGGCCGCGATTTTTTACTAAATGTTTATGAATAATCGTTTGGTTGCTATGTATTAGTGTTTTTTTTAAAGTGCGGACATCCCCTCGGATACTTCGCCATTCGAAATTCGAACCAACTAAAACTGCTCGTCGACTTTGGGTCTTCAGATGTCGGAATGCGAGATTGCCTATGGCGTATCCTTCGCAACAGTCGCAACTCCGGCTGACCCAGGGCCATCTCCGTTTTTATGATGATCCCCTCGGCCATGGGACACACGGAGTCCCGATCATATCCCGGAAAGGTGGTGCAGCGCATTGGACGCCGCCGCTCGGCTTGCTTCTGCTATTAACTATCTCTATGTGATCCCGGGATATTCACATCATAACAGTTTATTGCAACTTGTAACAAAAGAACTAATTCAATCCAATCCATTTTACTTTTAATAGCTATTGAAAAAAGAAAAGTATAGGCAAATAATACACCGGTCAAATGGAATCAGTCCTAGAAGCTTAGCGTACCAAGATCAGTTAATTGCCGTTAGTTATAATTACGGCAATCATCTGATTGCCATTAATTGGCTGTTACGTGTTGAAGATTTTTTTCTGATAGAGACGCCTGCGACTGTCGTATCGTAAGGTTTTTTTTTTTTTTTTTTTTTTTTTATGTAGGACACGTCAATTGGACTTCGCCTTGCCTGATGGTAAGCTGAAGGCAAAGTCCCAGAAAAGAGGGTCACCATTACTTACACATACCGTGTGACAATGGTGACACTCAGCTTGACGGCCTCATCATATGCTTTTTCACGCCCCGCTTAAAGGACCCGGGACTGTAGGAAGAAGGAAACACGTGAGCTGGTAATGAATTCCAGGCCTTAATGGTGCGACAGAGGAAAGAGTCTCCGAACCGCTTGGTTCTTGATCGGATGTTTTGCACCGTGTGCGGGTGACATCTAAGACCTGCACGCGTTGTCCTGTGTAGGAAAGGGGAGGGTGGGACTAATTGGAAGAGCTCATCAGAACACTCCCCATGGTACAAACGGTAAAATACAGCCATGGACGCAACATCTCTACGCAGCTGTAAAGGTTCTAGGGTGTTCGTGATCTCGGGATTCCCAATGATGCGGACCGCACGTCGCTGCAACCTGTCGAGAGCATCTAGTAAGTACTTTGCTGAACCATCCCAGAGATGCGAGCAGTACTCCACACAGGAGCGAATTTGTGTCTTGTATAGAAGACACCGCTGCTCCGGCGTGAAAAACCGTCTCACTCTGTTCAGGACTCCGAGTTTTCGTGAGGCTGTTTTGATGATACTTTCGATGTAGTTTTTGTTATTCAGGTTGCAGCGAAGGTAAGGGAAGATATAGGTATTTAAACTATCATGGTCACTTACATCAGTATCAAAATAATCTAGATATTTACCATGTTGCATTGTTTCGAATTTCCGATATTTCGGCGCTGTTGCAAGTACCATGATCACGGAGAAATTGGAGTGTTGGCGGCGATCATGGTATTTGCAACAGCGCCGAAATATCGGAAACTCGAAATAATGCAACATGGTAAATATCCCGATTATTTTGATACTGATGAGGAAAGATAGTTTGGACTGAATACATACGCATGATCAACAGTTAAATAGATCAACAATCAATATGTTGACGCCAAATATCAACAGTTTACTTAATAAGTTATAAATTCAAAAACCCATTAAATCAACAGTTCGTTTCGTCAGCAAGTCACTATATCAATAGTCCATGAGATCCACATTTATTCGTTATAGGGAAAAAATATCTAAAATACGTAAATTTTGAAGCACTGTGTGTTTCGTTATGGCTAATACTAGAAGATCTTCTTTTTTCTCTATTTCTTTATACAAATTAGGTGGCAGACAAGCACACGGCCCACCTGATGGAAAGTGGTTACCGTGTCCTATGAACGTGTGCAACACCAGGGGAGTCACACCCGTGCTGCCGACCCTGTAAGAACAGAGTTTCTGTGCCGTCATTACAGAAGACACAAACAGGACAAGCCTGTGGTCTTCCTACTGACGACACAAAACCTCTCCAGTGAGCCCTGCTACCCTACTCACCGCTGGGAACACAACACGTGGTTATTATAGCCGTGGTATTCTGTAGGGTGCTTCCCCAGTGCTCAATTGGGACGGGAATACCGTCGTGTGTAGGGCACGACTCCTCAAATATATTAGCTTATCTGTCACTGTCTTTGGATTGGTTAACGTAAAAAGAGGACGAAATCTATTCGAGATGATGTTTCGTCTGGACTAGACTCTAGTGCCTCGTAGTCACTGTTTAGTCCATTTTAATCATAGCACATGTGGTGGCTATCTTCATATTTTGGTTGCTTATAAAAAGTAACACAATATATCTGTAATCAGGACATCAAATGACGCCTAATTTATTATTCTAAATACGCAAAAGCCTGTTATGGTATTTTTCCACGTGAAATCTAATTACATAAAATTGTTATAGTTGGTTAGTATTTTTTTTTATACCACTTAGTTGGCAGACAAGCACACGGCCCACCTGATGGGAAGCGGTTACCGTGGCCTATGGACGTATGCAACACCAGGGGTGTCACACTCGCGCTGCCGACCATGAAGAAACCTTCTGATGCCCCTCTTGAAGAACCCCATATTGTAGGCGCTTGGGAAAATCAAGTATAGGTACGTACCTACGCTTGAAAAACAAAAACTAAAAAGAAAATTCGAAAAACAATCGATACGAGTAGTAGGTATTCCCGGAGACTGGACCAACTCTCCAAACCACCACCTCCCCCTGTCATTCCCTCCCCCCGCTATGCCCTGTCTCTCGGCTTCAGGGTGGCCGTCACGGCTAAAAAAAAAAAAAAAAAAAAAAAAAAAAGTTTGGTGTCTATTCGGGGGTTTTCGGCCATGCTGAGTCGATTGCGCTAATCCGTTTTCGCGTACGACGCACCGTTACAAAGTTACAGAAACGTAATCTGAGGTAATTGACGAACAATTGATAACGGCCGACCCTTGATAACGACCAGCCGTCGTCGCTCAATGTTATCTCGGGTCTGTTGTCTTTTTTGTCAATGTCTGCGTCATAGCCAATGATGACTAAACCTATGATGTAAAACGGGTATGTATTTGATTTAAAAAAAAGTCCTTTCGCAATACTAATGTTCTTTATTATTTTCAAAACAATATTTGAATAACTTACTTAATATGATATCGTTATACAGCGTATTGTTAGTGAACAGGTGCTGGAAATCGGCTAATGACATACCATAATGTTTATAGTATAAATACATTAAACAATATTCGCCACATACTGGAGTGTAATCGTTTTGGATTCGATTAGTGTTGTAATTCCATACTCTGCAATTTCGATCTAAAAACGTACGATGGAAACCTGTGGGTGCTCTACCATAGGAATCAAAGTACTGACCAACTCCATTCGCGTCTATGTGTATAGCAACCCAGTGAGAACCAGGCTTATTGTCGCTATCTAAGTTGCTTATGATATATGTAGGCATATCTACATGAATCGGCAAGCGATTTGCGGCATAAACATTACATTCACTTTTTGAATCCACTTGTCTCAAGTATCTCCGTATTTCTAATGTATTCATGATCGCGTTACGATGTTATCAGGCTCGTAGATTATAAGCAAATAATGAGATCAACAATAATTTAACATATTATAGGGTCTACAAAAACTTTTGTTTTAACTGTAACATGACGTACGAGCTCCCTTTGCTCGCTCCCGCGCATAATAATTTCACTCATAATGAACATTGACCAAATTGGTCTGGTCTATGACAGAGTATCTTAACATACACTGCATTTCGAACATTCACGGTAACATAATATATACAAACACATTGTTAATAAAACAAAGAAATACTTTGTATGAATATATTTTATTGAAAGGATCAATATACAATAATGCAGACTTATTTCTAAAACATATTTAATTCTAATACGCGCTTAATTCTAATACACACTTAATTTTAAAACATTTAAGTTTACTTAACTACTATAGTCAACAGAAATGTTACGGTTTTTATCGATTTCTATAACATTATCAAATTCTGCATAGACAATACAATTAATAGTTTGTGTTAAAGCCGTATCAAAGCGAACTTCTATTCTTACGCTACCATGTTTTATAAGGTTCCAGTGATTAGAAGCATTCGCTGATAAGTCAGGTGTTAAATCGAACGCTAGCAGACAAAACCCTTTGGAATATTGATCTCTAGATATCCCGTTGCCTTCATTAAGGAAATGTATACCTGTACCCGAGAACAACGTATGATAACTAGAAGTAAAAATATTATTCCCAAATGATGGTTGTAAAGCTTTTGAAGGTATTTGTTGTCCGTCTATGTATAAACAAAATGTACTAATATCAAAATTTTCAAAGTTAAATGGGTTTTTAGAGAGATTTCCATTGAATGCTGCATTATTCACAAAACCAACTATACACCGTTTAGGTACTTGACCAAGGAATATGTTATCAAGAGTTTTACCCTGAACACCTGATGGTATCGTTAAAACTTTAACTTCAGCTCGTGTGATAGGATATTTAGCTGTCGTAGATGATAACACTTTTTGATGTGCAAGTAACACAGTTGGATTAATTCGTGCTCTACGAACAATCAGGGTTGCATCTGTAATAGTAACTTTAAATTTAAGGTCATGCGAAGAAGCCATTAGATTAAAATTTTCCCTAGAGCGAACTAATTTTACACACATATCAACACCATTAATCAAAAATTTTTCTTGATTAAATATATCACCATGAAGATGACCAATCATTTCTATTTCTCTACTTTCACTAGCCATTTGTTGTCTCTTTGTAAATCCCTCATTTTTATCATCCATCTCGTCCATTTTCCCAGCTACGTCTTCATACCAAAGACTGCATGATAGATGCGAGTTTTTAGCTGCAGGTGCATAGTTCAATAGTGTTTCTATGTAAGCTCGATAAGCATATGTATTATTTGGAGGTGATACAAGTTTTTGGTTTAAGTACACATCGAGTTGACTAAAAAGCGAATGTAACCAATTGTTAACTGGAGCAACTACTGCACTAGTAGCAAGTTTTGTATTATCCTGGGTTAATATTTTCGCTTTTAGTTGAAGTAAAGTATGAGATAAATCAACGTAGTCGTCGCCTGCTCCGGGTATTTGAAATTCAATAGGTCCATCGTCAGCAAGGGACGAAATGGGCTTATAGTGTATCCATATTCCACTTTCAATACTAGTTTGAGTTGTTGGTAATGCAAATAAATCTAGTTCAGACTTAACACATTCACAAGATTGACTATGTAAAAAAGACATAGTTAATTCGAAAATATATCTTTAATATGATCACTTTTCAATTTTTTTGCGGCTTTCACTCTCGCTGTTATCGAAGGAATGAATGTAGAAAGACGTTTCCGTTTCGTTATATATCCTGATCCAGACATGTTGATGCTATTTATTTTCTTATCAGCTCTGCGTTTTAAATTGGTACCGACCTCTTTGAGTCGGGATTTAATTGATTCCTCCATAGGACGTGCACTGACCATATCCGACAACAGACCAACGCCAGCATTTAAGGCTTCTTTACCAATTGCTTTAGCTCCACTAGATAGTAATGGAAAAACAGATCGAAATAATCCCCCAAGAAAACTTCCAATACCATGTCCTTTTTGATATGGTGCTCCCCTATAGATCACTCCTATACCTGATCCAGCTTGATGGGAATAATAGTGTTGGTAAGGACATGAGATATTATCATGTTGAGAATACATTATAATTTTTGAAAGTGAAGTTTAATGCACACTGTCCCAAATTGGAATGGTATCTTTTGACCAGTGGTTGATCTTATATCTATTTCAGTGGTATCAAATTCTCTACGCATAACAGGCAAATAATGGGGTGGAGAAAAAACATGCATTTTATTAGCACCATAAATGTATTTCGAGGGATCTAATGGTATAATTCGCAGAAGTGGAGTCATCACATCCCCAACAATTTGTGGTTCAACTATATCACAATAAACAAATATTTGCGATGGTAAGCCTAAGTGTAAATTAGCCGGACATTTTCCTATATTTTTTTCTACTAAGTTTCTATTTGGTTCAAAACCTAATTGAAGGGCTAATCTGGATGATAATGTTATGGATTTTATATTTTCATCTGATACACTAACCACAACAAACTTTGATATCTCATCATAACGAAATCTTATTTTTTCTCGAATATTATTCATTGCCTTTAAAATGTGATTAATATTGTCATAATTCGTTGCTGGAATGTGTATTTTGTAATATATTAGAGATTCTTTTTTTTCATTAGGCATTTGTGCTAATTTTGCAATGTATATAACATTTTCATGTTCTTGAACCGTAAACATGGTGCATGGATACTGGAATTCCACAACGCCAACCTTCCATTCTCCTTCTAGTATTATTGGTTTCGGTAATTTTGTGGAAAAAATTGATGTTTTGTTATCTGGAAAGTATTCCATGGAACTATTACTTAGTAAAGTTAGATAAAAGCTTTGTTTGTTCATATTTCTTTCAAATTAGTAGCCAAGACCCAGCTATTAAATTTGTCTGGATAACCTCTCCACTTGACTAACACTTCTTTTCTAACACCAGAATATCGAGAACGTATTATTTTATCTACTTTAAAATTGGCAGTGGGGTCAAAGATGATTTTCTGTAAATCTTTTTCATAGAAAGTTCCTATTATCTCTTCGCCCTCTAGGTCTTTAAGAGTGTATACTAACCATGGAGACCGGCGAATTACGGAAGATATTATGAATATTTCATCACTCCAGTTAGATTCATAACCTTTTTGAAAAATATGTTTATGTTTCGTTATTCTGACAAACTCACCAACGCGAAACTTCGATAAAGCGATGTTAGAAGGTTTGTCTTTTCCTTTCTTGTAATATAAATTTTCCCATACAGTAATGATATTATCACGATTAACTTCAGATGGACACATTTTGATACTAGAATGATAACTATGATTATACGAGTACAGCAAATCTTGTAAAACATCAATATATTTATGCGTGTTCTTATGTGTGAAATACCGCCACATTTTCATCTTTAGAGTTCTCTGGAATCTTTCTACAATGCTTGCTTTAATATCAGGATTATTAGTAGTATAATAATTAATATTTTTTGAAGTAAAGTATTTTCGTACGTCTTTGGATACGAATACTGTCCCTTTGTCAGATTGTATATGTGTAGGTGTAACTTTAGCTTCCATGAATATACTCTCGAAACATGCTTTGATTGTTTCAGAGTTTTTCTTTTTCATTGGTCTCGCAAAGGCATATTTACTAAACACGTCAATAACACAAAGAATATAGTTGAACCCATCATTATAATTTGAGTAAGTTCTCATATCACTCAAGTCAGCCTGCCACAGTTCGTTAATATTAGATAAAATATATTTATTTCTTGAAAAGTTTCTTTGTACAGGTTTATGTAATGTATATGTTTCTTGTGACTTTAACCAGTTCTTCACATCATCTCTTTTCAATTTACCTTTCATTGCTTTGGTTAATTTGCTAAGGCTACTGTACCCTGCAGGATGTGAAGAATCATAATAAATCTTATTTAATTCTAATATGGGGTCCATTTTTCCCAATCTATTTTTCTTTTTATCTTTTTACGAAATTTACTTTCAGTTATTGGTGTAGAAAATAATTCATCTGCTGGGATTGAATCTTGATGCTCTTGTGATTGTAGCTTTTTAATATATTCAGACCTTTTTGTGTTACCAATATATATAAGCGGTACTTTGATTTCCTTTAAAGCTGTAGCGAATTTTTGCCATCCAGTAGGTTCACTATTTTTAAGTGTCCTCAATGAATCATTTACCAAATCAACAATATTACTTTCAGGAACTTTTTGACCATCTATAACCACAGTGCCTGTCTCATCCCAATTAATCTTATATTTATTCAAAGAGAGTAAGTTCAACAGTGATTCCCCCCTTTTTATATAGGATTTTGGTATAAGTTTTAAAATGTAATTAGATGTGTATGGTCCTTCATTAGTTTCTTGCAAACTTACTTCCTTTACTGATGTGTTAGAATGGACTGTAGATATATTATCTTCATCATCAGTAATATACTTCACCGATCTTTTCGAGTCTTGATTTATTATTGGTATTTCATAGGGCTGTCGCTCCTCTTTAGTGAAGTTTAAATATCTTTGTAGAGTTTGTAAATATAAAATACACTTCTTTCGATCATCCATATCGCTATTTAAAATGTTTTGCATATCTGTGTCTAAACGAGATAATGGAGTATCAACCGCGTTAGGTTGTTTTAACTTTTCTAATAGAGATGGATCGATAAGTAACATTTTTTTAGCATTATCCATTTTTCTTAGACAAGTGTACTAACCAAGGCACTTAGAACAGAACCCAATATTAGTGGTAGAAATGCACCACCTTTTTGTATTATTAAATGTTTTCTAATTTTGTGTGATCCCTTCCGTACTATTTTTCGTAGAATATTTTTGTATTTTTTCAATTTTGATCTTTCTTTTTCTTTCAATTCTATTTTTCCTTGTAAAACGTTATGAATACATTCACAAATACAATTTATTTCTTCTTCATCGCAGGCTTTTAAAAGAGCTTTTTGATATTTTGGTTTAAGTGTAATCAGAGCGCTTAATAGGCCTTTATGCGTCTTTGTGCTTCCATGCATTGTTAGTAACTAATGGATATCTGTTGATTTCTACTATATTTAAACCCTTTTGATGGTATGTAAACAGTGCAATATCCATCACATGGAAATATCTTTGTTTTAATACGACACATGTCATTTGTTTCTTGTTTTAAATCAATCATAAGATATCCATGTGCATTGTTAGTTGCGTCTTTGTAAGAATCTTCCAAGTATTTTGGATTTTCTGGAAATACTTGTCGTGCCAAGTATCGTATTTGTGTTTTATCTCTTGGATTTTTAAAATAAATTATATAACTTGAATTCAGAGATATGTCTCGTTGACCTTTTCCCTGATGAAATAAATTTTGTGATATGTAAAACACACTTAAATTTCTATGATGACTTCCTTTTGTGAATATATCAACAATACGTCCATCAGACTCTCTCATTAAGTCATCAATTATTAGGAGTTGAGGATCCTTTCCACTAAACATAGTTAGATCTGGTATGCCTTGGATGTAATTAACATTTCGTATATTGTATAAAGGTTGCATTTCATCAAAACACCATGTTATTTGATCAAAATTTGTGTTACAAACATCTTTAACAAATTTTATAAAATTTGTTACAAAGACTGACTTTCCACATCCACTTGGACCAGCAACTATCGCAGTAAATGGATGATTGAAGTGGATCATTTTGAAAAACGTCTAAGTAAGTTACGATTTAGACAAAGAATGAAACAATTTGTTAAGAAAATAAGCATTTATATATTTTATTTTAAAAAATTATTACTTAAACAGACTTATAATGATAAACATTTATAACACAATCATATAAACAAATTTACTATATTTTATACATTTATTATACAATCTTATAATAGACAGACTTATAATGATAAAAATTTATGGCACAATATTATAAACAAATTTGTTAAATTTTATTTTATATAATTATTACACAATCTTATAATAGAGAGACCTATAAGGACAAACATTTATAGCAATCTTAAAAACATATTTATATTACAATTAAAGCACGAAGCAAGCGTGTTGCGGCAGTAGATTGTAGAATATTTATTATTTATATTTACAACATACATAAAAAGTTAAATGTTCTTAATTTTATAGTGCCCCCAAGCTAGGGTATTGATAGCGTCTTCCAATATGTATCGTTTAGTGTCATTGTGCGAAAGAGATATTTTATTAACTTTTTGTGTGTATATAGTATGTTTTATTGACTTAAATCTTAACATTTCACTATAATGTATTTTTTCTTCTAACAAACAGCTTTTATAATCATTTAAAGTAAATTTTTTTGTAACACATTTATTAACACCCTTTGCTTTAGCTATAAATTTATTTTGTACGTCCATAGCATACATTTTTGCTCGAAGTCCTACAAACTCTTTAAGAATTTTTCCATTGTTTTCGTCTTTAAAAAACCCTAATCGCTTTTTATTTATTAGAGGTAAACCATATATATTGTCAGGAGGATAATCGGATGTATCAAAGTAATTTTCTAAATTTTCTTTAATATCATGATAAAAATTATTGGTAAATATCTGGTATACTAAACTATCAGTATCTGTATATAATAGTTTAATATTTTCCATATATTTTTCTTTCATAAAATCATAATGAAAGTCATACATTAAAGTTTTTGAAATATCTAAAATACAAAATCCAAGGTAAATCGGTTTGTTGTATAAAACTTGTGTTTTGTTTAATTGTACAGCGATTAAGTCTTCTGAAAATACAGATAAACTATGAAATTCAGGTCTTGCTATTAAAGTTTCAGCTCCCTGAGTTTTCCCACAATTTGTCCAACGGTTCACTAATTTTACATTTACTCGTTTTAAAACATTTTCCATTGTTTTACCAAAAACAGAGTTATTCATTAATTTAAAGAAATCTTTTTCAAAATCTGAAGTTGCCAATGAACGCATGCGAGTGTTCAAATCTATATAAACTTTTAACCACGCTGATTGATTGAACTTAAGAATTTTGTGAATTTTAAGCAAACGAAGTCCTCTTTTCAAACATTGTTTAAGATTCCTATAATGAATGACATAGTTCTTTTTATCATTTAAATTTGGAATCAATTTTTTGTCTTTACTACCACCATAACATATATTTTCAGGACATAACGGCAGATCCGAATGTAAGTCGTGTAAATGTTTTGGATATTCTAAGTCCACTTCCAAAATGAAACCATAATCAGCATCGTCAGGAACATGAAAGTTAGTATTAACATCAACCCATTCAAATTTTCCAGTAGGGAGACATTGAGACATAGCCCAACCGTAAAGGTTATTTGCATCCAGATACATTAGAAAAGAAGATGGTACAGAAGGATCATATTCTGACATATAAGAATTATTTGCTTTAGCATGTCTGTTACTACATTGAGATATACCACCGCGAATATTTTTTGCAATAAAAGTAATTTTGTTTATATCAGTTAACAACTCTAAATTTATTTTAGTATGTACTAACATGGCATCCCAACTCAAACCCGGTGCTGTATAATAATGGGCTGGGTCTAATTCATATGTTTTAAGACACACATCTCTAAAATTTTCAAATATATCGGCCAACAATAAAACATCTGTTTTTAAATATAAATCAGAGTATTCTTTCATATTTTTACAATGGAAATGATGCCATACATCTTGAGCATGCTGGTAATCATTTTCAGTAACATGCATATCAGTTAACGAACTATAAAATTTGTCAGGAGTAGGCAGACATGTTAAGTTTAAACATTCGAATGAAGTCATATATTCATAAGGATAAATACCTTTACGTATTAAGCGCCGAAAGTCTTCCTCACATGGAAAATTTAATTTGAGTTCTTTGAATTGTTCCAATAATAAATTTTGAGCCAATTTTTCTAGACTACTAGACATGAATTTAAAAGAATCAAGAAATCTTAATTTCATAACACGGTTATTAATATTTAATATTTTTGAAAAAGAAATGTACTTTTCTTTATTCTCAGGAATGATTTCTATATTACCATCTTCAAAATTGAGACCATGAACAATAAAATGCGAATCATAGTTACCCAAGTTATGTAGAAATATGGGTACGAAGTTTGGTACTCTATACTTTTTAGAACAATGTGTATGTCCAACTCCTTCATATAAACCAGTAAACCAATTATAACAAATCTCAAAATTTTCATTTAAACTATGATTACAAATATAACAGACTTTAGTTTGATTAGACATATTAATATTTTCTTCCGTTAATGGTAACGGACTTTTAACAAATGTATTTTTTTTACAGATATTAACTAAATCATCTTTTATCATTTTCATAAACATAAGTGCACAATCTTTACCAGTATGTGACCTATACTTTGAAAGCCTATCATCATATGAACATTTAATGTAATAGCCAAAGCTATACGTTTCATGTTTTTGGATGTTTTCGGTTGATGAATTATTTGGGTTATTAGAACATCCGTTAATAGGATTCAAAAAAGCTTCAAAGTCAGCGTATATTACGAAGGGTACTCTTAATTTTCGTTCATAATTGTTAAATGATATTTGGTTCGAAGGTGTTAACTCATTAAACCAATTACTTTTTTTATTAGATTCCGATGGTAGTTTTGTTGAAATGTGGAAACAATCTTTTTCTTGATGTTGTTTTAAATTATTATGCGATGTAAAGTTTAACAAACAACCATCACAAATATGAACTGCACATTTACTTGATGAAATTTGTTGAGCTACTAACCTTGAAATATTTTTTATATAACAATAATGACCTCTGTTAGCCTGAGTTATGTATAATAAGTTTAAATGGATGTTTTTTTTTTCTTTTGTAAAATATAACGGGCCAACCACAATATTTTTCTTTTTTCTAGAATCGTAATCTAAACCAAAAACATTTATACTAATATCATTAAGTTTTTCAAATTTATTAATGTCTTTCAATTTTACAGGAAATGAAATATTACCAAATTTTAATTTATTTTTATAAGGAATATAACATGTTACCCTGTCAACATGGGTTTTAGCTGGATATAATGCTGATAAAACTGCCCATCGAAAACATTCGTTATCCCTATTTTGTACATTTATTACTGCTTTTTTAACTTTTATGTCTAATGGTAGGTCTATGTAGAAGGAGCCCCGCAATGGGTTAAATTTATTAACATTCATATCCATGTAATTTATTTTTAGTAAACTCCAACCACTATCTTTTTTTTCAAAATTTGAAATTTTAGTACTTATTTCAGAAGTTATTAAAGAAAAAATCATATCTTTATCATCACCACGACTGAAAACGTAATTAGTTATTTGGAAGTCGAATGTGTTACGTAAGTTTTTAGTTAGCTGTATAAAGTCTGCATTGAGGATAAAATTTACTTTTACAATAAAAAGATCTATGATACATCGTTCAAGTAAAGTAAATACGACATCTTTGATTTCTTTTAAAAATAATTCAGGTGTTTGAAAAGGTTGTGGATTGTTGTGAATAATGATATCAGATTTAATTCTATACGTAATAACTCTATTTCCGAAAGCACTTTCAACTATTTTAACATTTCTTAACTCTGAATCATTCTTTAAAGAATTATTTTTATGTGTATTACTTTTCAAATGGTTACTCAAAAATTTTTTTTTTATCGACACATTGCACTGTGAACATTTAATTGTATCATAACTTTCTGTACTCACAGTTTGAAAAAACACTGATGATGTGGATGGTGCTTCAAGATGTATTCTTTTTGCAGTTGAGTCTTCTTCTGTTGTTGTCACAGATTCTGATTTTCTTTTTCCTTTTCCAGTTTGTGATATATGAAATTCCTGGTTGAATTCAGATGACATAAAATCTAACGACACTTCCTCAGCAAGCACCACGAGTTCCGAATTATATAAGTCACAGTTTAATGTATCCATGGTGTATCACTATTAATCTTTATATTTAACACAAGGATTCTTGAATACGCACTGTTTTACTAGATAGATTGTACTACACAATAGTTCATACACTATCAAAACTAAATTAAGGTAGAAGTCTCTGTGTATCTTCACTACTTCAATTATTCATGAAGTATTTAGCACAATCTTCGGTAGCAGCGAGCTGTTTAGTTATATCGTATATGATATCACGTACATTGTTTAGATTCTTGTCCCCATCGTTTGCTGTATAATATTTTACACGCAGCTCGGCATGTTTCCATAGCTCCGTCGGTGCAATTTCTTTAGTCTTCTTCAGATCGTAAATTTCAATTTTTATGAGGTGGGATGCATTATCTCCATCGTCATTGTTTGTAGAGATATATGCTGTACCCCCGTTTGATAAGCGTCCAACAGTAGATGACTTTTTGGAGGCCTTCTTCTTCTTCTTCGATTTCTCAAAGAATTCCTCTATGTCTTTCTTCCTTTTTAGTAGAATGGCGTTCTTTACTTTGTACTCCAGAGTACCTTCTTCGTCACTGCGCTCATCCTCTTCCCCTGGATAGTAAAACTGTTTATATGTATTATCTAGAAACTGAAACAATATAAAATATCTTTTTGAAAAATTTGACATGGACACACGAATAAAAAAGTATAAATGTAATTAAGAACACTATTTGAAATATGATAATACTTACAGCCATAGTAACCACAACGTATGAACAGCACACTGTAATGTATGAAGAATACTATGATATTCAGTTATCAAACTTGTACTTTGGTCTTTTTATTATAGTGTACTAACTTATCCACTGTTGACTACAACGTTTTAACTGAGTTTAGTGAGAGAGAGGGCTCTCTTTTATACACAGCGCATATCTCGTTGCTTTTAGAAACGTAGTAATGATATCCTCAGATAATTTACCTTCAGATAGCGAACCAATTTGTTTGAATTGTAAGCTAAATACCTCAGATAACTGAACTTTTTTGTTGTATTCGATAACCACAAATCCCTACCTACTTAGTCATATTCCCAGATAACAGAAATTTTGCTTATAACGAGTGGTCATTACTTTAGATGACACATACATTTTTGTTTTTTTTTGTTTTAGATAGCGACTGACTCGTTCTAGTTGTTTGCTGACGACCTTAAATTTAAAGTTACTATTACAGATGCAACCCTGATTGTTCGTAGAGCACGAATTAATCCAACTGTGTTACTTGCACATCAAAAAGTGTTATCATCTACGACAGCTAAATATCCTATCACACGAGCTGAAGTTAAAGTTTTAACGATACCATCAGGTGTTCAGGGTAAAACTCTTGATAACATATTCCTTGGTCAAGTACCTAAACGGTGTATAGTTGGTTTTGTGAATAATGCAGCATTCAATGGAAATCTCTCTAAAAACCCATTTAACTTTGAAAATTTTGATATTAGTACATTTTGTTTATACATAGACGGACAACAAATACCTTCAAAAGCTTTACAACCATCATTTGGGAATAATATTTTTACTTCTAGTTATCATACGTTGTTCTCGGGTACAGGTATACATTTCCTTAATGAAGGCAACGGGATATCTAGAGATCAATATTCCAAAGGGTTTTGTCTGCTAGCGTTCGATTTAACACCTGACTTATCAGCGAATGCTTCTAATCACTGGAACCTTATAAAACATGGTAGCGTAAGAATAGAAGTTCGCTTTGATACGGCTTTAACACAAACTATTAATTGTATTGTCTATGCAGAATTTGATAATGTTATAGAAATCGATAAAAACCGTAACATTTCTGTTGACTATAGTAGTTAAGTAAACTTAAATGTTTTAAAATTAAGTGTGTATTAGAATTAAGCGCGTATTAGAATTAAATATGTTTTAGAAATAAGTCTGCATTATTGTATATTGATCCTTTCAATAAAATATATTCATACAAAGTATTTCTTTGTTTTATTAACAATGTGTTTGTATATATTATGTTACCGTGAATGTTCGAAATGCAGTGTATGTTAAGATACTCTGTCATAGACCAGACCAATTTGGTCAATGTTCATTATGAGTGAAATTATTATGCGCGGGAGCGAGCAAAGGGAGCTCGTACGTCATGTTACAGTTAAAACAAAAGTTTTTGTAGACCCTATAATATGTTAAATTATTGTTGATCTCATTATTTGCTTATAATCTACGAGCCTGATAACATCGTAACGCGATCATGAATACATTAGAAATACGGAGATACTTGAGACAAGTGGATTCAAAAAGTGAATGTAATGTTTATGCCGCAAATCGCTTGCCGATTCATGTAGATATGCCTACATATATCATAAGCAACTTAGATAGCGACAATAAGCCTGGTTCTCACTGGGTTGCTATACACATAGACGCGAATGGAGTTGGTCAGTACTTTGATTCCTATGGTAGAGCACCCACAGGTTTCCATCGTACGTTTTTAGATCGAAATTGCAGAGTATGGAATTACAACACTAATCGAATCCAAAACGATTACACTCCAGTATGTGGCGAATATTGTTTAATGTATTTATACTATAAACATTATGGTATGTCATTAGCCGATTTCCAGCACCTGTTCACTAACAATACGCTGTATAACGATATCATATTAAGTAAGTTATTCAAATATTGTTTTGAAAATAATAAAGAACATTAGTATTGCGAAAGGACTTTTTTTTAAATCAAATACATACCCGTTTTACGTCATAGGTTTAGTCATCATTGGCTATGACGCAGACATTGACAAAAAAGACAACAGACCCGAGATAACATTGAGCGACGACGGCTGGTCGTTATCAAGGGTCGGCCGTTATCAATTGTTCGTCAATTACCTCAGATTACGTTTCTGTAACTTTGTAACGGTGCGTCGTACGCGAAAACGGATTAGCGCAATCGACTCAGCATGGCCGAAAACCCCCGAATAGACACCAAACTTTTTTTTTTTTTTTTTATTTTTTTTTTTTTTTTAGCCGTGACGGCCACCCTGAAGCCGAGAGACAGGGCATGGCGGGGGGAGGGAATGACAGGGGGAGGTGGTGGTTTGGAGAGTTGGTCCAGTCTCCGGGAATACCTACTACTGATACGATTGAGCTCTCATTTTCACACGATAGAACGAGCTTCAGAGATAGTTTGCTTATACTAGTACATAAAAAGCAACATAATATATCTGTAACCTGGACCCAGATTCTGCTAATTGTTAACCACTTTCATATCGCAGACACTGCAAAAATGCTATTTAATTTTACACTTTATGCTCATGCTGTTAAAATCTAAAATTGAAATTAAATCGGTGTCCAGGTGTGGCCGGGAAATGCATCAGATTTAGAATTATAGCTTTTCCAAGCTCCTTTCCCCTGATCATTTATTATCGACTGGACAGTTAACCTTTATCTCACGAGTTTCCACTCGGTATGCGGGCACGTGCACGTGTGACAACCATCCTATTGTTATCTTAACGAATACTTAGTGAATACGACAGATTAATACAACTATGTCTGATAGTCTCATAATTACATTAATTACTACGTGGATAGGTATTAATTGGTGCTTCTGATGTAACGTCATCGACGTACTACTGCCGCTTTCAACGCCAAGGTTAATGGCATATAGTTATATGTACTAGAGAAGCTATTGGAAACAAAGTTAGTGCTACATTTATACCGCACTACGGCGAAGCAAAAGGAGGGTTATTTTTTATTTTTTAATTTTTTTATTTATTTATTTTATCACACGTAACAGATTACAACCAATAAGAGATACAATAACAATAAAAGCAATAGGATTAGAGTCCAGGTTGCATTCCACAAGAACGCGTGTACAAATGAGTTAAGATGAAGGAGTTTCTAACAGGAACACACATAAAGCTAGTTTACAATTTTATATTTTTGACACATTAGACATGATGGAGTTCCTAACTACGGTTGGTTTAAAAGTTGTTTTACCGTTCTAACAAATAAAGTCAGCTTAGGTACAAAAATATCGAAGGCTGAATTATCCCTGGCGATTTCGTTGCACTGACGAGCCATCCGAACTATGGGGTTGTAAAACGAAGTATTATTTTTATAGACTTGTAAGGCAAAGAGTCCCGTTTGGTTGGATCTACGAACGCTATATCTGATATTAAAGGTTAATTGAGCAAGCAAATTAGGTACATCAAGTATAGAATGAATTATTTTATAAAGGCAAGTAAAATCAAAGTACCGCCTGCGTACTTCCAACTTTTGCACGTTAAATCTAATCAGACGCGCATCGTAATCGATAATGTTGCGCCCCAGGTGTTGCCGGTAGCACAATATCCGCAGACACCTTCTCTGCACCCTTTCTATATTTTCAATGTGAACATTGTAATGTGGAGACCATATTGGACAGCCGTATTCCAAGATGCTTCTCACGAGTGTGTAGTACAGGTAGAGAAAAGAACGAGCACCTTTAAATGTTGTGTGGTTATGATTTTGATAGGCTGTGTATGTATGTAGGTTCATCTATTCCCTCATAACTCCTCACCCACTTATTAGAACTGGACAAATGAGGTATCGTTAGAAGCATCTTAGCCGTCTGCTGGTTATAGGCTATATAACGTGTCGCTGAATCTAATGTGGCGCCCTCTAGCGGTCATAAAGTACTGCGTATAAAAATAAATTTGAGATAAATATGTCGTATTTGGTATCAACTGAAAGGGCTTAATTAGCACATTTCAAATATGTATAAATTATACCTATTGCTTGCTCCAAAATAATATAAATAAATAAATAAAATAGGTCACGGTAACCACTTTCCATCAGGTGGGCCGTGTGCTTGTCTGCCACCTAAGTTGTATAAAAATAAAAACTAAAATCCGACTACTGAAACAGTATTAAACAAGAAAATATCTAGGATAGCTGTGGTCGCCACTTAGTCTAACAATACAATACATTCTAGGGAAAAGTGGCATCCTTGATATTTTATATACCTATAGATTTATATAAGATGGGGTGGCTCAAATTCTACTCTGCCGGGAACCACGCGACACGCGGACAAATATTAAATGTATACGGCAATAGGTTCACCACCTATTACGTGGGACCGAATACAATTACTGGTGAAATGTGGATGTTAATTGACCTCTGCATAACCTTCGGGGATAAAGTCGTGATTATATGTATGTATGTTTGTAGTCGGGTTTTAGATATAAACTTATTTTTTGGTTAAGTGGGTTGCAGGCTGTTGCAGCGTAATCGTATTTTGTAGATAACAAGCTGATTCCAGCGGCTCCACTTAACTGTTGCGACTTTTTCTCATTTCTCTGGTTCCACTCAACCAATGCGATGAAACACAGTAAATTTATTTTTTATACAACTTAGGTGAAAAGGACACGGTCCACCTGATGAAAAGTGATTACAGTGACCTATGAACATGTGTAACTCCAGGGGAGTCACACCCGTGCTGCTGACCCTGTAAGAACAGTTTCTGTGCCGTCAGTGCAGAACACAAAATCACGACAAGCATTTTGGTCTTCCCACTGGCAGCACAAAAACTCTCCAGTGAGCTCTGTCTAGCTTACTCACCGCCGGGATCACAACACGAGATTATTATAGCCGTGATATTCTGTAGGATGGTACTTCCCAAATCGGACTGCTCAATTGGGACGGGAATACCGTCGTGTCCTACATCCTAAAGTAAAGTAAATTTTAAATTACTCGTATTTGAGTCCATAACGATCAAACAAACAGAGACAAGAGTAGAAATCAAATGTAACCCAAGTGTTTTCTTTAAATATGTATCTCCAGAGCACAGAAATATGTAATTCATTATCATATAGATGGATATTGTTTATTGAACTCGAAAAGTGTAACCGGTATTATGAATCGAGGGTCAGATCGTAAGAGATGGCCCTGGGTCGGCCGGGGTGCGAGGGATATGCCTGTCAACCTCACCTTCGACAACCAAAGCGACCAACAGGCGGCATGTCTTTTAGTCGGTTCGAGTACGACATAACCTCTTCCACCGGCTCCGGTGGGGGGGTATCCGCGGGGATTTTGCAAACGTAAAAAAAAACAGGTATTAAGAATTATATTTTCTTATATGTGCCGGTATTTAGGAGATTTTCACTAAATTTAAATGTGCGAATCCATGATGGGTTAGTTAATGTATAGTATATATGCCGCGTGGTTTCTGGTAGAGTAGAATTAGGGCCACCCCATCGCTTCCCATGCGGTGTCGTACAAGGCGACTAAGGGATAGGGCGGTTTAACATCAGACAAATATATACAGCCCAGACTCAGCCTCAGATGCATGGCTCGAGCCAACAATAGTGCCCGGAATACGGCAATAGGCTCACCCCCTATTACGTGGGACCGAATACAATTATTGGTGAAATGTGGGTGTTAATTCACCTCTGCCTAATTCTCCAGGGATAAAGGCGTGATTATATGTATGTATGTATCAAGGGTCACAGGATTTTTAGTGGTAGGGCCCCGTCCTTTACAGTAAACGCGCATTATGAATGTGTTACGAAAATGTTCTGTGCGCATGGGCGGAATATTCGCTAAACCTATTATTATAATATTTGGGGTAGGGCTGTTTAACATCAGACAGATATACACAGCCCAGACTCAGTCTCAGATGAATGGCTCGAGTTATCAATAGTACCCAGAAGACGGCAATAGGCTCACCCCCTATTACGTGGGCCTGAATTTATTCATTGGTGAGATGTGGGTGTTAATTCACCTCTGCCTAACCCTCCGGTGATAAAAGTGTGATTTTACGTATGTAAATATGTATATTTCAATTAACATAATGATATAATGTATCATATGACGCCTAATTTATTATTCTAAATGAGCAAAAGCCTGTTATGGTATTTTTCCACATCAATCTATACACATAAAAATGTTATAGTTGTTTAGTGTACATACTCTTCAAAAGCAAAAACTAAAAAGAAAATTCTGTATCGATTGAGGTTTAATTTTCACATGATACATACATACATAATCACATCTTTATTCCAGGAGCGTTAGGCAGAGGTGAATTAACACCCACATCTCACCAATCATTGTATTCGGTCCCACGTAATAGGGGATGAGCCTATTACCGAATTCCGGGCACTATTGTTGACTCAACCCATGCATCTGAGGCTGAGTCTGGGCTGTATACTTATATATCGGTCTGATTTTAAACAGCCCTATCCATTTGTCGCCTTGTACGACACCGCATGGGAAGAGATGAGGTGGTCCAAATTCTTTTCTGCCAAAAACCACGCGGCCACAATACGCGCTTCAAAGATAGTTTATATAGTTAATTTTCTTGTCGCGTACCTAGCTTTAAATAAGTTTTTTTTTAATCCCGGGCAAAGTCGGATCTCGGGCCTTTAGTTGTGTATAAATTTTAACCTGTTCTATTATTTTTTATTCCATAATAATTTATATTAATTAGGTGGTACTTCTGTGAAAACAAGTTGTAGCTGAAGACTCTTTAACATTTTTATTATGTTTTGAAAACACGATAAAATACCGTGTTTAATAAATCTTACCTTACTGCTATTAATAATAATGTCTTCAATTTTACGAGACTTTGAGTGGTTTTTTGTTACTCTATAGGCTATTGAACTATTTTTTTACCGTCGCAAAATGACCACTTTACTATATAATGAACTGCTAAAGAGAAAATTTCTTACGACAAATAGTTTTAAAGATATTTGATATTGAAAAGTCTAAGTATTTTTTAAGCCGGCCGAAAACGCTCCATAAAAAATCGTACTTGCTAGTGACGGCACGCGCCAGTTGCCGCCGCAATTGTTGTAAATTGTATGTATAATAAATAAAAAAAAATTAATATAAATAATAATGGAGTACAAGAGAATATCGCATTTATCTCGCTCCACGTTGCGTTTACATGTCCTATAGTTCATAATATGGAGTCCGAGTCTTGGTCTTAGACTCGGGGCTCATACCCACCTCATCTGCAAGTTAGCAAGGTAGATAGGTTTAGGTAGATAGCAAGGTACACCTTTTTTATACCACTTAGGTGGCAGACAAGCACACTATCCACCTGATAGAAAATGGTTACCGTGTCATATGAACGTGTGCAACACCAGTGGCGTCACGTTCGCGCCGCCGACCCTACAACCACCTGCTGGCTAGCAGACGAGGCTCTGGCCCAGGCTTGCCTTTCGGAGTCCAATGCTCAGGTTATTATAACCGGGAGGCGCTCAGATCGACATATTCATTGAATAAAGATAATTCTCACAGATATTATTAATTCTATTATAAGTCATTCTGCAAAATCTCTACTTTTAACTCAACCTTACCTAGACAAAAGATTATTTTATATACTCGTAGACATTTATAGCATTTAAGGGTACTTAAGGGTATTATGGGTAATTTCAATTAGTAATATTAATGAATAATATAAATTCTTATTTGATTAGGTACGCGTTTCTCATACTAATATTTTGTTTATATTACACTAGCTGTGAGTTTTCTATAATTATAGTATAAAGTTACATTAAATTATATCATAAATTGTACATACGTTGTGTATTATAATGTCATAACTTCATTTAATAAGTTTCGTTACATAATTAATGAATCCTGCGGCCGATACGATCAGCTCGTAAACTTCTTAGCCGACATTTCCGTATGGTTATAACAATCCTGACAAATACCATAACGGCAGTGCTATTTAGTAACACAGACACAAATTCGACATCTAGGCTTACTCATCCATGAACCGAACTGCTTTTTTTATACCACTTAGGTGGCAGACAAGCATGGAAAGTGGTTACCGTGGCCTATTGACGTGTGCTACACCAAGGGAGTCACATTCGCGCTGCCAACCCTGTAAGCACAAAGAGTTACCGTTCCGTAAAAACTCTCCAGTGAGCTCTGGCTACCCTACTCACCGCCGGGAACACAACACGAAGTTATTATAACCGCGGTATTCTGTAGGGCGGAGGTACTTCCCCAGTCGGACTGCTCAATTGGGCGGAAATACAGCCGTGTCCTACCTCCTCAATATATCACTTAGGTGGCAGACAAGCACACGGCCCACCTGATGGGAAGTGATTACCGTGGCCTGTGGACGTATGCCACACCAGGGGTGTCACACTCGCGCTGTCGACCATAGGATTACTAATATACTACTAATTTATACACTAATTTTTCTTTTTTTTTATTATTGGCAATTGGGTAACGGCTGCTGTCAAACTTGTTTCGATATTATTAGACAGCAAGTCGGGATTTTTATTTTATTAAAATTTTCTAATAGCACGTTACTTACGACTGCTTAGGGGGCCCCTGCAAGTATTACGTAAGCAGATTTATTACAATTATTTAAATCCCCCTCCTCCCCTTTGTCAGCAAAATCAATCAAGTGAACAAAACTCTTAGATGCTTACATAAACACTGGTACCTATTTCCATACATATATCTTTTCATGTTTGTTTTTGTAGGATAATGTATGGGTAATGCACGCAATATTATGTGTGAAAAAGTAAATAACTACTTACTGCTTACGTAATCCTTATCTAAACCGGGGCGGGGGGGTCTCCCCATATCATCAAGCAATGCTAAGACCCCCTCTCCCCTTTAGTGCTTACGTAATACTTACGAGGCATATTAGGTTAGAAAGGGATTGAATGTTGAGATGACTGCAATCAGATATGAATGAAATATCCACACATACGGGCCGAGGGCAACAGAATGATGATGACGAACGAGGTTAGGTATTTACATCAGAAAATAAAGACTAGAATTATTATAAACAAGTTCCCACAAATCTAGATAACATGTATTTATAGTTTTTATTTGTCTGGCTAACAATGTTTTGTCTATCTGTCGATCGTTTTATATGACTGCATACAAAAGGAGTATAATGATTTCAGTGTTTATTTTTTATAAAGGACACGCCAACTTGACCTCACCTCGCCTGATGGTAAGCTAAAGGCAGTCTCAGGAAAGAGGGTCACCATTACAGACATTAAGTGCTACAATGGTGGCACTCAGCTTGGCGGCCTCATCAGATACATTTTCACGCCCCGCTTAAAGGCCCCGGGACTGTAGGAAGAAGGAAACACGTGTGCTGGTAATGAATTCCAGGTCTTGGTGGTGCGGCAAAGAAAAGAGTCTCCGAACCGCTTGGTTCTTGCTCGTATATTCTGCACAGTGTGAGGGTGACATCTAAGGCCTGCACGCGTTGTCCTATGTAGGAAAGGAGATGGTGGGATTCATGTATATATTGTTGTTCTACTACCTAGCTAGCTACTACTAGCTGCACGCGTCTGGGTTTCGCCTAGAAATATTTCACAAAAAGAAATTATGTTGTAAACCACTCAATCACCAACCAATATTAGCTTAATACAGCCTATTACCGCATGGTTCCCGGCAGAGTAGAATTTGGACCACCCCATCTCTTCCCACGCGGTGTCGTACAAGGCGACTAAGGGATGGGGCTGTTTAACATCAGACAGATATATACACGCCCTGACTCAGCTACAGATGCATGATTCGAGTCAACCATAGTGCCCATAAAACGGCAATAGACTCACCCCCTATTTATTACGTGGCAACGAATTCAACGAGTGGTGAAATGTGGTGTTAATTCACCTCTGCCTAACCTTCCGGAGATAAAGGCGTGATATGTATATATGTATCTCAAACAGCATAACTGAAGAGGTTAGGGCGAATATTTGATTTTCGCGTTTTTTATACTACGAGTACTTACGTGGCAGACATAGCCCACCTGTTGGAAAGTGGTTACCATGGCATATGCACGTGTAAAATGCCAGAGGGGTCACACTCGTGCTGTTTGCCCTGTGGAGGAATCTTCTAATGCCCTTGAATAACCCCATATTGTGGTTGCCTGGAAAATTGATTTTTACTAATATAGGTAATAACTGAAATAAAATCATAAAGGATATTATTAAAATAATATCCTATTATTATTAGTTCTGTTACAGATAATTTAATACGTAGTACATATATACTAGCTCTGTGAACCGAACACAATCGACATAGCACAAAGGTCGTTTAAAAGACTTCAAAAGTTTTAAAATGTATAAAGGAAGCCGATTATTATACGAATAAATTAAAATTAAATAAATAAGCCATTAATCCATCATCTACACCAAAAAATAAGCCATTATGTACGAGTCAATATCATACAGATCAATCAATCGATAGCCTTTTGTAATGTGGATTTTATTTTTTGTTATACATATGTTGCCATAGTTGAAATTTCATTGTACTTATTTTTATTTTATTTTAAACACACAGAGACGGAAAAATATAATATCATGAATTTCCTACTCATAGCTAATTCGGTAAATGTTGTTTTGCTATATAAAATTTGGTTTCGTTGTAGCTCTTGTGATTACTTATAATAATTAATAAACTCAAAGCCCAGACTCAGCCTCAGATATATGGCTCGAGTCAACAATAGTGCCCGGAATACGGCAATAGGGCCCTTATTACGTGGGACTGAAAACAATTATTACTGAAATGTGGGTGTTAATTCACCTCTGCCTAATCCTCCGAGGATAAAGGCGTGATTGTATGTATGTAATTAATATACTGAACACCTCCTTGCGTATTGCTCAGTGATGCTTGATAGGCGTGAACAAGGGTTAATTTGTATTTTTAATTTTATCATTAGGGTAAGGGTTAGGTATGTGTATTTTTAATTCCAATTCGTAAAATTAAAGGATATTAAAAAAAAATGACAAAATATTTTGAAAAAATAAAAGCCTTTTTCACCTAGCACCTAGGAGTATAAAATACCCTTCAACCAATTTTACACAAAAAAACATACTTACTTATTAGTCGAGCCGTTTCGGAAGATTTTGTTTAGACAAAAACTATGACGCGAGAATTTTATTTATAAAATAACATTTTAGGGTAATCCGGACCTCCAAAAATTACATATCTGTACACTATATTTAAACATTTAATTACTGTGTACAGATATAATAAATAACAGCTTCGCAAAAACTGATGAATAGACGAAGTGGAAAAATAAACTAATAATTAGAAAAACAATTAAACATACGCTTTAATTGTTGTAAGTACTCGCTTTTTGTAAATTAAATTGAATTAAACATTGAATATAAATTAACATCCAAATTATATATATTATTGTTTACTTTTTAGTTTAGTCTTTAATTAAAGCGTTTTATAGTTGTTTTTAGTTCATTAGCCGCGGTAGCCCAGTGGTATGGGCAATGGACTGCTGAGACGAGGTCTCCGGTTCGATCCCAGGTTTTACCATGGCACACACCAATGACTTTTTGATGCTTTTCGAAGTTATGTGTGTATGTATCGCAGGTTTATGGCAATGGCAATAGGTTCGCCACCTATTACATTGGGACCTAAACATAAACTGGCGAAATGTGGGTGCTAGCACCTCTGCCTACCCCTTCGGGGATATAGGTGAGTTAAATTACGCCATTTAGGTAGCAGACAAGCACTCGATCCACATTTTTTTTAAATACCACTTAGGCAGATGAGCACACGGCCCACCTGATGGGAAGTGGTCACCGTGGCCTATGAACGTGTGCAACACCAGGAACTTTACCGAGGTCTATTGACATGTGTGTAACATCAGGGGAGGCCCACAAGTATTGCCATCGTATGTTCGACTGTATAATAATGATGATGAAAATAATGATGTTGACAGAAAACTTGAGCTTATCCGACCTTGAACCCAAGAACACCACCGATTCATATCTATAACTATTTATTAGAAATTAACCATTATAAACACAAAATACATTAAATTTATTATATGTTCCTGGCCAATAAATATATGAAATAAAAAACATATTGCCGTATTATTATGTGTTCGATCAAAGATCGTTGACCTCAGCATATCCTGCTCTCCTGGAGGTGAGCCAGTTCGTTTACCCTGTTGCTTTAGTACAACGTGCTACTGGCTGGCTGACCTCGCTCTTGACATTGCAACTGTATCTTGTATAACAATATTATTATTACTAGTATTCGTTCAAAGATTGACTTTTATTCAAGTAAAAGGAAAATTTGAGTTGAAGAAGAGTTAGTGATTAGCATTATCATCGAGTTGATGATGATGGTGATCTCTCATCATTAACATCATAAGTAGAAAAAAAATTGACAAAAAGAGGAGAAAAATGCGCCCAAAGTTTTTCATTGGTTTTGTTTCGGAATACTATCACAAAATGCAAATGAACATGTCATATCCATGCAATAAAATGATATAAACGAAACATTGACTCGGTTGAACGCTCTACCGACAAGTCGTTGGTGAAAAAAAAACCACCCATCACGTTGAAAATCTAATATAGACTCTAAATCTTATCTGTGCACGTTCAAGGAAATAAAAACGTACGAAATGAACTCACGATAAACATATTTGAATAAGGAATTACAAAGATCGGCGTTCGCGCATTTTTATGACATAATATTGACGTGAGTCGAATCCAGCACATCTATTGTCTGTCTCTCAATCCTTATATCGGCCTTTGTACGGGCCTATTGTTTGTTTGTAAATAAGATTCAATATAGCTATTTACTATTAAGGTATTCCTATCTATACCTTGTTATGTCGTACCTATTGTTCTATTTATAAAATAGAATAGTATGTAACTACCGGCTATCAATGCAATAATAAGCTGGACCTTTGGTAAAACTAGGCCAATACCTAAATATGATTGAAAATGTGAATATTTCAACTACCACCTGCCATTATCCTGAGTTCGGTGCCGTGTAAATGCATCTATCGAGGTCTTTATTTTATTTAATTCCTGAAGAAACCTGTTCCATACTAAATAGGATGAATGTGCAACTTGTTAAGAGTCAAACCTAGCCGTACGTATGTCAATCGCAGAAAGGAAGCGAAAGGGCAGGCATGGAAATATTTGGTATCTGCCTACCATATTGAAAAATAGTCGTGACTGTTAGTATATAACTAGTGCTGCCTGACAGAAATCGCTTATAGCGAAAAGGCCGCCCATTGTACTAGTTCCTTAGCAATATATTTTCAATTGCGATATATTTAAATACATACATATAATCACGTCTTTATCCCCGGAGGGTTAGGCAAAGGTGAATTAATACCCACATTTCACCAATCATTGAATTCGGTCCCACGTAATAGGGGGTGAGCCTATTGCCGTCTTCCGAGCACTATTGTTGACTCAAGCCACGCATCTGAGGCCGAGTCTGGGCTGTATATCTGTCTGATTTTAAACACTATATAACAATAATATGGTATCGTACAAGGCGGCTAAGGGATAGCCCTTAGCCGCCTTGTACGACACCATATGGTAAAAGAAAATGTATTTAAATGATGTACAATAAGGTGATGGAACTGTGAACTAAACATATACTTTAACTAAATGCTGCAAATTATTTTGTGCCCACTGCGGTGGAAACTATGGGTAGTTGGGGGTCGGAGGCGAAGGGCGTAATTGCTGAAATTGGTCGCCGAACAAGGCAGTGACTCCTGTTCCGGCTCGTTTTTGAGGCAAAGGAAGGCCATAGCGTTTCAGATAGGCAACGCCGCTAGTTATAGGCAGTATTTACACCGGGAACGATACGGGACGGGTTATTTGACGTGACATAACATGTCAACATCTGTGATTGCGAATAATGATTGAATAAATGACTTTACCTAAATCAACTCAATTAATTGATGAAGGTCATGTACAAAAGTGAAAAAGTCCTTCATACCACAACCTAAAAAAGGGTTTTAACAAATTTTTCATGGTTTAAGCATTTATTTCAATTGACTCCTGTGTAATTATACATTTGGTCTACAAAAAAAACCTCTTAAGGTGCATTCATAATAAATTATAATGGCACTCAATAGAGTACCTGTGATCACGCGATAGTATCGCGGTTTGTCGTTTTTATCACTCTATCTTGATGAAGACAATTTGCTCGAGTAGGTGCTGTGTAACAATAAGATGTGCCTAACAGTACCTACACCTTATACATCAGCAGCAACGCCTACGGGATCAATTGTATTGGTTACAAATAATACATAATAGGCGAGGAACTAAGTAATTAGTTGATGAGGTCCTCGAGAGAATAATTATAATAATGATATGTACCGATAGTCGTTACAGTTCACGATACTCTACTTTGTACGGTCTTGGACATCCCATGGTCTCATTACCAGGGGTGCCCAAGACCCACAGTTTTGGAGGAGCAAAAGCCGGGCTCCGAGGTGAAGGTGGAAAGGCATTAATAGAATTAAATATATATGTAGTAGGATTTATAGAGTTACTTGAAAGTACACAAGAATGAGACGACTGAGCGCCCCATAGATACGACACAGTATGCGTAAAGTTTCATATAGCACCATCGCTCAACAGAAGGCCTTGTATATAATTGGGATACAACGCTCTTAAGATGATGAAGGACTTATTGGCAAGAGCCTCGATCAACATCTTAAGAGTGAGAGCCTCTTAAGCGTCTGGATTAAGGATTTGTTGCTGAAGGCTTCTTAAGTAATTTCCAATTTCTGGAGGCCTAACTATACGTGTAAGACATTATCACAGAAATAGAAGCCGAAACTTCCGACGTAGAAATCAAGACGAAGAGTCGACACGTCATCCGACTGCACAAAAATATTCCGTAGAAATCAAAGAAGATCAGTCCCGCAATCCACCCATTTGTTTATAACTATACATTACATATTTTCACATAGATTACTTCTTAAACTTCGATTCGGATAAACGGCATCATTGAAAAGCCGCAATGAATTAAAACCATAAACAAAGTTATCATATTCAAGTGTATTTCACGGTACGCTCCATGTCTGCAGTTGTCATGATCACCTTCGTAATCATACCTTTAGGGTCAGTTGAATTTCGGTCTAACTACTAGCGCGAGGGATATGCTAGAGGCTACCTCACCCCCGGCAACTGCTGGCTCAAGACGGCCGTACGGTTTTAGACGATTCGCGCCTGATATAACCTCCCGCTGGCCTCGGCGAGAGGTATCCGAGTGGTTTTACGCACGTTTTAAAAAGAAAGTTTAAATATGAAACGTCCGAACTTCGATATTTTCCTTAAAGCGACTGTCATATATTTCGGCCACGGAGGTAGGACACGCCGGTTTTCCCGTCTTAATTGAGCAGGCCGACTGGGGAAGTGCCTCCGCCCAATACCGCGGCCATAATAACCTCGTGTTGTGTTCCCGGCGGTATGTAGGGTAGCCAAAGCTCACTGGAGAGTTTTTGTGCTGTCAGTGAGAAGACAAAGGCTTGTCCTGTTTTGTCTTCTGCATTGACGGCACAGAAACTCTGTCCTTACAGGGTCGTTTGTGATGCCGCTGGTGTTGCACACGTCTATAGGCCATGGTAACCACTTTCCATCAGGTGGACCGTGTGCTTGTCTGCCACCTAAGTGGTATAAAAAAATATTTCAAGCTCAGTACCCACTACGTAAGAAGCCCGTCACGTTGTGAATTATATTGAACATTTTTACAGCACTGTGGCATACAAATGATGACTGCGAAGCGGTTCCTCTTGATTAATATTCCTACCTGCAATAAAGTCGCATGAATATGTCGCAAATTGCAAATATAATGCAAATTGGTCTGAGTTTTACCGTGCCTCGGAGAGCTACCGCTGTCAATCCCGGTCTACATACATACATAATTTATAATAATGCCTTTATCTCCGAAGGATTAGGCAGAGGTGAAACTGACATTCACAATTCGCCAATCATTGTATTCGGTGAAGTCGATCCCACGTAATAGGGGGTAAGTCACTATTGTCGACATGAGCCATTCATCTGAGGCTGAGTCTGGGCTGTATATCTGTCTGATGTTAAACAGCCGTATCCTTTAGTTGCCTTGTACAATACCGCGTGCGAAGAGATGAGGTAACCTAAATTCTACTCTGCCGGGAACCCATCCGGTAGTCATCTTCACTAGCATTAGTGTAAAAAGTAAAGTCTGGTGTCAAGGCTTACCATGTTTTAGTGTCATTTGTATATCAAACTGCGAAATTCAAAGCGGTTGTCAATTTCGGTGCGACCATGCGGTAATTCGATTACACGAGTATAAGCATCCAGGGTACTTTCTTAGTCCATTAAAATATTAAGGTCTTGGTAGCAACCATTATAAATTATAAGTACCTACGTACAACTGGCGAATGCAACATTCGTAATGACTATGACCTTTTTATGTTCTTTAACTTGGTTCCTTGTGGTCCTTCTGGCATGTCGCACATAAAAAGTTTCTTATTTATCCGCATTCCAGAACCCATATGAGCAGCTATGCTTATTTTAAATCTAGATAGCGCTGTGATTTAAAAAAAATTGAGAGAGACTTAGTGGCGAACCTGATTTTAGAAAATCCAATTACAAAACGCAAGTTGGACAATATAGGAATGTATATTTTTACTTGGGGAAACCCTTTATGACCTTCGGTGAGTGGGCCCAAAGGTTTTTTCCACTAGAGGTGACCCCAACTAAAATCGCACGGTGTCCCTCAGTCCAGGTACGAAGTACAACATACTCTAGTGAGGAAAACCCTGTGATTCGAACTACACTCGCTTTTCTTTTTAATAGTGCGGATAGCCCCATGGATTGGAGTCAGGGACTCGGTTAGAGTCCGATCTAACAATTTTTCGGACTCGAACCGACTAAAACCGTCTTTGGGTCTTCAGTTGCTGGAAGTAAGACTACTAGAAACATCTCTCGCACTCCGGCCGACCCAGGGACTACCCTGCCCTAATCGCCTTCGTTGACGACCTCCTTGACTGATTTGTGGGGTGAACATACCTTAGCTGTAGGTTCCTGAACTAGTTATCAACCTCAATACTTTCATCTCGCGAGTGTAGAGGTATAATCTTTGTCGTTTTTTTTATGAATCTTTTGACATTGCCAGATGTAATAAAGCACCTCGTAACCGTCTGGTATTACCTTGGTAAAAATAAATAGCAATTGGTGTGACGACGGATAACATATAATCAGCGTGTAGGTACGAGACCTGCCCACTCGCACTATTTCAGTGCAGGTAGTATGCCCTTCACCATCTCGCACCCTTTTTACCCGATTATGGCGAAGCAAAAGGGAGGGTTAAGAGTTTGATAGCCTATGTATTTATGTTTTTTTTTTATACAACTTAGGTGGCAGACAAGCACACGGCCCTCCTGATAGAAAGTGGTTACCGTGACCTATTAACGTGTGTAACACCAGTGGAGTCACATCCGTGCTGCCGACCCTGTAAGATAAAAGATTTTCTGTGCCTTCAGTACAGAACACAAAATCAGGACAAGCCTTCGGTCTTCCCACTGACAGCACAAAAACTCTCCAGTGAGCTCTGGCTACCCTACTCACCGCCGGGAACACAACACGAGGTTATTATAGCCGTGATATTCTGTAGGGTGGAGGTACTTACGACGGGAATACCGTCGTGTCCTACCTCCTCCTAATGTATGTATGTATGTAGGTTCATCTGTTCCCTCATAGCTCCTCAACCACTTATTGGAACTGGACAAATGAGGTATCGTTAGAAGCATCTTAGTCATCCGCTGGTTATAGGCTATATATAACGTGTCACTAAATCGAATGTGCCGCCCTCTAGCGGTCATAAAGTACTGTGTTAAAAAAAAATTTGAGATTTATATGTCGTGTTTGGCTTAATTAGCACATTTCAAATATGTACAAATTAGGCTTGCTCCAAAATAATAATCTCGCTTGTGTTAAGCATTGTCAATCAGGCATGACAATTTTTCTACACAAAACTAATAAAAACCCAATCACTAAAATATAGGTAAATAAATAAAATTGTATTAACAATTAAGTGCCCACCTTACCTAATCATATTTAAAATCTTAGCTCATGCTAAGATTTTAAATATGATTAGTATCTCGTTTCAACAGGTTCTCATGAACCTGTTGAAACGAGATAAACTAAATGAGCATTAAAATCAATACATATAATATATAAATGAAATAGGAACTTTTTTACGTGCGAATAATCCCTTTTTTTTTTTTAATACCACTTAGTTGGCAGACAAGCACACGGCCCACCTTATGGGAAGCGGTTACCGTGGCCTATGAACGTATGCAACACCAGGGGTGTCACACTCGCGCTGCCGACCATGAAGAAACCTTCTGATGCCCCTCTTGAAGAACCCCATATTGTAAGCGCTTGGGAAAACCGCAGCAGGGAGGTCATTCCACAGCTTGAGTGTGCGTGGGATGAAGTTTCTTTCATACCGCACAGTGCGCACCGTCTCAGGTCGCAATGTGTAGGGATGAATTCCCTGCAGACACCCCCCTACCGGAGCCGGTGGGAGATGTTATGTCGGACTCGAACCGACTAAAACTCACGGCGCCTGTGGCTCAGTATTGATTGCCGAAGATGAGGTTGACAGGCATATCCCTCGCACAAGTAAATAAGATCTGCGTTCATAAATAATATACTTATAAAAAAGGTAACTAAGTACCTACGATAAATTAAACTCAGAACTAACATACAAATTGAACTTTTCATCTTCTGCATAAGTGATATCTAGCTAATCTCTACCATGGTGAGTGTTCTGATGTGCTCTTCCAATTAGTCCCATCTCTTTCCTACACAGGACAACACGTACAGACCACAGACGTCACCCGCACACAGTGCGTGCGGTTCGGAGACTCTTTCTCTGGCCATTGGCTACTATAAAAAAATATATATATATACACGAAAATTTTTTAATTACCAGAAAAATTTTGGCGAAGTGATAGGTATTCGATACTAAACACATACATGCAAAAAAAAATGAATAAAGTATGTATGTCAGTTTTTTTCTTAAAACCACCTAATATTATGTTCACGACGTACAAAATTTTTCTCAATGGAATATGACTAATTCACGAAACCAAAATCACACAAAGAAGTCATTGATAAAATAATAAACACGCACTCTCTCTTTCTATCATTCTACTACTGTCCTTGAAGGCGGGCGGCGCGTGCGACCACCCCTCCCCGCACCGCCTTACACGTGTCGTCAAGCCGGCGGCATCTCTTTGATGTTAATAAAATTTAAATCATAAATGCAGTTCCGGTTGTGACGTCTCGATTCGCGCACGCATCCTAATCAATACTATCGGCACTATCGAGATGGCGTACCAATTTACCGACCGCGAATACGCATTAATGTTACGTAGTTATTTTTTATCCGGTGAAAATGTGAGTGCCGCTTTACGGATGTATCGTGATCTCTACCCGAATGCCCGACAGCCAAATTACTCCACGATGTTGAGCGTCTATTAGATCACGGCTCATTTCACGTACCGACGCACGCACAAGGCCGGGGCAGACCCGCCTATCCGCAGAACTTGTACGACGAAGTACTCGAGTTTTTTGAGGACGATCCGCGACGAAGTACAAACGATGCGGCACGTAGATTTGGCATCAGCCAGCACTGTGCTTGGAAAATTGTGAACTCGGCTGGTATGCACCCTTATCACTACAGAAAGGTTCAAGAACTGACAACAATCGACCGAGCACCCAGGATTACATTCTGCAACTGGGTGATCCTTCACCCGGAGACCAACGTCCTTTACAGTGACGAATGTTTGTTCACAAGAATCGTGCTTTTCAACCAACATAACGAACATTGGTGGTCAATAAGAAATCCCAAGTTGGCGCGACAACATTCGTTTCAACACAGATTTAGCGTGAACATTTGGGCTGGAGTCCTAAATGACAACATCGTGGGCCCATACTTCATCGAGGGACGTCTAACGGGTGAAACCTATTTGGATCTGTTGAGAACCATGGTATCAACCATGTTGGATGATATTCCACTCGCAAGCTTGCGAGACCTCTGGTTCCAACAAGATGGTGCTCCACCCCACTACCACATCGCGGTAAGAGACTACCTCAATACGCAATTTGAAGGCAGGTGGATTGGACGGGGAGCTTCAGTCGCGTGGCCCGCTCGATCCCCGGATCTGACGCCAATGGACTTTTTCATGTGGAGTGAAGTGAAACGTAGAGTGTATGTCAGTGAACCCAACACCCGTGAGGACCTCCGACAAAGGATAATTGACGCCTTCGATGAAATTCGTCAACAAAGAGACATTCTCCTAAGTTTAAAATCAAACTTGTTAAAGCGGGCTCGTTTGTGTATTCAAAATGACGGAGGACATTTCGAGCAACAATTAAAGTACTTGTAGGGTAAGTCTTGCACGTGTTAAGTACAGAAAATCCTTAAGCTAATTTACTATTCCAAGTTCTTTAGTAGGTACCTAGTGTACCTACACCTACCTGCCAGTTGATAAGGTACTTAAAAAAACTACTGAATTACGTTAAAAGTTACTGTGGTTTTACCATTGTTTACTCAGTTCACCCAAACTTGTATTAAACATGGTATTAAAAAATTACTGCCACTAGAAAGTTCACGATGAAAGTTAAAAGTTCATTGATGACCTATTTACTATCCACACATCGTGCGTAAATAAAATGGTGTCTATTCTTTAAGCACGTATTTTGAGATTTTAAAAACGTTAATAACTTTGTTTTTTTGTATGGTGGGGTATTTGTATTATTCCATATATATTGAAGTATATACATTCCATATCAGCCCCTGCAGTTTCTCTGGTAATTAAAAATTAGTAGTGTATATACGTAGTACTATAATTTATTCTGTTCCCATAGTAGGTATTTATCATATTTCACGCAATCAGTCCATCTCTTCTCAGGGCTTCTACCTCTGCTATAGTAGTAGACACAGATGTTATAATATAATTCTTATAGTACTATGAGTACTAAAGCCCTCATACAAATGTACTTTCAACAACATTTTTCACAAGATTACTGTCAAGAAAATAGTACCTACATTTAATTATTTATTTGCAACTTAATGTTATTGGTTCTCTATTTTTATTCCTACGATTTTATGTCATAATTTAACATTGCATAATGTTACTTTAACATTATTTACGCATAATACTCTTTTGCCATAACTTTTGAATCATAATTTTTTTTATCCTATTTACTATAAGCATACTATCCCAAAGCATAAGTTTACTTAATCATAACGACGCGTAACCATAACTATTATAAGCATACAAATTAATACTGTTACTACCACCAAGAACAGTTTGAAATTATATTTTTTTTAGTTCAGAATGTTCATTTGATTAAATAAAGTTCTACATGGTTATAAAAAAATAGGATATACAATATTTATGCTTAATAACAGAGTATGCTAAAAACCAATTATGGCCACTATTATTATGACAAAGAAAATTATGCCTAACTTAGTATGACAATTTAAATTAGGACAAAAACCATTATGAGAAAAAATGGGATACCAATGTTATTTAAAACACTGAAATCATATTTCATTATTTTAAATTTTATTCTTACATCATATTTTTAATTATTGCGTCCTACTTGTATTAAATTAAGGAAAACTTAAAATAAAACCCTGTAACAACCCTTCTGGCCAATGTGGTAACAATAGGCCAAAGCTGCCCAATATTGGGAGAAGCCTATGTCCAGCAGTGGACTGTGATGCGCTTGATTGATTGAATATTGTAAACTTGAAAGCTTGCCCGCCTCCCTGGAGCTTTGGGGAGAGAATATTCCCATGGAGCAATATATCACAGCTCCATGAATATAAAAATTATAATACCGCGTGGTTTCCGACAGAGTAGAATTAGGACCACCCCATCTATTCCCATGCGGTGTCGTACAAGGCGACTAAAGGATAGGGCTTTTTAACATCAGACAGATATATACAGCTCATACTCAGGCACAGATGCGTGTCACGAGTCAATAATAGTGCCCGGAATACGGCAATAGCTAACCCTATATTACGTGGGACCGAATACAATGATTGGTGAAATGTGCGTATAATTCACCTCTGCCGAACCCTCCGGGGATAAAGGCGTGATTATGTTATGTTATTTTCTATTTTTATTAGTATTCTGGGCAGTTATACACACCGCTATCTAGTTTCAAACTAAGGAAAGCTCAATATGTTCAAGAATGCTAATAAACATACTTTGATAAAAAAAATTGTAAATACGTTCAAAATAGAAACATAAATTATCTTATGTAGATATTATGTTTACGTCTTGTTTTTAGTGATTTTTGAACGACAACTTTGTGTTGAGTTCATGGTTGGGCTTGTGAATTAATTATATTTCTTGTTAAATGATACTAGCTGTGCCCCCCGGTGTACCCTGCAAGTCGATACGTACACATGCTGATGATTGATACCTTTCGGGGTTACGGAGTCAGACGACAGTTGCGCCCCCAAATAAACCGAGTCTAGAGAAAGAGTAGCAGTGCGGGCCCACCAGGCCCCAAAATACAAGGCTTCAAAGTGCAACCGGGGCTAACGCTCTGGTGATGATGAATCGCGGTTAAAAAAGAAAAAGATTGCTATCACCTTAGTATAATAACGCGTATGTCGGTCATGTCTATTTCAAGGTCAAAATACTTGGAGCGTTATAAATAATTAATAACTCCATTGTGACGGTCCTTTCCGCAAAATTGAGTTCCCATATCAATAAAAAAATACACAGTGTATAGGTATACAGCTGTTTGACATAACAGCTGAATACACATTATATATTTTTTTATTAGTAAAGGTCTTATTAATGTTTTAATTTGATTTCAATAAAGATCCAGTCTAGCAATCAATATTTTTTTGCTAATATTTTAGCACCGATCAGAACCTGTTGTACAACCAATATAATGTGAGCTGTTTATGTCGCAAACAGGTTGGCGTTTTTGTCTATCCTACTGTTATAAAATTATAAACTAGTTTGGAGATATCAATAAAAAAACTTAGGTAGACTTACCATTCTTAAGCCAATAACAAATATTACTTTTTTATCTGTCATTGGTGTGTGCATTGGTAAAACCTGGGATCGGACCCGAGACCTCGTCTCAGCAGTCCATTACCCATACCACTAGGCTACCGCGGTATTTCGATGCTTTTCGAAGTTATGTGTGTATTTATCACAGGTTTATAAGTGCCCGGTTAATGGACCCAAACATAAACTGGTGAAATGTGGGTGCTAGCACCTCTGCCTACCCCTTTGGGGATATAGGCGTGAGTTTATATATATATTTTTATCTGTTTCTCAGGATGAATTTTGATACTAGTTTTTTTATTCGAAATGTTATAAAAAGTCGTTTAAGCTAAACCAAATTGAAGAAAAGGAGTAAATAGATTATATTTTTGTCCTTCCTTCGGATGCCCCCCGCTGCCGGATTTAACCGACTTCGGATTCTAAATGTCTATATCTAGATGCTTGTGACCTAGATAAAAATAAAATAAAAAACAACCTTAAACCTGTCATTTTTACAAAATGTACGTAATTGTCTATCTGTGTGGTGACGGAGAAAGAATACAAGTATCACCACCCCATCTCATCCGACTGGTGCCGTATGAGGCGACTAACGGAAAAATACGCAGACGATATCACTGCGAGAGAAGGAAAACTGGAAATAAAACCATGTACCAACGCGTCTGGCTAGCGTGGAAACAGTAGGCCAAAGCCTCTCAACATTGGGAGAGGCCATGTTGAGCAGTGGACTCCGATGGGCTAATTGATTAAATAACAAAACGTACGTAGGTACATTTTGTGAAGAACAATTTTCATCCCAAGAGTGTGTGAGCCCTATGAGATGAGAATGCCATTGAAGCTTCTCAAAAGATGGGTACAATCCCTCTCTTTTTCGCTTTCACCATAGTTGCACTGCGCGAGAGCCGATGCCGTAGTTGTAGTATACAATCTCTAGCATACGTACAAATGATCTGTTATACGGTGTGGTGTGTTTAAATAGTTTTCATTGTACAATGCTAGCTATTCTAAGTGCATAAGTAAGGAGTGTAATGTTTTCCGGTTTCACGTAGTTAGGTATGTATGAAAGTTCATTTATTCTGCCACAAAAATTTACATGTACTTATAAAATGAAATGTGATATCTTTAGAATCCTTTAGAATAGCGTTAATGATACTGGCTTAATATTATTTATTTTGTAATATATTTTTTGTATGTCATCTTAGTATGTACTTAATATAGGAGGTAGGACACGGCGCTATTTCCGCCCAATTGAGCAGTCCGACTGGGGAAGTACCTCCACCCTACAGAATACCGCGGTTATAATAACTTCGTGTTGTGTTCCCTGCGGTGAGTAGGGTAGCCAGAGCTCACTGGAGAATTTGTGCTGTCAGTGGGATGACTAAAGGTTTGTCCTGCTTTGTCCTCTAAACTGACAGCACAGAAACTCTGTGCTTACAGGGTCGGCAGCACGAGTGTGGCTTCTCTGGTGTTACACACGTCCATAGGCCACGGTAACCACTTTCCATCAGGTGGGCCGTGCGCTTGTCTGCCACCTAAGTGATATAAAAAAAAAATAAGTGGGCACATTATTTCACAGACTAGTCGTGGTGCCTTTTCGTTTTTTTTTTATTAATCTGTGAACTTTGAGCAATATCAATTAAGACCATTACGGCAAGACACCGTATATTTAACTACATAATATTGTTATTTAAAGCGAATTGTTTTTGTAATCAATTATACGTTAGGCATATCATTTACAAGAGGCATTACGCAAGAACAAAACGCATAACAAGTATAAATTTATTACTTATTAAACGCTTGGTTACAAATAATGGTAACAAAACGCACAAGAAAGACTTTTATTTGCCATTATTTGGAAATATTAAATTTAAGCTGAAGCAAAAGTTTCAGGAAAGAGGGTCACCATTACAGACACTAAGTAATGTTACAATGGTGGCACTCAGTTTGGCGCTCTCATCAGATGCTTTTTCACGCCTCGCTTAAAGGCCCCGGGACTGTAGGAAGAAGAAACCACGCAAACAGATGTGATGTAAGACAATGTGGTTTAATTAAACCTACCAAACCTAAACACCGATTTTACTGAGAACCTTCTTTCGCACTTGTTGTAATCGAGGTACGAACTTAGTTGGTGCACCACTCCACATTCAGTGTTAATTACATATTTTATTTTGTTCATTTTTCTCCTTAGTATGTTTAGTTGATCACTTTCCTTTTTATTTAATTTTCTTATGTATTTTTATGATCAGCTTTGGACAGTGTTGTAAATTATAATATGAAAATCGTATTAGGCACCCACAGAACAGTCTTGCCTAGAGTGGGGGCATAGATACGAATATGAATTTAGTTGTAAAAATGTGTAAAGGAAATGAAACTAATTTTATATTATAGATCTTTTGTTAGTACACGTTTTTTATCTGTAAAAGGGGTTAGTGGGTACATTATTTTCACACATCCTTATGTTAGTATGTTATTATGTACTTCTCCGAATTGGTTCCTTTATCAGCGACACTATCGAACGTTGAAATAATACAGTATGTGTTTTCTTTTTGCGAAATCAATATAATATGAAATTAATACATATATCTGTTGCCACTATAACAGCAAATACTAACAACAGAAAAAAAATACAATAGTATGAAACTTTCATGCCCGAGTCTGACTCGCACTTGACCGCTTTTAAATATTTTCTGTGTTCTTAGAACTCTTTGAACGAGCTGGTTTGGCCACGTGCTGGCAGAGCAGAAATAAGTTAACAAGTAAGATTAAATAAGTAAGATTAAAGTAAGTTTTAAAGCAAGTCAGATTTTGAAAAATTTTAGCGGTTTTTCTTCTAGTCGATACAACGAAAATTATTTTTTTAGGTAAACTATCGCTTACTACAAGAAAATCCTTAATTGTTCATCAGAATGCAATGACGAGATCAGTCTACAGGTATTTTAATAGAATTTCTAAAAAAACCCATGTTTTCGTTAAACACTTTCGACCCACTGTGCGACGCATGGCGGCGGAGCCGACTACCTGTCGTGGACTCTTTATGGATAGTAGACCCTTTAGAGCCGTTCAGAACTATCACGGAATGTGCGTGTAACGGAAATATGAACTTTAATTTCTGGATACACACCTCAATTTTCCTTAACACATTGTACAAGCCGTCTGGCCCGGCGCTATGCCGTTCGGTGTGAATCGTACCTAACTCGGAATGTTGGTGCGATATCGTAAACATTGGAACACGGAACACGGATATGGTCCTGCAAGCCCTGAATGCACGCTAAAGGACTGAATGGACCTTGTGACCGAGTTCTGACTCGGTTTAAAATATAATACGATCGAAACCTTAGCAAAATTACCATATATGTGACCATTTCTTGTGATAAAAATTCGATTGTCATGAAAGAGGTCACGCGTTCCATTCCCGGTCGTTGCAAGTGTTTTTGTTCATAAATATGTATTCTTGCATCTACAGACTAGTTAAACACTAATTGAATTGATTATTATTTACATGTTGATATTCTGCTGTTCGATGAATGGCTGGTTCGAATTTAACAAAATGCTTTATCTGTACTAATATTATAAAGCTGCAGAGTTTGTTTGTTTGTTTGTTTGAACGAGCTAATCTCTGGAACTACTGGTCCGATTTGAATGATTCTTTCAGTGTTGGGTAGTCCATTTATCGAGGAAGGTTTTAGGCTATATATCATCACGCTACTACTTAAGGGAGCGGAACGTTGATAATAAATGTTAACAAATCCGGCAATTTTTCATACATATGTTGAAGACTAAAACATACAGGCTCAAAGGGATATTAAGCTTCCAGATATACCCCGGGCGAAGCTGGGTGGGTCAGCTAGTGATTAATACGTTTAAGTAGCAAAACGACGAAATTTTTGAAACATCTAGAACCAAACTTATAACGAATGAAAAAATTCTTGCTAAATTCGTTTAAGATACTTAGATAAAAATAAACCGGTTCAGACGGGATTCTGACCCTGCAAGGAAAAGATCGCGGGTTAGAATCCCGCCTGAACCGTTTAATTTTCTTCTATCTTAATCGATTTTTAGTGCCCGGTAAATGGTAATAGGCTTGCCACCTTTTACATTGGGACCTAAACATGAACTGGCAAAATGTAGGTGTTAGCACCTCTGCCTACCCCTTCGGTTATATAGGCGCGAGTTTATGTTATGTTATGCTTAATCGATTTGAATAGTTAATAGCTCTAAAATTTCATTCAGTTACTAAATTACTTTTCAGCCGGTCACGAGATGGCGAGTGTAAATAAAAAAATAAATCGCGATAGGTTTATCCTGTTTAAATATCAATGAGTTATGAAAGCCGAGCCTATTGTCAATTATTTAGCAGGTTAACAGACTAGCAGGAAGTTGGCCTAGTTTCAAAGATGTTGGTAGGTCCCTGTACAGTACACACTGGATGGGTTAGCGGGAAACATTGTCTAATTACGTTACTTTACGGCCTATTTAAAAAAAAGGTAGATATTTTGCCCAATTTTTTTTTCATATACCTAATGTTTTCAGAAAATAACCCAACAATGATAAAAGCTCGTCTTAAAGGTCTCTTTCAATTTATTGTTAGTTCCCAATACTATCTAAACAATTGTATATACCTCATTATAATGTTTATTATCTATTTTACATAATTTTAACGTGTGGTTGATAATTGCTTACCTTTAGTTATTAACAAAACCAATAAACTATAATCTCTAGTGTAGTCTAAAAATAATTGCTGCTATAAAATGAACTCACCACTGACATAAACACTTCCTTTTTTAATTGCGCCTCACATAACACCACAAATAATGATAACAAACCTATTTTAATTAACACGTTCATTTTTAAACTGCACTTTTTTAAATCACTGAAGATAACTAAAAAAATCGTTCTATTTTCAAAACCGTTCTATTTTCAATTTGCGCGCGCTCGCTGCGCAGTCTCAACTCGTACGCGCATGTCCACGCAAGGGTTTTTATTCAACATTACGGACGCATTGTACGTCATCACATCATCAATGGACGTGACCGTTAAATGATGCGAAAAGAAGTCTCATTGATTTTATTTCTGCTAGCGCCTTGTTAGTGGACGCCAGGGTTCAGGTTCATATACCGAAATAGGCAGTGCTATTGTGATTTAAGTAGTACCGTATATTGTGCCCCTACTTTATTGAAAGGAAAATTATAGATCGAATGAATACGTAAGTGGTACTATAGCTAAAGAATTTGGTACTGTATTGCCAGCTAGAGAGCGCTTACTAAGGGTGTCGGGGATTTCGTTACACTTGTGCTGAATGACAAAATAGATAGAAGCTCGAAGAGGTTAAGGAGGTGGGACACGGCGGTATTTCCGCCCGATTGAGCAGTCCGACTGGGGAAGTACCTCCGCCCTACAGAATACCGCGGTTATAATAACTTCGTGTTGTGTTCCCAGCGGTGAGTAGGGTAGCCAGAGCTCACTGGAGAATTTGTGCCGTCAGTGGGAAGACTAAAGGCTTGTCCTGATTTGTCTTCTACGGACGGCACAGAAACTCTGTACTTACAGGGTTGGCAGCGCGACTGTGACTCCTCTGGTGTTACAGACGTCCATAGGCCACGGTAACTACTTTCCATCAGGTGGGCCGTGTGCTTGTCTGCCAACTAAGTGGTATAAAAAAAAATGCGCAGCTGTCGAGTCTGTTCGATCGTTTAAAACATTCTTACAGCATGTGCCTGCTGAATCCGCGGTGAGATTTCTATTTCGCATGCTGTATTGTCGAGCACAAAAATATACAGAGACCTGTGCTCGACAACGTGACGTCATCAAAACAGCATGCAAAATCTTCATGCGCTTCGGCTATGGAGACGGGAAGTCCGTTTTTTCGCCCTCCGATCAACGCAAATCAAATGTACCTATAATGGGCTTCTCCAAAGGAAATAAGAATGTACCTATTGATAGTTTTTTTCTCAGCAGTTTCCGCTTGTTTTGTTCGCTATGGCGTTTATTTTGCTAATCGATTGCTAACCGTGGCCCATTGTTCGATTCGGAGAGTCTTTAAATGATATTGCATTAAGTACGAAGGTATATGGTAAAACTATCGGACATCGGTGTAGCGTGTTACTTCTGAACGATATAACGGATTGGAGGACGATTCACGTCATTTTTTTTATACAACTTAGGTGGTAGACAAGCACACGGCCCACCTGATGTGAAGTGGTTATCGTAGCCTATGGGCGTGTGTAACATTAGGGGAGTCACACTCGTGCTGCCCACCCTATAAGAATAAAGAGTTTCTGTGCCGTCAGTACAGTCGACAAAGTAGGCCAAGCCTTTGGTCTTCCCACTGAGGGCACAAAAACTCTCCAGTGAACTCTGGCTACCCTACTCACCGCCGGGAACACAAAACGAGGTTATTATGGTCGCGGTATTCTGTAGTTATAGAAAATAGGAAATGACGATGGTATTCCCGTCGCGATTGAGCAGTCTGGTCAATTGCTACGGGCATACCATCGTCCTATCGTTTCCTATTTTCTATCACTATCTATACTTGGTAGTAAGGTGGATAACGTAAAGGAGCCCCTAAGGTCAGGCTCAAATTAAACTTACCTCATATTACTGGATCCCTGGTAATTGATGAATGAGGCTCTGGTACAGGCTTTCAGCTCTGGATTCAGACGGCGTAAAAGACCATAAACCAGTTCAAGAGAGTGCGTACTCTCCCAAGTACAACTTTTAAATGCAGTCACGCCTAATGCTGTGATGATGATGATTGAGGACATTTTAAGGAAATTGCCGGGAGCATGTATGAATTACTTAATTTATTTTATTTATTTATTTCTATAGAACTAAGGTAGCAGACAAGCACACGGCCCACCTGATGGAAAGTGTTTACCATGACCTATGAACGTGTGTAACATCAGTGGAGCCTTTATTTACCTATATCGAAATATATCAACATCTAGAACGGGAAGTGAATCCGAACACCTCAAGGGGGTTTCGGGTTCACTTCAATTTCATAAATCATTAAAAAAGTGATACAAATCGATTTATTTCTCCAGATCCAGAAATTCTCCTTGACTTCACGTCGACTTGGTAGGAGAATTTCAAATATACAGGATATGTTCTGATAGCTCAGCTGGTCTGAGTAGACCGGTTGCGGGAATAAGTCCCGTCTTGGACGCTCACTATTGCCTATATAAATCAATGTGTATCACTTTTTTAATGCTTCATGAAATTCCTCCGCAACATCACCGACCGGTAACGTTCCCAGAAGGCTGGCAACACCGCTACGTTGAATGGTAATACCTTTGTGCAAGATAATAACCAGCCTTTTGATTACGCGTAGCGTTGATCAGCCGCTTTGCCAAATCTATGTATAGAAAATAGGCATTTGGATCCCACGTGCCCAACGTTTCAAACCCAAACGGCTCAAAAACATAATCACCTGTTAGGTTCCAGTATTTGCGCCGTTTGAGGTTTTCCGATACAGCAGCAGCGCCGGCACAGGCCGCTGTGCTTGGAAGATATGAAGGCGCAAGGCTGTCGACACACGTAGCATCTCACACCAAAGACCTACACATCTTTCAAGGTAGCAACGACATACCATCAGGTCTCTTACCATCGTCACGCACCAGCCAATTAGGTTCACGAATGGCTGGCACACCAGCGGTGGTAAGAGCACGGTGGATAATGTCGTTGATGCAGGCGTGTCGCGGTATACGCCCAGCGCTTATCTTTTTTTTTTATACCACTTAGGTGGCAGACAAGCGCACGGCCCACCTGATGCAAAGTGGTTACCGTGGCCTATGGACGTGTGTAACACCAGAGAAGCCACACTCGCGCTGCCGAACCTGTAAGCACAGAGTGCCGTCAGTGTAAAGGACAAAGCAGGACCAGCCTTTAGTTATCCCACTGACAGCACAAATTCTCCAGTGAGCTCTGGCTACCCTACTCACCGCTGGGAACACAACACGAAGTTATTATAACCGCGGTATTCTGTAGGGCGGAGGTACTTCCCCAGTTGGACGTAACATATTGCTCAATTGGGCGTAAATACCGCCGTGTCCTACCTAACCCTGTCTAACTGTCGACAGCTTCACCGCTGTGGCAATGATGGGAAAAAACATACGGTGCTCCTAAGCGAAGGCGAGTGGCAAGGCGGAAATTCTACCATCCAACATATATCACTTATATTTATATCACTTATTAAATTCCTCATTTTCCTCTTCTTATTTTATATAGACTTTCCTTTCAAACTTGTTATTTGAACGCAAAGTAAAATCCTAAGTGCAAAAATAATTCTCAAGAGGGAACTCCAAACAATAGGAGTGCGGAGTGCGTAAACAGTGTGCATCATATTGTGCTATAGATACATATTCTTTGTGATTCAATTTATACAATACTTATGCTAACATTATGCCATGTGCGCGCGCCACGCGGCCCGACTGCTGATCTGCCATTGTTGAATCGTTCACATTTTTCGTTGAACCATATTTGCATCAAAACCTAATAGGTACGGTCTAACCTTCGCATATATATTTTGCACATATAGTTCTTTCAGTAACTAGTATAAGCTGAATACCTGTGTTTTATCGTCCCGTATCGTATAAATTGGATAATAAAGTTGTACAATTTTTTTTATAATACTTGAAATTAGTAATAAATACCCCGACAAACTAAGAACATCCTTTTTAAAACCGGTTAAATTTTACCTAGTAAATGTCATGAACACATCAATCAACATTTATTAAGATAGAAAAAGAGAATCTGCTCAAGCGGGACTCGAACCCGCGATCTTTCCCTTACAGGGGAAATGCTCTGACTACCACCAAGCCACGCCTACAGCTATCCGCTGATTCGCTTTTTTCCTATCTTAACCGATTTGATGTCACCCTGACACTGTGCAGAATATACGAGCAAGAACCAAGCATTTCGGAGACTCTTTTCTTTGCCACCTCACCAAGACCTGGAATTAATTACCAGCTCACGTGTTTCCTTCTTCCTACACTTCCGGGTCCTTTAAGCAGGGCGTGAAAAAGCATCTGATAAGGCCGCCAAACTGAGTGCCACCATTGTAACATGGTATGTGTCTGTAACGGTGACCCTCTTTCCTGAGACTTTGCTTTTACCTTACCATCAGGCGAGGTGAAGTCAATTTTGCGTGTCCTAGATAAAAACAAATGGAATAGATGCATACTAAATGCTTTAAATTTTTGTTCAAAAAACACTTACCATTTGTTATATAGGTAGCTCATGTTGATCAATTATTTGTAAAGAAAATCAGTATTGTTTATATAAACGGCTCATTACAACAAATTTGTAACTATTGGTCGAAATGACATCCGTGTTCAGTGGCCTCTATTGGGTCGTCGTTATTGTGTGTCCTTCAAAAACAACACAAAAAATAGCTTGTTATGAAGAAAACAAACTGGTTCATTACGTTAAGCTATCGCCAATTAAATAGATTTTCAGTTTCCTTATTTGGTTTTGTCAGTAATTAATTTAGTCGTAAATGATATTATAAAATTATCGTGATATATTCTTAAGTATAATTTTTTGTAGTTCTAAATTGTTTATTTATTGAACAAATACAATAAAATAAAATGAAAATCATGGCGTGGTTCTCGGGAGAGTAGAATTTGGACCACACCATGGACTCTTCCCATGCGGTGTAGTACAAGACGAATAAGGGATAGGGCTGTTTAACATTAGACAGAAATATACATCCCAGACTCAGCCTCTGATGTATGGCTCAATTCAACAATAGTGCCCGGAATACGGCAATAGGTTCCCCCTAACATGTGGGACCGAATACGATGATTGGTAAAATGTGGTTGTTAATTCACCTCTGCCTAACCCTCCGGGGATAAAGGCGTGATTATATGTATGTATGTATGAAAAATAAGTACGCAAGTAAAGTAAAATCTAGAAAATATAACTAAAATAATGTTGAAATAACAAAAATAACCAAATAAATAGAAATATAGATACTAATTTAACAAGTTTGTCCCAATTAGTGTTTGGCTTCTCTGGTGTTACACACGTCCATAGGCCACGGTAACCACTTTCCATCAGATGGCCCGTGCGCTTGTCTGCCACCTAAGTGGTATAAAAAAAAATTCAAATTAATAAAAAATAATCTTTATAATATGTCAGCTCATTCGTTGGGCAAAGGATGGCCAGTGTGGCCGTGTGCTTGTCTGCCAACCAGGTGGTATAAAACAAAAACGAGGGAACGTTGCGCCGGGAGCGATATGGGGTGGGTTATTCGACACGACGTGATCACGAATGTATTCTATGTATTTTTGTTTTAAGATTGACATTCTGATTTCTATGAATTATATATGTCACTTTAAAAAATTACATAATTTAACTTTATCGACGAAGCCCCACTTAACTGAAACCGTACTTAGTGCATTATCATAAGTAACCTAATATGAAAGACTTTTCTACGTTCGAAAAATCCCCAAGCATACATCCCCGCCGGAGCCGGTGGGAGAGCTTTTGTTGGATTCGAACCGACTAAAAACGCACAGCGCCTGTGGGTTGTTTTTGGTTGCGCGAGGTTGATAGGAATAGCCCTCACACCCCGCCCGACTCAGGGCCATCTCACTCGAACTGACCATCCTCGGGTGTGAGGACCACGGAGTCCTCAACTCGTCCCCGGAAACGGGCAAAGCGCGCCGCCGCAGCGGCCTGCAATATGAAGGGTATGACGGAGGTCTCTACAACCTACCTATATCTATCTATACATGTCGGGTCGAGTAATTTCCACGAGCTAGCATCGATGGCTCTCACGGTGACTAATTGTAGTAGGGACAATAATCGGCAATGGAAGCGAAGATTTCGGCATATCTTCCTGCCAACGTCACGGTAACCAACAACGACCCAAAAACAGCGCACGTTTTAGTCGGTTCGAGTCCGACATAACCTCTCCCACCGGATCCGTTGGATTATCCGCGAGTATTTTTCGCACGTAAAATAAAGGTGACGCAGCGCGAGTGTGACTCCCTTGGTTTTGCACACGTCAACCCCTTTCCATTAGGTGGGCCGTGTGCCTGTCTGCCACTTAAGTGGAATATATTAAAAAAGGACGATAATCATTACTAAACTATGAAAATCAAATGCAGAAACCTATATACAAAATTATATATAAATTGGTATTATTATTTCAATTAATCACACACCTGTCATAACGTATTTATCAGATTAGGTAGATTACATATAAAAAAATAGTACTTAGTTAAAAGTAATGTGAAAAAATTTGCAACTCTTTAAATCGTATTAGATTATTTAGCTTTTTATAACCATTAACAGTGTTACACATTCAACAAAAAAATATTGAGCCCACTCACGGTTACAAAGTGTCAAAGTGCATTGTCTGTCACTTAGTAGTAGAAAAGAAGACAAAATCACGCAAGTGTAGTTAGAGTTGTACCTAAGTAGTTTTGTTCAAATCACCAGGCGCTTATGGAGTATGAATCCATACTACAGACATTTCGGAACTCATTGAAATCTTTAGTATGCTCGTGTTGTGTTTCCGGCGGTGAGTTGGGTAGCCAGAGCTCACTGGAGAGATTTTGTACTGTCAGTGGGAAGACCAAAAGCTTGTCCTGCTTTATCTTTTACACTGACGGCACAGAAACTCTTGTGTTTATAGGGTTGGCAGCGCGAGTGGGACTTCTTTTGCGTTGCACACGTTCATAGGCCACGGTAACCACTTCCCAACAGGTGGGCCGTATGCTTGTCTTTGGCATAGAAAAATGCTACTTTTCAGGAACTTATCTTGAAACGATTATAAGTCCTGCTTGCCCGACCGATTATCTAACTCTAGTCGTTGGTAGTTTGTCAGGCTTCCCTTACTGGTGCATTATACCATTTATATCGATAGTAATTTAAATAACAATAGACTGCATTTCGCTTCATTTATGAGGGTTGCGGTACTCTCGTTTTATCGTCATCTACTTTTCTCTCCATTTTCGTCGTGCTCTTTTCGATCATTCTGAGTGAGAAACCGTAACGTAACTACGCGCGGTCGTAATAGATCTAGTTTTCCGAAACTTCCGAAATCTCAATGGCATTCAGAATAATGCCTTTGGTGTCGCTTTGTTTACTACCTTAATAGAATAAGATTAACCTTTGACAGGGTATTTGTCTTTAAATTTTTATTTTTGTTTGCAGTCCAGCGGCAAAGACGCAGCTATGTCACCAGGAACGTCCCCTTCAATAGACGCCGAGCGCATCGAGCTCCTCGGCTCGCTGACCACGCAGCAGCAGCAGCGCACTAGCGCCAGGGTCATCAAGAAGCTGCGGCTCGAGCCTCCAAGCGACAGAGATAAGAGGCCGTTGAAGAAAGATGGAGCTGATGGTAAGAGAAGTAATTAAGTTTGATCAGGGAGAGCCGATGGATTTTTGAAGTACTACCGCTCTTAGATAAGTCGGTATTTTACCACTTCACCATTTTGACATTAAACAGAATAATAAGAGAAACCAAAATTAAGTTCACTTCCAGCAAATTCGAAAGTGCACTGAGGAATTGCAACACGAATTATCGGCACAATCATTTTTAAACATTAATTTTTGTTGACTCCGATCAAATTATTGAATGAAATTTTAATATTGTACGAATGTCGGTACATGGCTATCAATCATCGCCGTAAGACGAATACATGTATTGAAAAATTTGGATGGTTTCAGGCGAAGATAAAGATCGTGGGTTTGAATCCCGCCTGGACCGATTAATTTTTTTCTATCTTAATCGATTGGAATAGTTCGCATATTAAACGCTTTAAAATTTCATTCAATAGGTAACACATACATACATACTTCTAGTGAAGTGACGAGAATGGAATCGATTAAAACCTGCCGCTGTGTTGCTAATGAAGGATCGAGATCTCCAACCCAGAAAAACTACAGGATTGATAATACAACAAATTTATTCTTTATAAAATGTTAAACAACTTATCAACCAATGCTCTCGTATATGTTTCGTTCTGTTTCTTTTTTCTATTCCCGCGCATAGCGCCTACCGTTTACATGTTGCCAACTCATAAAATTATATGTATCGACATTTATTAATATCAATGCAATTATTAATAAATCAATAATGTTTTATTAACGTGACAGAATCCGCGTATTTAATTTTAAATGATTATAGTTTTTATAGTATTGTTACGACCGCCGTCGATATCTCGAAAACTAATAATCGAATCTTCAAGAAATAAAAACGCATTATTAGTGACGAGGTACTCTACCAATTGGCATAGAAAAATCTAGAATTATCAACAAAAAGTCACAACCTACCTACGAGCACCTACACTCTCAAATATAAACAAACAATAGGTAAATATCGAGAAATTACTCGAAGGTCAGCGACGGCGGCAAGATCAAAAGAATAGGTTTTTATCGCTCGCGAACTTTCTAGATAATTCGATCCTCCTAATTGAGAGGTATAAAAACATGCTCGCATAGCAACACGATTCATTCAGTCTTTGAGATCCTTAACGAACACAGCGAACTTAAGCGACCGAAGAAGATTCTACCTGCGACCTGAGGAACGACTGTGGACTACTGTGAACTACTGAGCGACTGGAACTGTTGAAGAGTACTGTGTGTACTAGTGATTAAATTGTCTAGTTTGTGGTGAGCTAATAAATCTCTTCGTTGAGTAAACGGCATTTAATTGTACCCCGTGCACGTAACAATTGGTGTCAGAAGCGGAATGCCGTTATTACCACGTGAAGACGAAGGGCGTACTCCACGGACCAGACGTCAAGTGGAAATGGATGCCGCACGTCAACGGACCCTCGAAGAGGAAGGGAGTCAGGCCGATGCTGCTGTCTCAGCGGGAATGCAGCAGATGATGCAGGCGTCCAGGCAAGAGATGCAGGCCTCCAGGCAAGAGATGCAGGCCTCCAGGCAAGAGATGCAGGCCTCCAAGGAAGAGATGCAGGCTTCTATGCAGCAGATGCTGCAGGCCAGCCAGGAAGCCGTCATGGGTAAAATCGATGCAGGCATCCATGCACTGGGAGATAAAATGAGGAACCTCGAAGATGGCTTGCAAATGCTGAGTAAGGAAGTGGCTTTGAAGTCTGGGACCGTGGACGACCGCTTGCAAGTTCTCGAAAAGAAGATCGTCAGGCTGGAAACCTGCGGACCTGTTACCGTGACCTCACCATCACCAGCAAAGTTCGACCAACCACACTTTGATGGAACTTCCTCGTGGACAGCCTTTAAGTACCAATTCGAAATATTGGCAAAAACTAAAGCCTGGAGCAACGAGGAGTCATTTATGGCCTTGACACTTGCATTACGAGGAGATGCCTTAATAATACTGGAAAACCTGCCGCCTGAAGGAAGGACTCTGGGGTCTTTGATGGAAGCTTTAGACACACGTTACGGTGACAAACACCTGGAGAATGTCTACCGAGCGCAGCTCCGGGAGAAGAAACAAAAATCTAGTCAAAGCCTCCAGGAATGGGCTGTAGAAGTTGAAAGACTCGTTCGTCGGGCCTACTCATCGACACCCATTATGATCGAAACCACTCTGCTGGAGGCCTTCCTAAACGGCATACGAGACGCAGAAGTGAAAACTAGTGTACAGTTGCGTCACCATCAGACCTTGAAAGAAGCACTGGCTTATGCTCTCGAGGTGGAAACTGTACGGCAGAATGCCGGAATAAGTAAGGTCAGGGAGGTCAAAGAGGTGGTTGCAGAAGAGAGGAAGCCACGGTATGTCCCAACGTGTTATTCCTGTAGAGGAAGGGGCCATATTCAATCAGAGTGTCCTTCGCGAAAACGGAGGAGGGTCACGGACTCCGGGACCCAAGTGGATCAAGAGGTTCCGTTAAACTAAATGCCGCCAGGGCCGCGGGGCGGGCGCTGGCTGGTCGACATGAGGCCCCAACCATCACTATAACTCAAGTTTGCAATGGAAATAGTTTGATCATCGAAGCAACCTTAAACAATCGACCTTGCAGTTTAACAGTGGATACTGGAGCTTCACGTACAGTTGTTAAACCAGAATTACTGAAACGCACCATAAGGTGGGAAAAACGATTTCCAAGGTGCCAGCTTCAGACAGCTACTGGCCAGCCAGTGACCGTTCTCGGTGAAACAGAAATGGAGGTAAGAATTGGCGACCAAATATACCAGCAGTCAGTGCTCATTGCTAATATTACTGATGACTGCATTTTGGGACTGGATTTCTTGAGGAACCACAGATGTGTCTTGGATATACCTAGAGGAGTGCTGAGATTCCCTGTTCAGGAAGTTTGTTTACAAGGATCGCACCCGTGCTCTCTTTACTGTTTAACGGATACGACGTTAGCTCCTAAATCGGAAACATTGGTCAAAGTGAAGTTTCCCGCGAAGACTAAACAAAGAAGAGGTCTTATTGTGGAAGATGCCGGCAGTCATCAAAATTTAATAACAGCAAGAACCTTACTGATACCGAACGGAATCGCTAGAGTGAGAATTCTTAACCTCAGTGATGAAATAGTTCTCCTGAAGAAGAATAGTGTGGTCGGAAGATGTGAGGAAGTAAAGTGCCTGAGGCGGTTGAACAACACTTCGCCTAAACAAGACGGTACACAAATCTCCGAAGATCACATCGAACAACTCCTTGAGAATTCAAAGGAAAACTTAACAACATCAGAATTGCACCAAGCCAGAGACCTGTTGCTACATTTCAGAGACATCTTTGCAACCGGGAATGACTGTGGAAGGACTGGGCTCGTAAAACACCGGATTGACACAGGTGACTCCAGGCCCATAAAACAGAGACCTCGACGTTTACCATGGGCAAGAGAAGGGGAGGTAGCAGATATGATTAAAGACATGGCCGAGAGCAAAGTGATCGAACCTTCTACGAGTCCATGGTCATCACCTGTGGTACTAGTGAAAAAGAAGGATGGTAGCACAAGGTTTTGTGTGGATTACCGAATGTTGAATAATGTCACTAAGAAAGACAGTTATCCTTTGCCTAGAATTGACGATACCCTGGATATGCTTAGTGGTATGAAATGGTTTTCAACCATTGATTTAAAAAGTGGCTACTGGCAGGTGGAGATCAGTCCTGAAGATAAAGAGAAGACAGCCTTTAGTACAGGAGTTGGAAACAGATTGTGGCATTTTAATGTTATGCCATTCGGGTTATGTAATGCCCCGGCCACGTTTGAGCGCCTCATGGAAAGAGTAATGGTGGGTCTACTCGGAGATGTCTGTCTGGTTTACCTGGACGATGTCATAGTTATGGGACGCAGCTTCAAAGAAAACCTGAAGAACCTGGAAAAAGTTTTTACTCGAATCCGTGAGGCTAACCTTAAACTGAGTTCAAAGAAGTGCGCTTTATTTAAAAGGGAGGTCAGCTATCTTGGACATGTGATCTCCACGGAAGGAGTTAAAACCGACCCCGAGAAGATAAGAGCTGTTCAGGAATGGCCTGTTCCAAAAAACAAAACGGAGATTCGCGCGTTTCTGGGACTATGCGCGTATTACAGACGCTTTATTAAGCATTTCTCGGATATTGCCAAACCACTACACAAACTAACAGAAGATAAACGAGACTTCGTTTGGGACTTAGATTGCGAGCAAGCTTTTAGTACACTTAAAGAACGCTTGTGCGAAGCTCCTATATTGGGTTATCTTACCAGGGAAGGAAGATTCATTGTGGATACGGATGCCAGCAACACCGGTATAGGTGGAATGTTGTCACAAGTGCAAGGAGATCGCCATGTTGTAATAGCATACTTCAGCAAATCGCTATCGAAGCCGGAAAGAAATTACTGTGTCACTCGTCGTGAACTTCTCGCTGTGGTGAAGTCCTTACAGCATTTTAATAAGTATCTTATAGGAAGAGAGTTTACACTAAGGACAGATCATGCTGCACTACAATGGTTGCTGCAATTCAAGAATCCGGAAGGTCAAGTAGCAAGGTGGATCGAGCAACTACAGGAATTTCCCTTTGTGATAGAACACCGAAGTGGAAAAGGGCACGGCAATGCCGATGCTTTGTCTCGTAGGCCGTGTGCCGAAGATTGCAAGCACTGTCAGAAGAACGAAGCCCGTGAAAATATTAGAGTCATAAAGGTGAATGGACTTGACGACGAATGGACCGGAAGCAGTATGAAGCAGGCGCAAGAGGATGATGATGATCTACAGCCTATACTGCACTGGAAGCAGCTTGGAAACAAACCCCAATATGGAGTGATATATCTGCTTACAGTTCCACTACCAAAAGTTATTGGGCCCAGTGAGACAGTTTAACTCTGATAGACGACGTGCTGTATAGGAAATGGGAATCCAACGACGGCAAAGAGGTGACCCTACAAGTAGTGGTACCACGAAGCAAGGTGGCTACACTCTTACGGCACAGCCACGATGGTGTCTCTGGCGGGCATCTCGGGGTCAAGAAAACCCTAGTTAAAGTACGACAACGGTTTTACTGGCTTCATTGTCGGGAAGATGTCGAGGATTGGTGCCGTAAATGCACTGCATGTGCTTCAGTTAAAGGACAAGAAGCAAAGGAAAATTGAAACTGTATAACGTCGGAGCACCATGGGAACGTATCGCGATTGATGTTGCTGGACCTTTTCCAACGACTGAAGAAGGTAACAAATACATCATAGTAGTGCAAGATTACTTCACTAAGTGGCCGGAAGTATTTGCGACACCCAACCAGGAAGCAGTCACTGTGGCAAGGAAACTGGTTCAGGAAGTGGTCTGCCGGTACGGCGCACCTATGGAGATCCACTCTGACCAAGGACGGAACTTCGAGTCTGCTCTATTTCAAGAAATGTGCAAACTCCTTGGAATGAACAAGACCCGTACGACTCCAGCGCATCCACAGTCAGACGGAATGGTCGAGAGGTTTAACCAGACGTTGGAAAATCACTTGGCTAAAGTTGTCGATGAACACCAAAGAGATTGGGACCAGTACATCCCACTATTCCTGATGTCCTATCGATCTGCGGTACATGACAGTATGGGACACACCCCAGCGAAAGTGAACTTTGGTCGAGAGATTAGGCTACCAGTGGATGCAATAACCGGTACACCACCTGATAGTCCGAAGCCCGTGACGGATTACGTGAGTGAACTTCGAACCCGACTGGACGAGGTGCACCGAATAGTATGGGAAAACAATCTGAAGACAGGTGAAAGGATGAAAACCCGGTACGATAGAAATGCAAACACCAACGACTTTGAAGAAGGAACACTGGTATGGTTTCATAATCCGCTACGCAAGAAGGGGAAATCTCCAAAACTCCAAGCTCGCTGGGAAGGGCCCTATACGGTTATTACGAGGATCAATGACGCTTGTGCGAAGCTCCTATATTGGGTTATCTTACCAGGGAAGGAAGATTCATTGTGGATACGGATGCCAGCAACACCGGCATAGGTGGAATGTTGTCACAAGTGCAAGGAGATCGCCATGTTGTAATAGCATACTTCAGCAAATCGCTATCGAAGCCGGAAAGAAATTACTGTGTCACTCGTCGTGAACTTCTCGCTGTGGTGAAGTCCTTACAGCATTTTAATAAGTATCTTATAGGAAGAGAGTTTACACTAAGGACAGATCATGCTGCACTACAATGGTTGCTGCAATTCAAGAATCCGGAAGGTCAAGTAGCAAGGTGGATCGAGCAACTACAGGAATTTCCCTTTGTGATAGAACACCGAAGTGGAAAAGGGCACGGCAATGCCGATGCTTTGTCTCGTAGGCCGTGTGCCGAAGATTGCAAGCACTGTCAGAAGAACGAAGCCCGTGAAAATATTAGAGTCATAAAGGTGAATGGACTTGACGACGAATGGACCGGAAGCAGTATGAAGCAGGCGCAAGAGGATGATGATGATCTACAGCCTATACTGCACTGGAAGCAGCTTGGAAACAAACCCCAATATGGAGTGATATATCTGCTTACAGTTCCACTACCAAAAGTTATTGGGCCCAGTGGGACAGTTTAACTCTGATAGACGACGTGCTGTATAGGAAATGGGAATCCAACGACGGCAAAGAGGTGACCCTACAAGTAGTGGTACCACGAAGCAAGGTGGCTACACTCTTACGGCACAGCCACGATGGTGTCTCTGGCGGGCATCTCGGGGTCAAGAAAACCCTAGTTAAAGTACGACAGCGGTTTTACTGGCTTCATTGTCGGGAAGATGTCGAGGATTGGTGCCGTAAATGCACTGCATGTGCTTCAGTTAAAGGACAAGAAGCAAAGGAAAATTGAAACTGTATAACGTCGGAGCACCATGGGAACGTATCGCGATTGATGTTGCTGGACCTTTTCCAACGACTGAAGAAGGTAACAAATACATCATAGTAGTGCAAGATTACTTCACTAAGTGGCCGGAAGTATTTGCGACACCCAACCAGGAAGCAGTCACTGTGGCAAGGAAACTGGTTCAGGAAGTGGTCTGCCGGTACGGCGCACCTATGGAGATCCATTCTGACCAAGGACGGAACTTCGAGTCTGCTCTATTTCAAGAAATGTGCAAACTCCTTGGAATGAACAAGACCCGTACGACTCCAGCGCATCCACAGTCAGACGGAATGGTCGAGAGGTTTAACCAGACGTTGGAAAATCACTTGGCTAAAGTTGTCGATGAACACCAAAGAGATTGTGACCAGTACATCCCACTATTCCTGATGTCCTATCGATCTGCGGTACATGACAGTATGGGACACACCCCAGCGAAAGTGAACTTTGGTCGAGAGATTAGGCTACCAGTGGATGCAATAACCGGTACACCACCTGATAGTCCGAAGCCCGTGACGGATTACGTGAGTGAACTTCGAACCCGACTGGACGAGGTGCACCGAATAGTATGGGAAAACAATCTGAAGACAGGTGAAAGGATGAAAACCCGGTACGATAGAAATGCAAACACCAACGACTTTGAAGAAGGAACACTGGTATGGTTTCATAATCCGCTACGCAAGAAGGGGAAATCTCCAAAACTCCAAGCTCGCTGGGAAGGGCCCTATACGGTTATTACGAGGATCAATGACATTACCTACCGCATTAGGAAGGGGGTTAGGGGAAAACCAAAGGTAGTCCATGTGGATAGGTTGACGCGTCATCATGGAACAAATGATGCTCGGGACGAGCATAACTAAGAGGGGGGTAATGTTACGACCGCCGTCGATATCTCGAAAACTAATAATCGAATCTTCAAGAAATAAAAACGCATTGTTAGTGACGAGGTACTCTACCAATTGGCATAGAAAAATCTAGAATTATCAACAAAAAGTCACAACCTACCTACGAGTACCTACACTCTCAAATATAAACAAACAATAGGTAAATATCGAGAAATTACTCGAAGGTCAGCGACGGCGGCAAGATCAAAAGAATAGGCTTTTATCGCTCGCGAACTTTCTAGATAATTCGATCCTCCTAATTGAGAGGTATAAAAACATGCTCGCATAGCAACACGATTCATTCAGTCTTTGAGATCGATAACGAACACAGCGAACTTAAGCGACCGAAGAAGATTCTACCTGCGACCTGAGCAACGACTGTGGACTACTGTGAACTTCTGAGCGACTGGAACTGTTGAAGAGTACTGTGTGTACTAGTGATTAAATTGTCTAGTTTGTGGTGAGCTAATAAATCTCTTCGTTGAGTAAACGGCATTTAATTGTACCCCGTGCACGTAACAGTATATTTATATAATCACATGAATTAAGTACTGTTCTATTTCTATCGTGGCGCTAACACTAGAGAGACCTATAGCTGGATGCCAAAAGTAACAACTAAGATACCGTGCATAATTAAATTAACTAAACCTGTCCGTGTGTCGACAAGTGGTACCTAACGAGCGGAACGTCGTTATCATATTATTTAATTTATGGCTAGTTAGCTCTTTGTGCAACCTCTATGGTGTGGCGGTAGTGAACGCAGCCACTACGCAGGAGGCGCGGGTTCGATTCCCGCTCAGTGCAAATATTTGTATGCATGAATATGGGTATTTACATGGGTCTGGTCGTGCCCAGACTCCGCCTCAGATGCGTGGCTCTAGTCAAAAATAGAGCCTAGAATACGGCAATAGGCTCACCCCATATTACGTGGGACAGAATACAATGATTGGTGAAATGTGGGTGTTAATTCACCTCTGCCTAACCCTCCGGGGATAAAGGCGTGATAAATATGTATGGTCGTGCCTTGGAGAGCACGTTAAGCCGTCGGTCTCGGTTGTCATACGAACATCTATGGCAGTCGTTTCGGGTAGTTGGAGCCCTAAAAAGTCCATCAACTGGTCTAGCTACAGTACTTCGATAGTGCATTTGGGTTGTGGAGGTCAGTAGCAGTCGCTTCACGGAAAATATAGTTTTTTTTTAATATATATATAGAACACGTCAATTAGACTTCGCCTGATCGTAAGCTGAAGGCAAAGTCTCAGAAAAGAGGGTCACCATTACCTACACATACCTTGTGACAATGGTGACACTCAGCTTGACGGTCTTATCATAATATGCTTTTTCACTGAATTCATCAAAATCTGCAGTTAGACTGGTAAAGCGGACCCCAGACTCCAAGGTGACAGCTTTGTATGCGACTAGGATTAAGGCTAAGATGAAGAAGGAGCTCTTTAAGTTGGATAATGACTGATATTACACATCGTAATGTTACATGTTACAAAAAGAACTTTCGTACAGACAGTGCGGATAAGCGCAAACTGTATTTCAAACTGAAATAATAACATTTGAATGAAACTTTAAAGCTTTTAGTATGCTATCGATGTTTAAAAATGATTGTAACATCAATAATTGGTTCCGATAGTGCGTACGAGTATCGGTAGATGGCTCGCACCGTCTCCGCTAGACGGATATAACATAACATAACATAAACTCACGCCTATATCCCCGAAGAGGTAGGCAGAAGTGCTAGCACCCACATTTCGCCAGTTTATGTTCAGGTCCCAATGTAATAGGTGGCGAGCCTATTGCCATTAACCGGGCACTTATAAACCTGCGATAAATACACACATAACTTCGAAAAGCATCGAAAAGTCATTGGTGTGTGCCACAGTAAAACCTGGGATCGAACCCGAGACCTCGTCTCAGCAGTCCATTACCCACACCACTAGGCTACCTACTAGACGGATATATTTAAGAAAATTTTTATGGCTTCAGGCGAGTTTCGGTGGCACAGTGGTCAGAGCATTCCCCCTGTAAGGAAAAGATCGCTGGTACGAATCCCGCGTGAACCGATTAATTTTTTTCTATCTTAATCGATTTCAAACAATACTGAGACGACCTCCGTGGCGTAACGGTAGAACATTCGACTGCTATGCAGGGGGCGCGGGTTCGATTCCCGCTCAGTACAAATATTTGTATGCATGAATATGTATATTTGCATTGGTCTGAGTGTTGCTATGTATAATATGTATGTATTTACAAAAAAAATCCGCATTCTAGATCCCATAACACAAGCTAGTTAAGCTATGCTTACCATGGGTCTAGATAGCGCTGTGTAGAATGTCGTGGTATATTTATTTTATTTATTTATTTAATAACTCTTTACAGATTTACCGGAATGCGATACTCCAAGCAAGATAGACGAAAAAGAGCTCAAGTTCCCCACCGTGAAACAGCGGATGCCCAAAGCTCTTTGGTCTACCGACGAGAAGAACTTATTCTTTGAAGCTCTGAACGAGTACGGCAAAGACTTCGATGCTATTACTGCTTACATCTGCGCCAAAATGAAGAAGAAGGGCATGCCGGATAACCTGAAGACCAAGACGCAAGTCAGCCATTTTTACTACAGGACGTGGCACAAGCTCTCAAAGCACGTTCACTTCGATGAAAGTAAGTACTTTATTTTAATATTAGGTCTTTACTTATGAAATTGCCGAAATTTTCTTACTGATTCATGAGTTCGTTATTCCTGTAAGTAATTTATTTATATTAATACCTATTTTTTCGAAGTTTAATTAATATAATTAATTTATATATCACATACAAAATAATTAAAACATAAATACACGAAACAAACTTGCGATCATGTCGCGTCAAACAACCCACTCCGCGTCGTTCCCGGCGCAAAGGTGCCCATGATGCTGGCCGCGTTGCCCCGCTGAATCTTGCGATTCAATTCTTGCGATAGCCAACCTTGGTCGTGGATGCGGCGGCCAATTTCCGCGATCAACCTTCGTCCGACCCCCAACTGCCCATAGTCTCCACCGCAATGGGCACAAAATGATATTGTGGCTCCATTGCAGCGTATTTCGCCCCATAGGAGCTATTTCCATTATTTATATTTTGTTTGAAAGTTGATTTCAAGATTTTACAACTCTGTATTAAATTTTTGTTTTATTGGCCGCTTAATAAATTAAATTCGATCTTCAAAAACAGTACTTCCTAAATTAGATTTTGATGATAAATTTCTTATTACTTTTTTACAGCTGTCACTTTTCAAAAATGTAATAAAAGTTGCTGTTTGTTATCTTAATTTTGTCTCATTCATACACAAAAAAAATCATAATATTTAGATTTGTCATTCCTTAAATTAATTCAAAAATGTTAGTACTGAAAATTGGGTGTCCTCCAATTTCTTCAAAAAAATGGCAATTTCATAAATGTAATGACCTTTTATTTGGGAGTATTCCCAGTTTCTCCTATGACCTTAGGTTTGGTTAGTCCGGTAAGGAGAAGAGTAGGTAAGAAACGAGACTATAACTCTAAATAGCAACAACAACACAGAGGAGACAAAACCATCATAAAATAACGGCCTCTGTGATATAACGGTAGAATGTTGGACTGCTACGCAGGAGGCGCAGGTTTGATTTCCGCTTAGTGCAAATATTTGTATGCATAACGGAATACAAATACTCGTATGAACAATTGTATTGGTCGAATGTTTATATGTATGATTTGTATGTATTTACAAAAATCAAAAAGTATCTAAGTATGCTTATCCGCATTCTAGATTCCATAACATCGGGTCTAGATAGCGTTGTGTAGAATGTTGTGGAATATTTATTATATTTTTATTATTGACTAAATGAAGGGCTTTGTCTACTTCGTCCTGGGGAGCTACGGACCTTTTCAACGTCCCATTGTCGCTCTCAGGGGAGACACGATCTCTTCGCTGATATAAATAAAACTTGAATATTATCTTGAGACTAGCCGGCCCACCCGGTTTCGCTCGTAACGTATTTCTAAATTCCATATAATCCCTTTAAGCCATCTTATATGCTCGCAATTTTTTAATTTTCAAATAATATATGAGAATCTGACGGTTTCGTTGACATTTATGATTACTGCTCCGCTTCCTCGAGTAGTAGCGTGATGATATATAGCCAAACACTATACAACATATTCTGATACTAATTTATTTAGCAAAAAATACATACATAGAAATAATCACGCCTTTATCCCTTTGACACCTATTTAACACCACCAATCATCACCAAGTTGATAATTTTAGCTAAAACAATGAACGTGCGAATTACTTTCAAATTGAAGGCCCTAACATGAAAGAAGTATAAAAACTAATAAATTATAGGAAGTAAAGCAACAAAATAATTTTAATATTTCATTCACTTTTAACTTTTGTTTTACCTATTATCGTTCATATAGTCCTTGGAATAAAATATTTTTTTCCATAGTTGCTGTTCCGTAAGTTTTTTGCAGTAAAAAAAATACACGTACACGAATAGCGTAGTTGTAGGAGTAATTAAGTGTGTAGTAATATTTGAGACCATAACAAACTTTTATTATTTTTTAACTTCCTTCCGGAATACTTTTTATATTGTTTTTTGTGACTACCGCCTTTATATGAATTACTTTTTGAAGCAATAAGTATGAATGAGATGGGAGAATTTAGTTTTGAGAATATACCTCCTAAAATCTAGATTAGAATAGAATGCGGTGGCGCGCCCAGCGCGCCTCCCCGTTTCCGGGGTCGAGTTGGGGACTCTTTAGTCCCCACACCCGAGACGAGGGCCAGATCGTGAGAGATGGCCCTGGGTCGACCGGGGTGCGAGGGATATGCCTGTCAACCTTACCTTCGGCAACCAAAACGACCCACAGGCGGCGTGCGTTTTAGTCGGTTCGAGTCCGACATAACCTCCTCCACCGGCTCCGGTGGGGAGGTATCCGTGGGGATTTTGCGCACGTAAAAACAAAAAAATAAATATTAGAATAGAATAGATATTATGGAATAAAATAACGAATTAAATAAAATAAGAATAAATATAGAAGGAATAATAATAATAAGCGTTGGTAGCTTAGTGGTTAAGGACTCAGCCTTACGATCTTGAGGTCCCAGGTTCGAATCCTGCCCATTACACTACCGACGTGAACCCACTCCTAGTACAAGCAATTTAGCTTAGTTGGAGGAGTTAGAGAGAATATTAGTAATTGCGGTTGCTAATATTCTTTAAAAAAAAATAGAAGAGAAGGTCTCGGGATAACTCGTATGGATTTTTTGCACGACTTTGTGCAATTTTTTTTTAAATTATAGAACATGTCAATTAGATGAAGTCTAATTGACGTGTTCTATAATTTAACAAAAAATTGCCTTGCCTGATGGCAAGCTGAAGGCAAAGTCTCAGAAAACAGGGCCACCATTACTTACACATACCATGTGACAATGGTGACACTCAGCTTGACGGCCCCATCATATGCTTTTTCACGTCCCGCTTAAAGGACCCGGGACTGTAGGAAGAAGGAAACACGTGAGCGGGTAATTAATTCCAGGCCTTAATGGTGCGACAGAGGAAAGAGTCACCCAACCGCTAGGTTCTTGATCGGATGTTCTGCACCTCTAAGACCTGCACGTGTTGTCCTGTGTAGGAAAGGGGAGGGTGGGACTAATTGGAAGAGCTCATCAAAGAATCAGAAGAGCAAATTATCATTGCACGAAATCAACACAGTTTCATTTGCACGGAACAGGCGCCCGCATGCCAGCACATAATGACGACGCAGCGCAGACCCATAATGTGCAACATGATTGGCTACTGCCATATTGCCTCTTTATTTTAATGTGCGCAAAATCCCAATGGGTAACCCCATCACCGGGGTTGGTGGGGTTATGTCGGACTTAAACCGACTAAAACGTACACCGACTGTATGGGCCGCAGGTTGCTGTAGGTGAGAATATCTGAACCATATCCCTCGCAAATTCGGTCTTTATTGCGTTCATGTGTTGTACAGATCTTACGCTATATGTTATACTAGCACCGCGCCGCGGTTTCACCCGCGTAAATCCTGATCCCATGGGAATATCGGGATAAAAGGTAGCCTATGTTACTCACGAAGAATGTAGCTTTCTAATGAAAAAAGAATTATTAAAATCGGTCCAGCACTTTTTGAGTTTATTCGTTACATACAAAAATACAAATCTTTCCTCTTTATAATATTATAGTACAGATATTGTATCAACATGAAGCCCTGTTGGGGCACAGCAAAGTTATATAATATTATGTATTATTAAATTCAGTCGTTATACATATTAAAACTTGTAAACTAAAACACAGTAATATTTATTTTGTCATTATTATTCTTAAACTTAGGTAGGATACATTAAATATTTTCGTCATTTGTCACTTATGTTTGTCATCAAGAAATTCCTGTGTATTGTAATAGCATTTCTCTAATAGGTATTCTTTTAATTTGCCTATTAGAAATGCTATTACAATATACAGGAATTTCTTGATGACAAACATAAGTGACAAATGACGAACATATTTAATGTATCCTACCTAAGTTTAAGAATAATAATCACCCCGGCCGGCCCAGGAACGCCTCTTAAGAGACGGCCCTTTTCGGGTGTGGAGACTACGGAGTCCCCATCTCGGCCGCGGCCTGCTTCTGTTAGGGAGACAGGTGGCTCCACCCGTCACCCCCAGGCCCGCGATCATGGGGGACGGGGGTCATTATGCGACCTCAGACGCCCGAGCCATATTGCCTCTCTGTTAAATATTATAACCAACTACTGCTATATCTAACTGTAATTTTTTGATATCACCAATGATTTGTGAAGGTTAGATAATAGTCACTTCACGGAAAATTTCGAAGACCAACCAAACACGGAGTTAGACTAGACCGGCATTAACACTAGGATGAAGAAGTTAAAATTGTGCCCAATGTGACATACATACATACATACATACATTCATATATATAATCACGCCTTTATACCCGGAGGTTTAGGCAGAGGTGAATTAACACCCACAATTCACTAATCATTGCATTCGGTCCCACGTAATAGGGGCCTATGCCGTCTTTCGGGCACTATTGTTGACGCAAGCCTGCATCTGAGGCTGAGTCTAGGCTGTATATTGTATGACGTGATTGGTCAAATATAATATGTAAAGGCATGATGACATTATTTTCCATCCTAACGAGGTTTAAGTTCACTTCCTCTCGATTTCATGTACTTACCATGATTATACGCTATTAATATAAAGTATCAACATTATGGGACGTATAATAATTGTCAATCGGCCATTTTTTAAACACGGAAATAATGTTCATGACCATTTAATGGTCGCCAATGAAATAGAGGGCCGTAATGACTTGATCTTATAATGGTATAATATATTTTTACTTTGTAATGTTTTATTATATGTGTATTAGTTGAATCCCGCGGCTTCGCTCGCGTGAATGTAAGTTATTGCGAATTTTGGAGTCATATCTCCGGTTCTTTTCAACTATTTGCTATCTAACAATGGCAGATTTTAGGTTTGATCATGACCTTTCTAGTATAAAAGCCACAAAATTCGTTCAGTAGTCATTGCATCAATTTTTTTTATACCACTTAGGTGGCAGCCAAGCACACGGCCCACCATGGGAATTGGTTACCGTGGCCTATGGACGTATGCAACACCAGTGGTGTTACACTCGCGCTGCCGACCACGAAGGAACCTTCTGATGCCCCTCTTGAAGAACCCCTTCTTGTAAAAAAGGTGCTTGGGAAAACCGCAGCAGAGAGGTCAACAATGTACAAACACAACAAACTTTCAATCTTATTATAGTGTAGTTAATTTACTCTTGTCGTTGAGTTTCATATTATTAACCAGATCCACAACCAAATTTTCAATTTAAAATAAAATTGTAAATAAGAGTTGAAAGCGAAATGGTTACAATTTGTACTGAAAATTCAAACATAATTTATTTTTAGTACCTACACTTTTTTTTAATTGAATAAGTCCTATCTAGCCTAATATTTCTCGCCCGCGTACGAAGGCAACTCGGGCGTCGGAGGTCGATGAATGAACTCCACCCCGCATGTAGCAGCGTAGACCTGGGGGGACGGGTGGAGCCGCTTGTCACCCTGGCAGTAGCAGGCCGCGGCGGCAGCGCGCCTCGCGCTCCTTTTTATTTTTATACCACTTAGGTGGCAGACAAGGACACGGCCCACCTGATGGGAAGTGGTTACCGTGGCCTATGGATGTATGCAACACCAGGAGTGTTACACTCTCACTGCCGACCATGAAGAAACCTTCTGATGCCCCTCTTGAAGAACCCCATATTGTAGGTGCTTGGGAAAACTGCAGCAGGGAGGTCATTCCGCAGCTTGTGTGTGCATGGGATGAAGTTTCTTTCATACCGCACAGTGCGCACCGTCTTAGTTCGCAATGTGTGACGCTCCTCCTCATTTCCGGGGACGAGTTGGGGACTCTGTGGTCCCCACACCCGAGGAGAGGGCCAGATCGAGAGAGATGGTCCTAGGTCGGCCGGGGTGCGAGGGATATGCCTTCATAATATTCATAACCTCACCTTCGGCAACCAAAAACGACCCGCAGGCGTCGTGCGTTTGGGTCGGTTCGAGTGCGACATAACCTCTCCTACCGTCTCCGGTAGGGGGGGTCTCCGTGGGGAAAAAAGTCTAATATTTCTCTCTCAAGTGCCCGCCCGACCACACTTTAATTCAAAAATCGACAAAAAATATCTTTTTTGTGTTGAAATTACACTACTCAAAATTCAAAATGTTTTTATTCAAAGGTATTCAGCGGTATTTTTTCACTGCGCTGTCTGATTTAGCAAAAACAGTGTATGACACATGACCGATTGCATTTTTTTAACGAAGTATAGCTATATTTTTTTTAGTTTTAATAAGTCTTTTTATATATTTCTCTATTACTAAAACATATGAAAGAATCAGTCGCGCGATTGAGTGATTCTTTGTGCTAGTATGTACCTGTTTTTATTTATTTCTTACTTTTTATTTTGAACTATTAAAACTTCTTATAGTATAAAGTACAAAATGTCATGTGATTCGTTTTTGTGCATAATTTAACTTTGATTTGTTTTACAAAGGTTAAAGTGATTTGATGTTGTTGAACAGGCTCTTCCAGTTTTTTTCTGCTAGTTTTAACTAAAAAGTCAAGTGCGCAACAATTAAATATCATTTATTTAATTATTTAGTAGGTACCAATGACCTTACGAATTACAGGTGGAGGGCACAATGGGTAAGAGAGAAAAAGCAGTTTCATTTGAAAAAAAAATCACACAAGTAATCACGCCTGTGAGTCCCTGAAAGGGACTTGTATTAACATTTACATTTTGGCAACTACTGATTTTTGATCCCACGTTATAGGGGCGAGCCTATCGCCGACAAACGGGCAATTAGCCATGGGCTGAATGTTTATCTAAGGTTTTTCTTCTAATCACTCCTCGATCTCTATTCACCCCGTTTTGCTGGAAAATGTAGAGTAGCTTCCAGCGAAAAGGCGACTTGGGAAGTACTTCCGCCCTACAGAATACCACGTCTATAATAAATAACCTCGTGTTGTGTTTCCGGCGGTGAGTAGGGTAGCCATAAATTACTGGAGAGTTTTTGTGCTGTCAGTAGGATGGCCAAAGACTTGTCTTGAAATGTCTTCTGCAATGACGGCACAGGAACTCTTGGTATTTCTAGGGTTGTCGGCTTTAGTGTGGATTCCCTGGTGTCACACCTGCCCATGGGCCACTGTAGCCACTTTCCATCGCGTGGGCTGTGTGCTTGTCTGTCACATAATCTGTATAAAAAAACTGTACTTATTCTATACTCCACCTACTAGTTTTACTGTAAAATTACTGATGTACAATAAAGCATTATCTGTATATCTATCACTGGTTTACTTCTCTGTCTCTCCTCTCGCAGGTCTGCTGGAAGAGATTTCTAATAGAAATAAGCTGTGCCTCTGTACTATTATTTCCACCTATGTATCTCTATATTTGTTCTTTTGTGTACATAAATAAATTAAAGAAATAAAATAAATTTTGTGAAGAAGTATTTTAGTGACATACTACTAAATATTATATTATTATCTGCAGATGTAAAGAAAGTGGCTCAAGAGCTGTACGCGCTGATCAACTACGGCGAGCTGCGCAAGAAGCTGGTGTCGGTGAGCGAGAAGACGTGCGCGCGGCTCGGCGAGATGGTGCTGGGCGGCAGCATCGTGGTGCGCGCGCGCGGCCGCAACCTGCGCGTGCGCACGCCCATGTGCCGCGCGCTGCGCCGCCTCAACCAGATCACCGGTGAGCGCCAGCCACTCATTCTGTGCTGAGAGTCCTTGGCCTTGGTAGCGAAAGTGTATGTTTCGTGGTTTGGAAGATGAAGACCTACACCATGTGCTGTGGGTCTGCCCCCTGTATGATGGGAGGTGTGGTAAGATCGGAGGCTGGGCCTATGTATTACTCGGACCTTGTAGGTACACCCCAAAACTTCGGACGGCTGCGGAGCTTTGCGCGCGTTTGGCACGAGAGGCGCAAAGCTCGTGAGGTCTCTAACGGCGACGAAGCCTGTTAGTATGGCGTGCTGCCCCAGAAAGGGGAGAGAGCGAAAATGGTGGGGCACATAAAATAATTTGTAGGGAGTCAAGAAATGCGCGCCTCAAAGAGAGCAGACGCCAGTAGGGTGCGCATCTCCCAAGATTCGGCCCGTTATAACCAAGGTGGTTGGTAGGGCCATGGGAAGGAGGTGAGAATAGTGTGCTGAGAGTGTGAGGAAAAAAGTGTCTTCTGGCAAATGTTTTCCGCAATTTCTTGCACAGGATTGTTTCCGCTGATTGAAATTACTTCATACGCACGTTTCAAACGTAGAGTAATTGCAGTCAGTGGAAACAGTACTAAGCAAGAAATTGCGGAAAACACTCACCAGTGGACACCTGCATAAGGAAAAGTGATTTTTAGAATTTCGAACACTACCTCTTTTCGGAAGTCGATTGATCGACTCGCTATTTCCCTTCTTCTTTCTTTCTTTCTTTCTTTCTACCTATTGAATTACTTGAGCTTAGAGAAATGGTTGATGGTTCGTCTAGAAACTTACTGAGGCATGTGGCGTAGCCCTCAACTGCGCCGTTCAGTGTGAACCCAAAGTGTTTTAAACTTGTTAACAACTTACAACTATACATACTATGTGAAGGAAAAAGTATCAGAGATAGTCTCAATACATGTATATAACAATTATTGTGTATTGACAAGTATTTAACAATTAGTAGGAAAATAATCGGGATATTTACCATGTTATATTGTTTTGAGTTTCCGATATTTCGGCGCTGTTGCAAGCACCATGATCACGGAGGAACTGGAGTAGTGGCGGTGAACAGCGATAAAAGATTTTTAAGAGTAAATGTATCGATCTACCCTCTTTCGAGTTCTTTTACTACGCGTATTTGCAATACCACTGGTTTCATTCTCACACAAACTCGAACCTAATTTCGATCACGTTCACAACATACGATGCTTATAATACGTTGTTTTTGCAAAGACGATCGGAACGATCGGAAAGGAGTATCGGAAATTTAGAATAATACTGCATGGTAAATATCCCGCTAGCTTTAGTACTAATGTGTGTGAGTGACCATGAAAGTCATAATGATGTTTATTGTCTTTGAAGCCAATGAAATATTTTGGTTGTATCCCTAGATCCCACACTAGGATTCCCTGTGTTGTGGAATACTAGCCTCTATCATTGCACAAGTACAGAAGACAATATGAAAAAATATAAATAAAGAAATAAAAACAAAAATGATATTAAAATTAAAATCATTTTACAAGTTTTGTATCAAACAAGTTTACAACTTGTAAAGTAACCCCTCGTTTTCACCAACAAACAAGTTTACAACTTGTAAAGTAACCCCTCGTTTTCACCAACAAACAAGTTTACAACTAGTAAAGTAACCCCTCGTTTTCACCAACAAACAACCCAGTGGTGAGTAGGGTAGCCAGAGCTCACTGGAGAATTTGTGTTGTGAGTGGGATGACTAAAGGCTTGTCCTGCTTTGTCCTCTACACTGACGGCACAGAAACTCTGCGCTGCGCTTGTCTGCCACCTAAGTGGTATAAAAAAAAACAACTTGTTAAGTAACCCCTCGTTTATTAACCAACAAACAAGTTTACAACTTGTAAAGTAACCCCTCGTTTTCACCAACAAACAAGTTTACAACCCCCTCGTTTTCATCAACAAACAAGTTGTTGGTGAAAACGAGGGGTTACGTTTGTGTACGCCCGTACAACGTTCGTTGGCGCACAGAGGTGGCGCTGGGCGCGCGCGTGTGCTCGCGCGCCACGCTGCAGCTGCGCGCGCGCGGCGCGGGCGCGTGGGCGCGCGTGCAGGGCGCGGCGCACAACCCGCGCGCCGCCGTGGCGCTGCCGCTGCGCACGCGCCTCGCCGCGCTGCTGCGGGCGCTCGCCGCGCGCTGGCCCGCCGCCGTATCCTTTACTGTACACTATACACTATACACTATACACTATACACTATATACACTATATACACTATATACACTATATACACTATACACTATACCCTTGTATTATACCAGAGAGGTTATAACAGTACGAGTAAGAGCGTGCAATTCAAACAAAAATTCCGAGCTCGTTTTTTGTTTTAATTTTTCGGGACGCCGATTTAGCTATACGTCTTTTTTGGAATTCTAGATGGACTAGAAAAAAAATTGCATCGTTATTTCTGATTATAATAAATCGATTAAATTGGTTACATGCCATTAAAATCGATTATTCGTTTGAAATAAATATTTAGGAAAGCGAAATAAAATTTCTAAACTAATATTCATAATTTCTTTATTTGTCGTAAAATAATAAACACGAATATGTATACACCGATTATTACACCTTTTTATTATATCATCAGCTATTGTGAACAGTGCATATTAAGTTTTACGTAACAACAACTTTAATTATATAAATTATATTTATATTTCGCGCCAATAAATAAATAAGGTCTGAGCCCTCCAAATACATATATTACGTAAAAAAAAAACAACCATCGATCCCTGAACCCTTAACTCGAACCAGTCTCTTAGATACGGGAAATTGTCAGAAGATATCAAATATCCAGAAGATGCGCTGAAAGAACAAGAAGACTATATGGAAATAAATTCACGACACTGTGAAGATAAGGACGTTAACAGAGACCTTGAGGACCATATGAGTTTGGAAAACGATGGAATAGTCACGAAAGGTAAGAAAAAGTTAGAACTTCATATTGGGGTACTTTAGTATGTCCAAGGGGCCACTGGTGACCGGGCATATGGTTTGCCCTTCGTGTGTGGGTTTTTTTTTAATTTACGTGCGCAAAATCCCCACGGATACCTCCCCACCGGAGCCGGAGGAGGAGGTTATGTCGGACTATAACCGACTAAAACGCACGCCGTCTGTGGGTCGCTTTGGTTGCCGAAGGTGAGGTTGACAGGCATATACCTCGCACCCCGGCCTACCCAGGGCCATCTCTCACGATCTGGCCCTCTTCTCGGGTGTGGGGACTACAGAGTCCCCAACTCGTCCCCGGAAACGGGGAGGCGCGTCAGGCGCACCACCGCCGCGGCCTGCTTCTGCCAGGGTGACAGGCGGCTCCACCTATCACCCCCAGGCCGGCGCTCATGGGGGGCGGAGGTCGTTCATCGACTTCCGACGCCCGAGTTGCCTTCGTACGCGGGCCGCTTGCCTTGCGATCCTTCGTCGTCGTGTGTGGGTTAAATATTGGGGTACCTACATTAGCCGAGAAGACTCACCAACGTGGTCAAGCCAAGCAACCGAAACGACTTGTCAATTAGATGTCTTGATAATCATAAAAGGCATCGGGACTTCTCGCGAATTAAATCATGGAACTTACTATTTCTGGCGTCGACGTTTCGAATGCGCGGACGTTTAATTCACGAGAAGTCCCGATACCTTATATTGTTTGTAGTTATGAATTCACACCGCGATAGTTTAATAATAACATTAGATGTCTTGAGTCAAAAATACTTAGGCAAATGTAAAATTAACGATTTTGAACCCAAACGAACTTTTTTATCCGACTGCGCCAGCAAGGGAAATGTGTTACGCGCGTATGTATGTAGTTTTCTTTGTTCACCTCTACAGGCCTAACGGCTGCCGGCTGGATGGATTTCTATAAATGGGGTCTCAAATGAAAGTTATACATCTCCCGAGTGTCATAGGATACATAAAATGACAACAAAAACTATACGGTGATATTTTATTGCTAAAATGCGAGTGGTGTTTTTTTTTTCTTTTTTTTAATTTTACCAAATGACGGGATTTTAAAGGAGATTACAAAAGTAAATGCATTTCATATCATAATTAAAAAGTTTAAAATAAAATTAATTATTGAAAATTAAAAACCCGACTGCTGTCTAAAAGATCGAAACAAGTTTGATAGCAGGCGGTACTCCGTGGCGTAGCGGTAGACCATTCGACTGCTATGCGGGGGGCGCGGGTTCGATTCCTGCTCAGTGCAAATATTTGTATGCATGAATACGTATATTTGCATTGGTCTGGGTGTCTCTATGTATAATATGTATGAATTTACAAAAAAAAAGTATCTAAGTATGTTTATCCGCATTCTAGATCCCATAACACAAGCTAGTTAAGCTATGCTTACCATGGGTCTAGAAAGCGTTGTGTAGAATGTCGTGGAATATTTTTTTATTTTTATTTATTTGCCTTCTCCGGAACGATTATAGAATTACCCGATAAATGCCGCGTGTTTTTGTCTCATAATAACTTTTCTATCCCCAGAGCAGACGGGAGGAAAGCGACTCGCCCTCCACCTGGGCCCCAGGCCGGACGCACAGATCCATCTGCCCGTCGTCAGTCCCAGCGAACAGCTGTCTAGCCAGAAGATCTGCTTCTCCTCATACCTGGAGCGGATGGGCTCGCAGAGGGACAAGGACAGCGGTGGTGAGTCCAGGCTCTACAGTTTTTAGGTTTCAGATCCACCTGCCCCTGGTCAGCCCCAGCGAGCAGCTGCCTGGCGAGAAGATCTGTTTACTCTAACAAAACAATACATTCTAGAGAAGTGGCATACGACCACGGCTATCCTTGATATTTTCTTGTTTTATACTTTATAAACCGCGATAATTCAGTAATCGGGTTTACGTTTTAAACTTATTCGGTCTTATTACAAAAAACGGAATTCAGTCAGGTTTAAACCTGAACTATAAAGTCTAGGCTTAATCTCAAGACCATGGTTTAAACTTCTCCTTATTACAAAAGCAGAATTATCCATAGACCATAATTTAAACCTTGGCTTAAATAAAACCACAGATTACTCAAACTATTGTTCGTTCATTATTATACCATTCAATCGCAACGTTCCGTTTCCTCCGAAAACAAAAATTATCTGAAATCATTAATAAATAATATTTACTAAAAATGGTGAAAAAAAGGATTTTTCATTAAATTCAATTTTATGAATAATAGTTATAATTTATTTTGTATTAAAATATCATTATGATGCCTTTATTTGGCAATCATTGTTATGTATGATATTGGAAGATCTATGGACGTGAAATGGAACGAACTTTTTTTTCGTTCGTGCTGACTAGGTATCAAATTTTTCCCAATTATTATAACTACTTTAAAATATATTTATTGCAAGTTATTTAAAACGTTTAGTAAACCTATACTTTTGCCTAAAAAGCTTCTTCAGATAGTTCCATAAAGGGGTTTACTGGAATACGATGTCTGTTAGGTAAACGTGGTATGTCCAATGACTCCACGATATTAATATCTGCGATATCCATCAGATCAACTGCGTCAATATCCATTACGAGCATAGTATTATAAGAAAGTAAACGAATTTATCTGACGCTAACCAGCGAACTTCAAAATGGCAAGTTTGACATATTATTATTGTGATTTACACTTTCAGGGGTCACGTAGGTTTATCTTTAGACCAGAGATAGTCCATGGTTTAGTAATAAAACCCTTTTTGTAATAAAAAAAATCCTTAGACTATGGCCTAAAGACGATTTAAACCTGGTTTTAGAGTTAGTCCGTGTTTTGTAATAAGACTGATTGTTTTTAGATTTTAGCACCGAAACAACATTGTAATAGCTCGGGACATATATCTTGGACCTAAAAATTTTCAAAATGTGTTTTATACGTACAAAAAACGTTTCTTGGTTGTCTTTTGATAGCACTACTACTACTACGGCGATGGACTCACCAAGCCTAGATTATTACAATACAATCCGCGCATGCCAGGGCTTCGTTTTTCTCACAACTAAGGTCCAAGATATGTATCCCAAGGTAGACATACAGTTCATACCGATACTGACATACTCCTTTCGCTTTTTCTACATTCTTAATTGTTTTCTTACTTTTTAAATGCAAACAGAAACGATCTAACAAAATAAAAATATATTGTTTATTTTTGTATGTTTTGACCTAAGTATTATAAGTAGTTTTAGTACGATCGAAAAGTTCCGGGTTTGTATCTTGACCATTACACTACCGAAGATATGAACCCACTCCTCCACTCGTAATCCACAAAAATTTTTTTTTTTTTGAAGAATATTAGAACTGAAATTACTAATATTCCCTCTAACCCCTCCAGCCAAGCTAAATTGCTTGCATTAGGAGTGGGTTCACGTCGGTAATGTAATGGCCAGGACTCGAACCCAGGACCTCTCGATCGTAAGGCCGACTCCTTAACCACTAAGCTACAGACGCTTATAATTTAGCTTAACCGGATAGGTTTCGGGGAAATACTACTTGGTTACTAATTGGGAAAAATATCATGTACCTACCATTGTATCTACTCATATAATCCATGCATGGTCTAACTATAGCATTACAATATTGCCAATTATTTGTAGAGGTCAGATGGCTGTCGCTTCAAAATATTAAAGTTATTTTGAAGCATCGTATTTAGACTGCAGAGCCAGCCCCAATTAAGTTGGAAAAAGGCTCAGGGGATGATAATGCTTATGTATATATATTCCAGCGAAAATCCGGACACCAAAGCGTACCCGCAAAGACAGCGCGACAGAGAAGGAGAAAGAAGTAGATCAGAAGAAGTTCAAGATTGACGATCCGGAGAGACTGATCAATATAGAGGAGACTGCCATAGACGGCATCGAGCTGATGGCGAGCTACAAGAGCCACCAGGAGGACGAGGACAAGCCCAGCACCGAGGACGAGAAGGAACGGGAGACGGCGGAGGAAGATGCAGACAGGTATGTTCGTGTGGTGACGGAGAAAGAATACAAGTAACACCACCTGTAACCGGGAATCTTCCCCTGGCTACTCCACCGGTTCGCCCAGGTAAGAGCTGAGGAACTGAGACTCTAAGAATACCTCAGGGCGCCTTTTTCATCAGAGGTAGTGTGTGCGCGTGTTCCAGATACCTTCAATGAAACGACCTTAGGTAGTACATACATATATTTGACCAAATAAACACAGAATTTACAGATAGGTAATTAGGTAGGTACTACAGAATAAGTAGTTTGCCTGTGCGCATCCTTCGTAGCACGCAAAATTGTGATCTTATTACAGTTACACAGAGTTACAATAAAATATCAAGATAGGTACATAAAAAGATAAGTAGAGGAATGAATACGTGACCTTTCGGTGGACCTTCGCGTATCCTCAGCACAGGTTGTCGACTTGCGTAAACGGGACCTGCTCACCGGTTCCCGTACTGCGCTACGAGTCCCAAGCCAAGGAACTCCGCTTCTTTATGCGACCAGAAACCCAAACAGAGGGTACCGCACTTTGCTGATGGGTCAAGTATTCGTCTCCAACGGTACCAGTAGACCCCAGAGAAGTCCGGGATATATTCACCAGGAGAGGCCTATTTATAGCCTTCTCCATGGAAGATTCTAATAAATATCAAATTTTCACCAATCAACAAACACGTAACACTCAAAACAAAACTTCTACCTCATATCAATACCTTCTTTTTGACAGATGACAGTTTGCACTAACACCGCACCATTAATTTAAATTATGTTATAAAAGTATTAACAACTAGCAGCCCGTCCCGGCTTCGCATGGGGTAGACACCCCACTCCTGTATTTCAGTGCCCCCTCCACCCCGCCCGCTGCGATGCCCGGCGCGCTTTTCAGACTGCATCGCAAACAACGGCCACGGCGCTATGGCGGTTTTGTTTACTGTTTGAATTTTTTAATCCGTAATATCTTTTGAATGGAAAGTCCAATTTAAATAATTTAAAAACTATTTTATAGGTAGTTAAATGGTCTTGACCATAAAATAATTTATTTGGATAATGATTAATATAAACACATAAATAGCATGGTTTGAATTTGGTTAGCATTTTCATTAATCTTTAAAATGAAAAAAGTTGTTGTAGTGACATAACTACAATAGTTGGACATATGCTACCGCGAAGTTTTTTGTAGACATTATGATGTTCTTCAATATTGTTGTATATTATTTTGTTCTATCGCTAATAGTTTCGGCAGCGCATTCGACGAAAGACATTTTAAGACTTATTTTTCTACACCTTCGGTTACATTGTTCAAATTTTACCAAGGATCCCTAATTTTTTTTCAAAATGAAATGTAGCCTATGTCAAATTGGAAGAATGTAGCATTCTATTGGTGAAAGAGTTTTTTAAATCGGCCCAGTACTTTTTGAGCCTATTCATTACAAACATACAAAAATAGGTACAAATCTTTCCTCTTTATAATATTAGTGTAGATTAAGTGATTTAATTCCATAAAATCATACAATTATTCAATGATATGGATATACTAAAATGCTAATTAATACTAGCATTATTTCTAGCGACATCTATCGTCAACTTAGAAAACCAAACACCACAACACAACAGGTGATCAATGAAGATTCACCGCAATCCTCTTAGATGTCGCCACAGGCACATCCCAAATATATTGCAACTATCAATTGTGTTACTTTATAAAAAAATAACGCACAAACATTCCGGCGTTACACACCTCATCTCATCCAACGGGTGTCGTAAGAGGCGACTGACGGAAATGTACGCAGACAATATCACTGTGAGAGTAAAAACTCGAAATATAACCCTGTACTAACCCGTCAGACCAGTGTGGAAACAGTAGACCAAAAAAATAAAAATAAAATAATTTAATCCCAGAACAAGATTCTCACATTCACATAGATTTTCCCGTTGGCCCCCACACTAGGCAGGCCGGTCCTGTGGGTACCGTGACGTTTTCCTTATTTAATTTCAGTGCTCGGTCATAAGTTTCATTTAATCACACTTACAAAAGCTAGAAAAAGAGAAAGATAATGAGTGTGTAATAAATGTATATAATAGTTGTATATAACTTATACTTATATTTTGCATGTATATAAATAAATACTGGGCAAATCTTAATCATATAGACTAAACTTCGGTTATTTCTACAAGTATTTATCTTAGTGTAGTAGAAGAATTTCTGTAGCTTCGTATGTCAGTGAAATCAGCCATTTTGTAACCACCATTTTTTGCCTCTTTTAGAGAGCAGTTTTTGATATCACAGGACTTAGCCACTCTATTGTAAATATAATACTCTATGTGTGAACCAAACCGTTCTGCAAATGTTGTATTAACTTTAGGTACCGTCACTCTGTATGAGCGGCGCTTTAGCAGTTGTTCGTAATGTTTACTGCTTATAACTGTTTGATGGGCTTTAAGAAACGCTTTCAGCACAAATAGTTGGCGCAGCCTCCCAACATTAGGAGAGGCCTATATCCAGCAGTAGACTGCGATGGGCTTGATTGATTGATGTTTTAACCATTTTTTTTATACCACTTAGTTGGTAGACAAGCACACGGCCCACCTAATAGAAAGTGGTTACCGTGGCCTATGGACGTTTGTAACACCAGAGGAGTCACAGTCGCGCTGCCAACCCTGTAAGTAGAGTCTCTGTGCCATCAGTTTAGAAGACAAAGCAGGACAAGCCTTTAGTCTTCCCACTGACAGCACAAATTCTCCAGTGAGCTCTGGCTACCCTACTCACCGCTGGGAACACAACACGAAGTTATTATAGCCGCGGTATTCTGTAGGGCGGAGGTACTTCCCCAGTCGCCATTTTTATATTTTGAAAATGAGTTAAGGATCTTCTTCATCCTAGCGTTAATCCCAATCGCATCCGAAGCTTTCACCTCGGGAGTCTGGGGTCCGCTTCACCAGTTTACTGCGGATTTGGCTGGACTTCGAACCAAAGACCATATCGAAGCATTGCAGTTAGACCAGTTGTTGGACTTTTTAGGGCTTTTAGGGCTTTTAGGCTTAATTTGCCACATATCATTACTTCGCAGAATTTGATCCTTAACAGTGACACTATCGTATGGTGTAATAATATAGGATGTGGATTTTTTCAAAATTAAAGGGTTCGGGTTAAGTGCCCGGTTGATGGCAATAGGCTCGCCACCTATTACATTGGGACCTAAACATAAACTGGCGAAATGTGGGTGCTAGCACCTCTGCCTACCCCTTCGGGGATATAGGCGTGAGTTTAAGTTATGTTATGTTTAAAGGGCTTCAAAAATTTTATGATGACGGTTTAAGTTTCATCAAAATCGGTCTCGTGACTCCTTTGAGCATTTTTCGCTATTCCTTAAAGTTACGGATTTGCCCATTCAGCCCATTTGAAAAATTGACTCTCCTGTATAATTTCTTAAATGTGTATAGTATACACAGTTTCGTGTGCCTACTGATGTGTTATGTAACGAACTTCCTAATTAACACTATTTTCACACTTATTTAACAGGGATATAACAGAAAGAGATAACAACATATCGGAAAGAGACAAAGAATTATCAGAAAGAGATAAGGACATGTCGGAAAGAGAGAAAGACAGTTTTTCCGAAATGGAGGACGATGAGAAGTACAACAAGAGTGACACGGACAACGAGAGCGACCACGGGAAGGAAAAGGGCGGGAAAGATAAGTTCAAGAATTTAAAGGTAAGATTGAAGTTTGTGCTCAGTTTGTCAATAAAAAATCAATTTGTAAACTTTAAAGCAATGCTGCTAAAGTTCAAAATTAAAAAGTTAATGAAAGAGCATAATGAAACTACCACTTAAGTGGCAGACAAGCACACGGCCCACCTGATGGAAAGTGGTTACTATGGCCATTGAACGTGTGCAAACCCAAGGGTGTCACACTCGCGCTGCCGATCCTGTAAGCACAGAGAGTTTATGTGCCATTAGTGTGAAAGACAAAGCAGGACAAGCTTTTGGGTCTTCTCACTGACAGCACAAAAACTCGCCAGTGAGCTCTGGCTACCCTACTCACCTTCGGGAATACAACACGAGGTTGTTATAGCCGCGGTATTCTGTAGGACGAAGGTACTTCCCCAGTCGGACTGCTCAATTTTGAACTTTAAGCGTATATAGAGTCTAAACATTGAACACACAACAACAACAACAGTGGTGTGACAGTAGTTTTGGTTTACTATTAGAATCGAGAGCCAGGTCGGTGTTGGTTCCAAAATACCAAGTAAACCAAAGTATTTAGGAACAGGATAGCAGACCTCCGGTTTAAAAATGCAATCTTTAGATACATCCGGGACTGGCAGCCAGATGATGATGAAGTTAAAGATTGTTTCATTCTGTGTAGACCAATGGTGGGCAAACTTTCTGAATGGGGGGTTGGAAAGTTATAAAAAATTCAACATACATATAATCACGCCTTTATCCTCGGAGGGTTAGGCAGAGGTGAATTAACACCCACATTTCACCAAGGCCTACTGCCGTACATTTCGGATAGTATTTTTTTTATTATATACCACTTAGGTGGCAGACAAGCACACGGCCCACCTGATGGAAAATGGTTACCGTGGCCTATGGACGTTTGTAACACCAGAGGAGTCACAGTCGCGCTGCCAACCCTGTAAGTACAGAGTTTCTGTGCCGTAAGTATAGAAGACAAAGCAGGACAAGCCTTTAGTCTTCCCACTGACAGCACAAATTCTCCAGTGAGCTCTGGCTACCCTACTTACCGCTGGGAACACAACACGAAGTTATTATAGCCGCGGTATTCTGCAGGGCGGAGGTACTTCCCCAGTCGGACTGCTCAATTGGGCGGAAATACCGCCGTGTCCTACCTCCTCCATAGGACATAGTAGATCTTCTGTTTATAAATTCAAGTTTTAGTTACAATCGAGAGGCGCTAAAAGACAGCACGTCTAAACAAGTTTCTTTCATCACAACCAACAATGAATGAACATAGAACCAAACATTGCCAGGTGAAGTTCCGGATTCGCCCCAAGAAGCGCGGCGGTAGCATCTACACCCTCGTGATGGAGAATCCTGAGAGGGTGAAGAGTGAGGAGCCGAAGGCGGAGGAGCCGGCGAAGGTGGAAGACGAGGCCAAGTCCGACATCGACGTAGATCTGGCGCTGAGGCAGATCCGGAAGGGCTGGAGCGTGTACGACGCGGGGGATCTTACTATTGGAGATTTGTATCTTATGGTAAAATATACCTTTCCTGCAATTTACTTCTTGTATATCTTTACAGATTTTACCATACATTTTATTAAAATAATTTGAAGTATTCGTCAAGTACAAAATAAATTCATTGTCTCAAACCTAAATAGCTTAGTTGAACTCAAACCGAATTAGTCTTTTGATTCTAGAAATGGTATCCAATGATTATGAAATAATAACTTGGTTCTATCCACAGCTCTCGAAGTCTCCTGCACTTTTTTGAAGGGAAATGTACTCCCAGTACTGTAATTCCTTCTATGGTTGCAATTGCCGATGAGGGTTTGAGGGCTACCTAAAACCCGATTTTGAGACTAAAAACAGCATGCTGTTTTAGTTGGTTCGAGTTTGAAATAACCTCCCCACCGGCCGGCGGATCCTACACGAAAAAAGTTATGGTGACCGCTGACCATCAGTCAGTATAGCCTGTTTGCACATTTACCAAGAGTGAACCATCTATACGATTCTATAAAAACTCCAACTCTTAATTCTTAAACTATCTTTCCAGTTCGGCTCCCGGTCCAAAGTTGAACTGGACTACTGGTGGGCAGAACCAACCTCACCACTCCCACAACCCCAAAAAACCCTGACTATGCCAGAAAAGGAGAAAAATATTGACAAAAAAGAAAAGTCCGACAAAACCTCAGACAAACCGCCGGAGAAACCTGACAAATTGACGGACAAGGTTGACAGAGTGTCTGATAAAATTGATAAAACAACTGACAAATTGGATAAGATGTCTGATAAAGGTGCCGACAGCTCTTTGGAAGATGAGAAAGAGAGAGCGAGAGAGAGTGACAACGACATTCTGTCTCCGAAGAACACTTATAGCCAGGACAGCAACGATGGTATGTCGGGCGATGAGAGAAAAAGTAAGTTGAATATATCTACTAAATCTCTTTGATATCTTAAATTTTGATGTTCTTTTTAAACTATATGGATGGGTATTTTTTTTTTTTTTTTTTTTTTTTTTTATACCACTTAGTTGGCAGACAAGCACACGGCCCACCTGATGGGAAGCGGTTACCGTGGCCTATGGACGTATGCAACACCAGGGGTGTCACACTCGCGCTGCCGACCATGAAGAAACCTTCTGATGCCCCTCTTGAAGAACCCCATATTGTAGGCGCTTGGGAAAACCGCAGCAGGGAGGTCATTCCACAGCTTGAGTGTGCGTGGGATGAAGTTTCTTTCATACCGCACAGTGCGTACCGTCTCAGGTCGCAATGTGTGGGGATGAATTCCCTGCCTATGGCGAGAGGTGCGATGATAGAATGTAGCTACGGGCATCATGTCAAACAATTCATCTGAGCACAAACCATTGTATAGGCGGTAGAACACACACAGTGAGGCAAAATCCCTCCTAAGGCTAAGAGGTTCCACTCTACCTGTGAGTATGGGATTGTCAACCAGCCTCAATGCCCGTCTTTGCAACGAGTCGAAGGGGTCAAGCTGGTATGCAGGCGCTCCAGCAAAAAGGTGACAGCAGTACTCCATGTGAGGCCGGACCTGTGCTTTATAAAGAAGGAGTTGCTGCCCCGCAGTGAAATACCGCTTTGCCCTGTTGAGCACTCCGAGCTTTCTTGATGCCAACTTAACCTTGTCCTGCAAATGACTTCGGTATTGGACGTCACTGGAGATATCGACACCAAGGATCCCGATACTCGGGGAGATGGTAAGCGGTGTGCCCAGGAATTGCGGCGCTACAATGAATGGGGTTTTCTTAGCGGTGAATACACATACTTGTGTCTTAGTGGGGTTGAATTGGACCAGGTTTAGTCGACCCCAATCGGACACTCCAGAGAGAGTAGTCTCGATTTCAGACACAAGTTGTTCGCGACTCTTCTCCACCTCGGACTGAGGGATGTTTGCACGGCCCGTGTAACACGTGTCCCCGGTACTGTCGTCCGCATAACAATGAATGGAGCCATCAGACAGCATGTCATTGATATGCAGCAGAAACAGCGTCGGAGACAACACGGAGCCTTGTGGGACACCAGCGTTTATGTTCATGCGGTCCGAGCAGCTGCCATCGACGACGGCTTGGATGCTTCTGTTGGACAAAAAGCTGGAGATCCATTCGCACAATCCCTCGGGGAGTCCATAATATGGCAACTTCGTAAGAAGACCTTTGTGCCAGACCCGATCGAAGGCCTTCGCTACATCGAGGCTGACCGCTAGTGCCTCACCGCGACTCTCGATGGCTTGCGCCCACCGGTTTGTGAGATACACAAGAAGGTCACCGGTAGAGCGACGGTGGCGAAAACCGTACTGTCGGTCGCTCAGTAGATCGTTTCCTTCAAGGTACCTCAGGAGCTGTGTATTAATAACACGCTCCATAACCTTCGAGAGAAGGGAGGTTATAGCGATAGGCCTGTAATTGGTCGGATCTGTCCTGTCACCTTTCTTAGGTACAGGGTGCACGAACGCAGTCTTCCACGAGGCCGGGACCTGCCTCGCGGAGTATGAGAGTGCGAAAAGGCGTGTAAGTACAGGGCACAGCTCGGGGGCACAGTGCTTAAGCACCATCGCCGGTATACCGTCCGGCCCACTCGACTTCCGAACATCTAGGGACTTAAGCTCGCGCCGGACCACCCGTTGTGTGATTTTAATTTCGGTCATCGAAGCACCACAGCTGGGGATGATGGGTGGTTCGGCGTTCCCGTCGTTCATAGTCGAGTTTGACGCAAAGAGATTACCCAAAAGATTGGCCTTCTCCTTAGCGCCATGGGCCAGACTACCGTCGGATTTTTGCAGCGGCGGAAGGCAAGACTGGCAGAAGTTTCCCTCAGCAGCTTTAGCAAGCGACCAAAATGCACGACTGCCAGATGGGTAGCGCGCAAGCCGCTCGCCAATTCTGCCGATGAACTCAAACTTCGCACTAGACGTTGCCTTTTTACTGGACCTTGAGGCAGCATTCAACTTCCGCTTCACTTCAGCGATGTTCGGATCCTTATTGGCAAGAGCCGTGGTCCAAGCCCTGTATGCAGATTGCTTGCGGTCTCTAGCTTCCCTGCAGGGCCTATTAAACCACGGGCGTTTGCTCGCTCCTGTCGCGACCCAGCGGTTGGGGATGTAACATTCCATACCCACTAGAATCGCGTCAGCGACTGCTGTTGCACAGGAGCTTGGATCATCAGAAGAGAAGCAAAGCTGCCTCCACGGGTACGACGCGAAGAATTCTCGCAGTCCATCCCAGTCTGCCGACTTGTAGTGCCACACATGCCGCCACTGAGGTGGCCGCGGTGGTTCAGGCCGCGCGAGTGTCACTTGCGCCCGGACGAGGCTGTGGTCCGAATTACCGAGAGGTGCTTCCACCCTTATGGAGTATTCATCCGGGCGCGTAGTCAGCAGAAGGTCCAGTATAGAGCTTCTGTGGGTCTCAATTTCTGGTGTTCTAGTGATAGAATGCACCAGTTGAGAGAGCCCATAAGTTAGAGCGAAGTCGTGAGCAGCCCTTCCCGCAAAATCAGTCCTAGGAGACCCCAGCCACTCCACGTGGTGGGCGTTGAAGTCCCCCAAGAATACTAATTCCGCAGTGGGGTACTGCTCAATTACGCTGTCCGCCGACCGCTGCAGATGCTGAAACAATTGAGCCGTGCCCAGGTCACCGCTATGGGACCTGTAAAGGCACGCATAGATACGGGTGTGGCCACCGTGATCTATGCGTACCCATAAAGTTGACAGGTCCCTATCCTCAAGACCATGGAGACGGCGGCAGCAAATATCATCCCGGACGTACAAGCATACCCCGGCGCGACTCATAAAGCTATGCTCGAGTTTGTACCCGGGGTACATTAGGTAGGCTGTATCGGCCGGGCATGATATTTGCGTCTCCGTCAGAAAAAGCAAGGTAGGCTGCGCGGTCTCCAAGTGGAGATGGACCGCGTTAAGGTTGGAGTGTAGGCCCCTGATGTTGCAGAAATCCACATTCACTGTGGATGATGGTGCCGCTGTGGTAACGGTTCTCTTGCCTTTTCTGGTTTTCATGTTTGAGATGGGGGGAGGGGGGGGAGAAGGTAAAAAGAGATTCTGTGCCTCCAGTGTAGAAGACAAAGCAAGGCGTCCTACCCCACAGACAAGTTGGGGTTGTGTGACTGGCTGGCGCGATGGGCGGAAGGGCCCCCGGTCCCCTCCCAGATACTGAAGCCAGGTCCACTCCGGTCTCCTCCTCCGGCATGGCTACAGCACCGGGAACTTTACACAGGCTGCTGGTTCAGCCTCCTGGGGCGGAGATTAAGTAATCCCCAGGTTCGGGAACCGTACAGCCTGCGGGCGGCCAGCGGATAACCGTTTCACCGGGTCTCCCTGACCACCACGCCAACATTTCACGCCCCCACCAGTCAGTGGGGTCAATTTAAGCCTTTGGTCTTCCTACTGACAGCACAGAACCTCTCCAGTGAGCTCTGGCTACCCTACTCACCGCCGGGAACACAACACAAGGTTATTATAACCGGGGTATTCTGTAGGGCGGAGGTACTTACCCAGACGGACTGCTCAATTTTGGACGGGAGATACCGTCATGTCCTTCCTCCAATAAAAGGTAGATTAGTGTTTAAGGAGTCGGCCTTACGATCGAGAGATGCTGAAATCGAATTCTGGTCATTATGCTGCCGTCATGGAGGGGTTCATGGGAATACTAGTTTTTTACTCTACTTAGCAGTGATTATTGTGGCCTATGGATATGTGTAACACCAGAGATATCACACTCATGCTGTCGACCCTGTAAGAATCCTATAATGCCCGTTTTGAAGAACCCTTATTGTAGTCGCTTAGAAAAATCACAGCAAGTAGATTTTGATTCCTAATATTATTTTTAATTAAATATATATATAGCCAATGTTCTGTGTTAAAGGTGAACAATTAGCTTCGCCCGAGCACAAGTCTTCTTCAGCGTCATCGGGCACCCTCAAGCTGGTGAGCAAGCTCATCAACAGGCCCCAAGGGCCGCCGCCACCAGACGGGTTCAGCTTGTTAAGTGACAGGTAAATACGTTCATATTGGTGTTTTGTGGCATATTGCTACACTATAGCCTATAGGTAATGTTCAGATTCTCAGCTCCGTTCTTATGACTCGTGACATAACCGTCATAAAATGATTGGAACCTCTGACTTGAGTTTAATTTTTTGAAAATTGACAGCCCAATAGAAAATTGACTGCGTCAATGTTCAATTAGGCTGGGAACTGAGACACTACATTTTTATCAAACGTACCAAATTTTTTTTGATAACTTTATGACTTGTGACGCATATATGCGTCATGTGCCTGACTGAAACACTTTTGACGCATGTATTCGTTCTTGATCAGTAGTTGGTTAATCTGAGCTGGGTTTGTGTCTCGGTAGTGTGTAGTGAGTCGAAGACCGTTGTCGTTGCAGACTGAAGCGCCTGCTGGCGCTGGCGGGCAACCCGCACGTGAGCGCCGCCATCGCGCGCTGCAGCTGCGGACACGTGTGCGCGCCGCAGAGGAAGCAGGTCGCGTTTCATTTACCCCTTTTTCACGCACCCTGTTTTCACTTATCTGGTATCCCTTTGTCATTTAATCCTTTCTCACTTAACCTGTTCCTTTCGGATCCATCCTATACATATATTTGTGTTGATTCTGTAAACCCATTTACAATTACACATTTTTCTATTCTTTTTCCCAGTATTGTAATGTAACATTGTACTTAAGAATAAAATATATTTTCCTTCTTTTTATACACAGTTGTTAGAAAGTTACATAGGTCACGATGACTGCTCACCATCACGTGGTTTGTTGTTTTAGTAGTAATAAAATGTGCTAAATGGTTCCACAGCCAAAGCAGCCCGGCTATGGCGTTCCGCGTGCGGAGGAAGCGGCGCCCGTATTCCGCACGCCGCCGCCCATTGCGCCGCGCCCGGATGCAGAGGTGCGTAACATTTTCACAGGCAGTTTGAAAGAATAATATTCTAGATTCTAACACGTTTTGCGGTTGCTACTAGACTACCGCTGGAATCGGTAGGAGGGACCGACGAGAGGCGCAAAACGTGCTTGTTTGAAGTCGTAAAAGATGACGTGTGTTGCAATGGTCTCACTTTTATAGTCGCTCAAGGTCATGACAAATGTAGCGGACCTCAGATTTGGAGACGAAAACCTGAAATGCAATCGGAACATAACACTAATACGATGATGAGTTTGATTCCTTTATGAGAGGGACTTTTTAACAAATGTATCCAGTGCTGTTTTCGATAGATCTGTTGTGACGCATATATGCGTCATCGCCATATTTGCGTCCTTGACTACGAGTTGGTATGTTAGTGTGTACTAATCACGTGTTGGCGGGCAGGTTTCGAAGACGGACATGATGCTGGAGGGCATCCCGCGCTGGCGGCGGGGCCGGCCGCGCCTGGCCGACCGGCGCGTCGTGGTGCAGAGGCTGCTGCCGCTGCTGCCCAAGCTGCCCGCGCCCTCCGGTGAGCGCTCTTTAAAAAATATCTTACATTTTTTTGTTTGCGTAATAAATTATTTTAAATGTGGTCTTATTTTCTTATTGTAATCTCTCAATTTTTGTCGAAAGAAGTAATGTAAAGTTATCACTAATCAGAGACGCGACAATGCGCTACACAAAAAAATACTTCATTAATAACATATATGTAATAATAATACTATTAATATAATTAATAATAATATTCGTATACATAGATATAACAAACATATAATCACGTTTTTATCTTTGGAGGGTTAGGAAGAGGTGAATATAACCACATTTTATCAATCATTGAATTCGGTCCACACTTAATAGGGGTGAGCCTATTGCCGTCTTCGGGACACTAATGTTGACTTAAGCCATGCATCTGAGGCTGAGTATATTTTAAATATATGTCTGATGTTAAACACGATAGGTAGGACTTGGCGGTATTTCCGCCCAATTGAGCAGTCCAACTGGGGAAGTACCTCCGCCTTACAGAATACCGCGGTTATAATAACTTCATGTTATGTTCCCAGCGGTGAGTAGGGTAGCCAGAGCTCACTGGAGAATTTGTGCTGATGACTAAAGGCTTGTCGTGCTTTGTCCTCTACATTGACGGCACAGAAACTCTGTGCTTACAGGGTCGGCAGCGCGAGTGTGGCTTCTCTAGTGTTACACATGTCCATAGGCAACGGTAACCACTTTCCATCAGGTGGGCTGTGCGCTTGTCTGCCACCTAAATGGTATAAAAAAAAGTAAGAGAAACAACCCCATCCCTTAGTCGCCTTGTACGACATCGCATGGGAAGAGATGGGGTGGTCCAAACTCTACTCTGCTGGGAACCACGCGGAGGACAATAATTCATATACATTAATAATATTGATGTATTATTTTTTCACGCGAGTAGCTATATTATATTTAATTTATACTTAGTGATTCCGTCATTTTTGAATGCCGCCATGTGCCTGCATGCCGTAAGTATAGTTCATACCACCACACTCACAGTGGTCCGCCATATGCCCGCAGCGCCGCCGCCGCCGCCGCCGCGGGCGCCGCCCAGCGCGCCGCCCGCGCCCGCGCGCATCCTGCCCAAGCCGCCGCCCAGCGCCACCGCGGAGTGAGTACGCCTAGCGCCTAGCACCCAGCGCCTAGCGCGCAGCACCCAGTGCCTAGCGCATAGCACCCAGCGCCTAGCGCCTAGCACCCAGCGCCTAGCGCGCAGCACCCAGTGCCTAGCGCATAGCACCCAGCGCCTAGCGCCTAGCACCCAGCGCCTGGCGCGCAGCACCCAGTGCCTAGCGCATAGCACCCAGCGCCTAGCGCCTAGCACCCAGCGCCTAGCGCGCAGCACCCAGTGCCTAGCGCATAGCACCCAGCGCCTAGCGCCTAGCACCCAGCGCCTAGCGCGCAGCACCCAGTGCCTAGCGCATAGCACCCAGCGCCTAGCGCCTAGCACCCAGCGCCTGGCGCGCAGCGCGTTTCAGGATATATATCCCGAGCAATACCTCAAAAATTCCCAATCCCCTCTTACCCCTCGTTTACACCACGGAACAAGTTGTAAAACAATTAATAAACATGTTTATAAAAAACTTGTCAAAAACTTGTAGAAGACTAATCAAAACACAATAAGTACTTGTTCTATACATATATCTCAGATACTTTTCGTTCACAAAGTATGTATAGCCAACAAGTTGTAAACAACTATAAAACACTGCGTTCACACTGTAGCCTGCGCCATATTGCAACTTGTCAACTACATCCCAACAAGCAAAATAGTCTTAGAACACATATGTTATAGGAATAAGACACTTATAACATTCTTATATTGATTTTGGCGATCGCAATTACTCTTATTTGCGTCTCAGAAAATGCTATTTGGTATTTGATCACGATTATTCTGATAATTAGCCTTTTAAGGGCTTATAATACTACGTATATAGATCACTATAAGCTGCACCCTCTTGTAAAAGCTTTTAGTAAGAGCAATCAGACTTAAGAATGAAGGTTCTTATAAACAGCACTTGTAAGCGCTTTTAAGATTGCTTATTAAGCTACTATAGACCCGAATCTCCTATTAAAGCTGCCCATAAGTGTAAATACACTTGATTCCATTTACACTTGTTACCTAGTTTTTTAAGCGCTAATAAGTAAAATATTTGAGTCCGTTACAAATAAAGTAGTTTTATAAAAGCATTTGTAAGTCATAATTGAATGTAGTTTAATGTGAGCTTATAAACACTCTTAAAGATACTACTTTTACTAATAACATACTTGCCACATGCTATTATAAGTGTAATGATTTCATACGAGCTATGTTCAATACTGTTATTGTCAAAGAAACACTTATTGATTCGTTGGAAAAGTCATTATAAGATTATTTACCCTTGCAATAGGTGGTTTAGACACGTTCTGATTTTGAGCCGGTTGAAGTTCAATTCACAAAACCTGGCGAGGGTTCCGCACAAATTAATAGTATATTGGACTGACTCAAATATTTTTTAGAAAAATTTTAAGGAACTTTTTAAGGAATATAAGCTGGTGAAGGTAAACCATCAGATCTGGAGGCTTTCTTGGAACCTTTTGTGTCAGAAATGCAACAGATAGAAGAAAATGGCTTGAAAATTACTACCAATTCCAAAACAGAAAAATTATTGTGCGTATAATTAAGAGCCTTTATTTGTGACTCGCCAGTGAGAGCTATGATAAAAGGTATATACCTATATATAATAAGGCATCTTCTTATAAACATATATACCTTTACTTACAAGTTTGTTTGAATAACTGAATGCATTTGTATATTCGGTTTACATAGATGTGTGAGAAGTATACCTTGTCAATAAATATCACATGTATTATTTGGTACTTTGGTACTTTTAATAGTAAACGTGGGTGCTTAAAATGCACAGTAGTTGGGAAATATTCTCATAGATCAAATACTGTGACATTCATTGCAATCGATAGCCCTAACTGAAATGATAATGATTTTCGTTCAAAGAGTTATGGGCAACATCATAAGTGTGACTCGCCATTGCTAAAATTTAACATTGACATGATAGAAGACTTTGCCGTATCAGATTCCCTACATTTAATGGATCTCGGTTCAATGAAGAGACTGTAATTGGTTGGAGGGACGTACTTTACAAAATGGAGTGCTCGAGAAGTTAACAATTTTTTGTTAGAATGTCATTTGCCTGAAGAAATACATACATAGATCAGTTAGATCACTGAATGTTTTAGCACATTGGAAAGGTTCTGAATTTCGTACCTTTTTTACTATCTCAGTTTTATAATACTAAAAGAGATTTTAAGAACTGAACCTTTCAATCATTTTATGCACTTATTTTGTGCCATCACGATTTGCTCCAATTAAAAACATTTTCAATTTCTGTGAATCGCTGAAGAAATGTTAAAATACTTCGTTAAAAAATTTCAAAATATATATGGAAAAGATTATGTTACAAGTAACATTCATAATCTGTTACATTTGATCCAGGAAGTAAGGAAATATGGGATTCTTCAAAATTTTAATTCTTATCCCTTTGAAAATAAATTTTACTCCATGAAAAAAATGGTGCGACAAGGAAACAAAGCACTTCAACAAGTAGCTAAAAGAATTAATAAAAGAGTCTTAACTGATGTAGATAGACTGTTGGAGAAAAATCTAAATTACCCAATGATTAAAAAAACTAAGCGTGGAGAACCTGGGGGAGTTTTGCATTTGGAGACAGGAAGCAGGACAAATGGTTTCTTACCAATGAAAATAAAGTGGTCAAGTTTATTTCCGTATGTTATAAAGTTAACGAAAGCCAACAGCAGACTATAGAAATACACGGCTATTCTATTGAAAATACTGAAGATGCGTTTGAAGAACCTTTAAAATTTTCATTTCTCAACATTTATAAATGTGACAACAGACAATTTAAAAAGGTGGACAGTGTTTTTAAAACCACAGATATAAAATGTAAGCTTGTTAGTATCCAATTACATACATATTTTTTTTATACCATTACTGCACACTCTGTAAATACATAAAGCTGTGAAATAAAACAAAATTTAATAAAATCACTGTTTTTATTATTTATTAGTACGTAAGAATTAACGAAAACAACTTGCTCATTTTTATAATGTAACACCATTAATCAATCTTTAATAAGCTACTTTAGATAAATATTTTTGTAATTACTTATTATAAACTTACTACCACAATAATAATTCATAAATCTTTCTGCGCTCATATACAATCAACTAATAATATCTTGATTAAGAAGTGATATTATAATTTCTTGATTCATAATAAAATGTAATGGCCTGTCTTTAGAGACTTCATGACCACAGCCGTAGCATTTGTCTGTCAGTACAAAATGCGTTGCAATCCAATGCCACTTTAATTTTTTTAATAAACGGTAATCCTTTCTGGTCAAAAATCGGTCGATATGTAGAAATATAACCATTGCTCCAGCTCGTTGACACCTTCAAATAATAGAAATAATACTTAAATATAATAACATTGACAGCCCATTTGGTTCAGTGATTAGTGACCCTGCCTAAAGATGCAGAGGTTGCGGGTTCGAATCCTGTGTGGCAAATGTTTATGTGATGAACACGAATGTTTGTTCCTGAATCATGGATGTTATTATGTTTATTATTGTTCGTTATGGATGGTGTACCGAAAACTGAAAGGGGTTTTTCAGTCAACAAAACTGAAACAACATTCAAACAAAAAATATTAATTACTTACACAAATCGTCAATAAATACATACCTACTTATTTTCATGAACACAAATACCACCTACGGGTTTTATTTCAATATTAAGTTGTGCATTTAGCGTTTTTCTTATTTCACCACGGATCCCCAAAACACAAAAGATAAAAACATGGCGAGTGAATGCAGCTACTATGAGACATTATAGAACCGAGTTTGTCTATAGTGGTATAGTAGAACACTTCGAAATGCTAATCTAAAAATGGCTACCGAAAATGACTAATGGGGAACATTTTGTTATTTTTAAATAAAGAATATGAATGTAAAATTACTTATTTTAAAAGGCGCTTTAAAATTCTCACCATAAACTTGATATGTTGCACGAGAAATACGAGTTCCCTGTACGTTTTTGATTGACAACATGAAATACTCTGAAGAATTATCAAATAACTTACCTTATTAATGTCGAAAATATTATTAGTAATTAAGTATTTTAATAAAGTTTTCACTATTATGTATACGGAACGTGTAAAACTCCCAATATTGATAACTGAATGATTGACTGAACGAAATGAACGAAATGAGAACTTGTAGAAGTGCATAACAATCTAGTTTAGTTTTATACGAGACTAATAATAGATTTCGTAGGATTGTATGGTTTCATAAAATGCCGCTACACGGCTGTTACAGTCGTGAGTTGAATTCCACGAAGGTACTATTACACTGTTAAAAAACTGAATACACTAATAAAGTGGGCCCTTTTCCGGGCTTGTAAGCTCTTATGAGTTCGCAATAAGTCTATTGAAAATTGGTCTTAGGATAATTATAAAACCGCTTTTTGCTTGTTGGGATGTTTTATACTTAGATGTAAACGAGCGGTATTTCTTCACATAATTGTAAAATTTTGTTTTGTTCGTTTTTGTTTTTGTTCAAAAAACACATACATAATATTTTTACAATAAATCATTTCAAATCTATCAAAAATTAATAATAATTAAACAATAAGGAACTATAAAAATGTCAAAATCAAAATCAATTCATGTCAAATTATAAATTTCTCATGTCGATTTCTATTCATGTCAGTAGCCAAGTCCAACCTAATAATATACCAAAATAAAACCAAAATGTCAAACATAATAAAAATTTACAAAAAAAGAATATTTTACCTACAAATCCTCAATTGAATAGTAGCACCCTTTCAAAAGGAACACTTTTAACTCCCTTTGCATGTTCATTATGTACGTAAACTGAATAAATGAAATTGATTCTTTGATATTTCGTACAGGACACGGTACACTCAGTGCGCCTCGGTGCGGCAAAAAGACCAAAAACCTGACATTGATTTGAATTTTGATTTTGATTTTGATTTTGATTTTGACTTTGACTTTGACTTTGACTTTGACTTTGACCTTGACTTTGACTTTCTCTACTCCGTCTCGCACTTGACTGGCTCATGTATAATTCCAGCCTGTCGTTCTTCTACGTGCTGAGCGAGTCCAACGGGCAGTTCTACTTCCACGACGGCGACCGCCGCATCCCCATCACCCCGCTGGCCGGCGCCAACGACCCGCGCGCCGCAGGTAACTCTCCCACGCTGTCTGTGGTGGGTTTGATTCCCGTGCAGAACAAGTATTTTTGTGTATGAACAATTCAACATGTCAAATGGAATTTGTCTGATTTTGTTAATGTATAAAATGTAGTGCGTGTATTTAAAAGATTTAAAATTAGACGTATCCTCTCACCCTAGCTTCTCCGTCGCGGGTAAAAAATAAACATGATGACCACTTATGCACTTTCTAGAACCCATATTACAAACTATAGTTTATTTAGTTATGTGTAGTAAGATATTCATAAATTAGAAACAATAAAACTAAAATAACTATTGTACAACTTATAGCTAAAAATAATTAAAAATTCGTTCGCGTTGTGGAATTCCTATAAACAAACAAACTATATTACTATTGTGCGAACTGGTACTCGCATTGGGGTGACTTTTCCTTAATTTTTGCCGTTTTATAAATTAATAGCCGTGTTAGACTAGTGGTATGGGTAATGGACTGCTGAGACGAGGTCTCGGGTTCGATCCCAGGTTTTACCATGGCACACACCAATAACTTTTCGATGCTTTCTTTAGGTTCGCCACCTATTACATTGGGACCTAAACATAAACTGTCGAAATGTGGGTGCTTAGCACCTCTGCCTACCCCTTCGGGGATATAGGCGTGAGTTTATGTTTATGTTATGTTAAATTAAACAAAGTCTTGGTCTTCACAATGATTTACCTGATCAGAATCGAATCCAAATTTTTTTCAACTTAGGTTGACGAACAATTTGGCACTCGCGGATTGGTCGAACGCAATGTATCACGTTATTTTTCATTTTTTTATATCACTCAGGTGGCTGACAGGCACACGGCCCACCTGATGGAAAGTAGTTACCGTGGCCTATGTACGTTTGTAACACCAGAGGACTCACAGTCGCGCTGCCAACCCTGTAAATATAGTTTCTGTGCCGTCAGTGTAGAAGACAAAGCAGGACAAGCCTTTAGTCTTCCCACTGACAGCACAAATTCTCCAGTGAGCTCTGGCTACCCTACTCACCGCTGGGAACACAACACGAAGTTATTATAGTCGCGGTACTCTGTAGGGCGGAGGTACTTTCTCTAGTCGAACTGGTCAATTGGGCGGAAAATCCGCCGTGTTCTACCTCCTTATAAAATCATGAAGGCCATCCGTGATTGGCTGCCGATCGCGCAATAAATATTGGTTGATGGTAGCTTTCGCAGGAGCTTCCTAGATGGCGTTACACGTTTCTGAACACCTATATACCTCAGGACATAAATCGCGAGACAACCGAGACCCTGGCGCGCGTGGATTGTTTCGTAATAATCTATCCTCAAGAGACGCCCAAGAAACGTGTACTGCGCGTATAAAGCGCATTTTAGGTCCAAGATTTATGTCACGAGCAATACCTTAATTGAGCCTTTGTGTCGTTCAGACGAGTCCAACGGCTCGGAGTGCAAGTACAACGGAGTGAAGGCGGAGGACGCGAGCCGCCCGCCTGAGCGCGCCGCCAGGCCCGCCGCGGAGGACGACGCCGACGCAGAGCCCAAGTCGGAGCAGATCGACGTCACGCGTGAGTTTCACCCTTGGGAAAACCAATATATCTAATCGCTATTACCCTCGTTTTCACCTAGATAGAAGTTGTAAACTTGTTTGATGCAAAACTTGTATATTTGTCACAACTTAATTACTTTTTATTCATGTATTGGGAATGTGTTAGCATGCCAAGAAGTTATATACAAATTAAGATATAGAAAAAAAATCGGTTCAGGCGGGATTCGATCCCGTGATATTTTTTTTATACCACTTAGTTGGTAGACAAGCACACGGCCCACCTGATGGAAAGTGGTTACCGTGGTCTATGGACATGTGTAACACCAGAGAAGCCACACTCGCGCTGCCTACCCTGTAAGCACAGAGTCTCTGTGCCGTCAGTGTAGAGAACAAACCAGGACAAGCCTTTAGTCATCCCACTGACAGCACAAATTCTCCAGTGAGATTTGGCTACCCTACTCACCGCTGGGAACAGAATACGATCTTCCCTTACAGGGCCTCTGTAAGGGAAAGATCGCGGGTTCGAATCCCCTGTAACAAGGGGAACGCTCTGACCACTAAACCACATAACCTTCGCCTGGAACCATCCAAATTCTTCTAAACATATATCCATCATACTGCGACGGTTTCATTATCTTAATCGACTTGAATAGTTAGTATACTAAATGCTTTAAAATTTCATTCAAAAGTTGTATACAAGTTCGAGGTCCGTATTCTAGATTATTCCGTATTCTACTCTCACTTGAATCTCGATTTATCTGAGGACATATTGTATAGACCGTGACAGATTTGACAGATGTCTATACAATCTATCCTCAGATAGAGTACGCGCCATGAAACAAGTCCCTCGGCCGCGGCGCGGCTGTCGCAATATGTAGTGTTGCCAGTATCGTCTTTTTATTTTACCAAATCTTTTAAAGTTCAGATATGAATATAATAGTTGTTGCAACGCAGAACTTAAGTTATTCAAGCGCGCGTTTCCAGCTTTAGAACGTAAGAATATGATCAATGAAACACTTAGAACCTAGAAGATGCCTGGGGGTGATGGGTGGAGCCACCTGTCACTCTAGCAGGAGCAGACCGCGGCGCGTCTCCCCGATTCCGGGGGGAAGAGTTGGGGAATCTGTGGTCCCCACACCCGAGGAGGGTCAGATCGATAGAGATGACCCTGGGTCGGTCGGACCTCCGGCAACAACGACCCTCAAGCGTCGTGTGTTTTAGTCGGTTCGAGTCCGACATAACCTTTCCCATCAGCTCCAGCGGAAAGTATACGTGGGGATATTTCACACGTGAAAAAAAAACCTAGAAGATGTCTTTTTCTAACAATATGGATTAATAGATGCATAAATGGATATGGTCATCATATCAGCGTAATATCGACAGCGACTCCACTATACTGATACAGGGTACGAATATGTTGGAATCAAGATACATGCCTGGAACTATAATTCCCACTAGTATAGCAGTCATTTTTTTTTTATACCACTTAGTTGGCAGACAAGCGCACGGCCCACCTGATGGAAAGTGGTTACCGTGACCTATGGACGTCTGTAACACCAGAGGAGTCACAGTCGCGCTGCCAACCCTGTAAGTACAGAGTTTCTGTGCTGTCAATAGAAGACAAAGCAGGACAATCCTTTAGTCTTCCCACTGACAGCACAAATTCTCCAGTGAGCTCTGGCTACCCTACTCACCGCAGGAAACACAACACGAAGTTATTATAGCCGCGGTATTCTGTAGGGCGGAGGTACTTCCCCAGTCGGACTGCTCAATTGGGCGGAAATACCGCCGTGTCCTACCTCCTCCATAGTCATAAAAATGTGCTGGCAACTCTTAAGCCGTACTGTCATGGCCTGAAGCAACCAACACACAGTATGACCGAGTATGGCGGTGATGTCATTTTTGGTTCAGAGTTTGACCGCGGGACTTATTTTCTGGCGTTGATTTTAAAGTCAACTCTAGTCAACGCCAGAAAATATGTCCCGCGTCAGGCACTATAATGCCCACTACTACATCATAAAAAATATGCTGATAACTCTAAACCGTACTGTTATTATCATACTAGTAGGATTTATAGTACCCGACGTATATATTGATCCCAATCTCGTCACAACATGTACACTATAAAATGTACAGAAAGCGTTTTTTTGAAGGCTATCAAGAAGTGCTACAGCAGCGGAGGAGCTCAAACCCACTAATCACCTTAAAAAGTGTATTGCTGAGAGGTTTTACAATACGCACGAATGTCTCTTGATACACTTTGACTGAAGTTTTCACTCTCTTCTTAAGTTCAGCAGTTCAACCATAGATAGATAGATAATTCTTTGTTGTACACCAATAGATATACAGTAGGACAAGTAAGTAGTAGGTATACAGTTCAATGTACAATGGCGGCCTTATTCCTTTCAGGCATTCGTATCTAAACAATGAAAGATTTGGTAAATACTGGCAACATTGTATGTTGCGACTGCCACGCTCTAGCCAAGGGACTTATTTCCTAGCGCGTACTCTATATCGCGATTTAAGTGAGTGTTATTCTAGAATACAGGCCTAAAAGTATAATGTGACATTGCAACTTCTTAAATACATATTTTTCAACAAACCTTGGTGAAAGCGTCTCACTCTGTTCAGGATTCTGCGTTAACGCGAGGCTGTAGTGATGATGCTCTCGATGTAATTTTTGTTTTTGCAACGAACATCCACATCTAGGATATTAAGATTGTCCTGCAGTGGCATTGGTAGTGGGAAGGGAAAGGAAAGAAGAAACCTTTACTGTGAACGCACATGCCTGAATCTTCTTGGCATTGAACTTGACCAGGTTCCCAGAGCCCCATTGAGAAATGTGATTCAGATTCCGGTCAAGCTCAGTGACAAGAAGCTGCCTATTTTTGTTATATGTTATGTGTTATATGTTTGTGTTAATGTATTGTGACTTTTTCTAAGATATATATAGTGTGTATGCTTATATATGTATAATTGTATTTACCTATGGCTATTATGTTTTCTTTTTCATTATTATTATTTTATTTTCTTTATATATTCTCTATGTATACCTAACTGCTCTAAAATATTCTTCTCCTATTTTCTTATCTCCATCCTATGGTTGCCTGTAAGAAATTGCCGCAAAACGATAAGGCCGCCATCTGTACTTACCATGGAACTTGTATCACATATTCTAGTGTAATTTGTAATTGGTGTACGATAAAGACGTCATTATTATTATTTTGTGCGCTACCTGACTGATGATGCCCCCCCCCCCCCCCCCCCAGCGGACTTCCTGCCGCTGGAGTCGATGTCGCTGTCGCCGTCGCGGCTGCTGCACGACGCGGGCGGCTGGCTGGACTCGTCGGGGCAGGACTTCTCGCTCAGCAGCTTCCTCGGGCACCTGGAGGCGCGCGCGCCGCCCGACCTCGCCGTGAGTAGCCGCGCCCTCTGGCACCTCCCACCGTCTGTCAGCAACATAGTACTACTGCCAAGCTCTCTAAAGCGAGTAAACGCACGAATTAAATATTTCCCGGGACATATACTGGTCCTACTCAACCAGTTGGACCAGTACCAATGCAATTTAATATTTTTATATGTATAGTCATGGAGAACTACGGGCAATTTGCTTCGTAGACAAGCATATGTGTAACATCAAAGGAATCAGACTCGCACTGCTAACCCTGTAAACATAACAGTTTCGGTGCCGTCAGTATAAAAGACAAAGCAGAAAAAGCTTTCTTGATAGGATATTCGGCACCGTGTGCGGGTGACATCTAAGACTTGCACGTGTTGTTTTGTATAGGAAAAGGGAGGGTGGGACTATTGGGATTCGCGTTTTAGGTCCAAGATATGTGTCCCGAGGTATACCAACATTTCGAGACATTTAACAAACTGACAAAAAATATAACTTAAGAAACTGCCCTCTATATTGGCCTGTAGTTAACTAGATATGAATGTTCCAGGTGGACTCCCAGTTACAATCTCTCCTGGCAGAGTCCAGTGTGGACTACGTAGCCAAGTTCGCGGACCTCGCCGCGGAGGTCACAGACGAGCCCGAGGACCTTGCCTAGGAAAAACGAGGAGGGGGAGGACGGACTCTTTTTTAACGTTTTACCTTTTAGATGGATTTTATAGAGAATAGTTTGTTCCTATCAGTGTTATTGGCCGAATTTTATCTTTCAACCAAGGCAATTGTTTTTAATATATGTTTTAAAAGTTAAATTAAATGAATTTTTTAAGTAATTAGGCTGAATTTCATCAATAATTGGAACTTTTAAGCTATTGCGTTCCATGATGTTACGTTATAATCCGTAATGTTAACGGGATTTTTTTTAATACCACTTAGGTGGCAGACCCACCTGATGGGAAGTGGTAACCGTGGCCTATGGACGTGTGCAACACCAGGGGCGTTACACTCGAGCTGCCGACCCTGAAGAAACCTTCTAATACCCCTCTTAAAGAACCCCAGTTGAAATAGACTGAGTAACAATTCAGTTTATTTGAACAGTATTTCGCTGATCAAATTCAACCTACGGCTCAATTCAAATCGAGGAAATGCTTGAGCAGTTTGTAAATAATAATTATAAATGAACATACTATTTTCAGCCTTCGATGATTGACCCCCGCCCCCCATGAGCGCGGGCCTGGGGGTGACGGGTGGAGCCGTCTGTCACCCGCAGCAGAAGCAGGCTGCAGCGCCTCGCGTGCCTCCCCATTTCCGGGTAGGAGTTGGGGATTCTGTGATCCCCACACCCGAGGAAGGCCAGATCGAGAGAGATGGCCCTGGGTCGGCTGGAGTGCGAGGGATACGCCTGTCAACCTCACCTTCGGCAACCAACAACGACCCGATGGCGCTGTGGGTTTTCGTCTGTTCGAGTCCGACATAACCTCTCTACGGCGAGGGGGTATCCATGGGGATTTTTCGCACGTAAACTATTTTCAGCCTATTATTCAATTAAGCTGCATACTATTTCGAGCCTTGTCTGTTCAGGTATGCGTTTAATGAATACTTAAAATGTGCTTGCCGCGTGGTTTCCGTCAGAGCAGAATTTGGACCACCCCATCTGTTCCCATGCGGTGTCGTACAAGGCGACGACGGGATAGGGTTGTTTAACATCGGACAGATATATACAGCCCAGACTCAGCCTCAGATGCATGGCTCAAGTCAACAATAGTGGCCGGAATACGGCAATAGGCTTACCCCATATTTTGTGGGATCGAATACAATTATTGGTGAAATGTGGGTGTTAATTCACCTCTGCCTAACCCTCTAGGGATAAAGGCGTGATTATATGTATGTATGTAAAATGTGCTCGAGCATTATTCCGCCTGATCTGAATTGACACAAAAATAACTTGGAACACGGACGCTTAACACGTAATTGTTAAGTTGCAGGTAATTTTTATATAAAAAAAATAAATCAATAATTCTATTTTATTTATTATATAATATGAACGATGCGGTATTCATGCGAGTTTTAAATGATTATGTAATAGATTTTAATTTATAAAGAGTAGAAGTTATATTCAAGTGTCGGTGAAATGTGAGATTATCACAATGTTCTAGCAAAATAAAAGATCTATTCTATTCTATTAAAAATAAGAACTATTACAACTATGGAATGTAAAATCTAGACGAAGTGCTCTAAAACCTCATCAGTCTATACTAAAAGAGGTATCATCAAAATAGCAAGCATGAATACGGGTATTTCCATTGGTAAGTTCGTGCCTCGGAATACAGCCCTACAGAATACCGCGGCTATAATAACTTCGTGTTGTGTTCCCAGCGGTGAGTAGGGTAGCCAGAGCTCACTGGAGAATTTGTGCTGTCAGTGGGAAGACTAAAGGCTTGTCCTGCTTTGTCTTCTAAACTGATGGCACAGAGACTCTACTTACAGGGTTGGCAGCGCGATTGTGACTCCTCTGGTGTTACAAACGTCCATAGGCCACGGTAACCACTTTACATCAGGTGGGCCGTGTGCTTGTCTACCAACTAAGTGGTATAAAAAAAAACGTTAAGCCGTCGGTCTCGGTTGCCATACGAACATCTATGGCAGTCGTTACGGGTAGTTGGAGCCCTAAAATGTCCATCAACTGGTCTAGCTGCAATGTTTGAGTTGTGGAAGTCAGGTAGCAGACGCTTTATGGAAAATATCTAAGTTTATTTTTTATACCACTCGGTTGGCAGACAAGTACATGGCCCACCTGATAGAAAGTGGTTACCGTGGCCTATGGACGTTTCTAACACCAGAGGAGTCACAGTCGCGCTGCCAACCCTGTAAGTGCAGAGTTTCTGTGCTCAACCAAATCTGCAGTTAGACTGGTAATCCTATCCCATGACCCATCGCTGAGATGATGCTGATGATGATCGAACCTAAAAGTAAATCGCTTTATGAATTGTGTTCATAGTCAGTTAGAAGCACACGAAACGCGCGGACTGTCATGAACGATGGTGGGTCGATACTCTCCTCTTTGCCCGGAGGAAAATATTTCGCGTCTACTAGCAGTGCCCAGTGCTAGAACTAATTTACTAGGTAAAGCTGTGATATCGCGCACTTTACATTTACTCAATGAAGTAGCGGACGGCACAGATCTTTTTACATGTTCCCTGAGTGAGTTCTCAAAAATTGCACTATATTATAATATTTAAGGACCACACTATTGTATTAGGTTAGCCTGTACAGATAGTGATGTAGTGAAAAATAAATAAATGTGTGAGCGTATATGTTCAACAAGTGAGCAAATTTTAATTTAAAATAAGTACCGACATTAAATCATGTAATAGGTATTTAAATTATCATGGTCACTCTATATTACTTTTAGAGGTATCAGACTATTAATTCACCATGTATTGTATAATAATTTAAATCACGAAGTAGCAAAGGAGTCGGAAGACTATTAAGCACGTGTGATCAATTTACTGAGTGATTTAAAGGACCGATACATAAAAAAATCAGCTTTGTATATGAGCACTTCCTCTAGATTAAATGTAGATTACGTTTGTGATAATCTATTCTTAATGAATTTGAGCTCGTCTAACTCTACAGCACCCCGTGCTATCCTTAAAAGGCACCCAAGAAACGTGTAATGCACGTATAGAGTGCCTTTTGAACACATTTTTTTCATCACATTTCATAGTGATATAATGGATATGGTAAAGGTTTAAAAATATCCCATTGATGTTGCGCAGCAAGGCTGGATTCCACCATTGCACGTTCAACTAAACTGAGTTCTCATGTTTTACTCAATCATTTAGTGATATGATGAATGGTTTTTTTTTTTTTTTTTTTTTTTTATATAGGACACGTCAATTGGACTTCGCCTTGCCTGATGGTAAGCTGAAGGCAAAATCCCAGAAAAGAGGGTCACCATTACTTACACATACCGTGTGACAATGGTGACACTCAGCTTGACGGCCTTATCATATGCTTTTTCACGCCCCGCTTAAAGGACCCGGGACTGTAGGAAGAAGGAAACACGTGAGCTGGTAATGAATTCCAGGCCTTAATGGTGCGACAGAGGAAAGAGTCTCCGAACCGCTTGGTTCTTGATCGGATGTTTTGCACCGTGTGCGGATGACATCTAAGACCTGCACGCGTTGTCCTGTGTAGGAAAGGGGAGGGTGGGACTAATTGGAAGAGCTCATCAGAACACTCCCCATGGTACAGACGGTAAAATACAGCCATGGACGCAACATCTCTACGCAGCTGTAAAGGTTCTAGGGTGTTCGTGATCTCGGGATTCCCAATGATGCGGATCGCACGTCGCTTCAACATGTCGAGAGCATCTAGTAAGTACTTTGCTGAACCATCCCAGAGATGCGAGCAGTACTCCACACAGGAGCGAATTTGTGTCTTGTATAGAAGACACCGCTGCTCCGGCGTGAAAAATCGTCTCACTCTGTTCAGGACTCCGAGTTTTCGTGAGGCTGTTTTGATGATGCTTTCGATGTAGTTTTTGTTATTCAGGTTGCAGCGAACATCCATACCTAGGATATTGAGATTGTCCTGCAGCGGCAGTGGCGTGCTCTGAAGAGTGGGGAGGGGAAGGAAAGAAGATACTTTTGCTGTAAACGCACATGCCTGCGTCTTCTTGGCATTGAACTCAACGAGGTTCTCAGAGCCCCATTGAGAAATGTGATTCAGGACCCCGTCAAGCTCAGTGACAAGAAGCTGCCTTTTCTCTGCGATATCTGACTGCTTGGCCGCTGGATGTCCATGATAACTCCCATGTAAAGTGCTATCGTCTGCATAACAATGAACATTGCCGGTAGACAGCATGTCGTTGATATGCAGAAGAAAGAGAGTGGGTGATAAGACGGACCCCTGGGGCACGCCAGCATTAACCTGCAGAAACTCCGAAGCTCGTCCGTCACAAAGGACGCGAATACGGCGCCCCTGCAGGAAGCTAGCAACCCAGTTGCACAGCCCAGAAGGCAGACCAAAGGCAGGTAGCTTAGAAAGAAGCGATTTGTGCCAGACTCTATCGAAAGCTTTGGCGATGTCAAGACTAATTGCCAGTGACTCGCCGTGCTTGTCCATAGCCTCACCCCAAAGATGGGTAACGTATGCTAGAAGATCACCCGTTGACCGTTTCGGTCTGAAGCCATATTGCCGGTCATTAATTAAGGAGTGATCCTCTAGGTGCCGCATGAGCTGTTTGTTAATTATGTGCTCGAACACTTTGCACAGCACTGAGGTGACGGCTATGGGTCGATAGTTGGCTGGCTCCGAGCGATCCCCCTTCTTGGGAATCGGCTGAACATTCGCCTCTTTCCAAGGCAAAGGCACTGTACCCGAACTGTAGGATAGCCGGTACAGGCGCGTAAGCATTGGAGACAACTCCGCTGCACATTTTTTCAAAACTACCGCTGGAATACCATCCGGACCACTGGCTTTCGCACGCATATCAAATTTAATTAAACGCGTTATCATTAATTGGTGAAAGCCAGCTCAAGACGCCTACATATATGGATCTACAATTAATAAATTGTACAATATGAACAGTGATTGAAATTTACGAGCGCGATTATTAAATGTGATTGAGGTTCAGAAAATCTGGTCAAATGTAAACTATATGTTAGAATATTTCTCTGGGTGCATATTGACAGACAGTCAATATTATGTTACGATCCAATATCATAATCCGGTGTATGAACTAACCATGTATGTTAAAGCTTGATAAATTCACTGATGTGCAAACAAACTACCTAACACGTTTATTTGCATATCGGGACACTGGATAACGATTTTGGATCACAATAAATATTGGCGTGTTTATATGCGCTATATATTTGTATGTGTTATATCATGAACTCAACTAAGTTAAGAATAAAATAATTGTTGTTGTAATGCATGTTAGTTTTTAAAATATTTAAAATAAAATGTATTTTATTCTACATTATTATGTTTTTTATTTGGTCTATTTAAAGAATGGAGTCCAAGCCTGCATACATATTTCTCACTGTAGGGTAGGCAAAGACGCCATCGATTTCTGTCCGCACACAGTGGCAGGGCGAGTGTGACGTCCCTGGTGTTGCACAAGTCCATAGGCCACAGTAACCATTTCCCATCAGGTGGGCCGTGTGCTTGTCTGCCACCTAAGTGGTATAAAAAAATGGTGCCACAAAGCTACATTTTTGTCAAAAAGGAGTGAAAACTTCAATCAAAATGTATCAAGAAATTTTCAAATGTGATTGGTGGATTTGACCTCTCCCGCTGCTATATGATAATGGAATCAAGATATACGCCATGAACTATAATTCCCACTTGTACATCATAAAAATATATTATGTGCTGGCAACTCTAAACCGTACTGTCATACTGCACCAATCAATACACGGTATGGCAAGTATGGCGGCGATGTCATTTTTAGTTCCGAGTTTGACTGCGTTACTTATTTTCAGGCGTTGACTCTACGCGCCATGTAATAAAGTCCTTTGGACGCGGCGCGGCTGTCACAAGTAGAGTTGCCAGTGTCGTCTTTTTTACCAAACCTTTTAATAATAATAATAATAATAAATTTCTTTATTTCGAGCAACAAGACTCAATGTGTTAGTAACAATTGACTTATATAAATCTATGTTAGTATGTATAATAATTTAAGAAAAGTCTGGAATTAATTCAATTAAAATCAAAATAAAAATTGCAATATAATATAAAATGTCAACGAAAAATTACAATTTAATTAATTCAATTACAGATTAAAATGTCAAAGAAAATTACAATAAAATCAATTTCAATAAAATTTATTCCGAATCAAATATCACAATTACAATTAAATTTACATTTTTAATAAAACTTAATGTTCAATCGCGCCTAAAGAATTATAGTTGCACGGCAAAATTATTAAAAACGTTAAAACGTTAGAATATAATCATGTGAAAAACCTAGAAGATGATTGCTTTTAAAAATATGAATTAATTAATAGATGCAGCAATGTATAGGTTCATCATATCAGCGTAATAGCTACAGTGACTGCTCTTTACTGATACCGGGTACGTTCACACTTCACAGTTCTAAAGAAGCTGCTCAAGTGTTCGAAAACGTACAACGTGGTCATCACCCTGCCTGCATGGTTTGATGGAGCGTGTCTTAATCAAGACGTCACAAAGCTACATTTTTGTGAAAAAGGAGTGAAAACTTCAACCAAAATGTAACCAGAGACTTTTTAATATCACTAGTGGATTTTCATTTATCACTTTATTTTGGGTCTCTGTCTTGTCGCCGAAAATTATTGTTCAGCCGATTATCACTTGGCAACTAACGTTTCGTAGAATTTTATTTCGCAGAATAATCAATAATGTGTAATGTTTTATTGTTATAATAATTAAAATGAGGCAGTTTAATTAAGAGTGCTCAGTTTTTATTACTTCAAGAGGCGGAGTTAAGTTATTCAAAAATGGATTAACGTACGAAAAGAGCAAACAATCGAATAATAATTATTACTGGAGTTGCGAACTGTCATTCATAAAGTATTGAAGTGTCTGGATAATCACAACCATGAGCCAGATCCAACCAGGAAATGTGTAAGCGAATTCAAAGAAAAATTAAAAAGTGATTCGTTATCTGGTGTGAGAACATGTAAGGTATTACAAAATGCTAAAAGCATTGTATCTACGGATGTCTTAGAATGTTTGCCATCGACGTCTGCATTAAAACAAGTGATTTATCGCCATAAAAGAAAACAGAATGCTATAAAAGAGCCCACTGTTATTACTTTTGAGATAAACAGCACATACACAAATATTAAAAATGAAAATTTTATTATAAAAGATCTTACGTTCGATACTAATAAAAGGATTTTGATGATGTCCACACTTAATATGATGTAAATTTTAAGCCGTGCGACATACTAGCTTTTAGATGGCACTTTTAAAGTTGCGCCCAATATGTTCAAGCAGCTATATACCATACATGGAAATATTCTTACGGACAATAAAAAAACATTTCCGTTATGCTTTTGTTTGTGCACTAATAAAGATAAACGCACATATGACACAATGTTTGAACTATTAATGGATTACGGCAAAGAACATGGTAATAATTTTGCACCAAAAGTACGTGTGTTAGATTTCGAAAAAGCTGCAATACTGAGTCTTCGATCAAATTTTGAGGAAATTTATTTACAAGGATGCCATTTTGATTTGGAGCAAATTATATACAGGTTGTTATTATTATTGAATTTTTTTTTCGCTCATGCATTTTTGGTCGCAGTTCTAACCTAACCGATCAAATAACCAATGTAGCATATTTAAATGCCCTGTGTAGTGAAATAAAAGCGATTTGGTTCCGGCACTTCTCCGGCCGATGCCGCGACACGCTCACTTCGCTCGCTCGGCTCGTGCATTGTTTATCAGCATACTAACCTAGCCGATTCCTTTCGATTTCACATGAACTTCGCTCCGCACTTTGAAAATTTGCAAATTTAACCTAACCTAACCTACTTAGATTTCTATTGCTATACTTATTACAAAATGTTTATTTATTTCAGCCAAGTTCAAGACCAGGGTTTCGCCAAAAGATACGCAAGCGACATACAGTTTAATAAAGAGGTGAAGTGTTTGTTAGCACTCAGTTTTTTTGAGGAATCTGAAATATACGTAAATTTCAATAGTATCCTAAAAAGTTTTAAAGAAGATTGGCAACAATTAGCTCATTGGTTCGATAAGAATTATGTAAATGGAACATCAACCACACAACCTAAATATCAGCCTAGATTTTGGAGCTGCCATGAAGCAAACAAAATGAATATACCACGAACACAGAACTCGGCCGAAGCCTGGCATAACAAAATGATCAATATAATTGATAAAAGTCACCCAGGTGTTTATGAATTGATAAATAAATTAATAAAGGAAACCATTGCCAACGAGGGGGAAATAGAAAATATATTTGCGGTTGCCCCACCAGAACCAAAGAAAAAAAAGTACTTGGACAAAGAGGAAAGAATCAACCGTATTCTTGAACACAAATCTTCATACTCAGAGGAAAAATTATTAATGTGCATTGCTGCGAATTTAAAATTGTAAGGTTTTTTGTGATTATTGAATAAAAAATGCATGTATTTTTTTTTTTTAATTACCTCAATGTACGAAAGGGAACTGTTACACAGACGAAACGTTATTCGTCTAAAAGTTGTCTGGCCTAATAAATAATTTGACAAAAGATAAATGCCCCAAACGTTTTTTGTCATTACAATAATCAGCTTAACAATAATTCTACCAAATGAAACGTTGTCATACAAAAATTTGACAATCGTGATAACAAGTGGTAATCGGCCAAACAATTTTCGGCGAAAAGGCAGGATCCCCTTTATTTTATTGTATTATATAGTACATGTACGGACAACATTATGGTTAATTTTTATTATTTGGGTTAATTTTTAAATGGCGGCCTTATCGTTACAAGCGACCTTACAGCCAACCTTTGGAAGGACATGTTTTAATTGTCCTTACGTCGTAAAAATGTAGAACTTTTTTTTTAACCGTCAATTGACTTAAGACACAGTTTGGGAATCTCTGGATCCTGGTGATTCCATTCATCCAGATTCGTGTTATAAGTTGACGAAACATTTCTACACATGTTACCACACAGTTACTACATTTTGTTACCAACACTGTACACTAACTACAAACCATAACATAACATTAAAAAAACTCACGCCTATATCCCCGAAGGGGTAGCCAGAGGTGCTAGCACCCACATTTCGCCAGTTTATGTTTAGGTCCCAATGTAATAGGTGGCGAGCCTATTGCCATTAACCGGGCACTTAAAAACCTGTGATAAATGCACACATAACATAGAAAAGCATTGAAAAGTCATTGGTGCGTGCCATGGCAAAACCTGGGATTGAACCCGAGACCTCGTCTCAGCAGTCCATTACCCATACCACCTGCTACGGCGGCGGTTAAACTGCTTTACACCACTTTGTTACTAAATATCTACGACACATAGAAACGAACTGTGTTCGAGCAAATTATAAAAAATAATGATAAATCGTGCGTCTATTATTTGAATAATATAGAATCTACTTTATACTTCTGGGACCGTCATAACATAATTATCGCGTCCAATTCATGTCATAGGACCGTCGGCGGGCCGGATTAAATGCTACGTGGGCCGGATCTGACCCGCAGGCCAGGGATGGGCAAAGTAAGTTACTTTGCCCATCCCTGATTAAATAAATAAATATAAAAACGCTATTGAGGAGATGCTGTACGCTATTGGTGATTACGACAAATAGTATTATAATTAAATTTTAAATAAAAGTATGATCGTTTTTAAAGGTTTGATGGGCAAAAGTTGAAGTCTACATGTTGCTGTAACAGTTAAAAAGGGTGTACCGATCATTTTGTAATTATGTACTATATTTAATTATGTATATTTAAGTATGATTTGTCCTTAAAGTGTCCGCTATTGGTGCTAATACCTTAACTAATAAAAAATATCAAGTATGAAAGCAACGTCTTTAAAAACCAAAGCGAATTTATGAGTTTAAAATCTATCTATTATTTTCAATTTCTATCTTATTTCGTATCCATGGCACATTCTAACCAAAGATTATATTTTTTATGTTCTTACCGCCAAGCCAAAAGCCAAGTATGACTTCTGCCAACATGTAATTAGTCTATGGCCAATATTGCCAACTAACAATAATGTAGTGATGTGCCAACTCCAACTTGAATTAACGCCCATCGAGTCTTGAGAGTATGACCTTCAGTTAACAACCCTGCAGGGCTATCTCTATTGACAGCTCGAGTCTCGAGAGCTTAGTACTTTGTCAAAGTGCTCAACTCGTGACTCTCAAACAGAATAAGACAAGTGTATTACTTTACTCTATGATAAGAAACCGATCTGCAGTGTTTTATGTATAAAAAAGTGATTAAGAAGCATTACTTACTTTAAACTCATTATTAAAAAATTGGTTGCCTGTAAAGTCGGTATATGGGCGAAAGTTTTACGTGACAACCACTTTGAGTGGTAAAATAATTTTAATGTGAATATTCATTCGTATAGTAGGAAGAAGGATGAAATATCACTTCACAATCGTTTTACAATTAACTGGCAACGTGTAAACTTGTATGCAGGCGCCTAAGCGAAATAGAAGCGCAAGACATGAACCGGTGTGTATGCCTATCTCTCTCACTCTCTCTCTCTCGCTCTGTCTTTCTCGATCTTAGGCGGGCTAACTGTGCTCGAGTGGAAGGGACGCGTGCCTTTCACTTTTTATGTCTGTCTCTCTCGCTCTTAGGCGGGCTAACCATGCCCGAGTGGAAGGGACGCGTGCCTCTCACTCGCTCTCATTGTGAGCGCATAACGTGAGCGGAGCGTAACGCAGTTTCTTGAAGTGTCACCCGGCAAACCAATTTATAAGACGTTGTCACGTCAAAAAATGTATTTGTTGCCCTAAAAAGACAAGTCATTTTAGAGGCAGCTTCTTCTTCTTTCTTTCCTAAATTCGTTATAATAAGAACAGTTATTTAATAAATATTACTTATCAATAGTAATCTAATTAACATGCATCCTATCCGACATACAAACAATATGGATTCGAACATCGCTGAAGTGAAGCGGAAGTTGAATGCTGCTTCGAGGTCCAGTAAAAAGGCAACGTCTAGGGCAAAGTTTGAGTTCATCGGCAGAATTGGCGAATGACTTGCGTGCTATCTATCTGGCAGTTGTGCATTTTAGTCACTCGCCAAAGCTGCCGGTCTTGCCTTCCGCCGCTGCAAAATCTGAGGGTAGTCTAGCACATAGCGCTAAAGAGAAGGCCGATCTTTTGGGTAATCTCTTTGCGTCAAACTCGACTATGAACGACGGAAACGCCGAACCACCCATCATCCCCAGCTGTGGTGCTTCCATGACTGAAGTTAAAATCACGCAACGAGTGGTCCGGCGCGAGCTTAAGTCCCTAGATGTTCGGAAGGGGACCGGACTGTTTACAGGCGATGGTGCTGATACACTGTGCCCCCGAGCTGTGCCCTGTACTTACACGCCTTTTTGCATTCTCATATTCCGCGAGGCCGGTTCCGGCCTTGAGGAAGACCGCATTCGTGCACCCTGTGCCTAAGAAAGGTGACAGGACATATCCGACCAATTAAAAGCCTATCGCTATCACCTCCCTTCTCTTGAAGGTAATGGGGATGGATTAATACACAGCTCCTGAAATACCTTGAGGGAAACGATCTACTGAGCGATCGACAGTACACAGTGCTTTATGTATGGAACCTCTTAGCCTTAGGAGGGACTTTGCCTCGCTGTGTGTGTTCTACCGCCTATCTAAGCAATGGTTTGTGCTCAGTTGAATTGTTTGACATGATGCCCACACCTACATTCTATCATCGCACCTCTCGCTATAGGCAGGGAATTCATCCTGTGTGAGGATCTGAGACGGTGCGCACTGTGCGGTATGAACTTCATCCCACGCACACTCAAGCTGTGGAATGAACTCCTTGCTGCCGTTTTCCCAAGCACCTACAATATGGGGTTGTTCAAGAGGGGCTTCAGAAGGTTTTTTAATGGTCGGCAGCGCGAGTGTGACACAAATTGTGTTGCATACGTCCATAGGCTACGGTAACCGCTTTCTATCAGGTTTGTCGTGTGCTTGTCTGCCACCTAAGAGGTATAAAAAAAAATGTTGGTGAAAACGAAGCAGTCAAAACGCGCGTTCGTTGCCCGTATTAAAAGTAGGTGTGTCAAATATCTAAAGAGGCAGAAGGGCAGAAGGAAAATGGGCAATAAATGCTGCTTTAGTGCAGGCAAATATTTATTACACTTTGACATTTCTTTTCAAGGAGCATTTTTCTTGACAATTTGGTGTGTACGTAGCAAAACTGTTTTAGTGTATGGCCCACTTACAGCAAAATATACTTTAGTTTGGTTAGTTCAATTTATAATAGGTACATACGAACTCAAGTTAGGAAGAAATCAACTAGAGTTGTCGCGGGTCAGTAACTCAAGTTGACGCGACGTTAACTCTTCAGATGCTTCACTAGTTCCGATTTATAGGTGCTAGCAATACTCTTTGGGTGCTAGTGTTTACGTATCTTATAGGTTATTTGCAACAATATATTTTAATATAAAAAAATAAATTGCTCTCTCGATACTAGTGCAATCTAAATGTGTGTTTGTGAAACAGACTCGATGAGTTAGAAAACTGAATAAATCTATGTAGGCGTCTGTGAAAAAGTCCTGTGTGACAATGTTTTGGCAATGGTTCATGTAAGTTTTTTAAATTATATTTTTCTAACCCCAACACTTCTTCAGCTTCCAAATTACCCCTATTACAGTGCAAATTTCATTTAAGATCATATTGGGTACATTGGTATTTCTTTTTATAGTATTTTATAGTAGTTATTATTCAAGGACACCTACAAGATACTGAATTAAGTAATATAAATTACTTTATTATTCTTCAGGTAATGTAAATGTTTATTACAAATTCAGGGGTCTGCTCGGATTTTCTCTCTGCCTCACAATGGACGCGGCACCCGCACGGTGAATCCACGGATAGCTAAGAATTTTGTCTCTTATTATGCATTGATTATTATACATCGATTATTGTACATATATACCTCCCGCATTAATCAGTCTGTCTATTTAAAAACTGCATAGTTCTCAAGATCTACGCATACATGCGGACAGACAGTGGGTAGTGAATTTGTTTTATACTAAGTAGTAAACATGTATGGGAACCTGTTGGATCAATATAATGATGAAGCAGACTTTCTTTATGACGATTGTGGAATTAAATAATTATCTAATAATTAGGGTCTACACGGTGAAGACCAGCATATTTCGTTTAGGATGTACTTCAATGACCAACATTTTAGTGTTTCTTAAATGTTTTTGGTAAGTTTTGCCATAATTCAAGAATAAAATAGTTAGTTGACTATCAAATACTTAAATCTGTTGTGTTTACTATAACGTCACTTATACTGCAAAATAATAGCATTAACAAAAATAGTGATGCCGCTGATGGACTTCGCCGCATGTCGAATAAGACCGTCTAGTGTAAAAATCCGAAACATCTGAGCATATAACCGGTCACTCATAATATACACATATGCACCTCTCAGCTGCAGTCCAATGTGTGCCGTCGAACTTTAGTATGAAGTACCCAATGGGCTTATGTATCAAAATAAAGGAGTTGTCAGTTAAGTTCTGCAAAGCTCTCCATTCAGGGGTAATAAACATTATATTGTTTTTAATCAATGTTTATTTAATTTTGTATTTATAATATATAATATAAAAAATACATCTTACACTCTAAAATTTTCCTCGAAATTCTTAGGTAAATTTGCATTCAAGCAGAATGTGAAATGATACATATTAATATGTGCTTCCATGAGTACTTATTGGTGGTGAAGTATGGGATTCATAGTATATTAATTAGTAGTTTATTTTAATAAGATAAGCGTTGGTAGCGTAGTAGTTAAGGAGTTGGGTTTATGATAAGTGTTCAAAAATGTTAACCCACTCCTAACACAAACATTATAAACACAATATTCAATTTTGGTTCATAATATTATATTCTTCCAAATAAAAAATGGCCAGGGTTTTGCTCATCAATGAATTTATCTCAATTTATGAAACATAACATAACATTAACTCACGCCTATATCCCTGAAGGGGTAGGCAGAGGTGCTAGCAATGAAATGAAATAGTATGTAAAAACTTAGTCATATCATCTACTACATAATGGTTTTCGTAATGCCGGTGTATATCCAGTAAATCATAATTAAATACAAGATCATCTGTTTGATATCCTTTGTCCAATAAGTTTTGCAAATTGACTCTTTGGCATGGCATTGCTGATATTCAAACGCTGCCAACGAACCCATAAAGGATCTCAGTGGTCTTCATAAAAGACTTCATAACCGCAATATCTAATGCTTGTAAAATATGACTGGTGTGTGGTGGTAATTTCAGAATTGTTATATTTCCTTTGTGAGCTTCTTCAATAATATTCAATCCTACATTTGTGAAGTGTCCATCATATATAAGCAGTACCGGGCGTTTATCTTTAACAGCTGGCAAAAAGGTTTTTAAAAAGTTTTCAAATACCTCCGCCTCCATCCAACCATTTTTAGTTACACCACAAGACATTCCTGGATATGCTGCGGAAGAGGTTGATGTATCCCAAACATATTTCCCTTTAAAGACGATTAGTGATGGCATCTTATCTCCAGCCATGCTGGCTCCAAGTAGCAGTATTGTATTGTCTCTTCCTGGTGATGAGATTAGTCTGGTAGCTGCATGGCCTTTTGCACCAACTATTTTGGTTTTAGCAGGGTCCTTGGAAAAGCTAGTTTTAGTAAGATTCCAGATAGCTGACGAGTCGCCTTTCAAATTTAAATAACTTATTGTGTCACTTAGCTGCCAATGTTGTGACGAAACGAGCGATACGAGAGATCATATATCCTCAGACCCCTTGACTCGCTAAAAGAATGATTAAAAAAATTAACATTTTTAGAGTTGCTTCTCAGTACATTTACGATATTATCTTATATGTACGAAAGAACCTAAATCTTTTCGAAAAAATACGAGAAACGAGAATAAACAAGTCGTACCAAAATTTAGACTTCACTAAGTCACTCAATTACTTAGTATACAGGCTGCTCTTTATTATGAATCACGGACATTTTAAAAAGCTATTTCATTTTTATCCATACATTTAAACAAATCTTAAATCATTTATTTCTCATAAAAACACAAAGTTCACTTAAAATTAGATTTACAATAATTTAGAAATTAGATTATTAATAATTTAGAATTAGAAATTGTCTTCACTAAGTTGGTAATTAGTTTGTAGGCAGCTGTATTAAAATATATCGCACCTATAGGACGCAACTGCCAAAACTAAAAACTCGAGAAAAATGCATTTGTAACTTCGCATTCACTATTTTCTTAATAAGTTTTTGCTAAAAATAATATTTACTTAGTTATGACGTGTACAGATTCTTGATTAGGTATATTGTCTTTGAAATTGGTTAAGTGGATTGTCATTTGTGTTAGCAAAAAAACATTAAGGTTCTACTTAATGTTTCTTTGTTACAACTTTCCAAAATGCAAAGGACCTACAGTTACGTCCTTGTTCTACTAAAATAATTTAAAAATCAAGAAATTGAGAGGAACAATGAAGTGGTATAATAATATAAAATGAAAAAATAATAATTGCTGAATTAATTATCCTCTTCAAATGCTTTACAACTATTTTAATCAAAAGTGAACAATGTTTTTACTTTTTCCAATAAAAAAGTAAAAACATATCAATAATTAATTGTTATTTCGTCACTAAACATGTTTCAGTAATACTGTAAGTATCAAGTATTTAAATAAAACACAGACCTTGGAAAAATTTTGTAATGATTTATCACAATCTTTGAATCAGTAATTCTATAAGGGAGCTTTTTAGCAGTCTTATTGAACTTAATAAAAACACTAAATTATAATATAATAAATTATACATTACATAATGTATGGACACAGTATGACTCAATACAATTTCAGTTTTCTTTCATTTACAAAGTAACAAAATGCAAAATCTTCACTTGTTTAATCTAAGTCTTAATTATTATTAATCACATTGTTTTAATGGTACATAATTTAAGGCAAATAGTAATTATCTATATCTTACAATATCCAATAAGAATACCCTCAACTTAGTTTATAACTGACCTATAGCACTTTACCTTAAAATATAATAGGAACATTAATTAGCAAAATCAATAGACAACTTAAAACACAACAACAACAACTTAAATAAAAAAGATATTCAAGAAACACAACATAATCAAATTCAATCTTTGTATTGCACTACCTTTAGATTTCTGTGATATTCTGCATAGTAACTAGGTACTATATTTTTTATCAATCAATTGCAAAAAATATCTTGTATTTTTCATTCAAATAATGGATTTTTTGAGTTATATTTATGTTATGTACAAGATGTATTTCGTCTATACGTTTATTTGAACAGGATGCACGTAAATTTCTTTGTTTATTATAATATTTGCTTCCAATATGTTGACAGTTGTGACAATTGGCAGCATTTTTATTATTTATAAAACTTTTAATTCACTCCGTTTTATTTGTTCTCCGTTAATGTTCTTTGAAAAATTTATGTTTACTTCTTCTGCTAGTGCTTTCAGGTTAAAAAAGTTGTTATAATTCATCTTGTTTACCACAAAGGGGTAACCAGGCTTTTTAGCTTTTCAAGGAAATTAATGGATTGATCTGGTACAAATATAGGACCAGAGTTTCTCTCTCTTTTAATACATTTTTCTACAATAGAATAACCTGTATCACCTTCATTCTGTGTGTGACCGTGAATAAGGTACTTATGGGTAATGGAATTTATATTCAACTTAGATACAGCAAAATAATACATGGTAAGAACAAACCTGAAAAGGAAATGAGTTAATTTTAATAGGAATAAATCTACACACAACAAACTACAAAAAATCTTAACAGGTACTTATTTATTTTTTTGCTGCCCACAGCAATTGTCTGTTAAAAAAACAATGTTGCAATCAGGATGTCTTAAAGCCATTTTTTCTATCAATCAATCAATCAGCCCACCGCAGTCCACTGCTGGACCTAGGCCTCTCCCAAGGTGCGCCATTTTCTCCGATCCTCCGCCTTCATCCATCCATTGCATCCAGTCTGTCCCAGCCACCTTTTTCAGGTCGTCAGTCCATCTGGCTAGGGGGCGTCCTACCTTTCGTTTACCTTCTCGCGATCTCCACTCTAGGACTCGTTTGCTCCAACGGCCATCGGTCCTTCGGCAAACGTGGCCAGCCCACTGCCACTTTAACTTGCTTATTCTGTGGCCTATGTCGGTAACTTCGGTTCTCTGTCGAATAACCTCGTTCCCAATTTTATCCTTCAGAGAAACTCCAAGCATAGCTCGCTCCATAGTCCGCTGCGCGACTTTTAAGCTATGGACCAGCCACACTGTAAGTGTCCACGTTTCGGCACCGTAAGTCATAACATAATGTTTCTAAATATTTGGAAACACAGGATTCTGTCTCAATAGCACCCTGAGTACCTAGATCCTCATGCCAAAAAACACAAGTGGTGAGCTTTCCCTGTGGTTACCTAAAAATTGTAAATATTAGGTATATTAATAAGAGTGAAGCCTAATAAAAAAATAAACTGATTAAAAGATAAACTTACTGTGAAGTTACAACAGTTTAGTAGAGTTTTGTGAAATAATGCAGAAGAATCTCCAACAGGACACAATCATATAGCAACAATCATATTATCATTATTCATATCGCTTTTTTTTTCTGAACGCCTTAAAGTCTTTTCATCTTAGTGCAATTCATAATCTGTTTCAAGTGTCGGTTTTGTTTCATCAGGTGCGGTTTTGTACCCAACACATACATTGCATTGATCCTTTTTGGGGTAAAAGAAACCAATATTGAATTATGTATTAAATATATAAAGATATGTATTGAATGGTGCAGTCGGTAGGTTAGCTTCTTAATGTTTCTGAAATTTGCACACCCAAACTGTTGATTGTTGTTTAGTTTCGGGATCGTACGCGTAGATCCAGGATTCGTCACCTGTGTAGATATTATAAACAGATTTTGAGATGCCTCCGTTGAATTTTTTCAAGGTTTTCTTGCACCATTCAACGCGAGCATCTTTTTGATCCTCAGTTAAGTTGTGCGGGATCCAACGCGAACAATTTTTTTTACAGACAATGCTCTTTTTTTTTGCTCTTCTTTACAGAGAATGCTCGTCATACATATGCCCAGAATGGCCTCTATCTCGCGATACGTAACATGGCGGTCTTGCATTATTAGTCTTCGCACAGCTTCAATATTTTGTGGCACAACCACCGATTTCGGGCGACCTTCTTTATGCATATATTTATGTATATATTGGTCTATATGTGTATGTAGTTTATGATGTTTGTATATATTCATATATGGATATATAATTATTTATTTATTTTTAATTATATAATTAATTTTTTATTATAAAAATATTATTTAGTACCTACAGTCCGTCAAATCTAAGAAGTACCGTTTGACAGTTCTGACAATTGAATGATAGGGATGGGATGAAAAAATCGATTACTATAATATCCGAACTTTAAGAGATCGATTACTATAATATCCGAATTTTAAGAAATCAATTGTTATAATTAAATAAAAGAAATGTTTAGGATATTTTTTTATTCACTACTAGTACTAGTATCGTCGTCTTCGTCATCATCGTCATTTAAATTAATGACCAGTTGATTGTCCATTACATTATCAAAGTGTACGTCTCTTTCGAAGTCGTCCATTATTATTTTCTTTGTTTTTTGTACTACTTTACTCCAATCTTCCTGTGTAACTTGGGCACATGCTTCCTTTAATAAACCTTCCATTTTCTTGACACTGAAGGGTGGTTTTGTGTTGTGTCTTGCTGCATAACCTGTAAAACAATAATGTAACTATTTGATAGCAGACGAAAACCATTGTTTAAATTATAAATGTTAGAAGTACTCGTGTTATTATTATAATATTATAAAATATTACCTTTAACTTGGGCCCAAATCAGTTCAATGGCATTATATTGGCAATGGTACGGAGGAAGTCGTATGACTTTGTGCCCGTGCTCTTCGGCCAATTGGTCAATTACATATGTCGGTTTTGGTGGTTTATGCAATTTCACTAACTGTAATAATTCAGCTTTTAATAGTGACATGTCGGCATCCACTCCTTTTCTTTGCAGCCATGCCACCAAATCTGCTTTCTTATTGGCTGACGTAGGTGCTTTATCAATTTGCACAGAGTGGTATGGGGCATTATCCATTATAATTGTGCTGTTAGGAGGGATATTCTGTAATAAATTTAAGAACCACTCTCGGAACCTTACTGCGTCCATTTCTTCATGATACTCTTTAGTGCTTTTGGATTGTAAAGCTAATAAAGAGTTTTCCACGAAGCCTGTAGACGCTGACCCAGCATGGCATATTATGAGGCGTCCACCTTTTCCTATCGGCACCTTCGAGCACGAAGCTTCAGAATCATCAGTCCATGTTTTCGGCACAGAATGGTTGGAATTTAGCCAAGTTTCGTCCAAAAATATTACATTATCCCAGTTTATAATTTGTTTAACTTCGCGCAGGAATGTTAGTCGCTGCATAATTATGTCATGTCGCTCCATAACAATTTTTCGTTTGTCAACTTTTTTGTATCTGAAGCCAATTCCTGTTATTACCGTTCTCAACGACTCTATGCTTCCCTTATACAGCCCGGCATCTTTTAAAGTTGCACATAACTTTGCCAATGTTGGAAATTCGCCTCTTGTAAAATACCCGTATATATGGTTTCTAATAGCATGACTATCGAATTCATCGATGCCTGTCACAGGTTTATTTCTTTTTCGTTTTTTCGGTGTGTGAAGTACGTTACTGTCACTCCCCGAAGGCCCATATTTTTCACTTAATATTTTGCCAACGGTGCGGCTACCAATACCGAGAGCTTCACCGACGCGATCCCGAACTTGTGTAACTGGCAGTAGAAGTCCACCATTTTGAGATTCACGCTCAAAATACTCGTGTAATTTCACCACCAATTCACGAGCCTGGCTGTTCAAAGTACGTCCTCTTTTCGACATTATTAATAAACACTTGCTTAGTTCGGAGTCCAGTATAAATATTGCCAAGGTAAACGGATAAAGAATGATCAGTCCAGAAAAGTAATAGCCAAGTCACAAATTGTAAAACACAAACGAGAAAGCAAGTACGCGCACAGTCAGCTTCCAAGATGGCGAGAGACTGCTGACGCCGAACCGACCGAGCGGACCGCGTGCGCTTGTAGTTGGCAGTGTTGCCAGAAAAAAAAATTTGTAGAGACTTGGACACCTGCGATTTTGCCTATTGACCTAAAAATAATTAAATTAATTTATTTTAGGGTATCTGTGTATTCAGTGCATTATGCGGTCGCGCAGTAACGTCGTTAATTTATAACATCAGGCAACAACATTTTTGTGAATGGGTTCTACATACCTTATTTTTATTAGTTTTAGACGTAGAAATAAGACTTAGAAGAAAAAATTGTAATTGTAAAATCAATGGATGTGCTTGTTAAAAATTTGTTTATTTCTCTGTAATATGCAAACCCATACTATCATACACAAAAATAAATGTAAAAAACACTATCCCTGACTCCATTTACTATTTCGACAGCGTTAGCGCGAGAAACCCCGATCAGACCTGGTGCTACCCCTTATAAAAAATCTGAACAATCAAAAAGCACCAGGTTCTGATGGCATACGGGCAAGTGATATAAAGCGCATAATTGACAAAATAACAGCAACTATTGTCAATCTAATTAATACGAGCATAATCACCGGTAGATATCCTGACCAGCTGAAAACCGGAATAGTTAGGCCAATATACAAAAAAGGCAGCCATACAGATTATGAAAACTATAGACCTATCACTATTCTCCCCACAATTGATAAAGTTGTCGAAAAATTTATAGGAAATCAAATGTATTCATACTATAAAAAGAATGACATCATTTCATCAAAACAGTATGGCTTTCAACCAGGTAGGAACACTACACAGCTACTTTCGGATTTTACGGATTCTGTCAATAAACATTTAGATGGCAAACAACATGTAATTGCAGCTTTCATTGATTATAGTAAAGCGTTTGATACACTCCGCCACTGTAAAATAATAGATAGTCTGGAAGAAAGTGGGATTCGTGGTCCGTTATTGGAATGGTGCAAAAATTATTTACAGGACCGCACTTACCAGGTGAAAGTTGATAGCGCTTTCAGTGATAAGGTACACGTTAGCGAAGGGACAGCACAAGGCTCAGTACTCGGACCTTTACACTACATAACTTACGTTAATAATTTAGGAAACGTCATAAAAAACTGCGAAGTCTATCAATTTGCTGACGATACTTGTTTACTCTCGGCCGACCCAGATATTGACATGGCTCTTGGTAAATTACAAAGCGATTTTACTCTTCTGTCTAAATGGTCCCATGATAACGGACTCGTCTTAAATAGTAGTAAAACAAAAGTTATGTATATAAGTACAAATCAAAATAGGAAAACATCTCCTATTACAATAATATCGCACAGTCATAATTGTTTACATAAAAATATAAATTGTGACTGTGAGGCCCTAGAAGTAGTGGATACACAGACTTACCTAGGTGTGATTATTGACGACAGATTAACTTGGTCTAATCACATTCAACATGTATGTGATAAATTGCGCGCAATACTGGCCAAATTCTCTATACTAAGGCATAAAATTCCATATCCAATTTTGTTATCATTATATAAAGCATTGGGCGAATCAGTGATATCTTACGGACTGAGTAGTTACGGGCGCACTTTTAAATCAAAAATAGACAGAATCTATGAACTACAGTTACGTATTCTGAAAACCATTGTTCCCCGGAAGGTAAGGGAAGAGTATAAAAATAATCAACACGAATTGTTCTCATACTGCTCTTTGATGCCAGTTCAGGATAAAATAAAATATAATATCTTAACAGAACAATACTTTAATGAGGACCTACAAATAGTTAATTCTCACAATAAATTTACCAGAAGCGTGACCAATAAAAAGTTGATAATACCAAGATTCAATAACCTACATGGAAAAAGAACATTGAACTATATAGTCCCTGACTTATTAAACAAATTACCTAAACATTTAAAAAGTAAAATAAATTGTAGAAATCTAAAAGCTACATTAAAAACCTACCTTATTAATACACTAAAATAATTAAGTAGCTAGAAAATAAAACTAAAAATCAAAAAACAAGAAAAAATCGAAAATTAATGAAACATCCTGTAAGCAGAGCGGTGAGTCGCAGCGGCAACTTATTCATAATGTGAGCCATTGTGCGCTGTAAATTTACCAATCTACCCGCACATTATTTTACTATACACTTAAAAATATTATATTACGAACACAGATCGAAAGTAAAATTATATTGTTGCACTAAACATATATGTACCCACAATGTAACATATTTTTGTGGTGCAGATTTAATTCTGATATTGCTATACCTAGATTTAGTGCTTGCCTACCTGATGTACAGAATTAATATTATATAGACTCGACGACGAACGTAGTGTACGGACAAACCTTTCTGGTTTTTGTTACACTACTAAGGCATTAGACCCAATGTATTTTATCTGGTTAAATAAATAAATAAAAAAAAAAAAAAAAAAAAAAATTTGGGCGCGAAAATCAAAAATCGACAAATCGCTTTCGACAACTTTTTAAAGAAGCAAATATATTTGATTTATAAATACGTATTTTTGGTGAATGGGTTTTATCTCATATTTTACGATTACATAACTATTTAGTTATGTAATCGTAATATGTGAGATAAATCCCATTCACATGAAAAAATATTTGTTTGGTTGTCAAGTGTAATTTGTAAATAATACATTCGATTTTTCGTATATGTAAACGATTTTTTTGCATACAAGTGTATCCGAAGAGTCGCAACACTACGTGCAGTGACCTAACTACGTAACTTTGTAATGCGGTCAAGAATATAACTACAGTCGAACCTCTATAAGTCGAACATCAAGGGAGACGCCAAAAATTTCGAGTTATAGAGTTTTCAACTTATGGAGGATTTCGACTTAGGCGGATTTTGATTCGACATAAAGAGTTTGAGGTTTATTCTTATAAATTTTGAGTTAGAGAGGTAAAATTAATAAAAATTCAACTTGCAGAGGTGACAAACATATTTTTATTTATTATAAATCAACATTATTTCAAATCATTTTAAAATAAAAAATATGGCATTAAAAAAAGTCAGTAATTTTTTTTTGCTTTAGATAATTTGGTTGTTCTCTATCTATAGCATTGTCTAATCTATAAAGAGCAGAAAATTCTTCTTCTTCAGAGTTACTGGTCTGCTCTATAAAATTACGTAAGGTATTCAATGCGGTTCGCGCCTCTTTGATGGAAACCCATGGAGCGCATGTACTATTCACGTCTTCTATGTCATCTAAATCATTAGTATCGGTTTTCTGAGCTACTGAATCGATAATTTCGTCATCAGATAATGTCCCAGCAGTCATAACTCCATCATCGCACGAAACAAAGTCCTCAAAGGATATTCCTGATTCAGATACCACTGCGTTCCATTCTGCAGGAGGTGAAATAGAAATATCTTCGGTTTCAGCTACTACTGTTGACGACGATGAAAAACCACAGTGTACATAACAGTTTTTTATTGTAGTCGCAGTAACATTTCGCCAAGCTTTATCAGCCATTCTCATGGCTTGCAATACATCTATAGTAGAATTCTTTCTTTCTTCCATATTATCCAACATGTTCCTGACAACTTCTTTTCGATACAATGACTTGAAGTTTTTAATGATACCTTGGTCCATAGGCTGTAATTTTGATGTGGTATTGGCAGGCAGGTAATGTATTTTAACAGCTTTCATTTGTGGAATATCATTATGAGCTGTACAATTATCAAGGAACAACAAGATTTTTCTTTTTTCTTTGGCCATTTTCTTATCAATGCTTATGAGCCAGTTTTTGAAAATTGCAGAAGTCATCCATGCTTTTGTATTCGCTTCATATTGCAGTGGTAGTGATTTACATTTTGAAAAACAACGAGGTTTTTTAGATTTGCCGATGACTAATGGTGAGAGTTTTTCTGTGCCCGACATGTTTGCTCCTAGCAGGATAGTCAAACGTTCCTTGCTATGCTTCCCACCGTGGCATTTATCATTTTTAAAAGTTAGAGTCTTATCAGGAAGACATTTAAAAAACAGGCCTGTTTCGTCAGCATTGAAGATATTGTCAGGTTCGTAACCATGTAACAAATCTTGCAATTCACTTTTCCATTTGTTACAGGTTTCAATGTTGACACTTGCACTTTCCCCACAAACTTTTTTAAAAACAAGATCCTGTCTTCTTTTGAATTTTTCTAACCATCCATTACTGGCTCTGAAATTAACGAGTCCCAATGATTTAGAGAATATTTGGGCTTTTTCTTGTAACAGTGGTCCACTAACACTAATATTTTGGCTGCGACACTGCTCAAACCATTTAAGTAAGCACTCCTCCAAGCCCGGATATTCTGCAATTCGTCGTCTTTTGCAGGACAAACTTTGACCGTTTTGTATTTTTCTCATGATGTCTGATTCATTTTTTATTATTGTTGAAAGAGTACTCATTGGCAGGCCAAATTGTTCAGCAACATCTTTCTTTTTTTGATACCTCTTCACAGCTTCGAGCACTTCTAATTTTTCAGCAAGACTCAAAGTTTTTAGTTTACGTTTCACAGCACTCATGTTAACTGTTGTACTAATTGATGTGTATTGCAGTAGAACCAAACTACATCTGACAGTATGTAAGTCGAAAACAAATGACTTGCTTAGCTAAATTTCAAAGGAAATCAAAATTGAACACACGACACCAAGCAAGCAAACACGTGTTTACGTGAGTCATAAATTTTTATCCTAAAATGTTTTCTAAGAAACAATAGTGTACCCACATTGTCAGCAAGTTCTTAAAGTCGGTAACTTATTTTTGTTCGAACAATAGAGGTAATAAATTCCAAATGATCAAGTTGTAAAGGTTGTAAAATAAAACGTTGCTATGTTCGAGATACAGAGGTCAAATTTAATTTTTCAAGTTATAGAGTGAAAATATGTACCAAAATGGCTTGGAGGGACTCGGTGATTATTTCGACTAACAGAGGGTCCAGATTTCAAGTAATGGAGGTTTTGGTGTTTGAAGGGAAGGGAACAAAACATTTTTTCGAGATTTGGAGGGTTTTGACTTATCGAGGTTCGACTTAACGAGGTTCTACTGTATTAGAAATTATTTACTGTGTAAATATGTGTTATTTTGCTTTGTTTGAAAGTTTTCAATTACATTTAGATATTAAGAATTGTACATTTTTAGATACAATAATGAAATCTTTCTAAATTCATGGTTTTATGAAAAAGGTTATCGAAACTGAATAATGTACGTATGAACAAAGTTGTTTCGGTTTGAAAAATATGAAACGTCAAACGGTACCTCTTAGATTTGATGGACTGTAACTGAGGAAACTATCACTACAACACTTCGAGCACCTACTTTTAATATCTCTGCATCACCCTAAGGTTGACTGGTAGAAAATGCCTGTGGCATTAAGTCCGCCTTTGTACATTCTGTCTGTTTGTGCAAAAAGCTTAAATAAATAAATAAATAAACGAGTTTATCCCACATAAGATTGTTTCTCGAAATATTACGATATTGAGTTCATGACGTCGATACCTTTTGATGTAGTTTTTTTATATATATAGAATACGTCAAATAGACTTCGCCTTACCTGATGGTAAGCTGAAGGCAAAGTCTCAGAAAAGAGGGTCACCATTACTTACACATACCATTTTACCATACATACATTTCCTAAAATCACTAGTTTAACTTTTTTTAACCGCTGAGGCATTGATTAGAAACCGCATAGGTTTTGTTTTGTAAATGCTTATGAATCTTTTTACTGTATATAATTGTGAAGATGATAAATAAATTAAAAAAAAAATATTAAAAAAAAATGTGACAATGGTGACATTCAGTTTGACGGCCGCAACATCATATTATCACGCCCCGTTTAAAGGACCCGGGACTGAGTAGGAAGAAGGAAACACGTGAGCTGGTAATGAATTCCAGGCCTTAATGGTGCGACAGAGTAGTTTCCCGTGAAATTATTAATTCTACTTTAATTATGTTGTCCTCGTCTAAAAAGCGAACAAATACAAGTAGTTGACAACAATTCGAAATGTCAGTCGATCAACTGCAAAGCGAATAATGGCGACTTTTTGATTCTTGAAACAAGTTGCTCTTCCATATCATTTGACATAAGTTCAATTTGAGCTTTGACCATGTTATTGGACTGAGGTATATCTTGTATTTCTTCTTGGCCTCTAATCCCAAATCTTCTTCGACGGTTTTGATTAAACACAGTTTCACTAGTATTTCTCTGTGTGAGGTTTTTTAGATTGTGCTATTATTTTAGAAATCTCAAACGGTGCTACTAATAATTTTTCCCCTCCCGACCCGTGGTCCAACTGTGATGAACAACTGGTTGTTCTACTGGGAAGTAAAGTTACCCATGGTCCAACCATTTTTTTTTTGTATTTTTGATTATGACCCTTGGTACAACGGTGAAATTATGTCCAACTGGTTAGACCACGGGGATAAGATGATCGTGTCCCTAAAACAAATGAAATTCTACAAAACAAATGACTATCGTTAAGTGATCAGATAACGTGGGTTTAAGAGATTTGTGCAAACAAGATGTTAACGAAAAAAGAAACATTTATTCATTAATAATATTTTTTGAGGAAATAACAATCATCGCAGTTTCGCAGTTTGGCAGAAATTGTGTAAAGAAAAAAAAAGTGTATTTAATGTTGAATAAACGTATAAAAAACAAAAAACATTTTAATAGCCTCTGCCTAACGCAATTTGTCAATTGCATGCCCAATAGTTATCTGTCCATCCAGTAACTGCAGTTGTACATGTCTTACATAATCATCGTTCAGTATATATTGTGCCCTTCTTTTATTACCGACTTTACGCTTCTTTGGCATAGGTCCCTTGGATAAGTTACCTTTTTCACGAAGTGCATTTAACAACCTAATTAAATTTACATTATTCTTGTTAACTGCCTTGTTTAAGTCACCATGGAAGGACTCGGCCACATTATTCGTCCTATGACGTTCTCCAAAGACAGTTATGTACCTTTTAATTTTTTTATTTAACCAAACGCGGCTTATGTACTTCAAGAATTTACCCATTTTCAGAAATCCCAATGATTTTACTTCGTTCTTTATATATGTCCATGCCTCATTGATTATCCTGACTGGTAGTAAGGGTAATATGGAACACATTCCGACTACTCTTTTCTCAGGTTTGGACTTTGAATGTCCCAATACCTTTGCCTTCTTCCAAATATTTTTAGTAAAATGCATGTAACAGCCTTTTATCTCTACACGTGGGAATACTTCCAACATTGCGTTGATTGCGGCAGTTTCGTAGTCGCAATGGTATTTTTTAGGCTCCCATTTTGGCAATTGCGCTTTGATAATACGAAGCATTGTGACGTATGTCTCTTTTTTTTTGTCCAAGAGTAGGGCATAAATTAGTGGAACAACATTAGTAACTTTGTTATCACTCCCAATATCACCGTGCAGAGTAAACAGCTGTACGTACGGGTGCGGGCTACATTTGAAAGTGCCATCTCCAAAAAATTCGTCAATGTCATTAATAATTTTTCTTGCTTGGGAGGTACAGAATATAAGGACTTTTTTTTCTGTGTCGCAACCCAGCATAAAATCAAGAAACTGGTCAGGCACTTCAACTTCGTCCACTGTTGAAAAAGTTGTTCTCGATACTCCCGCTGATTTATGCCTCGCGTTATAAAGGGCATGCTTCAGATTATCGAAACTCGGTATACTGTCTATTAGATCGTAACCTCTATCTCTCAAATTTGCCTCGTGTCTCTTGTATAATTGTGGCATCGGGACATCTGTACTTGCTGCCTGATTTTTTAAACATACAACTGTTTCGGCTATTTCGTTCTTACCGTAGTTAGGTTGGCAAGAGTGCTGTTTTTCTTTAATTATTTGCATGTCCTGATTAAAAATAATACAAACATTGATATTCATAAGAATAGTATCAACAGTAAAGTAAAGCATACTTCAATAATGTCAGTAAATACTTATAAGGGTGAGTTTCTACTGACGTGAAGCTGGGGGAAGTATTTTCATTAACTAATTCTCATGTAAAAAGTCGTACCGGTCGTACCTTAACTGTAACAGATCCACAACATTTGAGTTTTTTGTACATAGAACACCGCCAATATGCGCCACGTGACTCATCTTTGAAAGCTTTCACTTTATAAAATTGTCGACCTTTTGATAATAAAACATTTCCGCCTTTTCTTTCAATTATTGTAATTTCACAATTTTCCGACATTTTAATTTGGTATTGTGAGAAAATGACAAATTTCCACCCGTCAATATCAATGTTTTAATCATCAATAGACAATTAATCAAAAGAGGTAGTAATTGCATTGCACTTCAGCGTTGATAGATAAAACTTTTCCTGTTTATTACGTTCTATTCCCAGTAGTACAACTAGTTAGACCAAGGATAGAACAACTTACTCGAGTTGAACCATTGGTAAAGATATTTCCCCATAGAACAACCGGTTAAACCATGGGTAACTTTACTTCCCAGTAGAACAACCAGTTGTTCATCACAGTTGGACCACGGGTCGGGTTCGAATTTTTCCGATGCTGCAAATCTCGTACCACTAGACCCGAGTTTAATTTTTTTAGGCTCTCTAATCTTCCTTTTTCTCTTAGGCGCCATGCTCTGAAAATAAGATACAAAAAATTATACCGCATACAAGCCAAGAAAATAAAAGCATAAATTTTATTATAAAATGATCGCGTAAGCTAGCATATATATAAAATATTTATTTTTAAATAAAATCCAAAGTAGTTTTAAATTTACCAACAATATACCTACTACTTTGCCATAGGTACGATCCCGCCAAAAGACAAACAGTAATACCCGCATTGAAAATATTCAATTAATAACGACCCGAAAACGATCATTTTAATAATACCCACGGAAAAGGTTTATAAAAAAATATGTTCACTTACCTATATTATTTACGAACAAATTAAATAAATAAAGTTAAGAATCAATGTTGTGTGTGTGTTGAATCAGTTAAGTAATAATAAATAGTATTACTGAGACCCAGATATAATAAATGACAGCGCAACGCGAAAGTAATTCCTTGGCCACGATTCATGTTCGATTGTAGGCAGATCGTAGACGTTGCTGTTGTATCGTCTTCGTACCGCCCCCTCCACCCGCGCTCTTCTCACTCACTGCAATGGCGACCAACGGCTCACCGCACGCTAAATTTAAAATCGTTCGCGGACTACATTTTGGCTTCTGCGGACCACTGGTTCCCACCATTATTTGATTGGTCTAATCTTTAAACTAATTTAAAAAAAAATATTCTTTACAAAAAAATACACACCATAATTACCCAAATAAGCAAATAGCGTAAATACAAATAATAGTATCAGATAGTAACCTAATAGTAAAAAGTTTTATCGTCAAAATTTACTAATCTTATCATATTATCAATTATGAATCAAATAAACAAACCAAAAGGTACTAACAGCTCGTTCGTCAAAATCGGTCAATCCATTTTGGGCTAAATCGTAAGCAAAGTAACATTAGATATCTATACCAGACTCAGCCTCAGATTGAGTCAACAATAGTGCCCGGAAGACGGCAATAGGATCACGCCCTATTATGTGGGACCGAATTAAATTATTGGTGAAAAGTGGGTGTTAATACACCTCTGCCAAACCCTTCCGGGGATAATGGCCTGATTGTATGTAGATATCTATAGTCTGGCTCATTCGGTTAATAAAAACTGCAGTCTGCACATTTAAGAAGAACAATGACGTTACTTTAACAATATTGAATATTCTCAAATAAGATTTCAAAATGGATTTCTTTGATACTACAATATTGTTGCGCCTTAGGTATATTATTTTATAATAAAATAAGACTATCTCCATTTTCATTTTGCTACGATAGCTATCCATCGGATAGACGGCCTCCTTTCGGTGATCTAAAAATATGGAAGGTGCATTGGGGTAATTACAATAGGTTTTTTGATGAGTTGAGTATAGAGATAATTATATTTTGGTTAAAAAATCATTGTATTATTTTCTTCTCCCCTCGTAATTTATGAATAGATTTATGATTAATGTATATTATAAAAATGATTTATTAGATTCTTTTAAAATAAATTTTGAATTATTGACTCACATTTTGGGGGAAATACGAATATGTCTGGGTAATGTCGAAGTAGTTGAAAATTTGATGTTATGACACATGGACCACTTTTTTTTATTCTTCGTTCATAATTGCCCCTCTTTTCTGAAATTGTCAAATTTAATACACGGTCAAAGTACACGGGCTGAAAGTAATTGTCAAAATACGTCTGTATGCGTCAGTATGCGATGTATATCTGTAGGAGTTGCAGTACCTAATTATAAGCGAATGCTGTTTGTGGGTTCGTGTACGACCTTCTCGGGAGCATGATGGCTGTGGAGACACAATTGAAAATACAGAGTCCAAGCTAGGTGGCATAGAAGGGTCGTTTCTAGTTTCCTGAATATTAACAGGCTCAATATTCAAATCAACCGCCGCATTAGTCGGATTATCTTAATCTTGCAGCATTGTCAAATTATCTTCATCTTGAGACGGAGTTTGTTGATCATGGTCTTACAATGTCTGTCTACAGGATCTGATATGGAGAAATCTGAGTATTGGGATTCCTATCATTGAGCCTTTCAACGGCAGTCGTTGTAGCGTGTTTTACTACATACCTTTATCAATCGACGTTACTTTACTGTAAGCTTTCTGAATTAGTCCTGCTATGTCATAAGGGGTAATCTTGATCAAATTTTTTGATTTGAGGTAAAGATCACATTCGCGGTTATAAGCTTTCATCAACGGACCAAAAAACGTAACATCCAGCGTCTACAGGCGGTATGACGAGTGTGGTGGTATCGATAACATTGTGATATAGTTGCTTCTACAAAATTCGTATACTTCCAAAGTGGAATGCCTGTTATGGTTGTCTAAAATGAGTAATATTTTGTTATTTTCACTTTGCCTCACATATTGATTGAATTGCTCTAGCCATTTTAAGAAAAGCCCTCGTTGGTCCAACCATTTTTAGAACAGCCGTAAATAGCGCCTGGAGGTCCATCTTTTTTTAGCAGAGGGGAACGACGTTGTCTCGGATATATAAACATAGGAGGCACGTAACTGCGGCACTCATTGCACAAACAGCGGTAACCGTTTAGCCTATCTCCCAAGAAGTAATGGTACCAACTCGCTTCTGTCCTGTTTGTGCTAAAACTTTTCAGGATCTTGTACAGTAGACACTCCTGTCTCATCCATATTGAAGATCTGTTGTGAGCTGTAACCATTCTTCATCTTAAGATCCTCCAAATTTCTGAAAAAAAGATCCACTTCTTTGTTATTGAATCCCTGAATTCTATTTATGCTCGTAGCCTCAGGTTTCATATATATGCAGGGTTGATAAAAATCATGATTATTATAAAAAAATCATAATCCGATTAATTTGATTTAAATCGGATTTATTTGATTAAAATCAGATTTTTTTTATTTTTTCATTTTCTTGTCTTTTTTTATTAATTAAATAGCCAGTTCAGTTATATAATAAAACGAAAACAACGTATTTTAATTAAATTTATTAAAATCAACAATTTTAAAAGTTTTAAAACAGTAGTTTGAAAGTTTTGGATAATAAAATAACAAGTTCTTAAAGTCAAACTTATAGACTAAAAAACGAACATATAAATCTATTCCTATTGAATTCGATATAACTATTATAACTTTTAACATTATCAAATTTATTATTCTTTTTAACTACCTATTTATTTTTTAGAATTCAAACATTTTAAAATGAATACCAATTTGGCTGCCTTCTCCGTGCCTAATCTATTTCTTATTTTGGAGTGCACTAAATTGAATGCCGAAAAAATTCTTTCGACCCCAGCCGAGGAGGCAACTGTAATCAGCAGTTGCATAATTATAGCCAATTCTTCTTCGGTTATACATTTTTTCATATTATGTATTGCAAGCCACCAATCAGTGGGGGCAGTGTTCTGTATGACTTGTTTACCGACTAATACTCCCGTGAAAGGCTCAACTTTAGTATTCAAACGGATAATACTACTCATTAAACTACTACCAGTCTCTCCATAGTTTTCTTGTAGAAATTGTAATGCTGCATCAATTTCATCGGTCGACAGCTTTTCTTGGGGCAGTTTTGGATTTATCATGTAAGCTAAATAATGAGCCGGTGTCATGGCTTGTCGGTAACGATTCATGACAATCTTCATTTGAGTAATGTTTAGTAAATCTTCCAGTTGATCTACTAATTCTTTCCAGATAAGCACACTATCTGAAATAGTACAGTTATCGCTTTGAATCTTGTCTAACGCTTTGGATATTGGTTCCAGTCGTGCCACAAGGTCCTCTGCATTTCTTTTAATACTCATATTTTGTATGAGCTTTCTGATGTCAGAGCTAATATCTTCTTTATTTTCATCGGCAATTTGCATCAAAATCGGCCAGTTTCGAATATAGCTCTTTAGTGAATCACACATCGTATTCCATCTTACTTCTTGAGGCATTACTAAACTATTCGCCTTGGTGAGTGAATATTTAGCATGTGCGAAATGATTATTTTTGAAGTATTTGATAACTGTGAGAACATGTTTTGTAGCAAGTGGAATTTCTAAATCTTTAGCCAGTAAATTAAGAATATGCGCTGAACATCCGTATGTAACTATAGGTATATTACCTCCCGCGCCATCATCATCACCACTGTTTGATTCAAGCTGTCTACGCATTTTTGCCATATTGGCGGCGTTATCCGACACAACGCTTCTAACTTTGCAGTTATATAGCTTTTCTGCTTTCTGTATACTTGCATTTGCCACAGTCTCTAAGTAGTCGGCAGTGTGATGATGATCGGTCGTATCAATAGTATCAACCAGGACGGTTTTGCCGTCATTGGCTGTGACACACGAGCAAACGATAGGATCGTTTCTTATGTTAGACCATCCATCAATGGACAAGCATACAGGTTTGTTATCTAAATCTGATTTACACTTGTTCTGTTCTTCCTCGAAAATCTCATCAAGCAACTTCCCACCAATATTTAATCGATTTGGAGGAACGTAACCAGGACGCAACACACTTATCAGTTTCTTGAACTCTTCGTGTTCCGAATGCAGAAAAGGAGTGTTAGTTGCATAACAATATCTCGCAACTTGCAAATCCAAAAGATGTTTTTGCGTAGCATTTGTTTTCATCACGTATTCATCTAGTTTTTCTCGGCTTGTGCAAGCGCTCTGCTTAGCTTTAGATGAGGTGCTAGCAGAATGCTGAGAAGACACGGAGGCACGGGTATTTTCATTAACTTCTAAAACAAATAAAAAAACTACTAATTAAAGTAACGTACTCGTATATGTATGTAAACAAATCTGAACGCGCCGAAGTAGACATCTCTTAAAAAAAAAAACGAAGGTAAGTTAGCCGCGCTCGCGGCAGTCGCGGCATCGCTGACGCTGCTGTCGTCTTCTGCGCTTGTGTTACGATTGTGCTCCGTCACACATGTTTCCAAATGCTGCTTCATTCTTGCTACTAAGCCCATTAACTCCTTATTACAGCGTTTACACACCGCTTTGTTAAACTTGCCGGAAGCGGACTTTTTTTCATCGAAATAAACCCACACAGCATCTTTTTTTCTTACAGACATCTTTTTGTTGTATTCACTCTTTCACTAGTCAATTATGAATGACCGGGCGAAAAGCGAAATGCGTCTCGTGTTTTAGTTTCGGGGAATCCTGGAACCGTTTTGGTACCATGCGTCACGTACTATAGTTTCGGGGTTTCCCCGAAACTGTTACGCTATGACTCGCTTGCACATGTGTGCGTGCCGTAGTGGTCCGGGGAATTCCCTAAACAATTTTGGGCCGATTTGGTTGTAGTAAAAATTTAATGATTTAAAACAATGATTTTTTTGAAAAAATCCCTTGATTAAAATCACGATTTAAATCACTGATTTAAATCAAGTGATTTAAATCACTGATTTAAATCAAGTGATTTAAATCATATCAACCCTGTATATATGCCTGAATAAAAACTGGTTTGCAGATAAACATTTTTGTGTTGCAGCGGTTTTAACACTTTGTCTGTTTTTTTGCTTCTCTTCTAGCAACTCTTGATATTTTTCCGCGTAGAAGCTTATATCCTCGCACATACCTTCTAGTGTTTTCTTCATTTTGAAAACTATTGATAGATTTTCATTAACCTCGGCAGGTATTTTTTCGGGAGAGGACTTCGACACATCAATCACGATGGGCATACTTTCGCTACTAGTGGTCTGGCAATCGTCACACATTCCTGTTTCGTTAAATGATTCCATTTTTGCCGAGCATTTTTATGAAAACTACCTTCACACTGTCCGTTGCATTTTGTCACACTGTCATTTTACATAGTTTGCACTGTACCATTATTGATTCAATTAACTGAGCAAAGTAATTTATAATTAACTCCTTAACTAACAATAATTACGCGTAGGCGAACACTATGCAATACTGCGTCGGGAGCGAGCGAACGAGAATTAATTATTAGTTCCACTCTGCTGGTATTTATGATACAATATGTGGTTCTAGCTTTATTAAAAGTTAAAATTGCAATGAAATTAAACACAAACGATAGATATCTCAGATAGATATACAACCGAACACTGATTTGAGGATTCGTTTTTAAGAATCCTTCTAGCCAGTCGCGTCCTGCATTCCCGTCCGTCCCAATTTTTCAGCACATTGCTATTTTGCGAATTTCATCGAGTTTAATCCGTAAAAATGGTTACACATTTTAATTAGGTGGTCAGCCAAAGTTCGTTTTTGGTCTTTTCAATTCAATATATTTTATTGCGAAATAAGGGTATAAATATAAAGGTGTATTACATCTGGGTTACACCATACTTCAGCCAGATTTGCATGCAATAATGTCACATAACTTATCTTCTCTTCATCAATTATAAATTAAGAAGTAATTAAATATTTCACGTCAAGATTTTAGCTGTCAGTATTTTTGAGTTCAACATAATTATCACTTTCAAGCAGCATAATAACATTGAATTAGTCAAATAGTCAAATAAAATTACAAAATACATATTTCAATACAAATAAGAATGTCAACATTTAAATTTCATTTAATATTTTACTTCACATCTAGTGTTTTGTCATTTAAATAATCATTTACTGTGTAATAACATTTGCTTAATAAGATATTCTAACACTGGTTAAACACTGGTTTTCTACCCAGACGAGGATTTGGTTGTTGTCTATGATGTCTTCTTTGGTATCTATTTTGTAATATGCCGTATGGAATATTGAACTCCTCAACCCTTATGAAGGGAAATTTTGTCGTTAGGTCTCTTGATTGCTTCATCAAGAATGTGCAGATTCCAGTTCGCTTTTTCTGTAGTCCTATTGCGGTTTCTGAAATAAAATTTCAATTATTATTTGATTTAGGGTAATTGGAGCCACCAGTGGGGTAATGAGAACCAGTTGGTTCCCATAACCCCAAATGGTCGTTTTCGAATTTTTACAAAATTATAGAAACACTATAAAATATTTACGAAGAATTATCACTTTCAATACAATATTTAATCATCACTTTATACGCTATACAGAATAACATTTAAGAGATAATGGCACAAGAACTTACATTTCGTCCTCGAAGATCGACAAAAATTACAATAAATCTGCTTAAAACCAACGTGCGTTCGATCTGTAGGTGGACGGGCACTGAGGAGCGAGGCGGCCACTCGCGCGTACCCGTCCCGCACCCCTTTAACGTCCGCAGCCGCAAGACGCAGTCTACAGTGTATAATTATTATGATGCCTAAATAAATTCAAATTCATTTATTTGCTTAAATGTGGTTACAAAGATGTCAGGTCCAATAGTTTTGTGCGGCACATTTACCATTTTATGGCATGCAAACATTTAATTACACATATATCGAATACAATCATTAAATAACATTAGTTCAGCACATGTCCTATAAGTCAATTGAAATTCTAAATATTAGTCACAAAATGAATGTCAAAACATAAAATGAAACAAACAAGTCATTAAAATTGTGAAGAATGGTACATGTCAATATATTGCTATAAATTAATAATGTCGTAAATGGGTTGACTCAATAATGTGCTAAAAATACTCATATAAACTATACACTTACACTTAAGACTGGATCCCATTACCCAATGGCTCCCATTACCCTCTACTCCCCTACTTGCAAATATAAAATGAATTCATCAATTGGAATGTATACATACTATAAAAATATATTGTAAAGTACAAATCTGGCTAACCATTTTTTATACCAAAGGAAAATCAGCAACAGATTTAACAATAATGGACTTACCGTCCTTATCTCGTAGATTTTTTTTTATTTGGTATCAGAACATAACAAACTCACGCTTATATCCCCGAAGGGGTAGGCAGCGGTGCTAGCACCCACATTTCGACAGTTTATGTTTAGGTCCCAATGTAATAAGTGGCGAACCTATTGCCATTGACCGGGCACTTATAAACCTGCGATAAATACTAAAAAAAACTTCGAAAAGTATCGAAAAGTCATTGGTGTGTGCCATGGGAAAACCTGGAATCGATCTCGAGTCCTCGTCTCAGCAGTCCATTACCCATACCACTAGGCTACCGCGGTTCTATCGCGGTATTTGGTACCAACTGAACTTATACTAATTGTTCTTTACAAAAATTCTTTCATCATGCTTTAGTTTGTGATGCCTGGTATGAAATGTAAATTGGTGGTGGTTCTTCTTTACCTTCATTGTCCACATATTTCAATTTGTACATTTTGTCAATTGCTTGTCGCCAAAAAAAAATATGGTGTGGAGAATTTTCGGTGACAACAGATCTCAATGGCTTGCCCTTTCCTTCTCCATGATTCTCCCATTCACGGAGTCAAATAAATCGACAAATAACTCCTTACCTCAGCAGTGTTTTTAAGGGTGGTACTTACGGATGTACCGTCTGCGAAGTTGAAAAAATTTATTACAGCCAGAGTTATTTATTTTTATTAGATTCCTTGCATTCTTTTATTTTTCTGAGTTATGTATAAGTTCGCCGCCATTCTTTGATTATTCGATGTCATCTCTATGGTATTTTATATCGTTTGAATGGTGCATTTGAAAGGTGGAATATCTGCATTTTCAGCTGTACTTAGTGACATAACTTTGTTTAACGTTGGATTCTCGTGTTTTAAACATGGCTATGTCAAAGTATGGCTATTTCAAAGTATTTGTTTCTTTAGTAATTTTTTTCTTCTTTAATTATTTTGCCCACTATATTTTTAGAAACACCGCATGTATTTGTAGTTTTCACTACAAATACACGCGGTGTTAAAAAAACGTGCAGGGCTTAGATGTCACCCTCACACTGTGCAGGATATACGAGCAAAAAGCAAATGTAAATTATAACATTACTTAATGTTTGTAATGGTGATCCTCTTTCCTAAGACTTTGCCTTTAGCTTACCATCACGCGAGGTGAAGTTAAATTGGCGTGCCCTAGATAAAACAAAAGTTGAAAATAAATTGTTAGTTAGCCCTTCAACTTTGTTATATCTAATTATATTTTGATTCAAGCGTTGTTATGTCGGGGGGCCTTGGATCGTTGCAATAATATAACGGAGTGCTTTACCAGTTAGGGTCCCTACCAGATAGGTTGAATCAAAATATTCTATTAAAGGTAATGGGCTAAATAATAATTTATTTTCAGCTTTTTTGAGAATACTTCTTTTAGTGACGGGGAATTTTCATATATTCTTTAGTTATAATTCATTATATTTAGTTTGTTTCGCCTTACGGCATCCCCAAAGGTTTTCAATAATATTTTAAAAATAATGTGGAAAAGTACAAGTGAGTTATCAATATGTGAGACCACATTTGGATGGCGAGCTATCCTTCGTTAACCTTGAATCCTAAGCTCCATAGCTTGTGTGCAGTGGTGCACTCACTAACTTAACCCTCGGCTATGACTTTTCTCCCAAAAATATTACTAAAAATGGTATGAAATATTTGGCCTAAAAAGCGTCTACCGGCCGCTGCCTTTTCAGTTTAAATTTACTCTAATGGTTACTTTTGTCTTTTTCAGATTGCTCGTGGTTCTACCGCTGACACTCGTTGGGTTTCTCGCCTTCTGTACTTTTGTACTTATACCTTTCGCCTTCATATTCGCATCATGGTACATGCGCATTAAGGAACGGAAGCTGACGAGGCGGAAACGAGATGGAGCTAATGTCGCCTTCTTCCATCCATATGCTAACGCCGGAGGTGGAGGCGAGAGAGTATTATGGGTAGCCATTAAAGCTATGCTAACTAGGTTTGTTTCTCACTATTATTTGATTATTATCATTAATATCATTTGAAATTAAAGATCTGGTCAACACCCTATAGTATATAAGTATTTACATGTTTTAAACCTGTTTGTACTTACGTACACGAACGACCTGCAACACAGATCATGTTACATGTCCTGTTGCAGCAGTGATATTCTGTAATACATAAATTCGATACCGAGTCTCACTCAGACAAGAGAACTTACTTCGAAAATTCGCTCTTGGCACTATCAGCACATTGTTGTCGTATTGCACGTACCTAAGCAGGTAATTTATTAAAGAGGCAGGACACAGCGGTATTTCCGTCCAATTGAGCAGTACAACTGGGGAAGTACCTCCTCCCTACAGAATACCGCGGCCATAATAACTTCGTGTTGTGTTCCCAGCGGTGAGTAGGCTAGCCAGAGCTCACTGGAGAGTTTGTGCTGTCAGTAGGAAAACTAAAGGCTTGCCCTGCTTTCTCTTCTACACTGACGGCTTAGAAACTCTGTGCTCTGGTGTTACACACGTCCATAGGCCACGGTAACCACTTTCCATCAGGTGGGCCGTGTGCTTGTTTGCCACCTTAGTGGTATAAAAAATGCCGATTGAGAGTTGTACCGTTTCTTATTGCCAAATAATAGCGCTAATAGTGAGCTCTGATAATACTTAAAAAGAGCCTTCTCGCCTCAGTGAGACTCGATAGCGAATTCGTATCTTACAGAGTGTCATTACAGGAGCTGTCTTTTTCAGCTAATTTACTCCGTAGGTACCCGGACACAAACATCTTCATCTACACAGTTGACACGTCGGAGCCGCAGACTATCCTTAACAAGGTGCAAAACCAGTTTAATGTGAGGGTGGAACCCAACAAGATCAACTTTGTGCGCCTGAGTCTCAAGAGAGTCATCGAGGCAGAATCTTATCCCTATTTCACGCTCATGTTGCAAAGTCTTGGATCCATGGTGTTGGGAATCGAAGCCTTCATGAAGTTGAATCCTGGTTAGTAGACTAGCATTAACTGGCATTAACTGGCATTTTTCTGGCATTAACAAAACAATAAAAATAAATTATCCAATTTGATACAGTCATTCCAAACTTTTGCGTGTACAAACATTTCGACGATTCATTTTTACATATGTATAAGGATATTAAAAATTAAATTTGAAGTTGGGAATTAGTTGACTATTCGTTCTTGATGAAAGGAAAACCTACCAAACAGATTTCGAGGCAGTTTTTTAGGGTTCCGTACCTTAAGAGGAAAAAACGGAAGCCTTATAGAATCACTTCGTTGCCCGTTTGTCTGTCAAGACATTTTTCTCAGGAATGCCTAAAGGTATCAAGATGAAGTTAATACCGAATACTTAGGTCTGCGATGCCTTGGAGCTGTGAAAAAATCTAACTTCTAAGTCAATGCTATTAAAAGATTTACACGTTTATGTAGCATAAGCTCGTTCCTCAATTCAGTTTTGCACGGAACCCTCAGTGCGCGAGCCCGACTTACGGTTTATTTTTTATCTGAAAGTTTGAGTATAACCGGAGATATGACTAAAAGTGGCAATAACTGACATCCACACTGGCGAAGCCGAGGGCATCCACTGGTTCTGTTGTAAGTATTATCAAGTGTTTCTACTAACCGTCAATACAGGTGATAGTTTATTTTTATGTAAGATTTATGTACATACAAAACAATCAATCAGTTGGCCCACCGCAGTCCTTTGCTGGACATAGGCCTCTCCCAAATGTGTGCCATTTTATCCGATCCTCTGCCTTTCGCATCCAGTCTGTCCCTGCCACCTTTTTCAGGTTGTCCGTCCCATCTGGCTAGGGCTAGGGGTGTCGTCCTACCTTTCAAAACAAACCTAACATAAATTCGATATTGAATAATTAATTGGCATTTATTATTATACATAAATTTCTCCCAGCAGACCGGCAAGAGAAGATTGTGAAAAGCAAGAATGGTTTGTTATTGAAGCTATTGTTTCAGACGTGTACATCGACACCACGGGCTTTGCCTTCACCTACCCTATCTTCCGCTACCTGGCGCAGTGCCCCGTGGGCTGCTACACGCACTACCCCATCATCACGGGCGCCATGATGCGCCGCGTCAAGCACCGCATCGTGTCCTACAACAACGCTGGTCTCATCGCCAGGAACCCCATATTTACGTGGGTTAAGCTTCTGTACTATAAAATATTTGGATGGGTGAGTTTTTACGATTGTCGCTTGTCTCATCTTGTGAGTTAATGCCTGTTACAACTTACCACGGCATTTCTTTTCTCTCTCTCTCTCTCCCTCTCTCCTTCTAGTCGGTCTCGATTTCTATGTATAATGTGTACATATGTATTTACAAAGGAAATCTATCTTAATTTGTGTATCCATTCATCTCAAGCAAATCAACTGAATTGCTGTGATCATCCAAAAGCAACAAGCTTTTTCTGTGACTTTCTTTTGTAAAAATGCTCTGTAAACCATTTAAAGAACAAGTCGATGTTAATGTATGAAGATTTCTGATTCATGTATGAACTACAGGTAAAAACTGCCCTTCTGAATTGAAACACAATAACGAGTACGAAAAAGGGCGAAAACACTAGTGTTATTGCATGTGTGGTGTATAGACTCTACACATGCAATAACACTATTCTTTTTTATCTCCTTTGGTAGCTAATACTTAACCAGGTTTGTAATTTAACTGGATTCCAGTTTCGTCAACATCTACCTGACTTATCCATCAAATCGTTTCCATCAAGATGTTTTTTACCACATCGAAGTATTCATCAGTATCAAAATAAACGGGATATTTACCATGTTTCATTGTTTTGAGTTTCCGATTTCTTTTTATACAACTTAGGTGGCAGACAAGCACACGGCCCACCTGATGGAAAGTGGTTACCATGACCTATGAACGTGTGTAACACCAGTGGAGTCACATCCGTGTTGCCGACCCTGTAAGAACAGAGATTTTGTGCCGTCAGTGTAGAGGACAAAGCAAGACAAGCCTTTGGTCATCACACTGACAGCACAAAAACTCTCCAGTGAGCTCTGGCTACTCTACTCACCGCCGGGAACACAACACGAAGTTATTATAACCGCGGTATTCCGTAGGGCGGAGGTACTTCCCCAGTCGGACTGCTCAATTGGGCGGAAATACCACCGTGTCCTACCTCCTTAAAAAATATTCAATCTTTGCAAAAACAACCGGGAGCAAGCTAAAACAAAATCGCTAGTGGATACAGTAAGCATCGTTTGCCGTGAACGTGATCGAGATCGGGTTCGAGTTTGTAGTGAGAGTGAAACCAATATTAGTACAGATACGCGTAGTAAAAGAACTCGAAAGAGGGTAGATCGATTTAATTACTCCTAGGAAAAAAACTTTTTCTCTGTTCGCCGCCACTACTCCAGTTCCTCCGTGATCATGGTGCTTGCAACAGCGCCGAAATATCGGAAACTCAAAACAATGAAACATGGTAAATATCCCGTTTATTTTGATACTGATGTGAGTGACCATGATAGTTTAAATACCTACATCGAAGTATTGTTCCACATCATTGCGTTGTTGCGGTTCACTCCTTGTGCATGGGCTCAAACTTAGGTACGCAATGCCATTTTTTCATTACGGCGCATAAAGGCATAGAACGAGTCATCACCAGTTTCTTGCCTCTCTTCTGAAAATCTATGGTTTAATTTAATTTTTTGAGCGAAAGCGTAAGCTAATTTCTGAACATCATCTTTATGAGGAGAAAATCCAACTTTCTCAAGAGTCAAGTCCAAGTTTCATTTCATATTCAGTCTTAGTTCCAGATATCTAATGGGCCTTTACCTTTACCTGATGTAAAATGTCGTCTAAGGGTCCAACTAGGAATGCCATATTCCGTGCTGGCTTGGTTAATTCCCAATTCCTTGTTGGTAACCTTTGACATCGCCTCATCCAAAGTTTCAGCTGTACACGATGCTTTGCATGTCTTTCTTGTATAGGGCTTACCCATAATTAATCTATAAAAACAATGTAAGGGTAATAAAAAATTGGGGCATATTTCACCTGTAACATCGAGGCGTATTTCACAAAACACAGGCAAATACGCTCCTAGCCCCTGGCAACAACGCCTAGTACTAAAGTTCTTAAATTCCATGAATATTATGATGGTTCTATTCATATTAAAATTTTTATTCGTTAACAACAATTAAAAAATATTAATGAAATAAGTTACATAATAAATATTTAAAATAAAATATAAAATTAATTTAACTGCGGTAGCCTAGTGGTAGGTAGGTTTATAAGTGTCCGGTTGATGGCAATAGGCACGCCACCTATTACATTGGGACCTAAACATAAACTGGCGAAAAGTGGGTGCTAACACCTCTGCCTACCCCTTCGGGGAATATAGACGTGAGTTTATGATGATGATGAGTTACATAAAAATACTCACCCACGTAACTCGTCACACAGTTCAAACAATTTTTTAAGGTATTTTTTTTTGTATCTTCAAATGAAGCGCAGCCGCTATCTACTATTGCATATGCTACTACTGCCTTCTATCGATTGGTATTCTAACTACTTCATCAGATAGCTCAGTGTGTTTTATACGGCAGGTGGGCATATTTGCTGAGAGGGTGTTTTTCACCATTTTACCCTATACTCAAGCTTGTATATCGCACCAAAACCACCTAACCCAATACAATATGAAGGTGTATTGTTGTCAGCTGTACGGCGTGGTGGGGCGCTGCGCGGACGTGGTGATGGTCAACGGCACGTGGACCGAGGAGCACATCAACGAGCTGTGGCAGGTGCCGCTCAGCACGCACCGCGTGTACCCGCCCTGCGAGGTAACTCTCACTTGCAGTTGCTTTTCCCATATGTAACGGGTCGAATGTTTTTAGTTGGTTTTTAAAACCTTAGTCAAATTAAGTTATTTTTTTTTTATTACCACTCAGGTGGCAGACAAGTGCACGGCTTACCTGATGAAAAGTGGTCACCGTGGCCTATGGACGTGTGTAACACCAGAGAAGCCACACTCGCGCTGCCGACCCTGTAAGCACAGAGTTTAGAGGACAGTGTAGAGGACAAAGCAGGACAAGCCTTTAGTCATCAGTATCAGAATAAACGGGATATTTACCATGTTTCATTGTTTTGAGTTTCCGATATTTCGTCGCTGTTGCAAGCACCATGATCACGGAGGAACTGGAGTAGTAAAACAATGAAACATGGTAAATATCCCGTTTATTCTGATACTGATGTGAGTGACCATGATAGTTTAAAATGACAGCACAAATTCTCCAGTGAGCTCTGGCTACCCTACTCACCGCTGGGAACACAACACGAAGTTATTATAGCCGCGGTATTCTGTAGGGCGGAGGTACTTCCCCAGTCGGACTGCTCAATTGGGCGGAAAAACGGCTGTGTCCTACCTCCTACATTTATTTGATTTACAATTGATAACAATAATAATTATAATCGAGATGAAGTTGCGTTACATAAATTTATAATTAAGATATTTAGGTAATGAATCTCAGGGAATGGATTCCTAATAAATATTCTGCCGTGGTGTTGGTCAGTCCGTTGTGCAAAGATGCACTTAGCTCGTGGACATGGGGCTGGTGATGGTGCCGGCGTGCCTTGGTCTCCACTGGTGTGCCTCGCTACCGTAATGATGGTGCGAAGTCCAGTGCGAAAACCCTGGAAAAAGAAAGAGTCCGGGTCAGATTGTCACTAAGTAAATTCGTCCAAGTGACCCGCTAAAAATAGCTGGTGAAGAGAATCTCCCCAGCGGCTAGGCAGCATAGCTAGAAGCTAAAAGAGTAAATAAATAGTTAGCAGCGCAAGCTGGTATCGCGACCTCCGACCCTAGGGGTCAATGGCCTCGTGGCTCTAAATAGTGTAGGCTGAAATAGCACACGTAAAAATAATATAATAAGATAATATCAAGCCATGCATTTTAGCAAGCAATAAGCTGCATCGCTGGGAAGTTTTCACCTGAAGAAGAAATAAGGAAATGTTGATCTCAAAATTTACCCGGAGCCGACAGCAGTTGGCCACGTGGTCAAAGAGACCTTCGGCAACGGTTTCCGAAGAAAGGGACGGTTTAAGAACCGTCACTAGTTAATTGAACCAGTGTTGTTCGATCTCGCTCGCACGACCATAGACAATTTAGTAACAAATTAACGAAACTTACTAAGATAATTAAGAATATAATTATAAATTTATTTGTAGAAAATTTACAACGTTACACGTTTGTAGAATATATTGATTAATGTATTCTCTTTTATCTCATCTGCATGTCATTTCAAATTCGATATTCAAAATCAATTTCCGCTTCATACCCAGATCAGTGACACAATTTCCGTTCTAAATACCTCGTCTGGTATATATAAAACTCAACAGTTATGATAGGTTACAGAGTTGAAGAAGCTGCGGTCGCTAGTGAAGGAGTCGGATCCCATCCAGATCTTATCCGTGGCGCAGTTCCGGCCGGAGAAGGACCACCCGCTGATGCTGCAGGCGATGTACGAGCTCAGGAACCTCCTGGTCAAGAATGAAGTGCTGTGGAATAAGGTATTATTTATATTCATTTAAGGATCTCCCAGAGAGAAGACGTTCACGATGTTAAGCGTTAATCAGATGACAGTTGCTTCCAATATAAACTAAACAACGAAGACTTTTTAAACGGACCCCGGACTCCGAGGTGAAGACCTCAGATGCGATAGGGTTCTACCGCAAAGATGTTGATGGTAACAAGTACACCTATCATCAATGATATATGCTACACATGCATTGTCTGCATTCTAAAATAACAAAAAATGAGGACAAAAATGTTCTGATTTTGCGCATCAATCAGAGTCGCTATAGTGCGCTACGCAAAAATAATATTATTGACATTAAATAATAATATAATTAATTAATTATATAAATTAATAATTATAATGTATTATTTCTTCACGCGAGTAAATAAAATTATGTAACAGAAATTATAAAACGAAGCTGTCTTACGAGGTCTCGAAGATATACAGAAATTACTTGTAGTACCTAATTTAAACTGAAATAGGTCAAACTAAATTCTTTAAGGCAACTATTATAAGATATTAAAAAAAACATAAAAACATAAACTCACGCCTATATCCCCGAAGGGGTAGGCAGAGGTGCTAGCAGCCACATTTCGCCAGTTTATGTTTAGGTCCCAATGTAATAGGTGGCGAGCCTATTGCCATTAACCGGGCACTTATAAACCTGCGATAAATACACACAACATAAAATATTACATATTTACAAATTATTTAACATAGGTTAAAATAGTGTTGTTTCCAATCGTTCCACGTTACCTTCTATGACTTAGGACATATGTCATTATGTACTTATTAAATTATTTCAATTATATTTATAATTTTTTACTCAATACTCAATACCTTTATTGCGTTCCATAATGTGATACAGATGTTAGATTAAGTTACAATTATGGACCCTGTCGGGCGCAGCACAATGTTTGGAGAGACGGAGAATTTGCTATTGTACACAGTTTCATTATATTTTTTCATTTTAGTTTCTTTTTTCTTATTAACGTATTGTATGTTCGAAGTTATGTGTGTATTTATCGCAGGTTTATAAGTGCCCGGTTAGTGGGAATAGGCTAGTGCCACCTATTACATTTGGACCTAAATATAAACTGGCGAAATGTGGGTGGTACCCCGTCCAGGTGCAGCTGGTGCTGGTGGGGTCGTGCCGCGGCGCGGCGGACGAGCAGCGCGTGCAGCACCTGCGCGACCTGGCGCGCCACCTGGCGCTGGAGCACAGCGTGGCCTTCGTCGTCAACGCGCCCTACGCGCGCCTGCTGCAGCTCTACCAGACCTGCGCGCTGGCGCTGCACGCCATGTGGAACGAGCACTTCGGCATCAGTACGTACGCGCTCCACCCGTACCGACGACCTTGCTTACCTGCGGAAACCGCGGCCTGCTTCTGCTAAGGTGACAGGCGGCTCCACCCGCCACCTCCAGGCCTGCGCTCATGGGGCGGAGGTCATTCATCTAGCTCTGACGCCCGTGTTTTCTTACGCGGGCAGCTTGGCTTGCGAGCCTTCGTCGCTCCCGCAGCCCCTCCGCTCCGCCTCCTTCACGGGCATTATTTGCTCGCAGAAGGAGGCGCCGGCCGTCCACGCATCCGCTCAGCGAAATATCGCCGCGAGCAAGGTGGAGAGCGTGAGAACTCTTACTCCCAGGGCCGCCACCAGCTCCCGTCTCGGCGTCTCCCACGCCGGACACCGCTACAACGGCGTGCCCTGGATGAGGTAGTCTCTGGCATGTCCCTCGCACATGACCCAGGATCACCGATGGCCCTCTTAGGAGTGGGCCTACGGAAACTATGGGGCTTTCCCCAGATTCCAAATCAATCAGCTTCGGCTAGGGTGACGTGAATGCCGCGGCTCCATCTAACATCTCTTCCGGCCTGATATCTTCGAGCCTGCAAGCCGATACACCTACCTATTTACGAACTGAGCTCTAGCGCAGACTATTTCTCGGGTTTGGGATTTCTTTTCGCCGCGTGGTTCCCGGCAAAGTAGAATCGCCGCATCGTTCCCGGCAGAGTAGAATTTGGACCACCCCATCTCTTCCCATGTGGTGTCGTACAAGGCGACTAAGGGATAGGTCTGTTTAACATCGAACAGATATACACAGCCCAGACTCAGCCTCAGATGCATGACTCGAGTCAACAATAGTGCCCGAAATACGGCAATAGGCTCACCCCCTATTACGTGGGACCGAATACAAATATTGGTGAAATGTGGGTGATAATTCATCTCTGCCTAACCCTCCGGGGATAAAGGCGTGATTATATGTATGTATGTATTTCTTTTCTAGTTCCTCAGTCTTCTCTTTTTGAGTCCGAGCCTATTCTTCACAAGTTTTCCTAGTCTGCTATGGTGTATGCGATAATCCTAACAGGGTTCCTTCATTTTTAAATAATTACTAAGTTTTCACTCAATTATTTCATTACCCTCATACCGGTTCTCGCACTTATCCCTCTCGTACTTCCATACAACCATTAATTCTCTCTGGGGAGGTCAGGGAGGTGTGTACTATACTAGAACGTTAACCTACTTTGGGGTTTGGAAAATTAAATGGCAGCCGATTCCTAAAAGCCTTATCAAAAGGAAGAGAAAGTGTTAAAGGACCTGGGCTTGGAAGTAACATAACCGGGATTGTAATGATATCATTATGTTAGTGTTGTTCCCGGTTGAATCCGATTCCTAACTCCCTCTCTTCTATTCTATTTCTTTTACCTGCGTCAGAGCCTCATATAATAGGCAGGGGAAAAAGTTTCTTCACATTTTGTAAGAAAATTAAAAAACATTTTTTAATACGGTTTATTTACATTAACTAAAGTATGTAGGAGCCATTTTGTTCGATAACTTTTTGCCATCTTGTAGGTAGGGACATGATCCCGCTGCTATAAAAATTTTGGGACTTCTGATCAAAATACCGCGACAAGTGGTTTTGGCAGTCCTCTCGTGATGTTAACCTGACATTGCCTAAAGAATTCTGAAGATACCGAAACCAGTGGAAATCTGAAGGTGCAAGGTCAGGACTATACGGCGGAAGCGTTAACACCTCCCAGCCAAACTCTCTTAATTTTTGCTGAGTGGCTAAAGATGTGTGAGGTCTAGCGTTATCGTGATGAAAAACCACACCCCTTCTATTGATTAATTCCGGCCGCTTTCTCTCAACTTCTTGCTTTAATCTCATCAGTTGTTCGCAGTAGAGTTCAGAATCGATGGTCCTACCTGGTAGTAACAGCTCATAATGAATAATGCCCTCACCATTCATCACCTTGTTGCGAGACTTAAGTAGTATCTTCAAAGTATTTAATGATACCAAAACCAGCCAGATGCAAAGAGATTTTATTACAAGTTCATACATACTTGCGAAAAGACTTTTTCCCCAACCTAATATAAAGTCTAGATCACACGCACCAAGTGGAGTGGCGAGACAGTGCTATTGGCCGAGTGCGATGAACGTGCAAATTACTCGGCGCAATGTTCACACGTGCCGAGCATCGGCCGAGTGCACTGTCTCACCACTCAACTTGATGAGTGTGATCAAGGCATTAGTTAACAGGCTTACTCTTGCATACAAGGTCAACGCCCTGTATATCGTGGTGCGGTTTTTTTTCTAATATATCTATCTTCCATTAGGTGTGGTGGAGTGCATGGCTGCAGGGCTGATCACGATCGCCCATCGCTCCGGGGGGCCCCTGGCTGATATCATAGAGACGTCGGAAACCTCCCGCACTGGATACCTGGCGGCGGAAGCTGACGAGTACGCCAGAGCTATACTAGAAGTCATAGCCTTACCCAGCGACCGCAAGAAGAGAATTGTCGAGGCTGCCAGGTAATGTACCTGGTTTTTGCGTGTTAAGATCCCTCAGGGCTTCACGTCATCGGCGCTAAAGATGATGTGTGTATGGTCGACTCTCAACCGACTATTACCGGACGGTGTTTCGTCATATCTGTCCTTGTGGCCGGGGAATCTGGGGTGCCCTAGAAAGATACCCCAGAGTCCGCGATCAGGTATAGGGTTTAAGATATGTGTGTACTTAGGTATATGTAAGATATTATTAAATTATATATAGTAAAATCACCAAATCGGGGAAGTTTTAGAAAAGGGGCAGGTCAGGAGTACTCTAAACCGACGAGCATGCATGAAGAATGTAATGAGAGTGAATGAAGCGAGAGTAGTATGTCAGGATCGTAGCAAATGGAGATCCGTGATCTCTGCCTACCCCTATGGGAGACAGGCGTGATTTTATGTATGTATGTATGTATATAGTAAATTTGTTTACGGGGATATAGGCGTGAGTTTGTTATGATGTTATATATATGTATATATAGCTTATAACTACACTAATAACTACAAATGGGATATTATTGTTAAGACAATTAAAACATTTCCATCCAAAGGTTGCCTGGAAGAGATCGCTTGTAGCGATAAGGCCGCCATTTGTACATTTTCCATAATGTTGTCCGTACATGTATTGTAATGTGTTGGTGTACAATAAAGATTATCTTATCTTATTTTAAGGTCCCTTTCTTATCGGTATATTGATGATGTATTGAAAATGGATGGAGAGTGATTTTTTTTATTCGGTCCATCAATTTGTCTTGTGTGTGCTGGCAAGGTGAGCTAAGATGAAGCACAAAACTAAATGCCTGAATATTTTGTGAAACTTTTACAAACGCTTTTGCAAAATGTCTCTGTGTGTATTATATTTATGTACCTGTTAATATTTTGTTACCTGTAGACATTTTCTTAAGTAAATATTTAATAATTAAAATAACAACCGGAATAAATCGCTGATTACCCACTTCGCAAAATGTTTACACACATGTATATGTTACGTTATTCTATCCTCTTGTTATTTATTACGATAGAAAAAATTGAAACGGTCCAGGCGGGATTCGAACCAGCGATATTTTTTTTTTTTTTATATGGGACACGCCAACTTGACCTCACCTCGCCTGATGGTAAGCTGAAGGCAAAGTTGCTTATAGGGGGAACGCTCTGACCACTAAGCCAGCGAACCTTCGCCCGGTACTATCCAAATTCTTCTACACATATATCCGTCTTACGGAAAGCTTTAGGGAAAGATCGCGGGTTCGAACCCGCCTGGACCGTTTCAATTTTTTCTATTATAATCGATTTTGAATAGTTAGCATAATAAATGCTTAAAAATTTCATCCATTATATATTGTTCTCAGGGCGTCGGTAGATCGTTTCTCTGAGATGGAGTTTGAGAAAGCATTCCTTCGGGCCGCAGAGCCGCTGATGAGACTAGATTAGATTTAAGTGCTTTTTGTAAGTACACACACTGTTCCACTAGATGTAAGGGCAATCACTGTAATAATAAAGTTGAACCAAAGTTTACCATGTTTTATTAATAAGTGTCAACTTTATTTGCTACTAGTTGACCCACCCCAGCTTCGCCCGGGTTATATTTTGAAGCTTCATATCCCTTTGAGCCCGTATGTTTTAGTCTTCAAAATTGCCAGCTTTGTTAACATTTATTATCAATGCTCCGCTCCCTTAAGTAGTAGCGTGATGATATATAGCCTAAAACCTTCCTCGATAAATGGACTACCCAACACTGAAATAATCATTCAAATCGGACCAGTAGTTCCAGAGATAAGCGCGTTCAAACAAACAAACAATCTCTCTTGTTTTTTAATTAAAGAACAATTTACGTTATATTTGAATTTATACACAGTCAATAATAAATATGAAACTTTAAAAAAATCCCGACAGTACTAAATGATGATCGCAAACTTTTGCGTTATTGGGAATATAAAAGTTAAAATGAATTAAGAATGTCACTTTAATGATATTCTTCTGAGAACCGTTCGTCTGCAGTTTTCATTCATACAACGCGTCGCTGTATTAGGGAGTCTTGAATATTGCAAGCCAGAGTCGAAAGAGATTGTTAAACAAAGCGAGCCGCGCTCGTCGCTGATTGGTTTACGCATGAAACATGTCGAGATCGGTTTTAACAAAGGTCCTTAGACCCTATATAACAAAAGTATTGAATATTAGGATACATATCAAAATGAAAAAAGAAAACGAAAATTGTCTTTTAACTATATTTTTTCCCCAAACGGTATTTCATAGTACTCCTTAAACAATATTTGATATCAAAGATGTTCCCTTTTAAAAATGACACTAGTTTCATTGCCATAGTTATTTGCCCTGACTCTACGGATTCACATGCAAGTCTTAACAATTCTTCAGTGTAATTTTGATACATTCTGGTTCCAATTTTTCTTCTTGACTTTCTTTGTCGAAGTCGAGATTTATTCTTGTTTTCCTGAAATAAACCAATTAACAATATTATTACTATCAAGAATCATTTTTTAGTGGCAAACCATTGAAAGAGGTAAAACTGGGATAGGGAAGTCTTTGTTCTTGAAGTCTAAAACTGAGACTAACTAACCACTGACATAAACAACTGGTTGTTTATTGAATTCCTCGAATAATCTCTCTTGTACATCAACTTCGAAGTCGGGTAAATGCAAGACAGGTTCATCGATACAAATTCATATCATATTCATGGACATCGTATTGTACATCGTTCGAAGCTCTGTAAGAGTGATCAGCATTAACCGCATTTTCAGCTTCGGAACTTGGGAACATCAAGTCATGGAAGTCCAGCATTAAATGGTTATTATTAACCTCACAACTAGCGCCCCTAATAAGTGTACAGCTCGTTTCAAACTTAATAGCGGCTCTGAACTTCGTAAAAGTGCCACAATGCGCTGGTACAGGCAAGTCTAAAAATATGCAGTTCAATTTACTCACCCAAGCATTACCTAGTCCTTGTTGCATCGAATATAAATAAATAATAAATAAATAAATATTCTACAACATTCTACACTAGACCCATGGTAAGCATAGCTTAACTAGCTTGTGTTATGGAATCTAGAATGCGGATAAACATACTTAAATACTTTTTTTTTTTTTTGTAAATACATACATATTATACATAGAAACACCCAGACCAATGCAAATACCCATATTCATGCATACAAATATTAGCACTGAGCGGGGATCGAACCCGCGCCTCCTGCGTAGCAGTCGCGTTCACTACCGCCACGCCACAGAGGCTGTCTGAGTCTGCATATAGAAATATTAAATATATTAAAGCGACAATTTACAGGTTGTCCGTTTATAAGGGCTATATCCCCTCCATAACTAAAACTTGTCTGCTTGTGGAAGGGCGATCTTCTATACGGTAATCTTCCATGGAGTTATCGCTTCTTTCTTCATCTTCGCTCGAACCGTATTCATCATCACTGTTGTCTTCATTGTCACTGACATGAATTATGAATTCCTCCGTCAATGAGTCAATGATAACGTCACTTTTTTACAATCTTCTATTTTTTTTACTCTCTCGCATAACTTGCACCATTCAATATCACCCTTTGACTGACCTTTTCTTTCACTAAATTCATTACACAATTTATATTCCACGTGACATACTTTTTAGCCACGTGTTGCATGCTAACTCAATAAGATTTAAATCGGGATGATAAGGAGGAAGACGTAATACTATATGATTACCTATTTTCTTTTAAAATAGTGTCAATTTTATGTTTTTTAAATCGCTGTCTGTTTTCTTTGCGACCCAACACTCCAAGACTTCGATGTACTGTGCGTAGAATCGACATATGATTCGTCTGCATATATTATGGGTCTGCTTTCGGAGCGATATTTGGTTATTTTTTCTAGGTATTCTATTCTCTGCAACCGAATATTAGTTCTATCAGAATTTGTCTCTCATTCTGGTTTTATTTCCATTAAAAGCCTAATCGTTTTAATATTCGATATAAGCTTGAAATTGAGTCGTTGAAATTAATGTAATTTTTTTTTGTATTGTTTTCAATGTAGGCTATTCCTTTTCCGAAATATGGAAATTGTGAACCCCCTTTTGATTACTCCTTGGCCAAAGCTATCAATATCTGTAACCCGCTTAATTCCTTTCCTCTTCTTACCTGGTGTGCGGGGAGACAGGTACCATGCCGGATTCTTTAGTTGTGGCTGCTATTCTTTGCACAGTTCTTAATGAAACACCTGTTGCAAGTGCTGCCCGTTTTTGAACTAATTTCAATGGAATTTGGATACCATCCTTACTCTCTTTTTTCATAAACTGTATTACGTCATACACCATTGTCCTCGCTTGTCTGCGCAGAATGTTAAATCGTCCACGGGGCATTTTTGTATATACTCGTATATATACGTTGCTCAATAAACAATAACTATAACAACTAACAATAAAAAATACTCAACAAAAACAAAAAACAACACTAACAAAAAGTCAACAATAATAACAAAATTTTACGAAATAATAGCAAACAACTATGTATATTATTAAGAACTAGACTGTACGTTATCACTAACGCGCACGTGTGTGTAGTATACGGACGAAACTTACACCAACACAAGCAAGCGCGTGTGACGCAAGCAGGGACCGGAGAGAGTTCGGGGTACACCGTTCCCCCCGCGTCCCGCTTCATTCCAGCACATTCACCGTATTTTGAGTTCTGCGCATCGACACGCACGAACTTCAGAGCCGCCATTAAGTTTGAAATGAGGTATACTTGGTTTCGTCAAAATCGATGTTTTTAGTGCGGCGGTGAAGTGGTGGCACGTAGGATTTTGATTTGTGGGCGAATGTTGCCGAATTAAACCAAAAAAATTTTCTGATCAGTCCTGTCTAAGCTGGCGCAAATTAAGATATTTAAATCCAATCGACTACACATAGTTCTAAATATATTGAAACGGTGATATTGCAGTAATATATCCATTCACACAGCGTACGTTTCTTAATCTCAATTGAGTATCCAACTTCAAAAATGTTCTTAATTTTTTTTAATATTCTAGCCATTTTTTATTGCTTTCTTAATAATTACTACTAATTTTTCTGAAGACATTGTTCCCTTTACAAAGTATTGGGCAAGAGGCTGTTTATATTTCTTGTGTACACCTTGTAATAATAGTACCAAAGCTTTGTCAGCTATATCTCCGATCTGGCCATGTTCACCTAGATCCTCATAGCCTTCAACAATATCATTGGCAACATTATAAATGTGCCTCTTTTTAGGGAAATCTCATCAAAACACAGGACGCACATTTTGTCTTTAGAAGACAACTCATTTTCTTTTCTTCTAAGATGAATCAAAATAATTTTACTATCCAGGAGATATGTGCATTTTACTTCAGATATTCTGGAGAGTCCGCATACTGGGCAAAGGTATTAGTTGTCTCAGATATCTGTACAACTTCGGAGACTTCTCGTACATAGCTATAGCTAACGTTTTTTCATTTTCTGTCCAACGCTTACCCTGACCACAACGGTTATAATTTTATTTTTACTGACAATATCAAAGTTTTCAGTGTTTTCGATTTCATATTTCATATATATCATTTCTAGGAGTTAACTGTAATATACTAGCAGATTTAATATTTTCTTTACGCCGCCGTCGTTTTCGTGTACCTGTTTTTTTTTATTATATAATTAGTTTGTAATCTTATTACGGAATAGTAGTTAATGCAACTGTTACATAATAAGGCTTCTTAAAATACGAGTGTGATTTGACACCCCAATCATTACGATCGGACAAAGAGAAAGTTCTGGTATTTTCTTTACAACTTTATTTGTTCCATCATATCTACGCTTCAGTGTGGCTTTTGGTACACCATATAGTCGGCTAGCTGCATTTAAGCCACACTCTTTATTATTCAAGGTAGTCAATGCAAGCTTCATACTCGCTTCATTCCACTCGTAATATTTTCGTTTGGTTGACATTCTACACAATGAATTATATAAATATTAGTGTAATATGATGTTGCTATGATTGAACCGGTCCAAGCAACGAAACTGACAACGGTCCATTGATAGCAAAAAAATAATAATGAGATTTCCAGTACTTACATGAGAAATAGTTCCGAGAAATTTTTAGATTTAGAGCAGCAAAAACACGCTTCAATTCGTCCTCACTACCTACATTGCGGCTCACGCGGTACTGGCAGTTGCGGGGGTTATGAGGGGGTCAAAAGCGATGCGTTACAAAGATCGGTTCACTTTAAAAAGTAAATAGTTTTGCAGATACTTACCTGGTCCAAAGAAAGAACCGGTCCAATGATCGCAGCGTTACACTAATTCATAATAGACATACATAATAATCAAATGTGCCAAACAAATATTCTTAAAAAAAAAAAAACCATTACGCCTACCAATTACTGAAATATTTACGTAGACTCAAACTTCTACAAAGGTAAAAAACAATAAAAACTTGATAACTTAAAATTTTCCTCCGCATGTTGCGCTGCCCTTGATTAATTAATTCGAGTCTTTTACTTTTTAACACATGTAAATAATCATAATAATATCATTCTGTTTACATTGAAGATGTATTTGAGAATTGCCTTGAAGAAGGAATGCATATTCAATATAAAATTAAAAGTAAACGAATAGAAGCTCTTCTTAACATTACTGACCTACTGTTGGTGCTCCTTGTTCTCTAAAAAGATGACAAGGAAATCCTATTAATTTGTCGTCCGAAAGTTGCTTCGCAATGAGTCTTATTGATATAACAGATTTTTTTTCTTTAACTGCGTCCTTTTTGTCCCTTCCTTCCCTTTGTCCCTTCTTGGTCAGTAAAATGTTTTCTGCAAACAAATTTTAAGTCGTGGAATTCCTCCATGGGTATATAAGCTAAATCCTTGTTTAGGCCTGTTTTTTTTCACCCATTCCTTACACCTAAAAATAAAACATTTATATATAATTGCAAAAATACTTCAACCACACTATTTTCCTACAGGTTATTGTTTAAAAGGTTATTGCTTAAAGTTATGAGGTTCATTTGCAAATGCCGATCCATGGGCCTCCACGGCACTAGAGTCTTATCATCAACTAGCTGACCCACCCCAGCTTCGCCCGGGGTATATTTTGAAGCTTAATATCCCTTTCAGCCCGTATGTTTTAGTCTTCAAAATATGTATGAAAAATTGCCGAATTTGTTAACATTTATTATCAATGCTCCGCTCCCTTAAGTAGTAGCGTGATGACATATAGCCTAAAACCTTCCTCGATAAATGGACTACCCAACACTGAAAGAATCCTTCAAATCGGGCCAGTAGTTCCAGATATTAGCGCGTTCAAACAAACAAACAAACTCTGCAGCTTTATAATGTTAGTATAGATAAATGACAACAAGGTACCTGTTGTCAAAAAATGTCACAATAGGGAATGTAATATTTATTATAAAAAAAGTAACCAACAACACACAATCAACTTAATAAGTGAGGTAATATTTAAGGACATTAACAAACATATTTTAATCATCAAATACCGAACATTTTTTAACGAACATATAATTATTATGATACTACTACTACTTGTTCTTAATTTGAACTTAGAATAAGTGATTTTTTATACAAACAGCAATTGAAAATTGAGTTTATTGTGAATAATAAAATACTAAAAGTAGAATGAGATATAATAATCAAAAGATTTATTGTTAAATTATGATTATTGTCTGATCGAAACCCTGTTGTATGATAGGTTATGATAGTTGGAGTTTCATATAAGTACATAGTTGTATACTGACGATGGACCAGCAGCATAATGGTCAAATCGCGGTGAAAGAAATTATTTTTATAGCTTTTTATTCACGCTAGTAATTATAATAGAATAAAAAGTCTAATATATTTAACAAGAAAGCTTATATATGTAATAGATTAAAAAAATAATTAAAAATCGACATCTTACAGAATTGAGATTAATTTTAAAAATTAAACTTACAATAGGAACTTTGTATCATTAATTTTTCAAAATTCAATAATCAGCTAATAAATCAAAATAAGAATTTTAATTGAAATGGAAGAATTTAAACATAATTGCAAGCTTCAGACTTTACATTTTTTCGCGACAGCATTTGCATAGCATTTGTGAACATCCCAGGCAAATAGGTTTTTTGCAATGGAAACACATGTACTGGGTTTTTCTTTTCTTTTTCGGGTCACATATAGAGCAGTACTTGCGGATTGCCAGTCGTTCTGGTGGTTCAAAACTACTTCCTGAAGACCCTGAAGCAGTTTCTGGGTCCAATTGTAGCACGCGACGAAGGGAAAGCGAAATTTCCCGCTGTATGCCTGGGATTGTTACTCTACGCTCCATATGAGGTCTCGTCAGCTGTCCCGCCAGTTTTTTCATAAATGTGAATCTGCTTTCGGCTTTTTGAGGTTCAGTAGCTAAATAAACCACGAACGAGTTAGAGGCTGATATATCCAATAACCTGAAAAGTATAGCCAGTGGCCATCTGCGTGTCCGACGGCCCGTTGAATAGTCAGAGCATCTTCGATCTAATAAATCAACTACAATTTTGGTATTATTGTAGAATAATATAATTTCTGATTTCTTGGAATTTTCATCCACACCTGGTGTGTGATGCATACTTGAAACTAAGACGACCGCCTTATTTTGCTTCGGAACATACGATGTAATTGTTATGTCTTTCGTAAAAGCAAAGATAGAGGAATCGACTGATCGCTTACGTGAAGGCAAGAATTCAGATGGAATATCTCGCTGGTTTTTCCTCATAGTACCTACCAATGTCAACTGTTTATCTTTCAATAAATTTACTAGTTCTATAGATGTGAACCAGTTGTCAGTCGTGACAGTTCTGTGTCCCTTCTATGCAAGGAATAAGGCGCATCACAGCTTGAGTAGGTTTCTTCAGCCGACTGTACTCGGTGGGCAAGTTCAATCCGTCAGACTCTTTTCCTGTATAAATATAGGCATTGAGAAGATGGCCTGTTCTTGCATCAGTAAGACACATTATTTTAATACCATATTTAGACGGCTTTTTCGGCATGTACATTTTGAATCGACACCTTCCACAAAATGCTACTAGCATTTCGTCAACACAAGCATAGCTTCCAATCGAATATATATCTTAACATATTCTGATAAACGAGTCAAACAACTGAGATATTGGCGCAGACGCACAGATTCGCGTCGAGTTTCTTTTGTCGATGAATCGTTAAATCTAATAGCGTTAAGTAGTACTTCTAATCTATTCTTGCTCATTATGCATCGATAAATTTCTCTACCTGTACCATTAGTACTATACCATGACGTATAGTGCTCGTGATTCTCTTTGAAGATAGCAGTATAAAATAGCATACCCATGAATGCAAATATTTAGTTCTACTATATCCAAATCACGTACACACGTTTGTTTTTTGTAGTTTGGTCTCATAGCTTCAAGTTTTTTGTTGTTATGGAGCACAATATCTTCATCAGTGAAATACTGGCACCAAATATCAAGAGGAGAACACGTAGACTTGATAATATCTTTATAAGCTGGTTGTATGGCCTCCTTTTGACGTATAATATTATGTTGCAAAGTTCTTCCGCGAGAAGAAGCTGGAAGTGAAGACCAACGGAAGCGGTTCTTGCCGAAATATTTTTTCTTCCTAGGCCTAGATCGCAATTGTTCCAATAGGATTTCATCTTCATCTGATGAAGAAAGAAAGAACTGAAGGTGTACAGGGGGGGGGGGGCAGAAACTCGGTATTTTCTTCCACAAAATGTGGTACTTCATCGCCATCAATTTCTGAGTTCGATCCAGAGTCTTCGCCTAGCACAAAATCTTCCGTAACATATATCACTACATTCTGAATTTGGTAAGTCATCTTCATTTAAAAGTTCATCTTCCAGCCAGCGTTCAAGTATTTTGTCATTTGATGCCATTTTTCACTAAAATAAAAAAAAAAGATGATAACAAAAAATCACGTAACCACCTACCCGGAGTCTCTCAGACTCCAAAACTATTTTAAAACTCACCTGCGAGGTGGTTAAGGGTTAAAATTCCCTAATAAATATTTTTGACTTTCAACGCCACTCGTACGTATTTAATTATTAAATTTAATAGGGAATTGTCATATTGAATGAAATGTCATATTAATTGTTCGTTTGCCGAAGGACCGATGGCCGTTGGAGCAAACGAGTCCTAGAGTGGAGACCGCGAGAAGGTAAACGAAAGGTAGGACGCCCCCTAGCCAGATGGACTGACGACCTGAAAAAGGTGGCTGGGACAGACTGGACTGGCGCACATTGGGAGAGGCCTATGTCCAGCAGTGGACTGCAGTGGGCTGATTGATTGATTGATCATATTAATTGTAAATATTAATTTGTTTAAATATTTAATGTTATTCTGACATACAGTTTGTCTATAAAGTCGTGAAATTAAATGAGGGCGCTGCTAAATGCATGTAGCAACCCTGTATAGTACGACCAAAATGATTTTGATACTAGGAGTTCATTGCGGGTAAAATGAGTTAATAAATAAAACATAGTCATAATTTTGTTTTTGTTTTATTCATTGAACCAGATCCAGAATAAAGCTAGCTCAAACTCAAATTTAATCATTTATTAAATTCAATCAGTTACAAACATTAATCACTCTCCGTAGATTCCAAATATTCAATATTGAAATGCCAATTTCGTCGCCACTTTCAGCAGCGCTGTCATCAGTACAGCTGCTGTCACCACTGCTGCTATCGTCACCAACGCGAATAATCAATTCGTCTATGTCTTCATAAAGGCGATGTCCTCGCTCGTAATATTCTTTTTCGAGAGTCTCAACGTGTTGGCAGCAGTTTTTCCAAATCTCCGGTGTGATGCTATTAAAGGCCTCTTCAGCAAGAAGCTTCACGTCACGTGACCCAACATTTTGGACTGCCACTTTTTGTTTTAAGTTAGCCCAAATGAGCTCAATGGGATCCAAATCACAGTGATACGGTGGTAGCCGTACCACTGTGTGCTCATGTTCTCCTAAAAGCTCATCAATAGCGTAGATGGGACGGGGTTTGTGTTTTTTTACTAAACTCAGTAGATTTGGCTTCCTGAGTGTAGGATCGAAATTAATGTTATTCTCCAACAACCAAAGTTTTATTTCATCTACACGGGAACTAGAGGTGGGCGCTTTATTTGTCACGACGGAGTGGTAGGGCGCATTATCCATAACTATAATGGAAGCGTCATGAAGGTTCGGTGTTAATTTTTCGTTAACCCACTTGGTAAAATTATGTGCATTCATTTCTGAATGATAATCTTCCAATTTATTTTTGCCGGTGCATATGAGGAGGCAGTTTGGCACAAACCCCTTTTCGCTTCCAGCATGAACCATTATGTACCGCTTTCCTTTGGATACGTCTTTTGTAACACCTTCTATATTTAGAGACTGCCAACATTTAGTGACCTGGTAGAAAAAAAAGTTCTTGTTTATCGAAAACTACTGGGGCATACATAAGCATACTACTATATAAACCTAATATATCATGTTCTCTTGGTATGAAAAGTAGTCTAATATCCATCTCCTGGATTCCTTCTACCCATAAGCCAAATTTTATGCAACAGACAGACATACAAACTTTTAAATTTATAATTTCTAGTACTTTTTATAACCGTAAATATACATGTAAATATATGTCACATTATACAACAAAAATTATAGGCACATAATAAGAACAAAGTACCTTGTAAGAAGAGTGGATGTAGCTTTCATCAAGATAAATAATATCTTTTCTTAATTCCTCTGGCAAATCTCGATTTTTTTAATGATTGCCAAGTATTCCTCTCGCTTTGCAGCAATATGTGATTGTTCGATTAGAGCCTTTCTATTACTTTGGCATTTCTTGTAGGTAAACCCTATTGCTTTTAAAATTTTACGAAGAACTTCAAGGCTGCAATCAAAATCCAGGTCAGTTCTGGCAATCACCTGCAATTTTTTTTGTACTTATATTTGAGTGTATACACAAAAACATGCAACTAAATAAATTGTTACCTCTTTTTGTACTGTGTAAAAGAATTGAATTTTTTGGCGCAATGCACAAATATTAAAATCGTCCATTTCTTTCTTTGGCCGACCTCTCCTGTGTTTCCCAGGGGTTTCAAACTTTCCATCATTCTTAAAACCTTCGTTGACTATCCTCCTAACTGTACTCTCTGATTTTCCTGAAAAGAGTAAAATAATAATTAAATAATTAATTAAGTACCTAATGGAAACAAGTTATTGACATGATGCAATTAATTCAAATTAAAAAAATAGTAGAAAACCAGATTAAACTGTGTTGTGACCACTATAAAATAACCTACTAACAATGTTAATCTAACCTAAAAATATGCAACGTAAGCAATGTCTTTTTGTCTCCAAATCGTAAATTCAGTAAATTTGTAACTTCAGATAGATTTAAAACAAACACTAACACAATTACATACCCACTATAGATGCTGTTCGCCCATAAACATCCTCCAAATCCCACTACAATTGTCCAGCTTGGTACTCGGCAAAACATCGCTGGAAAACTTTGAAAATCCCTTCCCGCGCACCACTCCGAATTACTCTACTCATTTTTCAAACCTTTATGCGTACTTTGGTCTCAATATATTGCAGTTTAATAAAAACAATACAAAAAAAGAGAAGAAAACTATTCCACAAACGAAATTCGACGATAGCATTGACAACTGATGTACTTACGCTTGGTGTTGCCACACGCATGTTTAATGTTAGTTCCTCAAACATTCATTTCACGACTTTATAGACAAACTGTAGATTCTGTTTCGCCATCGGAGCTGGAGTCGGAGTCATTCTGCAAATTTATTATGAAAGGGTCGATAATATCGTCGAATCTACTATCACGATCCCAATAAGTATTTTCATTTTTTTGGACATGATCATCACATTTCTTCCATTTTTCTGCCGTAAACTCCAAAAACAATTTGGTCATTATGCTTATCTTTTCATCTAGTGAAGAATTGATATGGTTTTGGGCTACATTTTTTTTAATACGTGGGGCGCACTATAAGTTTCCGGAATGAATTTGAAAAAATACTATTAAAGGTACAAAATTAATTTATTGTTTTTCAAAATAATCTCCCTTGGCGTCTATGCACTTTTTCATTCGATCAAACCAGTTTTGAAAACTTTTGTGCCACTCCTCTGTGGTGACCTCTGAAACGTGTTTTTCATTCTCCTCGACAGCCTCTTCTGGTGATGAAAATCGTTGGCCGCGTAATTGGTTCTTAATTTTTGGGAACAGATAAAAGTCACAAGGTGCCAGGTCGGGACTGTATGCAGGATGACTCATGAGTTCTACATTTTTCGCCTTCAAAAAGTCGTTTGTCTGTCTGGCCGTGTGAGAACCAGCATTGTCGTGGTGCAGGATGATACGGCGTTTACGGTTATTTTTACGGAGTTCGTCAATAACTTCCGGCAAACAAATGGTCGTGTACCAGTCACTATTCACAGTACGACGATTTTCTAAAGCAACAGTAGCCACGTGTCCAGTTTTATTAAAAAAAGAAGCAATCATCCGCTTAGATGCACTTTTCACGCGCGCCACTTTGGTTGGTTTCGGCTCATCTTGAAAGACCCATACGCTCGATTGCTGCTTTGTTTTGGGATCGTAGCAATAAATCCATGTTTCGTCACCTGTTACTATGTCCCACACCAAATTTGACGCACCTTCGTTGAATCTGGTAAGCATGGCACTGCACCAAGTGACGCGGTCCGTTTTTTGATCCTCGGTCAAGTTATGTGGGATCCACCGCGAGCACAGCTTTCTCACACCCAAATGTTTGTGTAGGATTGATTGTATTTGACTCATGCCTATTTCTAAGGATGCGCGAATTTCATGGTAGGTCACATGCCTGTCTGTTTCAATCATACGGCGCACAGCATCGATGTTTGTGTTGGTCACAGCGGTGGACGGCCGACCATCGCGAGATTCGTCACTGAGATTGATACGACCACGCTTGAATTCTGCAAACCAGCTATAAACAGTCGTCTTGCAAGGAGCTTCATCGCCAAAAGCTGTTTCAAGCCGAGCGATGCTCTGTTGAGCCGTCAAATTACACTTAAAATCGTAGAAAATCATACTACGAAAATTTTCCTAGTTAAATCCATGTTGATGCCGACACACAATTTTATAAATGGCGCCACAAGGTAAAAACAAAAGACAGTCAGATGAAACAAACTGTATTCTACAGCCAAAGAGTTCTATTTTCAAATGTTGTAATAAATTTTTAAATATTGTTTATGTAAGTGGCCAGTTCCAGAAACTTTTAGTGTAACCTATGTATCAGCCCAAACCAACTCAATGGGATTTAAATCAGGATGGTACGGCGGTAAACAGAGAACAGTATGGTCATGGGTTTTCAGCAGTTCGTCAATTCTGTACAGGAGTTCTTTTTGTGTATCATTGATAAGAAGTTAAAGTTGAGCTTTTGTCATGGTCTCTGAAAATTCAACATTGTGGCGCCGTAACCAGTCCTGCATTTCAATTTTGAGGCTAGCTATGGTTGGTTTCTTCTGAACCTGAACGCTGTAGTATGACGCGTTATCCATTACCACAACAGAATTCGGCAGCAACTTATCCTTTAATTTTTCATCCACCCATAGTCGCCAGTCCTAGCGTCTGATTTGAATATCGTTAATGCACCATCAACCAAGCCATTTCGACAGCCAGCGTGTAAAATTACTAAACGCCGTCCTTTCCCAATATCAGCATGAATTCCAGGTTCAGACGATGATTGCCAACATTTACTCACATTATGAGTGGCGTTTATATACGTTTCATCGAGGAAATATATGTTGCGGTTTTGCATAGTGTAGTTTCGGATTAGTGTCAGGTATTTTTTCCGCCACTCTGTAATGTTAGGCTGCTCTATAAAGAGATGTCTCTTTGATTTGCATTTTTTGAAACTATAACCCATTGTGTGTAAAAGCTTTCTAAGGTATTCTCGTCCACAATCCAGTATGCCATCTTTTCTCAAACTTGATAGTAACTTACGGATACTTGGAACTTGTTTTTCGATTTCGTAAAACTGATGAATTTTTCTTCTGATAACTCCTAAATCAAAATCATCAACAATATATTTCTTCTTTATAACTTTTGTTTTTTTTTGAGAATTAAATTTTAATCGGCCCAAATTTTCCGTTGATGAATTACCCACCTTTACTATATTTCTTACGGTTTTTTCGCAATATCCCGTAGCATCCGCTACAATTTAGCAATGTTTGCATCACTTTTAAATTCAAAACTTTCTTTGTCTGCTTTTCTTTTCTTAAAATACTCGGCTACCTTAAAAATGATGTTCTTCACATCACGAGATAACGCACGACCCATCTTGCAATACTAATCAATTGTGCATCCGACACACAGAGTCCGCTACAAGTGACACTAGCTACCGCCGTAAGCGTTGGCGGCCGACTGACACAACGGAATGGTCGGTACTCTCCCCCGCCTCGCCGCGCACATACCTAAGCGCGGTTGTGGTCAAGCTATAAAATTTTTTTTTCCACTGACTGAGTCTATAAGTTGATCAAACAATAGTAAAACATCAACTGTACCGCACCGTTTCTCTAGAACTAGTTGTTTTTCCTCATACGTACATACATAAATATAATCACGCCTTTAGTCCCATTTCACATTTCACCAATAATTGTATTCGGTCCCACGTAATAGGGGGTGAGCCTATTACCGTATTTCGGGCACTATTGTTGACTCGAGCCATGCATCTGAGGCTGAGTCTGGGCTGTATACCTAGTCTAGCCATAAATATTGTTACGAAGAAAAAACATTTTTTTATTGCAAATAATATTTATTACTTTTACAGTGTGTTAGTTTAATACATAAATATAAAACAATTTAAAATATAAAAAGCTTATTCGAAATGGTCTCCATTGGCTGCAACACAGTCCTTTAAACGTTGAGGCCAACTATCAATAGAAGCACGCACTCTTTCCATGGGAAAATTCTTCACTGCCAATCGTATGGATTGTTTTAGGGACTCCAAATTATCATGGCGTTTAGAGCAAGCCATACTCTCTAAAACTGGCCATAAATCATAATCCAGCGGATTAAGATCAGCACTAGACGACGGCCAGTCTTCAGCTCTGATGAAGTCCGAAACGTTCACTTCCAACCAAGACTGACGACCCGGCGCTGAGTCTTGTTGGAAGGACCATACTTGGTTATTGAACATGGTGTTGTTAAGGGGTTTAACTACCTTCTCAAAAATGGTATCTTGATACACTTGTGCCGATGTTTTGATACCTTTTTCACAAAAATATGGCTCAGTCACTCCTTCATAGCTAACACCCCACCAAACCATAACTGAAGTCGGATAATACCCACGTTGCACTCTGTCGACTAATTGGGAAGCTTCCTTAGAGCTTTGAGCATAAATACGGTCATTTTGTTTGTTAAAATGTTGCTCAATTGTAAAGATTTTCTCATCCGTAAACAATTTTTTTTCTGTGACCTCCCTTTGCGTACCGCTTCAGTAGTTGCTGCGATTTTACCACCCTATTCTTTTTTAAATTATCAGTTAAAAATGACACTTCTTTGGGATCATTTTCCACTAAGAGATGGAAAATGATCCCAATGGAGATGTAAGCAACAAAGACAGAAGCAAACGTGGTGGCTCTCAAATCTGTAACGGTTTCGTCAAACCAGTAGCACGTTGCCTGGTGGTTACTCAGATTGTAAACTGTAAAGTTATGTACACAGAGCTTCGTTTTGAAGTACAACGCACTGGCATTTAGGTATGGGCACAACATTACGGCTTGCAAGTCAGCAGTTATTGCGTGAACTTCTCCTTTGATTGCTGCTTCTTTGTCCTTATTTTTCTCTTGATGAGCTGCTGTTTTTAGAGCCAGATGTATTTTGTGATAATGGACACTTTTCCTTCCATGTCATCGCCTAAAATTCACCAAAATTTTTTCGTCCGCATTTCGTCCGTAAAAATGTTGCAACAGAAAACTTTACTCATAGTACAGCGTTCAGAAGTACATGTCATCATAAGCTTTCTTTCCGGTTTGGTGATGTCTTGTACATACTTTCCATCAATCTTTCGAAAACCTAAGTACTCCTTCCCCATCATTCTCTGTCTTTTATTACCTTCTCTTTTCCATGAGTCTTTGTCTGCTATTGCTTTTCTTTTTCTTATCGGCGTTTGCTCCTCTTCAACAGTTCTTTCAGGGAAATTTTCGATATCTTCTAAATGAAGGAGAGATGATTCCACAGGATACTGCAGTGTCGGTGAACGAATGTTACCTAAGAGCTCATCAATTGGTAACACAAAATAAGGGTCAGCTACTGAATCGTCAGATAAAAGGTTCTAAAATGTTTTTCAATTGTACTTTCCCGAGTTGTCGTGTTGATGTACTCAAGTAAAACAGGCTGGTTGGCACCTGAGGTCGCAGGTTTAGGAAAAAAACGATTTTGTCGTAATAAAATAGAGATTAGTTTGATAAAAAGTCACAAGTTGACTGTATCAAGTGATTACGTTAAATAACTACTATTAAATTCGTTGATGTGTATGTTATTGCTAATTAGTTAGCTATATGTTACATATTAATGCATTATTTTCTAATTCCCTTCGATTCATGAAAATTTTATAGTTTTTTTTATTTAGGTATTCAAAATTGTTATCGTTTATTTTGTCGCGGTGGCGTTGGAATCCAAACACTGTGCCGGGTAGTTTTAAATTTTATAGTATTTAAATGTATTTTTTTATTTTTACAGCTTGTTTAACCAACTGCATTAATGGTATAGCTGTTAAATGGGCAAATATAGCCAATTTAGTTGATGTCTATGATAGATAAATATCATGCCCATATATCGGTAGATGTATTTTTATCATCAAATTATTTTACGGAGAAAGAAAGCAGTAAATATCTTATTTCAAACAATTTAAGTGTACAATCTGTAGATTATAAAATAAGTTATCAATAGTTTAGTTCCATAACCCTCGATAGATGGCGTTGTTCTATGTCTCTGAATCGCGTTATGGTTTCGTTACATCGGGTACGATAAATAGTCTGAATGACTTTTAATAAATTGTCTTCGTCCTGAGGCAGCGTTTTAATCATGATCCTTCGAACTGGATATAGGGACACGGTATCGAATAAAAAGTATCGATACTGTACTCATGAGTAGTATCGATAAGAAAGTATCGTACTCGTAAAAGAACCGACACAAAAGTATCGATACCTTAAAGTATCGAGTACTTTTCTCAGGCAGGGGGGGGGGGCAGGGCACGTTAAACTTAAACATTAGTTTATATTGTCTATAACTTATGTATGTTTAACTTTATGTTTAGTATTGTCTGTAACTTCATTCAGTAAGAGAAAATGAAAATATAACAAATGGTACATAAATATAAGATTAATAAAAACAACCTGTAACCTGTAAGTAAAGCCACAATTTTTTAATGAAATGTATTATAAATCCCATTCCTCCTCCGTACAATCGCTCAAAAAAAGAAGTTTGTCGAGCCTTTTCGGCGATAGGCGGTTACGGGTTTTAGTAATTGTACTTCCAGCTTTCGAAAACAATCTTTCTGAGGGCACTGAAGTCGCAGGAATCGATAAAAATTCTCGTGCCAACTTATACAATTTTGGGAAAACAACTTTCATATCTTCCCATTGTTTTAGAGGATCTAAAGAAAGTGGTACAACCTGTGTAGATAAATAATGGCTTAATTCATCCTTATTTGCAATCAGTAATGAAGAACTGGTTTTACTTCGTTTTTTCGTGTGAGCTAATTTCTTATGGTAACTCCAAAAATCGTAAGTTGTTTCGAGAGAAGAATCGCTGTCATGTTCATTGCCGGTAACATTAGGAGACGTAGTTATATATCTTCTCAGTAAAGAAATTGCCTTTGCACAAGCTTTGGAGTCCTGAAAGTGTATATTCTTGAATCTCGGATCTAGTAAACATGACATAGCAATCAAATAATTATCTTCAATATGTCCGAATCGGCGTTCTATTTGTTTTAGGATTTCGTTTTTTACTGTATTTATTACATTTCCATGGGTACCATCACCATCACCTACAGCCAAAGGTATATTATTAATCTGCGCCTTTAAACAGTTCACCATTGGTATTAGTTTGCTAATGGTTACATATTGTTCACCTGATAACTCTTTGGTTACATATTCCAGCGGTTTCAAAATACAAATCAATGTTTTAATATTTTGCATTTCTACAGCCGATGGTGTGGGTGGTGCTTTTGTATTTAACATCAAAATTTGATGAACTATTGGTGCTAATTCTATGTATCTCTGTAGCATATAATAGACCGAATTCCACCGAGTCTTGACATCTAAAATCAGTTTGAGAGGTTGAGACCCAGTTTGCTTTTGACGTAAAGAGTCACTGAGGATTACACTGGTTTTGAAAAATTTTACAATGTCTCGTACCTTGCTTACTAATGCTCCCAAATCATTGACTGACATTGCAGATTCCGCGATTAAATTAATTGTATGAGCAAAGCAAGGTAAGTGTTTATTCTTTTCTAGAAAATTTGCTATGCCGGCTATCATGTTCGAGCCATTGTCTGTAACTACTGCAGTTATTTTATCCAAACTGATGTGTATATCTGCACAAATTTCTTTTAATTTTTCAGCGATAAAGTCACCAGTATGACGCTGATCCAGTGCAACGGTAGCTATGCAACGTGACACAAGTTTGTCATCTTGCAAATAATGAGCAGTAACCCCTAAATAGCTGGTAACAGTCATCATCTCACTCCAAATATCGCAGGTTAATGCCACATGATCTACATTATCAAATATCTTTTCAACTTTCGAACGCATTACGCTATAATAGTTATCGAATTGTGCTTTAAGGGTATCTACGTGAGGAATTTTAAATGATGGACAAGCTTGATGCATCAATTTTTTAAACCCACGCCCTTTCACAATGTCGAAAGGTCTTTTATCAACACAAATAAAATAAAGCAAACATTTGCAGAGTTTCAAATAATCCTTTCCTCCATCGGAATAAGAGTATTTTCGTTCCATTGATTGTACAATTGAAAGTTGCCTTTTTTTTGGAAGTGGTGCATATGTTTCTTCTATCTCACCACTGATAACGATTGGAGTTCTTTCGACATCAGATGATGAAGGAGTTGTTAGCAATGTATCTGATTCAGGTGCTTTCGATATACTTGTTGATGGTAGGGGTTCGTGATCACGACTCGGTAAATTCGGCAGTTCTAACTTTTTCTGAGTCGTCGTTTGTTTTTCATCTCCTTTTACACTAAAAAGATAAAAGATAATACATAAAATAATTAGTTTCGTGCGCCTATAAAATACTATAAAACTTATTTTAGGTTATGTTACAAGGAACACCAAATTATTAAAAAAATTACCTTGAGGCATCAGAATTAGGGTGTTTCTTTAAATGTTTAATCATGTTTGACGTATTCCCTGACGTTTTTAAGCTTTTAAAACAAATCTTACATTTCACTTCGTCTTTGTTAATCTTGACGAAATACTGCCAAACTTCACTCTTGGTAGGCGGCATTTTTTTGATAATAACTCAAATTCCGATACAAACACAGAATAATACTGAGTGCCGTGCTGAATATGTTTACATATCAAGAAATCAAATAATAATATCGCAAGAAAATCGATAAATATTTAAACAACAAGTAACAACAACAACGAACGAACCATAAAGTTGTTTTTTTGTATAATTTTTCTGTGATGAAAAGCAAAGAAATCTAAGCCCATACAGCCTACGAACCATAGAGTATTAAATGAACGAGTTAGAATTAAACAAGTGAAATGTGAATCCGGTAACGGATCTACTCTATGCCTGAATAAAAGCTTCAGCACGATCGAACAAGATGGCGTTGCTAATGTTGCCATAAATTATAAAATGAAACCTATGTAATAATTGGCAGCATTGGGGCGACCCAAACGCCATCTCATGTATTTTTTCAATAATAAAAAATTAATAAAAAAAATATATATTCGATACGATACTTGTCAAAAAGTACTTGTTAAGTAAAAGTATCGAACACAAAGTATCGAGTAAAAAAGTATCGGTATCGAAAGGAAATCTACTCGATACCATAAGGTATCGATACTTTTTTCGTGTCCCTAACTGGATACAGTAGCGCCACCACCGAACGAGTTAGTAGCAGTGGAACTAATGAGATCTGAAGCGACATCTAGCGGTAAAAACAAGAAAAATAATAAACTAGTGGTTGTAATCAGTGGATTCTATAAAGATAAGTGCAAAGGACAATAACTGTGAGTACTCTTTTCTATGTTTTCTAAAAGTGTTAGGAATTCAGTGCTAAAGTGAACTTTAAAGTGTAGCAAGTTAGAACTCGAAATCGGTGACGTAGTTTTAGTAAAGGAGGATAATCTCCCTCCTGCAAAATGGCTTTTAGGAGTTATTACTGAAAAACATACTGGTTCGGATTTAGTTACACGGGTAGTAACCCTTAAGTGTAAGGGAATATTATTGAAGAGACCGGTAACAAAATTATGCATCTTACCTGTTGTCCATTGACATTAATGTTAGGAGATTAGTGAGTTAACGTCTAATAGGGGTTTAATTTGTGTGTATTGTAAACATTAAACCTCAACTTACTATTTTGGTTTCGGAAATTATAAACTTACACCATTGTATACCAATTTAGTATCTTTGTTACTATATAAGATGTTTACTTAAACTACTTGTCTGTTATTAAAAAAAAAAAAAAAACTTATATATCTTTTAGTAAAGTGTAGATTTTAAACTTCAATATTGCTGTATGTTACATTATGAATGAGTTCAGTTGTTACTGTTGTGAGTCTTTCTGAGTCATTGATTTTTTGTTTGGTTTGTAGTAAATCTATGGCGGAACCATAGTAGGTTAAACGATAAGATAACACAATATTGTCAACAGTAAATAGTTTGTTAAAAGTAACATACTTGTAAATATGTATTAACTTTCTTTGGGCACATATTTTTGACTACCATGTCTTACCTTTAAAATTTATTTACTAATTATACAGTCCACTTTTAGAAGGGGTTAATGTCATGGTGGGCGGAAGTATGGTCATTTTGTCCATAGTGGGCGGGATGTACAATCTGTAGATTATAAAATAAGTTATCAATAGTTTAGTTCCATAACCCTCGATAGATGGCGTTGTTCTATGTCTCTGAATCGCGTTATGGTTTCGTTACATCGGGTACGATAAATAGTCTGAATGACTTTTAATAAATTGTCTTCGTCCTGAGGCAGCGTTTTAATCATGATAGCAGCATCAACAAATTTCATTGCTGATTCACGAATCTTTGGCATGGATTCATTAGATAGACTCTTCTTAGCAGATGGCATTTGTAGGGTCATGGATTGCTCTATGTTGAAGAAATAGCAGAAATGCTTAAGAGCAATATGGTCAGTACCTGTAGCTTTAGGCAACAATGCTGGGATGAGGCCATGAGTTAAGATGGGAGGGACCTCACCTGATCTTCCATGGTCTATCTGGTACTGCAACTCTAGGCAAGTTAAGTCAACTTTGCCCCTAACCCCTGTTTTCTTAACAATTGCTAAAGCTATTTGTGGGAAAGAGGCGGCAATCCTACTCAGAGTCATGTCTTTTGATCTCATCTCTATTCTCTCACTCCTTTTACGTCTTACGACTTCTTCCTCAGTGTCACTCTTGATTGAGTATGTGACAATCTTCTTCTGGAGTACAGACTTAACATTAGAGTCAATAGATGACAAGATCTTTCTTAGGTTGTTACCTCGAGTCAAGAATAAGGTTGTCAAGAAAACCACATCTGTTGAAAGATCAGCAGCTTCTGTTAAAGAAAAGGATTGGCCATCTAGTGTTAACAGAATTGGATCAGTAGAATGAGCGGCCTTGTTGAAATTGTCAGCTCGAGTCATTAACTCCTTAATTACTGTCACAGGGTTGAAACCCTCATAAGCCATAAGCTTTACCAGAGCTGCTGTAGCTTCAAAAGTTAAGTTTTAGTTACATATTAATGCATTATTTTCTAATTCCCTTCGATTCATGAAAATTTTATAGTTTTTTTTATTTAGGTATTCAAAATTGTTATCGTTTATTTTGTCGCGGTGGCGTTGGAATCCAAACACTGTGCCGGGTAGTTTTAAATTTTATAGTATTTAAATGTATTTTTTTATTTTTACAGCTTGTTTAACCAACTGCATTAATGGTATAGCTGTTAAATGGGCAAATATAGCCAATTTAGTTGATGTCTATGATAGATAAATATCATGCCCATATATCGGTAGATGTATTTTTATCATCAAATTATTTTACGGAGAAAGAAAGCAGTAAATATCTTATTTCAAACAATTTAAGTATCTGCTAACATTCAATTTGGAATAATTAGCCCCACCTCGATTACCTAGGTCTAGAAACGAAGAAAAAGAACCTCACGCCTATATCCCCGAAGAGGTAGGCAGAGGTACTAGCACCCACATTTCGCCAGTTTATGGTTTAGGTCCCAATGTAATAGGTGGCGAGCCTATTGCCATTAACCGGGCACTTATAAACCTGCGATAAATACACACATAACTTCGAAAAGCATCGAAAAGCCATTGGTGTGTGCCATGGTGAAACCTGCGATCGAACCTGGGACCTCGTCTATCATTGCTGAAACTAATGCCTGGTTGGGTTTGTCTGGCTAAAACTGTTTCTTGAGCAACTCCTCCCGTCGCTTGACTAAGTCCTCGATCGATTCTGTGTTGGCAGACATCATCTTTACAAATAAATTCTGAAACAAAATTGATAACCGTTTAGTTACTAAAGTAGTCAAAACCGCGTAAGCAACAAAATGGCTTTACATTTTTTTAAAACAAAACCGTGTAATTACAACTCCTGATCAATACCTATAAAATCCTATAAAATCAATATTTAAATTTAGCAAGACAATACACAAATTAACAGATTAAATTACTTACCGGTACTTTCCATGCACAAATAACCACTTTTTAACAATATTTTTCACAGAGCATAATATTATTGCTACACTTTGTTTACGTTTTGTTCAATTACGCGGTATTTACTTCCAACTATAAACGCGGCTAGTGCATCGCGTTGTTGCATCGAAGCGATATAGAGCTTCTGATTGGCTTATTCAAAGTGGTGTGTTCAGACACAACAACAATGGGAGACTAGGGCAGCGCGGCGCGAAAATTTGAATTTCGCAACTTTTTGTAATTCCGCGGTATTGCAAATGGTAGTTCAGCGCTATTGCAGTATCGTCGACGAATTAGGTATGTTGATGTCATATCGATTCAATATAAACAATAATATCAATGGCTTATTACAAGAAATACCTTATTCGGGGTTTTTTTTATTTTTAATATTAATAGGTTTTCTGCGCATCCCCAAAGTGCCACCGTTCCTGACAGTAATACGAAAGGATTATGGCTTGGGCGGACAGTGGACTGCTGTATCACTTTGTCTACTGCTTCAAGGCCAGAAAGGTCTAAAATAGTTTATTTTACAATATCTTCATAAGTTGGTTTCAACGAACTCATTTCCATACCACCTTGAGGTAGAGCAGGTGGCGCGTTTTTTTTAATGTAGTATCCCCAGTAGGCCTAATCCACGTGCAATGCAGCTGTGAAATGTTAACAAAACAACCGAATTAAAGAAACAAAAGTGATACTAAAAAGTGGAAAATAGCTGTATTTACAGATTTACTGATCTGTTAGAAGTTGGTGCCAACCTTACCTGCTGTACCTGCGCTACAAGGATCCTTCGTAAATCTCTAAGTTCAGTATTGTTTTTTTCATTTCAGTAATTATTTGTTAAAGTCCTTTTTTTTCCACCGTTGCTGTAAGACGGATCTATGTATAGAAGAATTTAGATGGTTTCGGGCGAAGGTTCTGTGGTTTAGTGGTCAGAGCGTAAGGGAGAGATTTTTATTATAATTGGATTCGTTGTTGTCCGAAATAAATTATTTTATTATTATAATTATTATTAAAGTTACACAAATATTATTTGTTACAAACACAATGTAATTTGATTTTTGACAAAAGATAAAAAGAAAAGAAAGGAAAAAGGTAAGGAGGTACTGGGCCATCTCTCGCATGACGTATGGGTGAGATGCCATATGATGTGGGAGAGTTGCCATACATATGATCATGCTTATTTTTGGTTCTTCTTACGAAGCAATTCTCTTCCACAATCATTGCAATGTGAAGAGTACACGGTACACGACTCATGGAGCCATTTTTGACACAAAGGACATTTAATCCAGTCTGTTCGCTTTTGGTCTATTAATGACCCAACCTGTAGTCTTGTAATATTTCTATCTTTGTTTCTCAACATCCATGCATTTGATTCCTGATTATAGTAGGTCTTTAGAGGTTTAAAATAGCTACGATCTAGAGGTTGAAGAGCTTGTGTTGTATGACTCGGTAAACAAATAATTATAACATCATTTTCAACAGCTAAGTCCAACAAATCTATTGAATTAGAATGAGAGGTGTGACCATCTAAAATCAATATACTTTTACCTGTCTTTGGTTTTTTAGGTAAAAAATGCTCCTTAAACCATCTCGCAAATAATTCCGAATTAATGTAGGACGATTTCTTATTCATATAGACGTCGGACCCATTAGGCAAGCCATCAGAAAATTCAGCCTTTTTATTGACACCTTTCATTATTAACACTGGAGGTAGAAAACGGCCTTCAGCACTACAGCATGCAACCAGAGATATTGTTTCTCCTTTCTCACGAGGTGTGATAATATGAACGTCTTTAGCTCCTTTGGCTGTTAACACTTTTCCAGGTTTGTTTATCAATTGGATCCCAGTCTCGTCAACATTAAAAATATTTTCAGGTCTATTAGTCAAATCATTTTTAATCATTTCTTCTTCGAGCAGTTTAAAAAATGCATTTACTTCTTCTCTATTCATACCTTGCGCTCTTGCAAGAGAAAGACCTTCCGCTTGACGTACTGAAATATCTTTATTTCTCTCTAGAAAGGACGTAAGCCAATGTTGCCCTGCCTTTTGCTTTTCTGTTGAAAATTTGTGTGGTACACCAAGCTTCTCAGCAAATTGATAGGCGAGAGACCGAATTAGACTCCTATCAGGTGCGAAACCAGCGTTGGCTAGGCGTTTAATATAAGATGCTAATCGTTTTTCATTCTCCGTTCCAAGTGATGCTACAACAATAATATTAAACTTGGATTAGTTGCTATATTACTACATCGTATAAAAAGTACCTAACTACGTAAACAAGTAAAATGTTAAAAAACCTTGAGGGCCTAGTCCAGATTTAGTTGTATTGCCGGTGGTAAGGCGCCTAGTCAAGGTACGAATAGGTATTCCATAACGTCTTTGGGCTTCATTTTTTGATATCTCGCCCTTTTTGTACTTTGTCTATGGCTATAATTAAATTTTCTTCCGACCACAGCCCTCTGAGTACAGTATTCTTCCTCACATATTTTCTCGGCATCCTATAAACAACAAAAGTAATCAATAAAAATATACAACATTCACATTTTTACTCATTTTATGGGAGAGATACCATAGGTGAATGAAGCAAGTAGGTATTAACTCAGATTGTCAAATGTACTTGAAATAAGCATGACTTACCTAACTACGTCTTTATTTTACTTGTAACAATGATTGAAACTGCAGTCACACAAAATTTTCGTTGCAAAAAACACTAAAGAAAATAATCTTTCTGGAATGCACACGTATCGCTCGGGCGAAACCGAACACGTACTGACGTGTTTATTACATTGCGTCTATGAGAAGTTAAAGACAGTAACAAGTAGCGACATCTCTTTTCTAAATACCGAAATACCAAAGGTATGGCGTCTCTCCCACTTTTACCCTATATTAGGTACTTATATATATAAATTTGGAATCGATATCTTGGGCAGCTTTATTGGACTTGACGATTTAACGGCCTTCTCACTCTCAATGATGGCTATCGTCTCTTTATCTTTAGATTTTAGTGTTGTTAAGCGTTCCTTAAGTAAAGTTTTATAGTCTGTGTATAGTTCCTCTGTTTGGAAATATACATCTTTTGAATTGTAATCTGAAACTTCATAGATTGTTGTATCTATATCACTCAAAATTTTGATATGAGTTTGCTCAAAACTGATCCAGTATTTTTCAAGAGATTCCATTCGGGTTTCGATGTGACTGATTGTCAACCTATCCTTAGGCGACTTTTTAAAATTGATATAAGATTTTTGTATATTTTTTTGTGTATCCATTTGAATTCTTGGAACACATTGGAACACAGATACAACAATAAAAAATTTATATCAAATTGTATTTTTAAGCGGTTTTTTAGTCTTAAGAATATTACAGTAGAATCCTCTATCTGTTTGAAGGAATTGTTAGATACTACTAACGAATGTCTGAATGCGTTAAAGAATATAGGAATAGTTATTGATAATTGGGATACAATCATTATTTATATTTTGAGTCAAAAATTAGATAATGAATCGCGAAAGCTTTGGGAGACAGAAAATTGTACTTTACAAGAATTGCCAAAGTTAAGCGAGTTTTTAAACTTCTTAGAAAAAAGATATCGGTCTCTTGAGTTTTTGACACCTAAATTAACAAAGATTACAAAAGCACATCATGTAAAAGCTCATAAAGAAAATAACCAAGCGTCATGTTCATATTGCTCAAAAGATAACCATAAAATAGGTAATTGTAAAGACTTCGCAAAGGTAGATATACTCACACGTCGTAAGTTTGTTCAATCTACTAAATTGTGTTTTAATTGTTTAGGACCTAATCATGCAGTTTCGGACTGTCGTTTGCCCACTAGATGTAAGATTTGTAAAGGGAAACATCATTCACTGCTGCACTCAAACAATATTCAATCAACTGATAAAGGTGAGAACGACAAACCATCAGTTGATACAAGCAATGTTGTTGCAAACACAACAACATTACAGGACGAGATCAATAACGTACGAAATGTTACCGCTTGCTTTTCTAACGTTAATTGTCAAGTGGTACTAGCAACGGCATTAGTAAATGCTGAAACTAATACCGGTTCAAACATAACCTTGAGGTCATTATTGGACCAGGGATCACAGGCTTCATTTGTTACGGAGTCTGCAGTTCAACTACTTGGACTAAAGAAAATTAAAACAAGTTGTGTTATAACCGGAATAGGGGGTGAAGTAAATAAATCACTTAGTTCTAAAGACATAGTTTATTTAAAATTACAGTCATTACATGATCCTAACTTCGTTGTAAAAGTCAAGGCACATATTCTAAAACGGTTAACTTCTGTTCTACCTGAAAAGAAAATAGTTATTGAATCATGGTCGAACTTACCAAAATTGAAGTTAGCAGATCCAGGTTTTAACGTTCCAAATAGAATTGATTTACTATTGGGAGCTGATGTTTATTACCAAATCATCGAAAAGGGATTGATTCGTGGCCCACCAGGAACACTAATAGCACAAAAGACCAGACTGGGTTGGGTCTTGTCGGGCAAAGTATGTGATGACAGCGAAACCAATGGTATTTCAACAAACACCTCTATCATCACAATGCATGCTCAAGTTAACAGTGAGGAATTTGACCTTAAGAAATTTTGGGAACTTGAATCGGACAGTTTCACACTGGATAAACAACATTTTACGTTGGAGGAATCCAAGTGTGAAAAGCTTTTTGAAGAAACTACAAGGCGTGATTCTCAGGGTAGATATATTGTAAACTTACCGTTTAACGTTCCGGATCCTACATGTAAATATGGAGATTCCATGGAAATAGCAAAGAAACGCCTTAGAATGCTAGAGAAACGCTTTTTAAGGTTACCAAGGTTAAAGGATCAATACGCTGAAGTTATATCAGAATATATAGAACTCGGTCATATGGAAATAATACCGAAAGAAGAAATAGATAAACCATCAGTTTATTTGCCATATCACGAAGTTATTCGATCAGATAAAGCTACTACCAAGTTTCGGGTAGTGTTCAATGCATCAAGTCGGGATAGGAATGGTGTATCACTCAACAGTGAGCTTATGGTAGGTCCCACTCTACAATCAGAGTTAAGACACATTATTATGAGATGGAGGGCTCATCCAATCAGTATAGTAGCTGATATAGTAAAAATGTATAGGCAGATAAAAGTGTCCAGTGCTGATGCCGACTACCAACGTTTAGTTTGGAGAAATCACTCAGATGAAATACAACATCTTCGTTTGGTTAGAGTTACGTTTGGTACAGCTTCTGCACCATACTTAGCAGTAAGGACACTGAACCAAGTAGCTTATGATGAAGGCAAATTGTTTCCATTAGCTTCGGAGCGGGTATTACATGATTATTACATGGACGATTTAATATCCGGTTGTGAAACAGTATCCCAGGGCCTAAAAATAGTTGAAGAAATGATTAAGCTATTGAGAAAAGGTGGGTTTGAACTACAAAAGTGGTCAAGCAACAGTGAGGTGATACTTAAGGCAATAAGCGAAGGAAATACAGCAACGGAAGGAAATCTAGAATTAAAGATAGGTGAAACCATAAAAATTTTGGGACTTACCTGGAACCGATCAACCGATGTCTTCGAGTACTCCATACAGCTTCAGCCAATCAACATGCCTGTAACCAAAAGAAAGGTAGTATCAGACATTGCAAAATTGTTTGATCCAATCGGTTGGATATCTCCAGCAATAGTTAAAGCCAAAATCATTATTCAAAAGCTGTGGCTTTCAGGAATTAAATGGGACGATGAGCTACCGCTGCATCTAAGGAACGAATGGATATCTTACCGGGAAGAGCTCATATCGCTTACAAAGGTTCAACTACCACGCTGGATAAACCTTAAAGGTACAAATAGTCTTGTAGAGCTTCATGGCTTTAGTGATGCGTCCAGCGCAGCTTATGCAGCAGCTATATATGTGCGCGTTGTGGATGTTAACCCTAGATTCATAAACATTGGTCCCACAGACCGCGCGAAATGAATAATCGCTTCTAATTCATAGAGAGAAAGAGATAGAAAGCTGATGTCATAAGTACCTTCTAATGTCGCGTGACCTTCAGTGTTGCGAGTGCAACTAGCTCGCAGTGACGTGTACTTGACAAGTTATAGGGCGTTTGGGGTCTGAGAGGCCAATGTTTATGAATAACGTGACGATTGAGTAGTAATACTTAAAATTTTAAAAGTTGATTATTAACAAGTTTTAAAGTGTTGAAGCAAAAGGTAAGTCTATGATATTATTGTATATGAGTCATTATAAATTTTAAACATATATTTTCTTTACTCAATGTTATAACAAACCGTATGTTATATTATTCGTCTATTTTTCTAAATATTATTTATTTGTTTTAGTATGAATGATCAAGAAATAGATGCATATCTTAATCCATTATTGGATTCTGATACTGAGGATTGTTCCTTCACTGCACAGAGAGATGAAAACTTAAGCGAAGTTGAGGATAACGTTGAGATTGAAGAAGAGATCCAAACTGATTCTGACGGTAATGAGACAGATGATGACGATCTACCTATAGGATCACGAAGACAACAACACAGCGGGATCATTTTATCTTCTGATTCGGAAGCTGAAGTGCCAGGTACGTCAGCAAGCGTAGCTAACGCGCAACGTATAATTATTCCGTCTGCTCGTAATCTTCGAGGGAAAAATGGCCACAAATGGTCATCAACTTCTTTTGAATCTACGCGTACTAGAACCTCGGCTAGGAATATAGTACACGTGATTCAGGGACCAACAAATATTGCAAATAATATTACGGAACCAACGGATTGTTTTTCTATTTTTATGACCGCAGATATGGTTCGTTCTATAGTTCAACACACAAATGAAGAAATTGCGTTGAGAGGTTCAAAATACAAAGTTCAAACTGCAACTATTTCAACTACATGTATAGAAGAATTAAATGCTCTGTTGGGGCTGCTTTTACTAAGTGCTGCTAAAAAAGACAATCAGTTTGGAACTTTTTGATGAGACATTTAGTGGAACCCGGTACATATCTCCAATGTCACGTGAAAGGTTTGACTTCTTGCTAAACTGCTTTAGATTTGATAACAAATCTACTAGAGATGAACGAAAGTTAACAGACAAACTAGCACCTATCAGAGAACTATGGGAAAATTTCATTCAGGCATGCAAGAACAGTTATAAAGCGGGAACTTATGTAACAATTGATGAGCAACTGCTGGGTTTCAGGGGCCGCTGTCCATTCAGGATGTACATCCCATCGAAACCTAGTAAATATGGCCTAAAAATTGTGATGGAAGGTGATGCCAAAACAAATTATATGTTAAATGCTATGCCATATGTTGGGAAAATGGAAACAAATGGCGAATCTCTTGGTTCTTACAATGTGAAGACTTTGTCTGAAACTTTATGGGGCAGCAATCGTAATATAACGTCAGATAATTGGTTCACGTCTGTCCCTTTGACTCACCAGTTATTAGAGGAACCTTATAAACTGACATTGGTAGGAACGCTACGAGCCAACAAACGTGAAATACCACCTGAACTACTTCAGATAAATGAAAGACCAATAGGTTCGTCTATGTTCTGCTATGATAAAAAAAGCACCCTAGTTTCTTATAAGCCCAAGAAAAACAAGAATGTTCTATTGCTGTCAACCACTCACATAAGTGGTACACTCGGAGCCTCTGGTAAACCAGAAATAATTGAGTTCTACAACTCGACCAAAAGTGCCGTGGATACCTTCGATCAAATGTGTGGGAGTATGTCTTGCAGCAGAAAGACGCAAAGATGGCCATTGTGCTACTTCTATGGCATGTTGAATATGATGATTATAAATTCATATGTCATATACGTACATAATACGGTAAAAGATGGGAAAAAACCAATTAGCAGACGGTCTTTTGTGAAAGACGTTTCAGTAAAAATGACAGAACCCTGGTTACGCAAGCGTCAAGAAATACCTACTTTGAAGCGTTGCCTAAAACGGAAAATAGAAGAAGTTTTGGGTGAAACTGGTATCAATGCTACGCAAGGTTCAAGTGGTACCCAAAAAAAAAATGTGGCTTCTGCGATTACAAAAAAAATCGAAAAACGAGGTTTCAATGTAAGCATTGTAAAAAGTTCATGTGTATGGACCACCGCGGCTTAATGTGTGTGGAATGTGCGGAATAAATTGGATTTTTATTGTATTGTTTATGTTTAAGATGCTTAATTAAATAAATAAAAGAATGTAAGAATTTGATTTATTCATGAATTAATAGATCCCAAAAAAAACTCCAACTTTGACTTGGGGTCTGAGAGACCAATGTTTATGAATTATGTTACTTCAGCATATGTTTATGAATCTAGGGTTAAAGGTGATGTTTATGTTCATTTATTAACATCCAAAACTAAAGTAGCACCAGTTAAACAGGTATCAATCCCAAGGCTGGAGTTGTGTGGTGCGGTTTTATTAACCAAACTATTGCAGGAAGTTTCAACGGTTATGAAGATTCCTAAATCTAATACTTACGCGTATACCGACTCCACAGTGGTGCTAGCTTGGTTAAGTAGTCATCCAACGCGGTGGAAAACTTTCATTGCCAACAGGGTTTCCGAAATTCTAACCATTTTAGACCGAGACCAATGGTCTCATGTTTCCTCAGCTGATAATCCAGCCGACTGTGCATCACGAGGTATTAATCCATCAGAACTTCCAAATCTTCAACTCTGGAAAACAGGTCCTGTGTGGTTAAAAGATTTAAGTTTAACCGCTGACAGAGCAAAAATCCAGGACACTCATCTAGAAGAGAAGGGAACAACAGTTTATCACGTGACTAACCAGGAAGACTGGGATGTATGGTCCAAGTTTTCATCACTCAGGAAGCTGATTCGTGTTTTGACTTATTGTAAACGATTCATCAACAAACTAAAGAAGCGTCAAGAATCTGAATTATCTCCATGGCTAACAAGCAAAGAGTTAAATGAAACCTTAAATTATTGTATTAAAGAATGTCAGTATGCTCATTTTGACCAAGAAATTAAAGACATTAAGAAAAGAAAAAGCGTAAATAAGAAAAGTAAACTTACCACTTTGAATCCGTTTTTGGATGAGTCCAATATTATGCGAGTCGGTGGACGCTTAGAAAGAGCTGATCTCCATAATGACACCAAGCATCCAGTTATATTACCATCAAAGTGTCACCTTACACACTTGATAATTACCGAAGCTCACATCAACACTTTGCATGGTGGTCCTCAATTGATGTTAAACTTCTTGCGTACTAAGTATTGGATTCTCGATGCGAAAAATCGCGTAAAACTGTTCGTGCGTAAGTGTGTAGTTTGTGTACGATACGCTGCGCAAAACAAAACTCAACTTATGGGTCAATTACCTCCAGCCAGAGTTACCCCCATCAGACCCTTTTTACGAAGCGGTGTAGATTATGCAGGTCCCATACTGATGAGGACATCAAAGGGTAGAGGTCATCGGTCCTATAAAGGTTATATCTGCCTATTTATATGTATGGCAACACGAGCCATACATCTGGAAGCGGTTAGTGATCTCACTGCACAAGGGTTCCTAGCAGCGTTTAAACGGTTTGTATCAAGAAGAGGCCACTGTGCCGAATTATACAGCGACAACGGAACCAATTTTGTGGGTGCCGCACGAGAATTAAAAACATTATTCGCTCAAGAGAAGTCAACCTTGGCGATGGAAATTGCCGAGTGTTTGGCTGACAACGGTACAGAATGGTACTTTATCCCACCACAGGCTCCACATTTTGGTGGACTCTGGGAGGCCGGTATAAAGTCCACTAAACATCATTTGCGTCGCGTGATCGGTAATTCGACACTCACTTTCGAAGAAATGACTACATTACTCTCCCAAATTGAAGCCTGTCTGAATTCCCGACCATTGTCACCGTTGAGCACAAATCCACAGGATCCCACCCCTCTGACGCCTGGGCATTTCCTAATAGGCGATTCCTTGATGCTGGTACCCGACAATAATTATGAATCTTCGTCTATCTCGTCATTAAAGAGATGGCAGCTGATACAAAAGCTGCTTCAACATTTTTGGCGGAGGTGGTCTAGGGAATATTTAAACCAATTTCTGCAACGTTATAAGTGGGCAAACCATACTCCGGAACCAGAAATCGGTGACGTAGTTTTAGTAAAGGAGGATAATCTCCCTCCTGCAAAATGGCTTTTAGGAGTTATTACTGAAAAACATACTGGTTCGGATTTAGTTACACGGGTAGTAACCCTTAAGTGTAAGGGAATATTATTGAAGAGACCGGTAACAAAATTATGCATCTTACCTGTTGTCCATTGACATTAATGTTAGGAGATTAGTGAGTTAACGTCTAATAGGGGTTTAATTTGTGTGTATTGTAAACATTAAACCTCAACTTACTATTTTGGTTTCGGAAATTATAAACTTACACCATTGTATACCAATTTAGTATCTTTGTTACTATATAAGATGTTTACTTAAACTACTTGTCTGTTATTAAAAAAAAAAAAAAAACTTATATATCTTTTAGTAAAGTGTAGATTTTAAACTTCAATATTGCTGTATGTTACATTATGAATGAGTTCAGTTGTTACTGTTGTGAGTCTTTCTGAGTCATTGATTTTTTGTTTGGTTTGTAGTAAATCTATGGCGGAACCATAGTAGGTTAAACGATAAGATAACACAATATTGTCAACAGTAAATAGTTTGTTAAAAGTAACATACTTGTAAATATGTATTAACTTTCTTTGGGCACATATTTTTGACTACCATGTCTTACCTTTAAAATTTATTTACTAATTATACAGTCCACTTTTAGAAGGGGTTAATGTCATGGTGGGCGGAAGTATGGTCATTTTGTCCATAGTGGGCGGGATGTACAATCTGTAGATTATAAAATAAGTTATCAATAGTTTAGTTCCATAACCCTCGATAGATGGCGTTGTTCTATGTCTCTGAATCGCGTTATGGTTTCGTTACATCGGGTACGATAAATAGTCTGAATGACTTTTAATAAATTGTCTTCGTCCTGAGGAAGCGTTTTAATCATGATAGCAGCATCAACAAATTTCATTGCTGATTCACGAATCTTTGGCATGGATTCATTAGATAGACTCTTCTTAGCAGATGGCATTTGTAGGGTCATGGATTGCTCTATGTTGAAGAAATAGCAGAAATGCTTAAGAGCAATATGGTCAGTACCTGTAGCTTTAGGCAACAATGCTGGGATGAGGCCATGAGTTAAGATGGGAGGGACCTCACCTGATCTTCCATGGTCTATCTGGTACTGCAACTCTAGGCAAGTTAAGTCAACTTTGCCCCTAACCCCTGTTTTCTTAACAATTGCTAAAGCTATTTGTGGGAAAGAGGCGGCAATCCTACTCAGAGTCATGTCTTTTGATCTCATCTCTATTCTCTCACTCCTTTTACGTCTTACGACTTCTTCCTCAGTGTCACTCTTGATTGAGTATGTGACAATCTTCTTCTGGAGTACAGACTTAACATTAGAGTCAATAGATGACAAGATCTTTCTTAGGTTGTTACCTCGAGTCAAGAATAAGGTTGTCAAGAAAACCACATCTGTTGAAAGATCAGCAGCTTCTGTTAAAGAAAAGGATTGGCCATCTAGTGTTAACAGAATTGGATCAGTAGAATGAGCGGCCTTGTTGAAATTGTCAGCTCGAGTCATTAACTCCTTAATTACTGTCACAGGGTTGAAACCCTCATAAGCCATAAGCTTTACCAGAGCTGCTGTAGCTTCAAAAGTTAAGTTTTAGTTACATATTAATGCATTATTTTCTAATTCCCTTCGATTCATGAAAATTTTATAGTTTTTTTTATTTAGGTATTCAAAATTGTTATCGTTTATTTTGTCGCGGTGGCGTTGGAATCCAAACACTGTGCCGGGTAGTTTTAAATTTTATAGTATTTAAATGTATTTTTTTATTTTTACAGCTTGTTTAACCAACTGCATTAATGGTATAGCTGTTAAATGGGCAAATATAGCCAATTTAGTTGATGTCTATGATAGATAAATATCATGCCCATATATCGGTAGATGTATTTTTATCATCAAATTATTTTACGGAGAAAGAAAGCAGTAAATATCTTATTTCAAACAATTTAAGTATCTGCTAACATTCAATTTGGAATAATTAGCCCCACCTCGATTACCTAGGTCTAGAAACGAAGAAAAAGAACCTCACGCCTATATCCCCGAAGAGGTAGGCAGAGGTACTAGCACCCACATTTCGCCAGTTTATGGTTTAGGTCCCAATGTAATAGGTGGCGAGCCTATTGCCATTAACCGGGCACTTATAAACCTGCGATAAATACACACATAACTTCGAAAAGCATCGAAAAGCCATTGGTGTGTGCCATGGTGAAACCTGCGATCGAACCTGGGACCTCGTCTATCATTGCTGAAACTAATGCCTGGTTGGGTTTGTCTGGCTAAAACTGTTTCTTGAGCAACTCCTCCCGTCGCTTGACTAAGTCCTCGATCGATTCTGTGTTGGCAGACATCATCTTTACAAATAAATTCTGAAACAAAATTGATAACCGTTTAGTTACTAAAGTAGTCAAAACCGCGTAAGCAACAAAATGGCTTTACATTTTTTTAAAACAAAACCGTGTAATTACAACTCCTGATCAATACCTATAAAATCCTATAAAATCAATATTTAAATTTAGCAAGACAATACACAAATTAACAGATTAAATTACTTACCGGTACTTTCCATGCACAAATAACCACTTTTTAACAATATTTTTCACAGAGCATAATATTATTGCTACACTTTGTTTACGTTTTGTTCAATTACGCGGTATTTACTTCCAACTATAAACGCGGCTAGTGCATCGCGTTGTTGCATCGAAGCGATATAGAGCTTCTGATTGGCTTATTCAAAGTGGTGTGTTCAGACACAACAACAATGGGAGACTAGGGCAGCGCGGCGCGAAAATTTGAATTTCGCAACTTTTTGTAATTCCGCGGTATTGCAAATGGTAGTTCAGCGCTATTGCAGTATCGTCGACGAATTAGGTATGTTGATGTCATATCGATTCAATATAAACAATAATATCAATGGCTTATTACAAGAAATACCTTATTCGGGGTTTTTTTTATTTTTAATATTAATAGGTTTTCTGCGCATCCCCAAAGTGCCACCGTTCCTGACAGTAATACGAAAGGATTATGGCTTGGGCGGACAGTGGACTGCTGTATCACTTTGTCTACTGCTTCAAGGCCAGAAAGGTCTAAAATAGTTTATTTTACAATATCTTCATAAGTTGGTATCAACGAACTCATTTCCATACCACCTTGAGGTAGAGCAGGTGGCGCGTTTTTTTTAATGTAGTATCCCCAGTAGGCCTAATCCACGTGCAATGCAGCTGTGAAATGTTAACAAAACAACCGAATTAAAGAAACAAAAGTGATACTAAAAAGTGGAAAATAGCTGTATTTACAGATTTACTGATCTGTTAGAAGTTGGTGCCAACCTTACCTGCTGTACCTGCGCTACAAGGATCCTTCGTAAATCTCTAAGTTCAGTATTGTTTTTTTCATTTCAGTAATTATTTGTTAAAGTCCTTTTTTTTCCACCGTTGCTGTAAGACGGATCTATGTATAGAAGAATTTAGATGGTTTCGGGCGAAGGTTCTGTGGTTTAGTGGTCAGAGCGTAAGGGAGAGATTTTTATTATAATTGGATTCGTTGTTGTCCGAAATAAATTATTTTATTATTATAATTATTATTAAAGTTACACAAATATTATTTGTTACAAACACAATGTAATTTGATTTTTGACAAAAGATAAAAAGAAAAGAAAGGAAAAAGGTAAGGAGGTACTGGGCCATCTCTCGCATGACGTATGGGTGAGATGCCATATGATGTGGGAGAGTTGCCATACATATGATCATGCTTATTTTTGGTTCTTCTTACGAAGCAATTCTCTTCCACAATCATTGCAATGTGAAGAGTACACGGTACACGACTCATGGAGCCATTTTTGACACAAAGGACATTTAATCCAGTCTGTTCGCTTTTGGTCTATTAATGACCCAACCTGTAGTCTTGTAATATTTCTATCTTTGTTTCTCAACATCCATGCATTTGATTCCTGATTATAGTAGGTCTTTAGAGGTTTAAAATAGCTACGATCTAGAGGTTGAAGAGCTTGTGTTGTATGACTCGGTAAACAAATAATTATAACATCATTTTCAACAGCTAAGTCCAACAAATCTATTGAATTAGAATGAGAGGTGTGACCATCTAAAATCAATATACTTTTACCTGTCTTTGGTTTTTTAGGTAAAAAATGCTCCTTAAACCATCTCGCAAATAATTCCGAATTAATGTAGGACGATTTCTTATTCATATAGACGTCGGACCCATTAGGCAAGCCATCAGAAAATTCAGCCTTTTTATTGACACCTTTCATTATTAACACTGGAGGTAGAAAACGGCCTTCAGCACTACAGCATGCAACCAGAGATATTGTTTCTCCTTTCTCACGAGGTGTGATAATATGAACGTCTTTAGCTCCTTTGGCTGTTAACACTTTTCCAGGTTTGTTTATCAATTGGATCCCAGTCTCGTCAACATTAAAAATATTTTCAGGTCTATTAGTCAAATCATTTTTAATCATTTCTTCTTCGAGCAGTTTAAAAAATGCATTTACTTCTTCTCTATTCATACCTTGCGCTCTTGCAAGAGAAAGACCTTCCGCTTGACGTACTGAAATATCTTTATTTCTCTCTAGAAAGGACGTAAGCCAATGTTGCCCTGCCTTTTGCTTTTCTGTTGAAAATTTGTGTGGTACACCAAGCTTCTCAGCAAATTGATAGGCGAGAGACCGAATTAGACTCCTATCAGGTGCGAAACCAGCGTTGGCTAGGCGTTTAATATAAGATGCTAATCGTTTTTCATTCTCCGTTCCAAGTGATGCTACAACAATAATATTAAACTTGGATTAGTTGCTATATTACTACATCGTATAAAAAGTACCTAACTACGTAAACAAGTAAAATGTTAAAAAACCTTGAGGGCCTAGTCCAGATTTAGTTGTATTGCCGGTGGTAAGGCGCCTAGTCAAGGTACGAATAGGTATTCCATAACGTCTTTGGGCTTCATTTTTTGATATCTCGCCCTTTTTGTACTTTGTCTATGGCTATAATTAAATTTTCTTCCGACCACAGCCCTCTGAGTACAGTATTCTTCCTCACATATTTTCTCGGCATCCTATAAACAACAAAAGTAATCAATAAAAATATACAACATTCACATTTTTACTCATTTTATGGGAGAGATACCATAGGTGAATGAAGCAAGTAGGTATTAACTCAGATTGTCAAATGTACTTGAAATAAGCATGACTTACCTAACTACGTCTTTATTTTACTTGTAACAATGATTGAAACTGCAGTCACACAAAATTTTCGTTGCAAAAAACACTAAAGAAAATAATCTTTCTGGAATGCACACGTATCGCTCGGGCGAAACCGAACACGTACTGACGTGTTTATTACATTGCGTCTATGAGAAGTTAAAGACAGTAACAAGTAGCGACATCTCTTTTCTAAATACCGAAATACCAAAGGTATGGCGTCTCTCCCACTTTTACCCTATATTAGGTACTTATATATATTCGTATAATATATACTTATATAATATAAACTTACCTATACTTACATAATTATACATAATGACAAAGTAATTCTAACATTAAGGTTTTACACATTACTATGACTAGGGGCTACTGTAGTAGAGCTGACTTGAACGTTGCACGGTTAGTGGTCATCCGGATTTCGAGAGGAAGCGCATTCCAGAGGAGAATTGCTTGCACGAGGAAAGAAGAATAAATTAGGCTGGAACTTTGAGTAGGACAATGGAGATAGTACCTGGGCGTTTAAAATTCAAACACTTTAAATACTTTTTATCCAAATCGCTATAGCGAGTGGTGAGCCAGAAGTGTAGTGTGTTTGACTTTTGACTTTTAATGTAAATGAGTTCTCTATCAATTTTTTATGAGTTCCATCATTAAAACTGAATTTTCACAAAATGGGACAGATCCGAAAATATAACTAAAACCTCAAAAAAAATATAACTTCCTTCACTTTTTTTGTGAATACTTTCAAACTTAATACAAGTAGGGTTAATATTTGTCCCCCATGGCTTCTTACTGATGAAATTTTTTTCCACGGGATCCAGTTTCAAGTTTCTTAATAACAAAGACGTAACCTTTTTTGGATAGATATTGGCATAAATCCTTCACTGAATGGATATTGTGAATCCAATTACATAGGTTACACTAAAAGTTTCCGGAACTGGCCACTTACATAAACAATATTTAAAAATTTATTACAACATTTGAAAATAGAACTCTTTGGCTGTAGAATACAGTTTGTTTCATCTGACTGTCTTTTGTTTTTACCTTGTGGCGCCATTTAAAAAATTGTGTGTCTGCATCAACATGGATTTAACTCGGGAAAATTTTCGTAGTATGATTTTCTACGATTTTAAGAGTAATTTGACGGCTCAACAGAGCATCGCTCGGCTTGAAACAGCTTTTGGCGATGAAGCTTCATGCAAGACGACTGTTTATAGCTGGTTTGCAGAATTCAAGCGTGGTCGTATCAATCTCAGTGACGAATCTCGCGATGGTCGGCCGTCCACCCCTGTGACCAACAAAAACATCGATGCTGTGCGCCGTATGATTGAAACAGACAGGCATGTGACCTACCATGAAATTCGCGCATCCTTAGAAATAGGCATGAGTCAAATACAATCAATCCTACACAAACATTTGGGTGTGAGAAAGCTGTGCTCGCGGTGTATCCCACATAACTTGACCGAGGATCAAAAAACGGACCGCGTCACTTGGTGCAGTGCCATGCTTACCAGATTCAACGAAGGTGCGTCAAATTTGGTGTGGGACATAGTAACAGGTGACGAAACATGGATTTATTGCTACGATCCCAAAACAAAGCAGCAATCGAGCGTATGGGTCTTTCAAGATGAGCCGAAACCAACCAAAGTGGCGCGCGTGAAAAGTGCATCTAAGCGGATGATTGCTTCTTTTTTTAATAAAACTGGACACGTGGCTACTGTTGCTTTAGAAAATTGTCGTACTGTGAAAGTGACTGGTACACGACCATTTGTTTGCCGGAAGTTATTGACGAACTCCGTAAAAATAACCGTAAACGCCGTATCATCCTGCACCACGACAATGCTAGTTCTCACACGGCCAGACAGACAAACGACTTTTTGAAGGCGAAAAATGTAGAACTCATGAGTCATCCTGCATACAGTCCCGACCTGGCACCTTGTGACTTTTATCTGTTCCCAAAAATTAAGAACCAATTACGCGGCCAACGATTTTCATCACCAGAAGAGGCTGTCGAGGAGTATGAAAAACACGTTTCAGAGGTCACCACAGAGGAGTGGCACAAAAGTTTTCAAAACTGGTTTGATCGAATGAAAAAGTGCATAGACGCCAAGGGAGATTATTTTGAAAAACAATAAATTAATTTTGTACCTTTAATAGTATTTTTTCATATTCATTCCGGAAACTTATAGTGCGCCCCACGTAGTAATTGTTGGCACTTTTTCATATGATACGGAATTACTTCCGTCTTTTCTTTTACTTTGCGTACAGAACCCCATAGAACGTAAAAATGGCACAGCTTTATTCTATAGGGTAAAATGTGCTGAGTTGCCTTTCACACAATTTTGGTAAATTTTGTATGTGGGTTTATATGACCCTCCATTGAATGAGTCTAAAAGCTGATCAAAGAATAATAGAAGATCCGCTGTATCGCAACATTCCTCTGGAAGTAATTGATTGTCTGTAAAATCAAATAAATTATTTTTAAACTATTATAGAGCTATTATATAAGATTGATTTTACGAATCCCTTGAAACTATCAGTTATTTTATGATTTATTATAATTATTCCGCACGTTCCCATGAAAAAGCCGAATTGTTTTGATTCTTAAAGAGGAAGATGGAGTGAATTTATGGATTTATAATTGAAAATACATACAAGCCAAATTAGAAAAATAACTTATGTACTCTCGTTTAGTTTGGTCAATCGCTGCTTCACCGATTTTTATTATTATCTTTATTATGGTTCATGGAATACAGACAATTGACATGCCAAACTAAATGAGATTTTTAAATAACGGTAACTTAAGTAAAAATTATAAGAACAGTAGAGTCTGACCACCCAGGTCAGACTCTACTGATGCCTATTTTATTGGACACCCACAGTTTGCACGGGAATCGAACCCGCTACCAACTAATGTGTCCACGCTTAATACAAGTGTGGGATAACTGAGGGATTATCAGAGTTACGGTACTAGTCCGACAGAAACACTTGGCTTGAATTATAAACTTGTTTACTACACGAATTTCCCAGTACAATGCTATTTGACATGAAATATATATTTTAGTAATACATACAATCAAATATTCCCCCAAATTACGTCACGTGATCTTTTGCAACCTAGCGCTCTGTCGGGCCACTGCACAGCAACTGGCCGACTCGACTCTCATGCGATCTAACTTGCACACATCTGTGTCCCTACATTACTCCCCCCAAATTTTTATACAATAAAATTTTTTTTTACAAATCCAATCGCAACAAGGTAAAACAAACAAGAATGAATTACACAATAATGTATAACAAAGCACGGAAAAAAGTAACAAAGAAATTATACACAATAATAAAACACGATGAACATTAATTACTCAATAGATACAATACATATAAAAATTATTACGCGTGGGATCGAATTTAATGGTCGGTGAAATTTAGGTGTTAATTCACCTCTGCCTTACCCTCCGAGGATAAAGGCGTGATTATATATATGTATATATGTAGAAAATCATAAAGTTTTGACAGAACTTATTACCCAATTATGTTAAAAACCGTGCGCCATTCGTATGAGTGTCTGGATTCTGTTTGCACGTGTACCAAAATACATAAACTATAAATTGGTACGGAACCTTCGATACGCGTGTCCAACTCGCACTTGACCGGCTTTTTATACCACTAAAGGTATGATTTCGAACAGAAGCATGCAGCAGATACGCCGTGAGTCACACACCCGATTAAAACATTGCATTGCAAGGGATTGAGTTACACATTCCTTGTCGTGTTTACACCAATATTCTATACTTGAACTTGCTGTGGCTTTGCCTGCTGAACATTTTGAATTGAACTTTCTGTCTGTTTCTGTATCCACTTCTTTCCTCTACTGTGACATGTTCTATAGCATTTACACATAATAGTTACAGACAATAATATACAAATAGCCACTAAAATTCCTCCATAAGTTTTCAAATGACTTTCCATGTTGGAAAAATCCAGTTTGTTTGCTCCATTTTGGGCTATAATAATCTCCTCATCCTTACTGTAGGACTTGCCCATTACTACTATAATTTCGCAAACAGACGTATGCTACAGAATTACTTGTTACAACAATGTGATTCATTTGTAAAATACTATATATCCCCTTTATTGCTTAATATCTTACATTTCATCATACTCATAATTAGCTTATAACCAAAAATAATATAATATTCGGCTTGTTTGCCCAAAAACATTATATGATGTATATACCTAAAAAACTTATTCTAAACCCATTCATACTGATGGACTAAAGGTAGCTGCCGTGACGACCCGCTCTGCAATAATTAATTCCATCCTCGACAGGATCCTCAGCGTCCCTCACGACAGCGCCTACAACTACTTCTATCCATCACTGCACCTTATATATCGCGCTATCATTCCTATACAATGTAGTGATGCAACGGACCTGGCATAATGGAAGCAGAAACGGAAAAAGATGTCAAAAGTAAATCTTAACGGAAGCGGAAACGGAAGCGTTAACACTATGAAAAAAAAGCACAATTGTACATTTAAAACTTTTTTTATTAAATTTATATTTTAGTAGTCAAAATTAAACAGCGGCAAGTTATGTTAAATAAAGAGTAACTTGGCCGCTTTTTCACCTTTCAGCCTATTTCGATGATTTTCATATATTAAACCAGCTCCGCTAAATAATTGCTTACTGGCTACACTGCTGGGGGGAGCTGATAAGTATTGGCGAACTATTTTCAAAATATGGGGGTATTTGTGCGCATTTCCATTCCACCACATAAGGGGATCCTCATGAAGAGGTAGTCTTTTTTCTTTCTTGTACTCCCGAAGGTGTGACTGTATCTTTAAAAGTAAATTGTCACCATCGTCAGCTGTAGAAGAGTCCTCCTCCTGGTCCTCATTTACACTTAATTAATTTATTTATTTGCAATGATGCTGATGATTTGGAAGTAGAAGGAGGCTGCACTTCAATGTCTTCAATTGCAATTTGAGTTCGGCTTCTTTTGGGGGAAGGTTCGCAGTCATCACCTTGGATGGAATTGGATTGTCTGGTTCTAATAGTGTTAATCGTCATATAAAGTAATTTAGATACAACCTGCTCTTGCACGCTGGTAAAAAAATGCGATTTGTATCGCGGATCCAAATACGTCGCAACAGTGTATTTGTCGTCTTCGACCAGGTTTCCAAATCTTACACTTGAATTCAATTCATCGCGTAATTTTGTTATAAAATTTATGAATTGTTCTGAAGTATTAGGTTTCGTCTCTTCTTGTTGTAATGTGGTCTTAAGAACTTGAATTAATGGTATGACTGATGAAATACTGATTTGAGAACTACTTAGATTTCTTGTTATTTCTTCAAATGGCTGCATTAATTGCACAATTTTTTGAATATTCATCCAGTCTTCGGGGGATATCATCGCGATTGGATTTGCGCTTAGGTACAAGACAAGCGAATCTTTGAGTTTTGAAAACCTTTTCATCATGTAGAATGTGCTGTTCCATCTGAAATTAAATCAAATCGAATAAATTTTACTTGCTAGAAATATGATCAATAAATAGATGGTCACAGAAAATAAAATGTTAGATATTTCACCTAATGATGGCTTGCAAAAATTTATACAAAATTAAATGTCAAAATATTAGTTCTTTTCAAAATATAAATCCAAATTCAATTACCTAATCTTAAAAATATATTTATTTATATGTACAATCAAAAAGCTCCTATAACTCATAAAAACATTTGCCTATTAGTAATTTAATAGGTATTTATATTTACCTTGTAGGACAATCCTGAATGACAGAAAGAGGAGACTGATTAAGGCGTTCCTTTTGAACTTTTGTAAGCTCTGCCTGTGCGACCAAGGAATGATTGAAATGGGTTGCAATTTTTTTCAATTTAGCAATAGGTTGTAGGAGCCACTCTTGATATTCAACACCTGCTCGTATGCACAGCTGAATTTGGTGTATTGCGCAACTGATATCCTCAAAGCCTGACAACTGCATTGCTCTAACCATGTTGGATCCACGATCACGAACCATGCAGCGAACTTTTTGGCGATCAATGCCCTATACTTCAAGAATCGTTTGAAACTTTGTTGATATTATGGTGCCCGTATGACGTTCATCCATGACTTCACATTTCAAAATTATAGTCTTTTTGCGAAAATCTTTTGAGATCCCATGAGCAGTTAAACTAAGCAATGAAACAGCAGAATGAAGTTCCAACCATATGTCGCTTGTAAAAGATAACTTGTCAAATTCTTCAAGTAAATCTTTGGTTTTCTTTGCTAACTTATTGTACAAATTGTCGCACACATAGGAAGAAAAAAAATCACGGCCTCTTATCTTGTACTTTGGAAGAGCAGCTTCCATTACTCTACGAAATCCTGTACCTTCGACAAAATGAAAGGGTAAGTTTTAGAGGGCAATCATTTCAGCAATCGTACGATCCATTTCTTGAGATTTGTGATGCGATGAATCCCAATAATCCTTTACTTGTGACTTTGTTGTAATGTTAATTGTCTTTTGGCGTTTTCGGTTAAAGTAACCTACAATTACAACAACATAAATTGGTTACGACTACTTCACGAAATAAAACACGTATCCATACTAATATTCGACCACCAGGCCACACACGACCTCATTTACTCAAAGTTGGTAAAGTAAGTAATAAATAAATATTAACTGACCATTTGTTTTTTCGTTTCCGATGACATGTTTGACAGCATCATTTAACTTCTCAAACTCTGCAAACCGTTCGGCATGAATTGATTTTAGGTGAATCTTTAAAGCTGTAGTTGTGCGGCCTTTTCGCGAATACACTTTTTCACAAAGTTTGCATTTGGCACTCGAGTCGCCGATTTCATCAAAATAGTTCCAAATGGGACTTGTTTTTGGTTTCATAATTGCACTCTTATTGCACTAAATACAACTAGGTATCAAGCAAACAATAACAGAAGAGAAAACAACTGAAAATGTCACTACTCAAAGTCATGGGGATGCAGAGATGCGCATAGTGAACTAAAAATAATAATTAAATAAACGAACGAACTCGTTGTGACACGTTTGTCGTTTGTTTACCGCGCGCCCCTCCCTCCCAAAATACGCGGAAGGGATTCGGCAATTATCGGCAGCACGCGCTAGGGATGTGACATTGTAGATAAAAAATCGATTTTTAATTAATCGGTTTTTTTTAAGAATGAAAAATCGAATATTCTTAAGAAAATAATCGATTTTATTACATAAATAGTTTTTTCCTAATTTTTCAATTAATTTCAAAATAAACGCCATATACTAACATTATATCAATAGATTTATTCATTAAAAATAAATAACAGAAACAGTAAGTTCTTATACAATCAACACAAAATAAAGTTTTAAAACAATCAAATTTTTTTTTCACATATCAAAATAACTCGAATTTAAACATAACTCAACACAAATCAACAAAATTAAATTATTCAAATAAGAAAAAACTAGATATTCGTATTAAAATAGTAAGTTCTTATAAAATCAACACAAATTAAAGTTTTAGAATAATCAAATCATAAAATGTTCAAATTAAAATAAATCAACAAATCAAATTATTCAAATAAAAAAAAACTAGAAATCCGTAGGCAACGAGTTCAGAAATAACAGCTTAGGTAAGCGTTTGGATAATATTCGGCTCCTGGTCTTTGTTAATATGGCGCCGGCTTTCGAGAACAATCTCTCTGCTGGAGCCAAAGAAGCCGGTACCAATAGGTGCTTACACGCCAAATGTGTGAGTTTGGGATAAGCTCCCTCATAGCTTTTCCAGGATTCTAAGGCGTCTTCTTTTAATCCTATTAGAGGCGCAGCTATGTACAAGCTTAATTCAGATGTCTGAATGTGACTTCGACTGGTTCGCATAGTCTCCAACAACAGCTTGTTGTGGGTTTCCCAAATGTCATCATTATCGACATCATCAGAGGCCGAAGTTATAGACAGTGGGCAATCCTCAGGTTCTCGGATTTCTTTAATGGATCGTTTAATGTAGTTCATAGTTCTTGCCAAAGATGCTCCGTCATCAAGGTGTAATTTTTTAAAACGAGGATCTAAAAATGTTGCAGTATTAAATAAATGAACTTTTTGTATGTGCTCAAATCTTTTCTTAAATTCATTTATTATTGATTTTTTTAATTGAATTGCCAAATCATGCGATGGATCTGTTTTTTCCAAAAACTGTTTCAAGCACATAATAATGGGAATAGCTTTACTTGCGCTAACATATTTTTCAGCGCACATCTCTTCGCTTACTTTTTCAAAGGGTTTGAGAATTTTTACGACCTCTTTCAGTACAGCAATTTCACTAGCTTGAATCATAGGAGGAGCATTAGGGTAATTCAACAAAATGCCGCCCACCTTCCCACTCATAGCTATAAACCTTTCAAGCATATGCAATTGTGAATTCCACCGCGTTGAAACGTCTCCTACCAGGTGTTTAATTTTTCCTTCCGGTACATTTTCAGCCTTTTGAGAATTTCTCAATTGGTCTGCAGCAACTCCGCTCTGATGGAACCATTGTACAATTCTGCGAACTTTATCAATGAATATTTTTTATTTCATTCACCATGACTGAATTTTGCACAACAAGGTTTAATGTGTGGGCTATGCAACGTATATGCTTTGCTCTTCCAAATGCTAATTCAATGGCTTTTACTATATTTGCACCATTATCTGTAGTGACGGCCACAATTTTTTCATCAGGAATTTCCCATTTTTCACAAATATTTTTAATAGTGGTTGATAAATATTCGGCGGTATGACTCTCCGAAAGCGGCTCACAAGCTATATTGAAAGAAACAATCTTAAAATTTTTGATAAAATGAATAGTTACTCCCAGATAGCTCTTCATTTGTAAATCCTTCCATTCGTCAATCGTTAAACATATATTGGTAACGGATTGTAACTTCTTGATTATAATAGCTTTTTTTCCTCGTATTTTCCATCAATGATACTGGTTATCGTTTTGCGACATGGGATTTTATATAATGGTGCAAGTAATTTAATCAATTTTCCAAACCCTTTTCCTTCGACCACGCTGAAGGGAAGATTATCGCGGTATATCAGTTCTGCTATAGCGTCTGTAATCTGTTTGTTTTTTGAACCCCCTGATCCATATTCTAATATTTTTGAGAATGATGCTTCTATGCCTATTTTTCGTCGTTTAGGAGTTGAAGACCCTATAGGATCTTCAATTTGAGATGCAGAAGTAGTCGGTATCATAATCACAGAGTCTTCAGAGGTTGTAGATGTCGATGGCTTAGGAAACAAGTCTGCAATTGATTCTTCCTGCGAATTGTTTCCCGACTTGACAGAATGATCCTACAACAAAATTAAATTGGTTTAGAATATTCTTTATTATATGGCCACTAAACTAAAAGAATATTTCGATCGTATAATATAAGCCAATCAAAATAAAACTAAATTTTGACTTGATTAGCCACTGTTTACATCGTAAATCGATTTGTTATCTGAATTGGTAAGTATATCTTCCGATTTGTATGCGCCCAACCCTAAACTACAACAGTCAAAATGAGAACTTTGACATGTCAAAAACCTTAATGCTCGGGCATTATAAATATAGTCCTGAATGGTTCATAGCAGCGAAAATGTTGTACTATGGCAAATAGTATTCTTAATATAATTATTTATTAGAAAACTAATTATTGACAAGTCAGTATTTGTTTAGAAAGTGGTCCAGTTTATCTGTAATTAATAATTGTAATTAAATCCAAATTATAGGTACTTACCTCTTTATTTTCAATACAAATGATACCAGAGTGTTTCCTTTCCATGTGCTGTTTTAAATTGGTAGTATTACTGCACGTTTTTAAAATTTTAGGCAATATTTACATTTAGCATTGCCAGATTTATTGTCAACATGAAAATATTGACGCCAAATACTTGTCGTTCTTTTAGTCGTAGACATTGTTAGAAACGAGACTTTTAATAACACTAAAAACTTTTTGCCACGAAAACCTTTTGAATTGTCGTTTGTTTGAAAAATGAAGTTTCAGCAACGAATAATGAGTGACATATAAACCGAAAAATAGTACAGTTCATCGACTAACTCCATTTAGTGAATGTTTGATTAAATTAATCAATCAATGGCGTGCCACGCGCGCCTGGACGCTCGACGCTCGTGTCATTCGTCCACGCGCGGGCCGCCCGCAACCGCCCGCGCTGTGCCGCCGTCGCATATTTCGTTTTGTAACATTGTATTACAATGTCATATTATATATTGAATCTGACCGGCGGTTTTACTAGGCGACCACTCTTAGTTTTCTTAGCAGCTGACTTATGCTCTATATCTTTGTTGGCGCTGAGATAACCACTGCTGCATTTGTCGTCTACTTTGTTTGGGAAAACTTGTACCTTATTTACCTTACTCGCCTCACCTACCTCATTCAATATATATGCTGGCTTCAGTCTGTCTATCGATATATGAGCAATTCTATTAGGTAACAAAGTTTTATATACCTTTCCATTTTTTTCTAAAACACGATAAGGACCTTTATACGGCGCGAAGCGGCCTACGAACTGCATCGTTCCTGATAAGGACATGTGCACACTTACCTAATTCTTTGTGTACAAACAGCGTCCGCGAATCTTTGACTTCGTTCGGAATCGGCTTCAAATTACTTATATACTTTCTTAATCTATCTAAATACTCATGGTCTGAAACGTTTCGGTTGTTTGAGATGTCGTAAAAATCTCCTGGCAACCGAATTGCTTTTCCATATAAATACTCCGCCGGGCTTACCCCATTGTAGCTTCTACCTACCGTACGCAATCCTAACAAAACCGTAGGCAACTCGTCACTGTATGGCGAATTATTTGCTAGGCGCGCTGCTAAGGCCTGTTTCAAACTCCTATGCCAGCGTTCTGAACTTATTTATACCCATAATTTTTAACAACTCACTGAACAAATTACTCTCAAACTGCCTGCCTTGATCCGACGTTCCTCGGTCAGATACCCCAAATAGTACAAGGTCGATGAACGACCTCCGCCCCCCATGAGCGCCGGCCTGGGGGTGACAGGTGAAGCCGCCTGTCACCCTGGCAGAAGCAGGCCGCGGCGGTGGCGCGCGTGGTGCGCCTCCCCGTTTCCGGGGACGAGTTGGGGACTCTGTAGTCCCGTTGTAAATTCGCTGATGTAGAGCAACTGCCGTGTACGTCGAGGCGTTTCGCAATTCGATTCTTTACTAAATACGAAAGTTAGGGGCTTATGGTCTGTAAAAATGATCAATTCTCTCCCCTCGTACAAATATCTGAAATGTCTCATGGCTAGAAATATAGCAGTAAGCTCCCTATCGTACGTAGAATACTTCTGTTCAGCTTTAGTAAACTTCTTTGAGAAGTATCCTAACGGCACCCACTTACCATCTATGTACTGATTCAGTGCTGCTCTCGCGCATGTATCCGACGCGTCCGTATTTAGAGCTAAGGGTACATTACTTACCGGGTTCAATAACATAACCGCCTCTTTAAGACCCTTCTTACCTACACTTATCAAATGCCTCTATTGACTCCTGTGACCATGGAATTTTGATTTTGTCCTTCTTCTTGGCACCTTTTAAAAACTCGTTTAGCACCGATTGATGCTCAGCTGCGTGGGGAATACTGTTTCTATAAAAATTCAACATACCCAATAATCAGCGCAGCTGTTCCACGTTGTCCGGCCGGAGGTATCCCACTATTGCTTTTACTTTAAGGTCGAGTGGACGAATACCTTCAGTCGAGACTTGGTAACCTAAAAATTCTATACTTTCCTTGCCAAAATCACACTCAGCTTTTATTGTTATGCCATATTTGTTAAATCGTTCATATACCTGTCGTAAATGCTCCCTATGGCTCTCCGGGCAGTCACTAGCTATAATTACGTCGTCTATATATAGAATACAAACTCTAGGCCTTCTAGTACTGTGTTGTTCATGTATCTTTGAAAATTTTGACTGGCTGTCCGGAGTCCAAAATTTAGGCGTAAAAACTCAAATAGGCCGAATGGCGTGATCCGCCGTCTTCTTGACGTCTTCTGGTGCTATCTTGATTAAATGACACGCCTTGTTGATATCCAACTTGGAAAAAAATTCTTACCTGCCAATATGTAGTTGAAGTCGAGCAGTCTGGGCACAGGATATCGATCCGGCTTGGTAATGGCGTTCAACCGCCTATAGTCTCCTACGGGTTGAATATCCCCATTCTTCTTCGCCACCACATGCAACTGGCTGCCCCATTCGCTCTTCGATGGCCTGCAGATACCTATTTCCTACATTACCTTGAATTCCTGTTTAACCTTATGATACCTATCTGGCGGCAGCGGCTGCGCCCTGGCATTAATGGGTGGCCCCCAGTCGTCTCTATGTAATGAAACACCTCGTTGCCAGCCTCGTTGTCCATATTTTTGAATGAGACAGGTTTAGTAATCTCAGGGAATTCCGACAGCAAACTACTAAAAGGATGATTGTTCTCTACCGTAGTGATTTTTATTTATTTATTTATTATTTACAAACAATACAAGCTAACAGTGTAACACCAAAGCGCTTATAATGTTATACTACTTACTAACTAACTTAAGCTACTAGGTACATGCAAGTAATAAAATATGAATAATAATACAATTGCTAAGCCACTACTGATTTGCCATTTATGATGCACATCTCATGAGGGTGCATTCAGGTACGTTAAGACGTGTCTCATCATTTGATGTATATTGTCGGAGAATACGTCGACATCAGGGTTAGATTGCAGTAGACCATTTATTAATTCCACAGCCCTTGCGGTGGGGCAAGTGGTGGCCTGAGGCACGCGCCATGTCGGTGGCGTTACGAAAAGACGATGCTGTCTACGCCCGGTGGCACGCACATAACTATTTGGGACAAAGAAATTAATGGATGCTAAGACGTATGGGTTATCTACCTTATTATTTAGTAATAGGTAATAATGTATCACATGTAAACAATTACGTCTCAGCTCTAGAGTTTCTAGACCTATCATCCCTGTGACAAACAGGGAGGGATACATGAAAGGATAATATCCGTATGAGCGCTTGTAGAGATACCGGGCGAACTTGCGTTGTATTCTCTCGATCATTAAGGCATAAGTGGTTTCGTAGGGGTTCCAGACAATAACGTTGTACTCCAACTTGCTTCTCACATATGAGTTGTATAGCAGCTTTACTGCAATTACGTTATTGAATTGAGATGCTGTCCTTATTATGAACCCCAGAGATCTGTTTGCTGCTTTACATATAATTCTCATGTGTTCATGGAAGTTCAATTTCGCATCAAATATCAGGCCAAGATCTCGTATGGATGCAACACGCTCAAGCTGCGTCCCACCCAACATATAGGACACTGTTATTGGAGAACGTGATCGAGTGAAGGTAATCAATTTGCATTTCGAGATATTCAATGCCAGTTTATTTGTTACACTCCATTCTGCAACCGCGTCAATGTCCCGTTGCAAAGCCTTGCAGTCATCAATTTCCCTAACCGATGCAAACAACTTAAGGTCGTCTGCGAACATCAGGCACTTTGATCGGGTCAGGACAGCAGGCAGGTCATTTATCATGATAAGAAACAAGGTCGGTCCTAGGGTACTACCCTGACTTACCCCAGACCTCGTGTAATAGTCGTGTGATCTATGGTTTCGCAGCTTGACATACTGTCTTCTGTCTCCAAGATAATCAGCCATAAATCTCATGAGTTGCTTATCGAATCCTATAGAAGACAGCTTAGTCAAAAGGATATCATTATCCACGCGATCAAACGCCTTCTCAAAATCAAAATATGCCGCATCAACTTGACAGCCTGATGTTACATTAGTTTTCAAGTAGTCTACAAAGTTAATATGATTCGTTATGGTAGATCGCGCAGGGCGGAAACCGTGTTGTGAATTATTCAATAGAGTACGGATCTGAAATGTTATATGCCGGTTGATGATAGCTTCAAATAATTTACTAAATACCGATAATATTGCAATGGGTCTAAAATTGGTAATATCTGTCGACGACCCATTTTTGGGTACCGGCGTAACCCGTGAAACTTTCCAAGCATAAGGATAGGAACTACTTTGCATGGCGAGATTATATAGGTAAAGAAGAGGTTCTTCGAGTGCTGGTAGACAATCCTTAACAATAAAAGGAGGTACATTGTCTGGCCCATAAGCTGATGCCGATTTAAGTCGCCGGGCTGCAATTTTCAGATCCGTACCATTGATGTAAGGGATGCGAATTTGAAACCCATGTACATGTGTATTACGTTCCGCCAACTGTGGGTCCAACTGCGGAATGTTTTTATGAAAGACAGAACTAAAATAACGAGCAAAAGAATCAGTAGCTTCTTGTCCCTGAACTGTTCTATTTTCGTACGTGTATTCCTTGTTTTGATTTCTGTTCTTTTTCTTTTCCCTTACATATTCCCAAAACTTGGAAGGATCACTGGTAATTTTGTTTCCTACTGTCTTCAGATAATTTTGGGATGCACTATCTATTAGTCTCTTGACTTTAGACCTATAATATTTAAAAAGCTCTTTATTAAATTCTAATTTCTTTTCCTTAAACTTTTTCAAATTATAATGCTTTAGTTTAATATAATGTATGATCTCCCCAGTAAACCATGTTGGATATATATATTGTTGATTACGTGGTATACTTTTTTGAGGGACGTGGTTGCTAATGGCGCTATTTAACTTTTTGTATAGAGCATCCACTGCTATATTTATATCAGTCTGTAGAAGTAGGTCGCTCCAATCTATACCTGCGATTTCAACATATAGCCCATAGAAATCCGCCTTGCGGAAGTTCCACTCGGGGTTGGGGTTATTCAAATTGTTGCTCTTTGTTATAGACGGTGGATAAATTCTTACATTATTTTTAAATAAGGTTAAGTCTATCTCAAGAGAGGGGTGATTAGCCCCGGTATCTAATCGCACAAGAGGCTCAATATCGGATACTATGTTGAAATTTTTGGGATCTTCATTGGTTAGAACCAGGTCCAAGTTGTACTTGCCCATGTTATTATCATAGATTTTGTTACAAGGCCGTAACTTACAAAATTCTAAAAACATTTCAAATTGCGTTACTACAGCTTTAGTGCAGGAATTAAGATTAAAATCTCCCACTACCACGAACTTATAATCGCTGTAAGCACTGATCGCGTTTTCAATACAAGACAAAACATCCAAGTACTGACTAACTTTATAACTAGGAGGCAAGTATACAACACACATAAACAAGTTAATATTTTTCTTAGATATTATCGCAAATAGTAGTTCTTTATCGTCAGTTAATCCGTCTACATCTGTTACCCTTTTCACTGTGTAGCAATCTTTGACAGCCAATAACAATCCCCCATATCCAGTATCACCATGTCTGTCATTCCGCAGTACTATATAATGTGGCGGAAATAATTCGGCATCATTTACAGAACCATTCAGGAATGTTTCTGTGAGAGTTACAATATCATATGAGTTACATAGAATATTATTGTAGAAGACGTTGGTTCTAGTACGCAAACCTCTTACATTTTGATAATAAATTATACTTTTAATAGCATGTATTCTATTTCTAGGCTTTTGCTTCTTAATATTATGTATTTGTTTAACCGGTTTTTGCTTACAGGCACTGTTAGTCAAGAAAAAACTGGGAGATAGTTTGATTATCTCCAAATGGTACATGAATGGGGGAATACTTACATAAGTCAATTTTAATGTTATCCATGATTTCTCTATGTATAGTTCGTATGCCTTTTCTATTTACTCGACCTGTTTTATATGAGAACATGTCAAAGGAGAGGTGTCTGTTCGTATCAAAATAATAGGCATAAGTAGAGTGGCTGAGCTCCCTATATAGCTGACCATTAAATAATTCTATTTTATAATTATATATAGGGGACCCACAGATATATGTTGGAGTACATATTACAATATTTGTGTAGTCCACGTGCTTTAAAGACTCTCTTATAGTGTTTATTATTGCAATATAGTCCGAGTCTTTGATTTCAGTACCACTTAACATAATAATACAGTAGTCGTTCCTATTAAAGCCCTGCAACTTACTATCAATATTATTCAAAAGTTCTTTTACAGTACAATTCGTATGTATATACCGACAATAATCAAAATAATATCCGAAAGTATCATCAACTATGCGTTGTGTACCATAAGAACTAACGTTAGTCAAAATACATAATTTATGTTTCCCTATGTTCCGTACATTTTTAGAAGTATTATTGTTCATATTTCCTATACACTGAGATGTCAGAATTTTTTTACTATTAGAAGCCTCTTGTATTGACTGTTCGAGAGTGTGAATTTTACCACATAGGATATCTATTTCTTTTCTGGCTTCAATCAGTTGCTGCTCCAAATCTGCGATTGTATCCTGCATCAATGCGACTGTACCACTGGTGTCAATCTCACTCGGTTGCGAGGTACAGCGTCGTGATGGTGTGCAAATGACACTTACTTCTCTTTGTTGGAGGGAAAATCTGCCTCTCTTCAATGGAGTTCCACTCGTTGATTTCGTTAAAAGCTTTTTTAATGTGGTATTGTCCTTACACAGTTTCGTATTTTGTTCGCGGAGGTCATTGTTTTCAAGAATAACTAATTCCAGCTCATTCTGTGCGCCACTCAGTTCTAACTGTAGTACTTTCATTGATTCCTGCATATCCTGGAAATCCTGTAGTGAGAATAGATCCAACGTATTGCAATCCATACTTCTTGATAAAGGCTGTTCAATGATGCCAACAGTGTCTCTCAATGTAGGACTCGACTCCTGTTGATCGCTTGCAACATTTGCACAACAACTCCCTTTCTCAGCCGGGGAGCTAGTTGAGGGTATCGGAGAGTGTTCTTTGTTCCCCATTGAACTTTGCTTTTTCCTCGTGGTTACAAATGACTGTTCAGAAATAGAAATAGGTGTATTTCGCTCCTTATTTTTTTGTTTGCAATCATCACAATTCCAGACACATGTTTTAAAGTCTTTTCTAAGTTTAGTCCCATCGCCTATGCAGCCATATTCATAGTGATTTTTACACACTGTACATGTAATAGTAGATTTTCGGTCAACTTGCTTATTACATTTTTTACAACTAACTAGTGGCGACATCTTGCTGTTTTTGTTTATTGTAGTATTAGTTTTCAAAGGCATGTTTCACTTAATAGTTTGATATCGCTATACTTTTTAGGAAATTGAATAAGATATCCCAAAAAGACAATCTTGGCGACTAAGGTTTGAACTGGCGCCACAATGAAACTTCGCTTTTAAAGCCGCCACCTTTTACCACTACGCCACGGGATAACTTATTAACATCTTCAAAATTGGTGATCTCTCTTGTAAGTTTAATTTTTTTGAATGCAGGCTCAGTTAAAAGTGATTCATGCGTATGGAATTTTTTCTCACATTCCTATATTGATAAACACTTTAAAATCACCTTATTTATTATTTAATTTACTTTTTGTTAGCATTTACACTTCCCTTGAGGTCACTTATTATAATTGAGTGCGCGTATTGTTATTTTTTTGCTATTCGTTAACTCCTAGTACACAAATTGAGCAGATTTTTTTTTTTTTCACTGTAAACTTTAACAATACTGTAGTGTAGTGTAAGATAACGTTTTCACTTTTGTGTTCCTTTACTTTACACTAATTAATCACATAAAAACGCAGTTTTGTTATTTCGAAACTATTTAAATAAAAATAAATTTGCGGAGCACTTTTTATACGTATTGTCTAGACAACGCCATCTAGCGAAAAAAAGTCGTGATGGACAAACTGTCGCAGGTGGTTATACTGCACAGCGTCAACAATTTAGTTTCTCTGTCAATTAATTTACGTGCACTTAAATCTGCAAATAATATTGGTTGACTCACCGACAATGAAAGTTTCACGATAAGGTCGCCGAAGGCCTATGTTTACATGTAATGTTTAAACACCGTAAGTTTTTATCTCACTTCCATTAGCCGCATATAACTTATAGTCCGAGTGCTTACCTGATGATTTCTGTTTGGAGTGGGTCGGAATGACGGACACATTCGCCCCGGTGTCTACTAAAAACTTAAGTCCATTTTCTCTATCAAACACACTGAGGCGATGGTTACTACACGGCGCAATCACTGCCGCCGCCTTTGATCGCACCGACGCTCGTTTTCCGCTGGTGGTGCTGCAGGTGGTTTCCACGCGCACGGCTGCTCGCAACTCGTCGCCCTTTCCCGGTACCTAAAGTGTCATCTGCATAGCCAGTTCGGGTCTGATGGCGTTCTCGAACTCGATCGACGCCGGGACTGGTCGCGATCTCCGCGACCCCGGAACCTGCTCCGCCGATGCTCCGCGACTTCTTCACGCAGTGCTGCTACTTCCAAATTGAGTTTATGCATCTGCGTCAATATTTCAGCCATTGGTAGCTGGCTGCTGGTACCGGTGCTCACTGCAGCTATCTCTCCATTTCGCACACTCCATAATTTTGTCTGCTATGTTCGCCAGGTTCAACAAACTCTGGTCCTGGCTGACCGTTAACACGGCCCGATACTGGAAGGCGCGACATTCATAGATTATGCAGCGTCTGTTCTGACATCTGGGTGTGCCTACCCAGGTCGCGCATCCTGCGCAGCAGCTGTGAGGGTTTCTGTGCTCCCAACTCTAGCTCTCCTACCAGTTTCTGCAACTGTCGCTCTGCACTCTCTTCATAAACCGATTCTTGTGTGGCTGGTGGCGCCACCAATATGTCGCTTACTTGCTGAAGCGCCTCCCGTCCCAGCTTGGCCATCACCAGGTTATACCTCGTTACATCACTCTGTTTCTGTGGACCTAATATGCTCTCTATCTGCGCGAACCAGAGCCGCGGCATCTCCGCCCAGAATTCTGGCAGCCTCGTCTGCACGGTGATCATAGCGAGCTCACTTTCATTGTAATTATTCGATGTAGCTGAGCCCATTGCGCACGCGCTCACTTTACCGTCACTGTCCACTTTGTCACCTTCTAACACCATTATACTGTTCAAACACCACACTATTAATACTATTATAACGTGTACTAAAAACTAACTAACCTAACTGGTAACACTTCAGAAATACCACACGTTTCGTTGTCGGGGTCACCGATTATGGGCTATCAGGTGGTCAGACTCCGTAGCCACTCTACTGATACCTATTTTATTGAACACTCACAGTTTGCACGGGAATCAAACCCGCTACCAACTAATGTGTCCACGCTTAATACAAGTGTGGGATAACTGAGGCATTATCAGGGTTACGGCACTAGTCCGACAGAAACACTTAGCTTGGATTATAAACTTTACTTGTTTACTACACGAATTTCCCAGTACAATGCTATTTGATATGAAATATATATTTTAGTGATACAATAAAAATATTCCCCCAAATTACGTCACGCGATCTTTTGCAACCTAGCGCTCTGTCGGGCCACTGCACAGCAACTGACCGACTCGACTCTCATGCGATCTAACTTGCACACACACACACACATACATACACCGCTCACATCTGTGTCCCTACAAGAACCTACTTGCACAAAATTGAAAAGCACCTGATACACGTTGATTGAAAACTGGTGCCGCATGTTTCACCTTCATTTTAGGCAACTTTTCAGGTAAAACATGAGCTTTAGTCAGCTTGTTGCACATTCTTAAATCGTCTTTGCCACAATAAATATCTAATAATAATTTAAAATGTTCCCATTTTGCCGTTTTTACTTTGTCTTCCTGGATAAATAACAAATCTTTTGCCAGTAAATTGTTCCTTATACATTTGAGCAAGTGTGGGTCATCAAATAATGGAAATATTTTTCTGTCCGCGATTTCAAAAGCATTACACCTAAATTCTTTATTCTTTCTCATATATTCTTTTCTTCAATTAATTCCTTTACTATCTTGACGTTTATTCTTGACTGGTCATATACTGTCGATACCAGTATCAAACCTGCGTCAAAAAATTCAATTATTACCTGTTTTATAATTTTCTTTAAAATGACAGATTTTGTAGCATTTTTACAAAAGCAAAGTAGTAGTAAATGGGCTGTAAACCATCATCACTAAAACATGATCTGCTATGTTATCTGTAATATCGTTTTCCCCTAAATTTTCAAATCCTATTATTTGATCTGAGGACGTGCTGTAGTGCATTGATGGCGCAAGTGCAATCTCATCAAACATTAATCATCTCATCAAACACATAAGCGTTTTTCAGTTACTAATCCTTCACTAACCTCTTCAACTGTCCAAAAATTACATTGTTTAGTCCTGGTTTTACCGTGGTTAATTTTAGTACATCTTGTAGTGTTCGCTTTGAGGGCAAAACAACTTCCTCAAAAAATTGTAACATATAGGGCTCTTTTTATATATAGACAGTGCCAGTAGTTTATCATCTAAATTGAAACGTATACCTCGATTTTTTTACCATGCTGTGTCAACTGCATATTAATAAATGTGTGCCTTGTAACAGGTAAAGATTTGAGAACCTTGTGGAATAAAATGGTCTTGGACATTTTATGTGGTGCTACCTTTGCCTGGTCTTTTTGTACCTTTAATTTATTTCTTAATATAATAATCTTCTTTAACAAATGGGAAGATTGTTTAGAAATCTAAACAATCTTCTATATTGATTTTTGAATTTTCTTTTAATAGATTTAATTAAAACAAAAAAACATGAAGTGAACACCTTTTTTTGGTTGTATTACCTAAATGTTTTATTGAAATTTTCTTTCAAGCTCGACGTTACGATAAGAAGCAAAGTGCATGTCATTTTTACTAATATTATAAAGAGTAAAGATTTGTATTTTTGTATGTATTGAATAAATTAAAAAACTACTGGACCGGTTTCAAAATTTCTTTTACCTCCTGCTCCTGCAATAGGGCATGACCTGAAAGTAACAAAATTTCGGGTTATAATCCTTGTAATAATTAAAAAGAGGGGGTCTATTGTAATGTTGCAAAGTAAGTGTGTAATCTCCTATTTAAAAGAAATAAAAACAAAATTGGTTTGTAAGTACATTACCATGAAAGTTCGGGCGCCTTGGAGATACACATGCCTAGGATAATCAGCGGATATTGGGAACTTTTAATCTTCCGGTGGTGAGTTTAAGGTTTTATTGTCCACTCCAGTGTGCATTCAGAAATTCACGGAGGTAGGACACGGCGGTATATCCGCCCGATTGAGCAGTCCGACTGGGGAAGTACCTCCGCCCTACAGAATACCGCGGTTATAATAACTTCGTGTTGTGTTCCCAGCGGTGAGTAGGGTAGCCAGAGCTCACTGGAGAATTTGTGCCGTCAGTGGGAAGACTAAAGGCTTGTCCTGATTTGTCTTCTACTGACGGCACAGAAACTCTGTACTTATAGGGTTGGCAGCGCGACTGTGACTCCTCTGGTGTTACAGACGTCCATAGGCCACGGTAACTACTTTCCATCAGGTGGGCCGTGTGCTTGTCTGCCAACTAAGTGGTATAAAAAAATAAAAAAGTAACTAAATTCTTACAGGGTCGGTAGCATGAGCGTGCCTCCCCCGGGTGTTGTAACCACTTTCTGTCAGGTGGACCGTGTGATTGTCTCGTATCAAAGTGGTATAAAGATATTGGATAGCTAAATGGATAATATATTCAATACAAACGTTTTCTCTAATGGATAATATATTCAATACAAAGTTTTTCGAAAATCTCGGAAATGATACCCATCGATTTTATTGAAAATTTTTTTTTTCAACTTTTTGAATTCAACTAAGATAATACATAATATTAAATAATAATTTACCTGGTAGTATTAGTTCTGGTACAGCTATTTTACAAAGATGAATCTTTGCGTACAGAACAGCCTGGAAGTGCTTGCTGAGCTTAAACTACTAATTATGACTACGGTTACTTAATAATATCGTTTAATTTTAAACTGGAAGGAATTTTACCTCAATAATTGTGCTCTAACTGAATTCTCATAACTTCGGCTCCTGCAACAGGGCACTCCAAATGATGCAGTGCTGCAAATGAAGGAGAGTATCAGCGAGTGGTGTAGAAGTAGAAGGAAAATGTGCCTCCGTTTCGTGCTGGTCATGACCTGAAGATAACAAAGTTTCAAGTTATAATCCTCTCAAGTAACTAAATTCTTACAGATCTCAAATAATTCAAATAATAAATAATAGAGTGTATAGCCATCTTAGTAAATTCATAAATCATTAAATATTATTTCAATTTCTCACAATTTATTCGAACAAAATCGTATGTGGGGTTTATATTCTGATTTAATTCGTGGTGTAATCTATTTTTATTGTTTTCATAAACGCCATAGTTTAAAATGGATTAGGTTCCTGAGATACTAGTAGGTACCTACCTATTTAAATAATGATTGTTCTCATATTTTGATGAATCTCAGTATAAAATAAACATGCGTCTGAAGCTAAGATTGCCGTCTAAATAAAGGTTGTTTGATATCTGTCGAACGTAATGAGACTCGATTGGGGCAAATGATTTGACGTGATCACATACACTTCGTTCCAATTCACCGTTAAGTAAGGACTACCCTATGTCTAGAATGGCAACCTCGTCCGTCTATTTCTATATCGGAAACGCCATCGAATTTTCGGAAAGCTGTTTGAACAAGCCTTTCACTGACGAATAGGGTATTCAAAAACAAGGTTTTACATACAGTAATAACTTCAGTTGCAGATGTGTCTGATGTAGAGGTTAAGGGTAAGTCATACAAGAAGTGATAACACTTCTTGTATCTAATATTGATAACTAATAAAATTTGCATGCTGCAAATTACAGCTAAGCGTGCTGTGCATTAACATAATATTGCAAGATCCATGTTACTATGTTTAAAGGCAAATAAATTATTCTTATTCTTATACTCTTATTCTTAAGTAAACTTTCGTAAATTTGGTGGGTCAGTTTAGGTAATTCATGTTTCACTATGAGGTTACCTATATCAGAAGAAGTTTAGTGTTAAAAATGATAAGTACTGTATATTCACGACTCCCTTACCTAACGGACGCAGCCGTCACTATCCGTTCTCACCCACATATTTTACGTTCTACTCACACTGACATACTGTGTCACTACAGTAGCCCCCCTCTTTCAAAAAAAAAAATACATTACGAAAAAAATAGCACTAATGTTCACACAATTGATAAAAAGAGTAACGATAAAGTCAATACACTTCAGCAGGGTGTGTTAGGTTTGTTGGCTGGAAAGCCTGAACCCACAACGGCAGCTTCCTTGCGCAACCAGTTACACGCTCACTTCTTACACTGTGTCCTGGTCCACCACACTAATAATAACCCTATTAAAATAATCTCCGAGTTCTTTGACCGATGAGTTCGTTTGATAAAGATTGGGCGATGGCCACATTGTTTTGTTGAGGCTTACTCTGATTGTAACTCATGATTTATATTTGATGTAATGATACAGCTAATATGCTTTTTGTACAACGAATAAGTTATGTTGAAACATGTGTAGGCACTGTATGGATATGGATTTTAAATGACCTAAATTAAATGTATAAGTGTCTTAATATAATAAAAATACTGTGGTGTGCGTGACCCACAAGATACAATAAAATCGCCTATGATGTACTTTCGATGATACAGTTTAAATTATAATCACGCTATGAGCATATGGTGTATTGCTAAACATTCCAGTTCTAGTTCGTTACTGATGACTAAGCAAAACATGTCGGTCGCTTGACAACACGACCGCAGCGTGTTATCTTGGGAGTTAAAACGTTACTAGAAGTGGCTTGTTTATTCAATTTAATAGGTACTATGATCAGTAGAGGAGTTGCATTGCGAATGGTTCAGTGTTTTCGTCTGTGTTAATAGTGAAGGCTGGTTTTAGCCTATTTATAGACACAGTAGTTTCTCTGTCACCTATTTTCAACAAAAAATGTTTCTTGTGTCTACTTAAAACAATGTACGGACCTTCATAGGGCGGTTGGAGTGATTTACTCAACATGTCGTTCCTTACAAACACACTTTTAAACGAATTTAAACTATCCGATACGAATAATGAATTCATAATTCATTTATTTATTTGCTTGTAATGTGGTACAATAAAAGATGGAAATAAAAAATATAGTAATCAAGCACATTTCGCCATAAAGTTGGCATGCAAACACAGATTATTAGGTATACAAAGCAACTAAAAAAGTATTGCAGCCACAATAATGGCGCAGCTTTTACAACGCATTTCTGCAGCGGTACGAATGACATGCATATATCTTTAAAAAGCCTTCCACTGTATAAAAAGTCTCGTCCACAAACCATTTTTGTAGTGCAACACAATAAGTTGTAAATTATTGGAGCCATATAAAAACAACTACGTCTAAATATCTTTCTTACCAAGACATTTCGGTCGAGGTTTTAATTCACTGATGTTATCTCTAAGCTTTTGCAAATATTCGGAATCCGATTCGGTGATACGTGTGTCATTGTAAAAATCTCCCGGTAATCGCATTGACTTACCATATGTTAACTCGGCCGCATTAATACCACTGTCACTTCTATTGGCCGTTATTAATCCTAATAGCACGATTGGTAATTGATCTACCCAGCTACTACTCGTGCTGTCGCCTTGCAAACGTGCCATTAGAGCCACTTTGAGTGCTCTATACCACCGTACGATCATGCTATTGCTTTCTGGATGATACGGTGTAGTCCGTATTTTATGTATCCCCAAGTATTTCATCAACTGTGTAAATAAATCGCTTTCGAATTGTCTGCCTTGGTCGCTAGTTAACTTCGAAGGACAACCAAAACGAGAGATCCAACCTTCAAACACTATTCTCGCTACAGTCTCAGCAGTTATGTTCTGTGCGGGAAAGGCCTCTGGCCACCCTGTGAAACGGTCGATCATCGTAACACAGTATCTATGCCCGTTGACTGAGGTCAGCAATGGACCTACTATATCTATGTGTAAATGCTGAAAACGATCAGCACTTTCGAATTTACCTACACCTGATACAGTATGTCTTTTAATTTTTACACGCTGGCAATGTGGACAGGCTCTTGTCCACTTGGCAATATCTCTATCCATATTAGGCCATCCATATTATCTATCCATGTTTAACTAAATTTTTACTAGTTTTAATGCCTGGGTGACTAAGACTGAATTAAAAGCTATCTCCCTATATTCTAAAGGTAAATAGGGTCGTTTTTTGTCACTTTTACTACTTAGTACTATTGTATTGTACTGAATGCTCAAGGGTAGGTCGCGGGTTAAGAACTAGAGTAGCGTAAGGGCAAAATTACAACTTTACAGGAGGGCCGAAAAACAACTCAAATTTAACTAGAGTTATCTTAAAGCTCTTTTAAGGCAAAATCTATAGTACTTATCTGTGTAATTTTTACGTACAATAATGCTTTATTTATCGGCCACATAATGGTGTAAAGTTTTGGGCAATAAAAAAATATTTTATTTTAATAATGTTTAATAATCAAAAAAAGGTTGACATACGTCATTATGGCTGAAATATATTTAATAATGTATGGAATGCAACGGGACTTCCGTTATAATCACCTTAAAATTAGTTACAAAGATCTTCACAAATTAATAATCTCTTGAGGCGGCTGCTTTAAAAATGTACTCAATTAAAAATAATTAATCGTGTTCGACCTGCAAATGGTTATAAAAATCATGATATGTTGAAGGAATAACTCCAGATCGACACAGCTCTTGCAAATCATTGTACTTATCTGCTGATATAGATATTGGACCAGAGTAAGCTTTTTGCAAAATTATTCTCGACGAGGGTGCCCTTTTGCCCCTTCGGAATACTTTAATTTTCTTGAAATTGTCATTGTCCAAGTCATATTTGAAATAACTATGTTCTGGGTCGTCTTTGCGATATTGTAGCCATTTTATTTTCAACCAATTTACCGTCTCCTCATCAGTATCTGTTTTGTGGTTCTTTATCAAAAGAGTTTTCAGTATCTTTAGATCAAAAAATCTTCATTTCCCATTTCTTGTACTTTGTAAGGATTTCGTCTTGACGCAGTTCTAATAATAGTGTAGTAACTGGATGGATCAAAAATTGGTACACTTTTCTTGGCCAGCTCTATAGTAGCGTGAATGTTGTCAACTTCCATCTGACTGTGACCAGGCTCAAAATACTTCTGATTTATTTCCGGTATATCCAAGAAAGTCACACAATACTCGCACAAGTATCGGACATAAAAGTGATCGGTTTACCATCTGCTTTTTCTGTCATGTATTTGAGCAAACATGATCCAACCTCGTTAGCACCTTTATTACCAACACCTTCATTCCAGCAATAACATGTTACTTCCCTCTTTTCTTTGGCAAAATTCAGTAAAGTACAGTTATACACAGGCAGCCTTCGTTTATAAAAGATTTTTTTGGAAGATGAAGTAGGAATATGACATATAGCTTCCATGTCATATTCGGCGAAATAAATTTCATCATCCAGAGCAAGTTTCTTAGCTTCATCTCCGTGTCTTCTCGCTAGAACTTTTCTTTGTAAATGTGCTTCATGTTCATCTTTTTTGGCTTCTTTCTCTTCATCATTCATGTTATTATACGCAAAACATTCATCGCACATATCTTTACGTGGCTTATGGAAACCAATAATAAAATCTTTCTTTAAAATATCACGGTACACGTTTATTTTGACAGGTTCCACCTCATTTTCCTTACACTTATCAACATATACACTCGAGAGCAATGAATCCGGGTCACTTAAAGAATGTTAAAAATCTCGGAAACTAAAAATGATAGGTTAATGCAATAAATTGTATTTAATAGACAATGTAATACTCCTTAAATGAAAGTAAAAAAAATATGAGTCACCATACATTTTATTAACACAAAATTACATAAAGAAAAAAACTGCTGATCTCTCCTTAAAACAAAAATAGGAAACATGAAATTTTTGAACTTTATTACGATTTTCTTGAATTTTAATACTTCGTATTGCCTCCTCGTGCTTCCATTACTGCGTTTACGCGGTTTGGCATGCTGTACACCAAGTTCCTTATACGATTTTGGGGAATATTCTCCCATTCCTCTGTGAGAGCAATTTTGAGCTCACGAAGCGTGATTGGGGGAGGGTTTCGTTGTTTTACGCATCTGCCTAGCTCGTCCCAAGCATGCTCGATCGGGTTGATATCCGGGCTGCGCGCTGGCCACTCCATACGAGTAATGTTCATCTCTTGAAGGTAGTCATTCACAATCCTACCTGTATGAGGTCTGGCATTGTCATGCATAAATATAGCATCCTCACCTAAATTGACCATAAATGGACCAACGTGATCATTGAGGATTTCTTCCACATATCTTACGCTAGTTAAAGAGCCGTTTTCTATGATCACCAGCTCTGTGCGACTTTCAGAAGAAATTCCGGCCCACACAAGTACATACCCACCACCGTAGGCTACTTTTTCTTCGATGCATGCTTGCTTGAATCTTTCCCCTGGTCTTCGATACACTCTGTGTCTTCCATCGTGCTTGTAGAGCATAAATTTTGATTCGTCGGAGAACATAACTTTTGACCAATCTTCAATACTCCAATTTACGTGGCTCTGGGCATAACTTAGTCTCGAAATACGATGCCCACGCTCCAGTTTAGGGCCGTTTGCAGGTCTAAGGGGTTTTAAGTTAGATTCAGCAAGCCGACGTCTTACTGTCCATGCACTTGGGTTACTTCCTCCGAGGCGTCGAAACTGATTGGTGAGTTCAGTTCCTGTGAGAAAGCGATTTCGAAGCATGGTGTTCACCAAGTATCGGTCTTCTCGTGCTGTGGTACACCTGGTTCTGCCCGTTCCTGGTCTGCGTAGGTTAGAACCAGTTTCTTCGTAACGTCGGAGAACTCTTTGTACTGTTGACAGCGACACACCGACAGTCCTGGCTGTATCGCGCTGACTCCGGCCGGTTTCCAGCATTGTAAGTATTCTGGTGCATTCTTCAGGCGTAAGCGACATAATTTCAGCTTGATTAATGAATATAGAGCACTATCAACATGGTTTATGTACCCACATAAATGACAGATTACAAACGAAAGCAACACCAAATGCTGTAATTTCGTAGTTCCATCTTCGAAAGTGGCCCTTTTTCAAATTTGATTTTTTTATGATATAACTTTACAATAACTAAGAAGTTTTAATACCTTCATTTAAGGAGTATTACATTGTCTATTAAATACAATTTATTGCATTAACCTAGCATTTTTAGTTTCCGAGATTTTTAGGATTCTTTAAGTGACCCGGATTCATTGCTCTCGAGTGTAGTTCATACATCTTCGTGACATTAAGTTCTTGGTCAAGGTACTCTTTTTTAGTATCTTTTCTAACATAGTGGGCTGGCATGCGCGGAAAAGATTTAATGTGATCTTTGACGTACTGTCTGGCACTTTCAGGAGTTTTATTGTGTGGACCAAACACACCCCTGGCATCAGATTCGACCACATTTGTCTCTGACAGTTTTTTGAAGCAGCCTCACATAAACATTTCAGAAATATTGAAAGTCGATAGAAAAAACTTTTGACAAAATTTAATTAGCTCAGATTCACATGGCTTTTTGAGGAAATACTTATTAGTAAGCTTCCTGCGGCTATCTGGATTGGCAGTTTTTCGAGTAGCTGGTGTTTCCCGTTTAATGAGACTTACAATGTACTGCCGTTTCTGTTCCACATTTTCAATATCCCAGTAGGAAGAAAAAAATCTCAGTCGGTCCTGTTCACTTATTTTCTCTGTACATTTTTCTTTACAGGTTTCACCACAAATCTTCTCACCAACAGCTTTTCCTGGCTTCAAAACCCCTTTAGATGATGTGTATGGTTCTCCTTTCTGTCGTTTTATCTTTCTCTCATTCTTTTTCCACTCTTGTGGATTAGCTTGTCCCTTACGTTTACGCTTACGGTTTTGGTAACCTGGCAGCAGGGATTCCGTTTCCGGTGCGACAATTGTGGCCGTTTCTGCTTGTTCTGCTCTTATATTATTATTTCTTGATGACACTACTGATGATGATAACATATTGAAGGAACTGGATTCGGACAGAATACATTCATCTCTTACCTCAGTATGAGCACTATCATCGGAATCTGAGACGTTCAGATCTTGAAGCAATAAGTCATAATCTGTAACTGTATGACAGTTTTTGTCAGTCGTCTCTACATTTTGCAATAGTGTGTACCTGGTAAGTGATTGTGGACTCTCTGGGCGTAAATGATTACGTTGCAGATGTTCCAGGTCCGTGTGTACCTCGGTTACATGTCGTATACCATTCTCACCATTTCCAAGTTCAATCATGTCCACATTTCCTAATGGTGTGTAACTGGTAGATGGTAGTGGACTCTCTGGGCGTAAGTAAGGAGGATCTTCCTAAAACAAATAAACATCAAATTAAAACGTAAGTACAATATTAATTTTTTTCTATTAACAATTCCCGCTAGTGCAGGCGTTATCAAAAAAAAAGTAAAGTCCTCCGCTCGCGAGAGATTTTACATACATACAATTAACGGACACAAAGTACAGCCAAAATACAATAAAATCCTCCGCTACAAAGGGCTTGTTCCTACCAGGGTGTGTAGTGGGGGATTTTACATACATACAATTAACGGATATAAAGGACAGCCAGACCCAGAAGACTAATTTTATTGTGGATTACATAAATATTTGTCTTGTGTGGGAATCGAACTGCCTCGTGCACAGCAGTCGCATATTACGACCACTGAGCCACGGAGGCAGTCAATATGTTAATATTGTGTTTTGATAATTCTGCTAACTGTACTGTGTTTACCAATACACACACGCACACACATCCTCCCTCAACCTCACACACACACATCCTCACACATACACATACACACAAGCCCATACCTACACTACATATATTATTTAGTGGCAGTTTGTAAATGCTTATGGCATTATGGTCAACTCGCATAATTATATAAGAACTCAGGTGACAATACTGAGCTGTAACGCTGTTGGGGATGAGGAAGACTATCCCTCCGTAATGCAGTTTTTACTAGTACGGTGAGATAAGGCGACCTATTCCGATAACAGCCAATACCTACCGCTAAAAAGTTGTCTTACTGTGAATAATTATTGTAATGGTTGTCTTTTAACTTCTATTTCATTTCAAGTACCCATAGTTAGGTTACTTACAATGGCAGGGTAGGTAGGTAACCGAAACATTCGCATTAAATAATGAATGAATATATCTGAGAAGGTAGGTAGGTACCTAATTAGTTACTACATTTTTACTTTATTACCTTAGATTTACTTGCAAGAATAACAAATAAATCTATAAATTTAACAGGTACTCACTTAATTATTTGAAACTGTTAAAAAGTAGGTATAGAAGCGATCTCATTTTATTACGTACCTTTTCAATGTCGAAATCCAATCTGTCGAATCTTCATGATGATTTAGTGACTTTATAATGTTCCAGCTTCTTGTATTTTTATTCATTTTCACTGTTTTATTACTATAACTTATCAAATTTTAACTTTTGTAACGGTTTTTCGATGTTTTCATACGCAACCGGCTCGGCCTACCTTAACTTTTTGGTGTCAAATTGACGTATATAGTATTAGACACGAAAGTGATTCAGAGCAACACAGATTTAATATGTGCTAAAGGAACGTATATAGCCTTTACACTATTATTGACTTAAAAACTGATTGCATTACTTTCATTAATTAGTACCAAAGTAGCGTATCACACCCTTACGTTTTTTTGGCAGGGAGAATAATCACGGAAGTGCACTAATAAGGGTCGCATAAGCAGTAAAGCTACTTTACGTTAATTTGGCACGAAACAAACTTAGTCTACATAATTACATTTTCTACTTTAAAAACGTATAACAAGATGCGTTATTTGGGCAATTACATTTGGGACATCTTCGGTGTCCTATTCGCGCTGTAAATTGAGTTCCGATCGTAGTGCTCGTAACTTTTTTGACAAAATAATGTAAGTAGGAACACGTCATTTCGGCAGTAAATAGTTCTTTTTTTTTGATACGTTATATTTGTACTAAGAAGTTTACACATTTCATTCGCTCCGGATTTTTTGGCACACAAAAATATGGGGATTAAAAAAGCGAATAACGTAAAAAAAGTTTTTTGGAATATTTGACCTTACGCTACTCTAGTTCTTAACCCACGAGGTAATGTTACAGCATTTGATATACTTTTTATTATTCTATTACAATTGTACGAGGGAGGATATGCTTTTTATAGATCATTTAGCAATCATCATATCAGTACGTATCACCGCCCCGTGGTGCGTAAACACATATAATGTTTTGACATATTTCCCTTCATACTTCACCTTCAGTATAGCATACTACTTTTGACCTCAGAAAAAACAAAATAAAAACAGACGGAACGCATAGAATGATGTGTGATGCCGCGCCGCCTTAATAATCTTAGTATTATTAAGGCGGCGCGGCGTCACACACCCACTACTACTTAGAGTACTATTTCGCTAGTACTCTTTGTGTGCGGTACGCAAACAGTGCGAGCGAAATGGTATTACTTTAAGGGGTTTGACACTAGTTCTATGCGTTGCGTCTAAGCTATTGACACGGTTTTCCAGGCTTAGGACTGGCAAAATTCATGAACAACTTTCTACTGTGGAGACGATCATGAATGATGGCGTATTTAAAAATCAACTATGTACACAAATCAGCTATGTATGTACAACGATTTTTTTTAATAGATCGATTTGTTTTTTTTATATCTTTTTTGTGTTTTTTGTTTTTATGTTTTTTAATTAAGTATCAATTGCTAATTGCAACTTATAAACAGCAATTGAGACAATGTTTTTGTTGTTAGATGAGTCCGCCTTTCATTTAGTGTCAGACCAGCTTTCGAAAAGATACGTTCGCATGGTACAGACGTAGCGGTGATGTTCAGTCGTTTGAGCGTGTATTTATATAGACGCGGGTGTACAGCTTTTCGCTCGTTCCACCAAAGTAATGGATTTTCTATTCTTTTGATAAGCGGTTCTGATATGTACTTATCAAATTCAACAATTCCCGCTGCAGTTGCATTTTGAGGCACGAGAGCAGCAACTTCAGTCTCATACTCTTCCCAAATAAAGTTGGTTCCACCATACTGTGGTAATGGCGGCTGTTCAGCTGGTTCTTCTTGAACTATTTCAGCTTGCGTGGCGATTCTTGATTTTATAGCTGATGCTGCCCTATTGTAGCTCTCAACGTTACTAAATCCATTCTTTTTAAATCGCGGGTCTAATATTGTCGCCTCGCTAAGAAGAGCATTATTTTCTACTTCTCGGAACCTAGCATACATTTGCGATTGCAGTGAATTCTGTAGTCTATTAATTTTTTCTATATTAGTGTTGAAAGATTGTCTATTGAGCATCCGGTTTATAATCTTGCAAAACACAATATATTTAAACGCGGACACATAATTTTCACCACTAATCTCAACAGTGATTTCGTAAAAGATTTTGAGGAGCTCTGTCGCTTTTTCGATCACCAACCAATCATCTTGAGGTAGACTTAGGTCGGGTCGCATTATAGCAAGCGTGGCAAATAAAGCGTCTTTTACTCTTAAAAATCTCATTAGCATATCGTAGGTCGAGTTCCACCGCGTTGTGACGTCTTGCTTAAGTTTGAGTGGCGAAATATTCATTTGCTCTTGAATCTCCTTTAGTTTCTTCATTCCTGGAATACTTCTATGAAAATATTCCACCACAGCCTTAACCCTATTCACTGTGTCGGATATTTCAGTGATGCTTGCTTGTACAACCAAATTGAGACTATGTGCAAAGCAAGAAATTGAACGCCAGCCACCAATTCGAACAGCGCTTAATATATTAGCAGCATTGTCACTGACTATTGCATTCACGTGATGCTGTATATTCCACTCAATGAACTTTTGTTCTAGAAAGTTTTTCAGATTCTCACAGGTATGTCTTTCCTGAAATTCTACGCACCCAATCATCACTGTGCACAGCTTGTGGGTGCATGTGTCAATGAAGTGCGCAGTAATGGCAATGAAGCCATCATTTACTATAGATGTCCAGGCGTCTGTGGTTACGCAAATAGCTGCGGCTCTTGTTGTTTTACAGATTCTACAGCCTTATTGTATACTCGGGGAAGAAGGCTTTCCGATAAAGTTTTCCGAGTCGGCAGCGTATACCCCAGATTTAGTAATTCGACAAACTTCCGGAACTCTACTTCATCTACCATCCGTAGAGCATGATAGCCTTTGGCTATCATTCTCACCAGCTGTTCGTCGAGCAGCTGTATACGGTTCGTCGGTAGAGGTTTCTTAACTACTATATAATCGGCCATCGAAGGGGCTACCTGTCTAACAGTTCTATTCGGTGGGGGCTGGTTGCTCGTCTCAGCTTGTATAATAATAGCACTGGTCGAGGGAACCGGTTGGTGTGCTTCATTGGCATCGCCTACAGTTGCAAGCTGTCTACTACTGTTTATAGCTATGGTAGGATGCATCGCCTTCATATGCCGGTTCAGGCATCCTATGGAGCTGGGATGTATTGCCAGTATTCTGGAGCAGTAACTACATTTGGCTTGTTTATTCGGAGTCACCTCTTCAAAATGATTCCACAGCGGACTGCTTTTTCTTTTAGATGCCATATTTCTATACCCAAATAACACTAACAGAACTATCTGAGTTCTAATCTATTTACACACACGTGCCTACCTACAATATTGTTTATACACAAAAATAGTCTGAATAAAATACAAAAAGTTTATTTACACACACAAGATTACTTTTATTTACACTGTCACTCAAGCAATCATTATTGTTTGAAAGAAAAGACTTAAAAATGTTTATTTACACACAATATTGTTTATACCTATTTATTTACAATGTCACTCTAGTAACTAACAGTTAATTATTTACAATATAACATTAATCTATGTTATATACAGATTAATGATTATAAAACAATAAATAACACCTATTTTTATTGAGCTCTAACTAAATAGCGCGGGCTGTCTGCAGTAGACAGAAGAAATGATTTACGACAAATTACGACTCGCGGGACGGTGTTAAATAAATGTAAGCTTTATCGAGAACATGTAGCGTTCAACATAGTATGACAAAACGGGCGTGACAGACAGAGACAGAATCCTCGCCGAACCGAACATGGCGAGTAGGTCAGTACAGTACGTCGTCGTCGCCGCGCTGCGCTCGGCGCTCGGTACATGCCGTCGCCGGCCGGCGTAACCGGACTCGGACGAACGCGTTATGTTTAATGTCATGTGTCATGCTAAATTTTGCCGGGTAATAGGTACTGCTACAGTACGCGGTCATGCCATATTACGCGTTATGCATTACTCACAGTACTTACGCATGTCTATTAGATACTCGTCACTGCGCTGTTTGTCTGCCAATTCTGCAAAATCGAGTATCGCGGGACATGTTATTGTTTCAATTCTAGAAAGCGCATCCGCTACTACGTTATCGCTTCCTTTTATGTATGTGTATGAAAGTTGGCGAATACGCCTTGGCCTTTCTTTATCACTGTTTATTTTAGTGAAGGCATACTGTAGCGGTTTATGGTCTGCAAAAATAGTTACATTACGACCTTCTACAAATGTTTAAAATGCTTGACGGCCATAAGTACTGCCAATAATTCCCTATCATAGGTGGAATATTTTGTTTCCGTAGCACTTAACTTTTTTGAAAAATATCCTAATGGTTGCCACGATTCACTTTTACTCTGCTGTAAGACTGCACCGACAACAGTGTCTGAAGCATCAGTCATTATAGCTAATTTGCTGTCTGGCAACGGGTAAGAAAGTGTAGCGGCGCATTGTAAGCTCTCCTTACACTTTTCAAATGCATGGGTGGCCGTATCGTCCCACTCTATACGTGTCTTATCGCGTTTTTTTGAATTGTGTAAATATTCGTTTTAACTTGGATTGATGTTCTACAGCTCGTGGTATATGTGACCGGTAGAAATTCACCATACCTAAAAATCGACGAAGCTGGTCTACCGTTTCGGGCTTAGGAAAATTTACAATTGCTTGTACTTTGTTCTCTAACGGGCGAACGCCGTCTGTTGATACCTCAAAATCTAAAAATTCCAATTTGGTAACACCGAAAACGCATTTCGACAAATTAATGAGAATTCCATATTCTTTAAATCTCTGGAAAACCGTATTTAGATACTCCTTATGTGAAATCTCGTCAGGACTTGCAATAATGAAACAAAAAATCAAGGTCTTTTAACACTACAGTGTCATGAACCTTTGGAACGATTGACTGGCCCCAGTTAGCCCAAAAATCATTTTTACGAACTATTTGAGTTCGTAAAAATGATAACATAATAACACGCCGAAGGGTGTTATTATGGCCGTTTTCTGGACGTCCTGTGGTGCGACAGGAATAAAATGGTACGCGCGATTTAAATCTAATCGTGTAAATTAGTTTGCTTACCTGCTAATATGTATTTACAGTGTTGTATACGATGTATCTGATAGTGATCGGGCCTTGTTATCGCATTTAAACATCTATAATCGCCGCAGGGTCGAATTCCACCGTCCTTCTTGGGTACCACGTGCAACGGGCTGGCCCAAAAAAACTTCGATGGACGACAAATGCCTAATTCTGTCATTATTTTAAATTCTTCCTTGACTTTTTTATACCAATCAGGCGAAAGAGGTCTGGCCTTCGCATATACCGCTGGCCCCAAAGTTTCTATATAATGGCACACCGAATGCTTGGGTATCTCTTTATACGAAGCTGGTTTGGTTATGTCCTGATAATTGAGTAATAGATCATACCATTTGTTCTTGCTATTTATAAACTTAATTGACATGTCAGACTCGTTATTACTAACAGATGCGACAATATTGAAATTAGTGTCTTGATTTCGTAATTTCCGCGCGCTTAAGTCTACCAACAATTTGTAGTAACTTAAAAAGTCAGCCCCGAGTATTGGTTGTTTCACCGCTGCTATAATGAATGACCAATTAAATGCCCTCCTTAAATTAAGATTTAAAACCAAGTTACACGTACCATACGTTCTAATATCGTTGCATATAACTTGTAATCGGTACATGTAATACCTATAGACTTATATTTATATGATACTGGTACTACAGATACATTGGTACCAGTGTCTATTAAAAATCTTAACTTATTGTTTCTATCATTAGCACTTAGACGGTTATTAAAGTAATTTACACAAACCTCCGTCACTGTTCGTGTAACTGCTAGTTTTCCGCCGTAGCTGACTTCCAGTTACAGGGCTCGACGCATTTTGTAGCCTTCGCTCCATATCGGTAGTGATAGAAACATTTCCAATTTGGGTCGCGCCTCCTGGTACTTGTATCCCTTTTGCGAGAAGATGAACGAAACCGTGTACCTTTGAATGAGCTTCTTCCCCGCTGCGGTTGCCGCGCATGACGTAATTCGACGACCTCGACGCTTGATTTGGTTACTACGGCTGCCAGGTCGTTCATAGAAACGGTCTTCCTGGCTGTCTCCATCGACGAAACCTCGGCGGGTCGTGTGGCCTCAATGACCTTGTCCGCTACAAACAAACACACGCGATTTTATTCACGCGATGTTTCGAGTACTGATATCCAGCTCTTAGTAGAATTTTGCCACCATTTCGGTCTATAAACATTAATTTTGGGGGACTACTGCTTCCAGCAGGTTCTCTATATTCAATTATCTAGAAATACATAAGTAACAATGATTGTTATTAAACTAGTAGTACAGTAAAAAAAGATATTATTTTATTAATATTAAGACCACTTTTTCAAAGGTAAAATACTAAATTTATAATGTCACTTATAATATAAATACTTATTTAATTGGATTACTTAAAAAATTAAGCGATATCACACGCGTCATGAATCCTACTTCAGTAATGCAACTGCAACAGGAAAAATTAATTCCTCTACCAACATTTTCTTGCCGCTGTACATATTATATTTATCAGTTTGGAAGCTAGTACTCGCAGGATTGATCAAGATATCGTGATCTGTTTCGAATCATAATAAATATTCCGTCCCCCACGCGCATCATGCTTACGTCTTTACCGGCACTTACGGATGACAGCATAGCATCGACTAAATTTTGGTCGCTTAAAGTGTCTTTTTTTAATAGCTCATACTGTAATTCATCGTCTCTCATACCACACACCAGCCTGTCACGTAACATGCGTTCCAATTCACTGAAATTGCAGCGAGCACTGATCTTACAAAGTTTAGCTATGTACTGTGCAGTCGATTCACCACGATTTTAATCGCGCTTATAAAACTTGTATGACATAGATATCTCGTTCGGTTTCGGACTGTAATGTTTGGTTAGAATTTCATTGAATGTCACTTCAGTGGGTAATTAGTGCCAAAAAGCTTCCAACACTTGCGAACCACACACAGCAAAGAAATTAGCGCATTTTACACACTCGAAACAAAACTTGTCTGTCTATATAATTGCCCCAATTGTCTGTTTGTGGGTTAAACTCACTGAACTTTACACCTTTACGATCCATTTTCATTTATTTTACTCCGTCGTCGCCACTAATATGTCCGTAATAACAATTAAACCACGAAATTATTTATGTAACTGCATGTTATTGTGCTAGGTAGCAAGGCATAATGTCTAGATTGAAAACTACCCCAAACTTAGTTTATCTTATATGTCAATATATCTTATAAGTTCTATAGGAGGTAGGACACGGCGGTATTTCCGCCCGATTGAGCAGTCCGACTGGGGTAGTACCTCCGCCCTACAGAATACCGCGGCTATAATAACTGTGTTCCCAGCGGTGAGTAGGGTAGCCAGAGCTCACTGGAGAATTTGTGCTGTCAGTGGGAAGACTAAAGGCTTGTCCTGCTTTGTCTTCTACTGACGGCACAGAAACTCTGTACTTACAGGGTTGGCAGCGCAACTGTGACTCCTCCGGTGTTACAGACGTCCATAGGTCACGGTAACCACTTTCCATCAGGTGGGCAGTGTGCTTGTCTGCCAACTAAGTGGTATAAAAAAAAATACAAACAAGTACCTGCAACTGTCAATACACACATATTTGAACTACACTCACAAACTACAACAATCATGTATGACACATACTACATTGAATTTTGACTTTTCGTGTGGGTGTCAAATCTAAAAATCTATTTCATATCAGGTTTAACACTGATGGAAAGTGGTTACCATGGCCTATAGACGTGTACAATATACCAAGGGAGTCACACTCGTGCTGCCGACCCTGTAAGAACAGAGAGTTTCAGTGCAGATGATAAAGCAGGACAAGCTTTAACTTTCCCACTGATCATTATTCCAATTAAGATAATACTTGGCTTAAAGATCTAATATCATCATGCAATGAAAAATAATTTACCTGGTAGTAATAGTTCTGGTACAGCTATTTTACAAGATGATTCTTTGGATACAGACTAGCGGCCTTGAAGTGCTTGCGGCATACTCTCAAATTATCATATCATCATCATAAATTATGTCAGTATTCACAATATGAAGATACTTCATTTCGTAATGCAGCAAGTCACCGTCCAAACCAACAGCGAATTGACAGGTATGGCACAGCGAAAATATTTTTTTTTTTTTTATATAGGACACGTCAATTGGTCTTCGCCTTGCCTGATGGTAAGCTGAAGGCAAAGTCCCAGAAAAGAGGGTCACCATTAATTTCCTTTGAAACTAAAAGAAAAATAGACAACGATCTATTAGATCTCTTCATAGACAGCTACCAACCGTTTTCGTTGGTTGAAGAACGTGCATTTAAAAAGTTCGCAAGTTGAATACCAGGATATGAACTACCGTCAAGAAACGTTTTAATACCAAACGTATACGAAAAAACGTTCAAAATAAACAAAAAAGAAATCACGAATATTGAGAACATATGTTTGACTGCGGACCTCTGGACATCCCGAGTTAATAAATAAAATAAATAAATAAAATAAAATAAAAATAATTTATTTCGGACAACAACGAATCCATATCTTGTTAGTAACAATATAACCACTTAAAAATATGTTAGTAAAAAATTTGCATTGTCTTTGTTTGTCATTTATTGTCAAAATTATTTAATGTCAAAATAGAGGAATAGAAGTAATGTCACGCAGTAAAAATCTAAACTATTTTGTCAAATTTGTAATTTATTTATTAAAATCAATATAAAAATTTTTAAGATACGAGTATGTCAAGTCCGCCATTCAATTAATAGAATTATTATATTTTTAATTATATTGTGAATTTTTGCGCTTATTTATCAGTGTCATTACCCCCACTGTCCCTACTTAGACACTATTTTTGTGTCCGAGATACATTCACGGATCCACTTAATTATAATAGGCGAGTCCCATCGATCTGCCATAGTTTTCAGAATGGTGTTGGAGCTGCCCCGCAATCTACAGAGTAATGAGACAGTTTTCTTTCTCATTATGGTTTGGAAGCTATCCACGCAAGCCTGGGCGAACATGCCTGATGCGCTGCAAAATCGAGGCAACCCCATCAACATCCTGAAGGCGTTGTTGTATTGGACACGCAGTGCACTGATGGCCGTCTGCCTATAGTTGAACCAGAGGCTACAAGTATAGAAAACTTGGCAGTATGCTCTGAATAATGTCAGTTTTACTGGCGTACTACAGCGTGCAAACCTTCGTACCAACATATTACAGCGCACCGCCAGCGCCCTGCGTTCCCTTTCGATGTCTACTTCATCTCTGAGGTCGCTAGTTAAAAAATGTCCTAAGTATTTAAAACTATGTACCCGCTTAAGGTCTGTCCCGTTAAGTTTAATACTAGGTACAGATGCGGGACACTTTCCGCCAACGGCCTCAAACACCAAGTATTCGCTTTTGTTTGTATTATAAATGAGACCATGTGTTTCCGCATATTGCTCGCACACCTGAAGCAATTTCCTAGTGGCGTTGATCGTTGGACTCAGCAGCACCATGTCATCTGCGTAACTGATATTGTTGACACTGACGTATTGACTACTGACGTAATGACAGCTATATTGCTATAACTGGCCATTATATTACAGTAAATTTGTAATGAAACTTTTTGCAATAAAATGTGCAGCATTCCATTCCAAGGCGCACACACTAGTGCGAATATATATAATGCACTTCTGGAAGAGTGGAATATAACAAACAAAGTTAATTTTGTAATTAGCGACAATGCAGCAAATGTGAAAAAAGCTATATCAGATTTGGTCTGGAAACATTACGGCTGCTACGAACATACTCTTAATCTTATCGTTCAAGACAGTATACGAAAGATACAAGACAATCTCGATAAGGTGAAATGTACCTATAGTTCGCCATTTTAAAACTAGCACTAGTGCACTAGGTGGAGAGGTTATTGAAGACACAAACTCAAGAAAATACTGATGCAATACCGAAACGTCTTATTCAGGATGTTCCAACAAGATGGAATTCGACATTTCACATGTTGGAGAGATTTGTGGAACTCGAGAGCTACTTCCGTAATGACATTTTACCAGTCTTTGATGAAAACGGGAAATTTAATTCTCCATTGGATTGGTGGCGCTCAAACCGTCATATTTATCCTAACCTAGCTACTTTGCTACGAAGATATGGAAACAGTCGCTACCTCCGCTCCCTGTGAGCGAATATTTAGTAAAACCGGTCTTACAATTAATGACCGTCGCACACGTCTGAAAACAAGTAAAGTTGCCCAACTAACTTACTTAAATGTTAATTTGGATCCATACCGATTAAATTGTTATCAAACAGTAAATATATGCGTAAACTGTAAATAGACAAAAACTTTATATAAAATCAAATGAACTTTTAAATACGCCTCCATGCTGAAAATATCGCAAAAATAACTTTAACATGAAATTTTGCAGCCAGTCCTAAGCCTGGAAAAGTATGAAGGGAAGTTCAATTGATAAAATTATGTATTTACTCAAATTAGTAATTACACACGTTGCTAATATACTACAAAGTACCTATAAACTATTACATATTCGTTATTAAAACACAATACAAAAGTAAACCTAATATTGTAATATCTATTTATCCAGTAAAATTTTCGTAATCATTACATATTACAAACGAAAAACTAACCAACACTCTATTGTATACAGAAGTAACTAGTTACAAAAATAATCAGTTTTGAAACTAGTTACTCATATCTACGAAACTATGTATAACAGATTACGCCCAAAAGGCGTTACGAACCACGACTATGTACATACCACTGTTGAACCAGGTTTATCAAGACCCAACTGATGTGATATCCCGGAATAAATTTGATAGGACCATGTGTTATTTATGATGCAGGCCTTATATATTTTCACACCGTATTGATCTGTTTTGACTGGGTTATAGGTTCTTATTATGAGTCTGCCATGAAATTTGACCATTGATTCTCTTACGACAATTACGTCAGAGGATATATAGACTGCGAAAATTATTTACCATTTTTTGTATTAGTGGGTCTATTTTATGGGTTCTTTGCTCCCCAATGACACCTATTTGAATTTCTGTGAAGTCATCTCAGAATGGAACTGAACCTTTTGTATGACATATTTATTCTGTGCATAAGAGGATTATAGTAAAGCACATCCAATTTCCAGTAGTGTTCAATTCCTCTCTAGTGACATCTTTCCATCTCGCCATTCGACTAAATTGTACAGTACGTAATTCTTTCAACAACTGAGCGTAATTATTGGTATCCACGACCATACTATCAATCAATTCATCGGGTACAAAAAGCCATATATTTTGGTCAAACTAACTCGACTATCATCAGTAATCGCAGCCATGTTTTGTATACCGTGATTGCCTATAAATGTTTCCGTCCCTAAAGGCAAAATATCTGTTTTCCATTGGGCATCAGACGCATCGGATGAAGATGATCTAGCTGGTGACGGCCGGTCTGTACTTCTGCCTGCACTACTTGCTATAAAGTTTGCAATTACCTCTGTATCCTCTGTATCACTTTCTTCATCTTCACCACTGGGTTGATATTCGTCGTCACTGCCAGTACTAAATGGTTCTTCACCTGAATGTTCTAAGTAACTCAATAATTATTTATTTGTGTATCTACTATTAGTCATTTTCCCGAATAATGTTCCCACGTTCATGAATCACATGTGACTCAAAAAAACTACATGAATGCAAATTATTAAATATGTTATAAAATAATGATATTTAACTAAAAATTCAAAAATAACCCGTGGACGTGGGACATTATCAAAATGTGTTGTACAGGGAAATTTCAATGAATTTCAGCGGCAGTTAAAATTCTATCTGCATTGACTTTTTTCTCCAATTCTGGTTGAATATTAATAATAATGTAATCAAAAGTTTCGACACATTCTGGTGAACTCAATTTTTTTTTCTGGATATAATCTATATTTTTCCTACTTCTTGTGGAATTCTCCATCTTCCTCTGCAGTCCTGTTACGGTCGTCACTTTTGTTGGTGAAGCAAAATGCAGATTCTTGATGACAATTATTTAGAAAGAAAGAAAGAACTCAACCCCTCGTACATTAGACCAATATTTCCTGCTATCCGTTTCAAGTGAAATTTAGCACTCTTAACGCCAGCCTCCCAGAGGCCGCCAAATGTAGGGGAATTGGGGGGATTAAAAACGAACTTAATGCCCTTGTCAGTCGTAAAATCAGTGATGCTACTTAAGCTCGGATTGCAACACTTTACCTAGCTCATTTTTTGCCCCGACGTAGTTCTTGCCGTTGTCACAGCAAATGTAATCAGGTTTACCTCTTCTAGCGATAAATCTTTTTAGGCCTGCAATGAAAGTTTGGGTTGTGAGCTCACTGACCGTTTCAAGATGCACAGCCTTAGTAGAAAAACAAATTAAGATGCACATATAGCATTTTGTTGTTCTACTACCCCGATTCTTTTTGCTGGCAATCATGAAAGGGCCAGCGAAATCGGTTCCCGTAACCTGAAAGCTATAAGATTGAGATACCCTGGTCGAAGGTAAGTTACCCATCAACGGCTCCATCGTTTTACCTTTCATTCTGACACAAGTTACACACTGTCCTACTATTTTTCTAGCAAGTGTTCTACCACCAATAGGCCAGTACTGTTCTCTGAAGGAGCTGAGAAGTAATTGAGGACCAGCATGAAATAACATTTTTCTTTACATAATTCAAACATGTTCATCAAAAAATCAAAGTATTATCTTCTGTTTCATCATAATTATTTTCATGTCTTCATTCTTTGAACTATTTTTATTTACAAGATATTTATTTAAATGCCCAGCACGTTTCATATGGTCTACAGTGGATAATTTTTTTATAAACTCTTTAATTCTCAAACCAATCGTTGCAATTGTATCAAAATTTGCCAGGAAGTTGTGTGGTTATCTAAGTTTTTTATTATTATAGACTAAACTGACATAGAGTGTACAATAACAAAGATATAATATTTATTTTATTTTATATTATTTGATTCAATGTGTACACCTCCTGGTTCACAATGGATCACCCCTTAGGGTACAGTGGATCAAACAAAATTTGAACAGACAAAGAATGAAACTCTGTGTATATAAATCAACTGAATGTTTATTTTAGACACTGTAAAGACTACCCTGGAGGTAGGCATAACAAATAATCACATTCTTAAAATTAAAGGAACTTTTTCAGTCTTTAATTAGGTAACAAAAATCATAAACCTTTGTCTATAAATTAGGAATTTAACGTTAACGATCACATTTTTATCATAGTCTAACACTTAGCTGCCAAATCTACTTCTACTAAAATTGTAATCAGTCAAAGTTTAATCAGTCTCTTAAACATGTTAAAAATTATTATTCATTCAAAAAAATGCAAACAAACACCAGAAATGAAAAAGTAGATAAGGAAATATAACATGCCATACAATCTTAACGAATGTTAATTCGGCTCAAATCTAATGGAAACGTGTAGTATGATTGTTGCCTTGCTGTGCTTCCATTAACGACGGGAGTCGGTAAAATGAGCCGTATGTCGTTATCTTTGACATATGACAAATCTGGTACATCAGGTAAAACAAACTTACCTTTTTTGTACCTTAAAAAAGACACATATAATTCCAAAGAATTTATATTTCGCTTCGCGTTCTAGAACTTTTCCAACAAAAAATATTATCTGTCGTTTGGAACTAAATTGTACTAAAACGTATTCACTTTCTTTTGGTAATCGTTCAAGTGGCCTTCTCAATAACTGCTCAGTTACAATAGTTTCGTCAATCTGCAACCAATCTCCTTCATCGTCAGTGTCGTCATTTAGTAATAAATCATCTTCTTCATCTGAATCACTTTGCAGCACTTGACGATTTACTGTTTTTCTTTTGGATTTGGTATCTTTCTTTTGGCTGCTGCTGCCTTCTGTTCAGCTATAGCGAGCTTTTCCGGTGTGTCTGTCGCAGCAAGGCTTTTACAGAGTTTTCTTGGCTTTCTTTTACCCGATCTAGCTGGTGCTTTAAGTGGTTTTCGAAATTGATCCGGAGTAATAACGGATTTCATTAGTGGCAAATCATCAGCTATGTTGTTTTCAGTGACTGTACAATTAACAAGCTGCAACATCGAACCATCATGTGAAACATTTATATTTTTATCTGGTGTAGTAACGCCTAGAAACTGACTTTCTGAAAAACCAAAGTTCTCCAGCAAGGATGGACTCGAGATAGCTTTAGATGTCTCTCCAGCAGCACTGGTGGAAGGCCTTGGCGAGTCAATTCTTCGATGTTGTGTGACATTATCCTCAAGTAGTATCATCTCTTGTTGGCCAGGAAGGTCCACTTCGGCGCGATAATTTGTACCAAGGAATACATGTTCTGGTCGATCGGTAACACTACTAGGTGCAAAATCCTCATCACTAAAGATATTGCGCATTTACGATATACGATACGATTGCATAATATTTGATGGAGTCATTGCTTTCGAGAAAGCTTGGCCTATTAAAGCTCCTACATCAAATATTGTAATAGGGCAACCAGGGTTAGGTAACATCCAGGAACTCATGGCGGAGTAGTAATATGTCTTGAATGGACCGTGTATGCCAACGTCCAACGGTTGTAAGCGTGCTGAAGTATGAGGATGCAAAGTGATCACAGTAACACCTGAATCCTTTGCTAGATCCAGAGATTCTATTGAGAGATGGGATTCATGGTTATCCATGATTAACACAGATGGATATTCCTTTGTAGTTCTTTTTTTTTTTAAACCACTAAGTTGGCAGACAAGCACACGGCCCACCTGATGGGAAGCGGTTACCGTGGCCTACGGACGTATGCAACACCAGTGATGTCACACTCGTGCTGCCGACTATGAAGAAACCTTCTGATGCCCCTCTTGAAGAACCCCATATTGTAGGCGCTTGGGAAAACCGCAGCAGGGAGGTCATTCCACAGCTTGAGTGTGCGTGGGATGAAGTTTCTTTCATACCGCACAGGGCGTACAGTCTCTGGTCGCAATGTTCCTGTTCTTTTGATGAAATGTTTCATTACTTCAGTAAACGACTCTCCATTCATCCAACCTGAAGGATTTGCTAGAATAAGTGAGCCCGGAGGTGTACCAACGTTCAAACGAGGGTTAACGTTCTTCCGGGGGAATATCAGAACTGGTGGTATAGCCTGACCCCCAGCGCTTATAATATTACAGGTTGTCACTAAAGTGCCCTTTTCCCCGCTGGTTATTTTGCACAGGTTCCTCATACCCTTAAGCGCCATGACCCTTTGTGGTTTTTGGACTGTGGTAGTTCCAGTCTCATCCAAGTTAAAAATTCTGGTACCGTCAACGTAAGCTGGATGACGCTGTAGCACATTTTCCAAATTATCAAAAAAGTGGTTAACGGTCTCTTTATTGAATGCAGATGCCCGTGCCAAACTACACGCCTCAGGTTTGCGAAGCGTTAAATCTGTATGACGTTGGCGAAAACCCCTCAGCCAATCTATACCTTGTAATTTATTTTCGGCCCAGGACTTAGGCATTTTGATGTCATTGATTCTGGCCATTTGATAAGCGACTTGGCGGCAATCGTTAGCACACAGTCCATAAAACAGGTTTGCGCATTTTACATAATATTCTTTTAATATTATTTTTTGATCTTTTGAAAATACCTGGTTTACCTCGTAGTTCGGCGTCAACCTGGAAATTTGATTTGGTGTTGCCTTTTCCCTGACGTAATATCGCTGGAGCGTTGTGAAAGGAATCATGTGATCATTGGAAGTTTGGCGTATGCTCTTACCATTTTTGATATCTTGTAAAGCAGCATTCATTTGTTCATGCCAATGTGCACCTACTTTTCGCTGTTCTACTGTACGCCGAGGCATATCTGAAATCGTATAGTTTAATTATAACTCAAATTCAAACGTCGTTATTGGATCGGCGATTCATTGTGTACACAGTTAATCAGTTCACTTTGGTATTGCCGCCGTTGCGTTTGGTCGCTCCTGTTGCGATCCAGCGGTTGGGAATATAGCATTCCATACCCGCTAGGATCGCATCAGCTACTGTTCTTTCACAGGAGCTTGGATCATTTGAAGTGAAGCAAAGCCGCCTCCACGGATACGACGCGAAAAATTCTCGCAGTTCGTCCCAGTCTGCTGACTTGTAGTGCCAGACATGCCGCCATTGAGGTGGTCCGGTGGTTCAGTCCGCGTGAGAGTCACTTGCGCCTGAACGTGCACGTGAACTTGTGGTTCGAAGTACCACAAGTTCACGTGCACGTTCACCCGGGCGCGTAGTCAACAGAAGGTCCAGTATAGAGCTCTCAGCAATTTCAGCGTTTAGTTTAGGGGCTTGTAAAAGTCGGCAATTGTCTGGTATTGCATATTCATTGGCAATTTTTTCCTTGGTTACCTTTGGAATACCCTTTTTAGAATCAGTAACCATAGCTTAGTTTCATCAGATTCTGTTTCACTGAGCGCAGATAGCAATTCAGCTCCGTTATTAGATAATATGGGCTGTGTTGTCAAAGATTCATTAGGTTTTTGAATTAAATTCTCGTCATTTTGTGTTGAGATATGCTCGTTCTTTGTGAATCCAGGTTGAACAAGAGCAGCATCGAAACTAGACTTCATTATTGCGCCGGAATTCACCACATAATTTACACACATCATTAGTTTTGTGATTTTCTTTGTCTGAGTATATCTCATCTTCATCGTCGACATTACATAATTGTGCCAGAGGTACGTCAGCACAGCTGCTTTCTTCACAGCTAGAAATGTTTTTCCTTTTACATGTTTTCCCTACCATTTTTATCTTCTCCTTTTGGTTTTCTCTTTCTCTCCTTATCTTCTAGCTGTTCTTTTAGGGGCGTGGCGGTTAAAATTTGGCAGTGTTGTTTCTTAGAGCGTCTTTTAAATTTCTGAATTTTTAAGGCACTGAACTCAATACATACAAAATATTAGTGTGCCATGTGTTCGCTTTCATTTGTAACATGTGTAGAGAGTGCTTCCGTTGTTATGCCATTGTTGAACGAATTATCGTTGCGAGTTGTTAAGTGTTCAACTATTGGATCTGATATAAAGTCATTATCATCAAACGCGTTGGGGTTTATGGGATGAATGCCAGTCACTTCGAAACCTTTTACAGCTTTGTCCATCGAAGCTACTCTCATATAAGTTATATTGAAAATGGAAGACAACACATGAGTATTTTTTTCATATGGATGGTTTTTGATGTATAATTCAGACTCTCTATCATAAGCTGTCTTCAGTGAACCGTAGAAAGTGACGTCTAGAGGCTGCATCCTAAGGGATGTGCGCGAAGGCAAATATTGCACATGGCTCCCATTTTCCCAAAAAACATGATAAGGTTTTAGTGTTAAATGACTAGCGTGATAGTCGAAGATGAGTAATGGGGTTTTCAGGTGATGCGCTGATATGATGCTAATGGCTGCTAGTGTGTTCAACATAAATAATAATAATAATAATAATCTATGTAATCCCTTTGATTAATATAGATAAAATCATTTATTCTTTGAATTTCCATGCCCACAAAATATTTTAATTGTAATACTTTTATTTTAAAAACTTGTTTTAAGTATTCTATTATTTCTTGAATAAGCACTCTACTTGAAGATATTACAAGGGCATCATCAACATATATTATCAAGTATATCTTAATTTTCTTAAAAATCCCTATAAAAATACAATTATCAGCCTGGGACTGCACAAAACCATATTTCATCAAAAAATTACTAAATCTTTTATTCCAACAACGAGATGCCTGCTTTAAACCATATAGAGGTTTATTTGGCTTGAATACAACATTTTTATTTAAATTAATTCCTTCAGGTGCTTCTATAAAGATATCTTCTTCAAGGTATCCGTTAAGAAATGCTGTTTTAACATCGAATTGTTGAATTTCTAACTCATACTTAGCTGCAAGAGAGAGAAGAATTCTAATTCTTTTTTTTTTTTTTTTTTATATAGGACACGTCAATTGGACTTCGCCTTGCCTGATGGTAAGCTGAAGGCAAAGTCCCAGAAAAGAGGGTCACCATTACTTACACATACCGTGTGACAATGGTGACACTCAGCTTGACGGCCTCATCATATGCTTTTTCACGCCCCGCTTAAAGGACCCGGGACTGTAGGAAGAAGGAAACACGTGAGCTATAGAATCATATCTAGTTGTAGGAGAAAATATTTCGTGATAGTCAATATCCTTGATTTGATTAAATCCATGTGCACATAAACGTGCTTTATAACGTGTTCCATTATTCTCATTCTTCTTAATCGCAAACATCCATTTTGTAGTTAGCGTTCGCTTATCAGTTTTCTTCATGTGCAGCCAGTTCTTCCTTGATCGCTTGATACCACTCATGCTTCTGTGGACTCTGTAATGCTTCATTATATGATTGAGGCAATGACAACTCAACAAGGTTCACTTCAAAACGTCTGTTTCTCGGTCTAAGTGTTATGTTGGAGCTAGACAAATCTCCTATTTCTTGAGATGGTTCATATGTTGGGTCATCTCTGTTACAACTCAACAGGCTGTCATCAGACTCTGTCACTTGATTTGATTCATTCACTGTATTTTGTACTTTCGTTTCATTATTTTGTATCATCTCTTCTTCATTATCAGAAATACTTATTTGTGTAGTATTCTTCCTTATTTCTGGAATCAAATGTTCATCAAATATTACATTCCTCGATATCTTAATAGTTTTTCTATTTATGTCAAACATTTTATCATTGTTATTGTCATAACCTATTAAGATCATTTTCTCACTCTTCTTATCAAACTTTGTTCTCATCTCATCTGGTATATGAACATATCCAACACAGCCAAACACCTTCAAATGACCTATCTGAGGTTTAGTTCCGTACCATAATTCATATAGTGTTTTCCCTGGAGTCTGACTGGAAGATGTTCTATTTAATATGTAAACAGCACAGTTCACAGCTTCAGCCCACAGATATTGTGGCACATCTCTTGCATATAACATGGAACGAGCACTCTCAACTTTTGTTCTATTCTCTCTTTCAGCACGTCCATTTTGCCCTGGTGTATACGGAGCAGTAAGCTCGTGAATTATGCCCTCTTTGTCCAGATAATCTTTAAAAACTTTATTGACATATTCTCTTCCATTATCGGTATGCAATATTCTAATACTGTGCATGTATCTATTCCTAATGAGATTGTTGTATTTCACGAATACTCCCAATACATCACTTTTATTTTTGATAAAATATACATGCCTGTAACTTGTGGCTGCATCCTTGAATAATAAGAAATATTTCATACCTTGCACCGAAGCTTGACTCATCGGTCCACTTATATCACTATGGACTAAATTTCCAGGCTGCAGTTCTCCTCGCACAGATTTATGAAATGGAAACCTGCACTGTTTTCCATATGCGCATGCCTCGCAGACAAAGTCTTCTTCAACATGTTCAGTAATTTTCAATCCTTCTACCACACTATTAGCACACATATTTTTAATCTGTTTTAGATTAATATGTCCCAAACGATCATGCCACATTTTTATATCACTTATTGTTTTGAACTAGATTGCAAGTATTTGAAATTACTGTTTTTATGTTTAATTCATACAAATTGTTTTGTCTTATTTTTGCACTCATCACTACATTATTGTCTTTATAAATTAAAGCACTTAGATCTTTCTTAATAATAGAGTAATTTTTCCTGATAATAACTACTTCTGAAAATAAGTTTCTCCGCAAACTAGGAACATATAACACACCATGAAGTTCACTGTTTATCCACTGTCCATTAACATATCTCTTTATCAAAACTCTACCGATGCCGGAAACTTCTATAGCTTGTTTGTTTCCTAATGTTAGTGATTTCTGATCACACTCAAACAATTCTACAAAGAAATCTTTCCTATGGGTCATGTGCGCTGAAGCACCACTATCCAATATCCATGAATTCTCTTCAGTGTTCTAGCAATCAACTTCTACATTAAATGCTAACATGTCTGAATTTTGAGTGGGCTTTCTTTGTTTATTTTTCTTTGGAAAATGACATTCCTTAGCAAAATGCCCTCGCTTTCCACAGTTATAACAATCAAATCTATGTTTCATAATTTTGTTTTGATTGAGACCACTCCCACAAGATCCAGACTCATTTTGATTAGGCCGTTTCTTCCAACTATTTTTAGCAACAAGGAGAGCTGTCTCTTGCTCTTCCACAGACGCTAAACTTGCTTCTTCATCTAACAATCGAGCCGTCAAATTATTGAGCGTCTGGTTTTTGGGATCTAACGACATCCATGCTTGTCGCAAATATCTGTACTTTAGAGGCAATGAGTATTTTAGTAATAATTGCCATCTCACTAACTTCTTCACCACTTTCTTTTAACTGTTTTGCTATGGTTTCAACTTTCGAAATATGTTGAGCCACGCTGTCATTTTCCGACATTTTGTATTGATAGAACTTCTCATGTATCAACATTTTACATAGTTCACTCTTCTGTTCATATATAGACTCAAGTTTTGTCATTATTTCCTTAGCTGTTTCACAATTTTCTATCAATGTAATTTGTTTGAAATCCATTGAAGATGTTATTATAAACATCGCCGTGCCATCATTTTCGACCACTCAGCGCTATTTGTTTCTGGTCTTGATGTAGAAATATCAATTCCTTTCGCCTTCAGAGCACATTTGATTTGGAATTTCCACTGTCAAGTTATTTCCATCAAACTTTTCCAAATTCATTGATCGCACCGGATCCATTTTTTTTTAAGTTTATAATTCTTTACAATGAATTTTTCACTTGTTTTCACTTTTTCTTTGCCTTCTCTCTTTTAGAGTATCCTGGGCCCATAACCTATTGGATTATTGACAGGATTTCTAATAAAAGAATTTATTCTTGTAAATTATAAACTATATTATTTACTTGCACAATCTTTTACAAGGCAAGAACACTGAGTGAGGTAAGTAATCAGACGACAAAACAAAAGGCGCCACCTGACAGAATATATAATGTAACTAAACAAATGTGGCCAGTGTTAAAATTTTCTTAATGAGTTCAACATGACGGCACAAAATCTCTGTTCTTACAGGGTCGGCAGCACGGATGTGACTCCACTGGTGTTACACACGTTCATAGGTCATGGTAACCACTTACCGTCAGGTGGGCCGTGTGCTTGTCTGCCACCTAAGTTGTATAAAATATATATATATATATATATGTATATTTTTGGTTCCAAATGACTTAACTTCTGGTATGTTGTGTTTAAGCAGTACTAACTTTGAATATATTTCAAAGTTAACCTTTAGGCAAGTGTGAGCTGCAAGAGACTGATCTATTAAAGATTTGACCCTACCATGAAGGTTTCTAAAGAAAACAGGTAAAGATATCTGTTCGTTTGTGTTAAGAGTATGTAATTTATATGTCGCTAACCGATTTTTAAAAGCAGAGTTCACTTTCTCTATGCCTCGATCTAAAACAATTACATTATCTGACTGTCGGTGTGTTTTACTCCTTAAGTGTACTATCCATTTCTTACCATTTACGCTTACAACACAGCTATGACAGTATGGCATATTAATATGTAAAACACACAGACAGATTAGGATAGAATTTTTAATTGAAATTTGTGATGGTCAGTGAATTAATAAATATATTTATTTGTATTATAGATTATTTGTATTTATTGTATAGTAATATAGTTACTTACAATATAGTAACATTGTAGTAATCTTAACCTAATTATTTTTATTTTTATTAGAATAAAACGTGGCTTCCGAGTCGTCGAACAACTTACTGGCTTGTCTTACGAACTTTTGTAGTTGAGCCCAGTGAGGAGAGTCCTCATCAGTCCGCAGCTTCAGCCACAACAGGGTTTTCTTCCAGAGGTCGTCGCCACCTTCTTGAACGTCGGCCGAGTTGTACACTTTCAACTCGACGTGGAAGGAACCCTCGGTGTGCACCGTACGCCTCGTTTGACCGTTAGCCACCCGATTGTACAGCACCGATGTGGCTGGAGCTTTGTTGGTATTGACGGTGGGAGTTTCACCGCCAAGGTTGAAGATGTCGTAGCCTTTTTCTTAGAAGTTATTAATGAAGTTATTAACAGGGGACTCTCCCTGTTAATACTTTAAGTACTTACACAAAAATTAAATAGCTAAGTACTGTAAGTAATTAAACTATACTAAATAACTATTTTAACTTAATGATCCTAAACCAAGTAGATACACCACATAATGTAACTATTTAAATGACCCTAAATGACACATATATATTGTACATAATATGAATTAAGTGAAGTTAAATGTATAGTTAATAAAATATATAATTATTTTTATTACCTTTACAACATCACTTTTAACTCAATTAAATTACGTGAAGACAGAATAAATGACAGTCATGCTCATGATCAACACACGAAGTTTGATTCTAATGGGAATCGAACCCAGGTTCAGGTTTCGCAGTTACGGTCACTTACTACCAAACCAATTAGCGTGTAAAATATTTAAATCACTCATAATAATATGACATAAACAAAAATAATAAAACTAACATTATTTAGTATGTGACCTGGTTGCTCTATGTACCTAATTGAATTTAGCTATCACGTCAAATAATTGATTATATTTTAATTGGTACCGTAACCACACTTTACAGCAGCTGGTTATAAGAATATTACCAATGGATTAAGATTCAGTAGAGATCAGTAAGGGTCTAGTCGCGGGTTCAAGTCCCGTCTTGAGCATTCACTGTTTCCAATCTTAATCGATTTGAATAGTTAGCATACTAAATGCTTCAAAAATTTCATTAAATATTACCAATGAGTACCTAATAATTACCTTGGACATTCGCTTAAGCCGCTCGAGGTGCTTTTGGCAGGTGACTTGCGTTTGACGGGATGCTTTTTCGATGGCTCGCTCCTCGCTACGCTGCCACAATCGAACTCTGGATCCGATCTGTAAACATATAAAATAATATTATTTACTTACTTAGATGTATGTATTTTAAACGTAAATCAAATGTAAATGGTTAACAAATTAACTTTATAATCAAATGGGAACCATTTATGATTCACTATTTAATAATAATAATAATAATATATATCTTTATTACCATTAACAAATTTTGCATTACAGTTACAGTGTACACATAATACATATCTTAAAGTGCAAATGTAAAAATTGTTTTAAGTGATTTATTAGTTGAATCTCTGCCATCCAAGCTAAGATTTAACTTGTGTTATGGATGACAGGACGCTCCTCTTAATAGCACAAGTTAATTACAAATTACGCACGTTAATTTTGACTTTTTGAGTAATAACAAACAAAACAAAAGAAAAAAAGATTCACACCATGATTAATTGGATCAATTTTTTTTATCATTATTATGTATAGTGTTGTGTGTGTGTGTGCGTGTGTGTGTGTGTGTATGTGTGTGTGTGCGTGTGCGTGTGAGTTTGTGTGTGTGTTTGTATTTTACAGCATTGGTTTAAGTAATTTTTCGACCTCCTCATAATTTAGTGTCATAATGTATTTAGTTACCGCCTCTTTGCAGTTATACCTATTTAAATCATAAACACAACATTGTTTGTTAATATTTGTATATAGTCGGTTTCCCAAGATCCTAAAGTGTCTCCCTGCAAGGCCGGTGCGGTTTGACGGTAAATGAGGGGCCCGGTTGTGTAACCGATGTTATAGTAAAGGGAATATAACTGGTTTTTGCCACATTTAAGGTCAAAATATTTGCCGATAGCCAGGACATGACAATTTTTAGAGCCGACTCTGCTCTGTCGCACACCTCCTTCTAGTTCCGCCCATGAAGGAGCAAGGCTGTATCATCAGCATACGTAAAAATACTGCAGTTCGGGATGGAAAGACCACACAGACTGTTAACATAAATTAAAAACAGCGTAGGACCTAATACTGATCCTTGGATTATGAGTCTACGATTAGTTATTATATGCAAGATGTGGATTAGGTCTACTGGGGATACCACGATAAAAAAACGCGCCGCTTTCTCTACCTCATGGTAGTGTGGAAATGAGTTTTTCTGCCGAAACGTGTGTTGAACTACACTTTACGGCGCTCGTACGCCGAAACTATTGGTTTTAGGAAAAAAAAGGTTATGACAAATTGTAGGAAATTTTCTCTTCTATTATTTTGTAAAGATATGTTTTCATAATTATACTAAGTATCGGTATATATGTTATATATATAGATATGTTTTTCTTGTAAAATGCGTCGGAAAGGAGTTGTTATCAAAAAACTGCTTTTAGGCGCCATTGTTGCAATATGGCGGCGCGAGCGGCAAAGATACGAGGTGGCAAAGTTAAAATTCGGAAAGAGCACGTCAAAATCTATAAAATTACCAATTTTCAAAAGTCCTGGCAAACTTTCCAGGTAACCTCTATTTTTTCGACCAAATGTTTGTAGTATAATATAAACATCCTGTAGTTTGTTACACTCCAACTTCTTTCTTATTGTTTCACCAAATAAAATCTGTTTCTCTATTTCGACCGTCTTGATATATCGTTTAGCAGATCATTTATTTTGGAATTAAGACTGTAGTATTACACGTTTATATATTATCTAAGATACAACATATTTACACTAATTTAATAAAATATAAACTAATATTTACAAGAATATAAAATAGGATACAAAAGGATCAAATGGATCAAATTAAGCATCGAAGAATTCCTCCCCATCGATGTCGACTGGTAATGTGCCCAAAAGGCTGTAGTCGATTTTTTTATCTCATAATTTGTTTCATGTAATTTTAATTCTTTTTTTTTAAACTTTCGCGGTGTGAATTCATAATTATTAACCACGGGTGCTGCAACGCATCCGAAACGTCGGCAGAAATAGTAAGTTCCAAATTAAAATTCGCGAGAAGTCCCGATACCTAGTATAATTTATTTTTTTTGTCCAATTTATCTATCTTTCTTTTAAACGCTTTCACCATTTGAAAAATAATACATCTTAGTCTTCGTACCTTCTTTAATTTAACTACCTAGATATTGCTTCAACTTGAAAAGTCAACAGTTGCGGATCTTGAATTTCAATTTGATTGTGTGGTAAATTGTGGTCCTCTTCAAAGTATATAACAGCTTCATCTACCATAAGTGGATCTTCATTATCACTGCAACTTGGGGTATTGTCTTTTGCCTCTTGGTATCATATCATTTACAGTCAATTTTTGTTTCTGTTCTTTTTTCTTTAGAAATCTTTGGTGTTCTTTTTCCTTCTGTAAAGCATAAAGAGCGAGATCTGATTCAATATTATCGTATCTTTTTCTGCAAGCTAATTTGGCTTTTTCTAATATTTGTGCTCTAGTTTTCTTTTTGATTGTGATCTAAAAAAATTATAATAACTTTGTAAGAACCTATCCGAAAAACAAATACATAATGCCTTTATCGGTTCTTACTCCAATGAACTAGAAAATATCTCCACATTTTGTTATTTCTAATTACCATTCGAATTAAAAAGTAAAGAATTCAATAATTTGATAACATGCACCGCACATAATAACAGTGTGATCGCCGAAACATTTTTGTTCGGTCATAGGGGAAAAAATACTGTTCGGTACTAGGGACTCACCGGAGAGAAATAATCATCGTATAAAATAAAAACCATAAATTTTATTTATATTTTAGATAGCAAAACGTAAAAAGTACTTACAAATTATAATTTAGATCCGTGTCTAAATGAACCCACACTTATATTCAATCTACAACTAATACGAGAAGTTCGTAGGCGACGACAATTTCCCGCGTAAAATCCACAACGACCGTTCTTGCTCGCGTTGCGTGCGCCACTGGCCGCTCCCGCGCCACCCGCCGTCCTTCTAGTTGCGTCTCTTTCTATTGCACACCAAGGCGTCGTCGTCCTTGTTCGTTTATTATTATGGTTACAGCTTTCGTTTGGCAGTACCTGCCGTTCGGCGGTAGGGGACTTCCCCCTATAGTCAATAATATCAGGTACTTTTTGTAGAATAATAAAAAAGTTACTGCAGCTATTGCAGAACTTATATTCATATTCATATTCATTTATTACTTGCAAATATGGGTTACATAAGATGTTATATAGATTAAATAGTGTCACCATATTTCACCTTAATAGGCATGCAATTCTTATAATACAACAAGTCTAATAATTATAATCATTAATTAATACAGATCAACATTATTTTAAAAACAAGAAGTGTATAAAAGTGATGACTTAGACATACGTCTAAGTCATCACTTTAATACAGCAATTACCTTATTTATAATTCCGACATTTCCACATTAAGAATAATATTGACTACAGCATAATGATGTCATAACATAATATTTGCTGCTTTGTCTTCTAAACTGACGGCACAGAGACTCTACTTACAGGGTTGGCAGCGCGACTGTGACTCCTCTGATGTTACAAACGTCCATTTCTTGGTCAACTGAGCCCACATTCCGCTGAGCCCGCGGGCTCAGTTGACCACGTTTGTTTTTTTTTGGGAGTTACTCAACCCACTAACTAGCCAGTTGGTACAGCGGGCTCAGTTAACCACTTGCTACGGTTAAGGGTCTACTTAGCCCGTGGGCTCAGTTAACCACTTGCTACGGCTAAGGGTCTATTCGGTTCACACACCCACACCCAGGATACGAACAAAATAATATGCATCTGTCATTGAATTCCTGCTCACTTTGCATAAATTAAAACATTTAAACAAGCAACGAATCGTTTTTTATTTGAAATTTATTTTCTTCTCCTAAACCTAAATAACCAACTACAAACTAGCTATATTTATTAATGCAATGTCATTCTGCGATCCACTCAATCGATCCAAAAAAAAAACTACATTCTTAAATGCTCAATACACAATTCTAATTTTTTTTTCCATTTTCATAGTCCGTTAATATTTCATTAATTTTTGGAGTTTTTGGAGGAGGTAGGACACGACGGTATTTCCGCCCGATTGAGCAGTCCGACTGGGGTAGTACCTCCGCCCTACAGAATACCGCGGCTATAATAACTTCGTGTTGTGTTCCTAGCGGTGAGTAGGGTAGCCAGAGCTCACTGGAGAATTTGTGCTGCCAGTGGGAAGACTAAAGGACAAGCCTGCTTTGTCTTCTACTGACCGCACAGAAACTCTGTACTTACAGGGTTGGCAGCGCGACTGTGACTCCTCTAGTGTTACAGACGTCCTTAGGTCACGGTAACCACTTTCCATCAGGTGGGCCATGTGCTTGTCTGCCAACTAAGTGGTATAAAAAAAAAACATTTATTTCAATGATTTCATTTCTTCTTTTAGTGAAGTCATTTCTTCTTACTTTGTTCACATCTTTTTTCATTAACCGTTCTATTACTACCAGGAGTTGTATAATATTCGGTTTCGGTTTAAGAAGCTTATTAACTTTGTTGTGCCAGCCTTCAATTGCATTATTCGTGCGGTTGAATTGTCTGTAACAAGTCCACGTCGCAAAGTATTTTGATTTTGGGTTCATCCAGGTATCAAAAAAGTACTGATTGAAAATATTTGCTATTTTCGTTTTAGGACCTTCCTGCAATGCGTACATCCAAGCGTCTAGTAACTCCTCAAAAGGTAAATGTGCCATAGCAGATAACCGCTTGATATGAACCTTTCCCAATTTTGTCTTACTTAGGCCGCATTCCTTTGCCTTCCTCCACAGACATCTTGTGAAATGGTAAAAACATCCATCTAATTGAACACCAGGACAAGTATTAAGTAATGCAGACATAAAGCCCTTTTCGAAATCTATTTTAATCCGAGTCGGATTCCAATCAGGAACTTGGCTTTTTATTAAGTTGAACAATATCTCATAAGTGGTTTCTTTTTTATTTGGTAGCAATGCAAATAACACTGGCACAACTTTGATGTGTTCTTTGTCGCTTCCTAAATCAGCATGCATTGTTACAAGTTGATAAAAGTTTCTTTGGCATGACTTGAAGGTCCCGTCAATATAAAATTCTTTACATTGGGATACTAAGTTTCGTAATTCATTGCAAGAAAATATCAATATTCTATTAGTACTATTGTACTTGTAATCAGCAAATAATAAATAAGAAAATTTTTGAGGAACAACAACATTAATAGCTTTCTGAAAAGTGCTTTTTTTTAATCCTAATGCTGCGTAACGTTTCCGATATAACTTTTTCTTTTTATTTTTGAAACTAGGCATTTTTTTTGTTGTTATGTCTAATCCAGTATCTTTGACTTTATTATTAATGTCATCATATATATGTGAAATGGGTGTAGTTAAGTCATCTACAACTTGTTTATCCATACTGTCCATATACTTTTTAATTTCATTACCAGCAAATTCGGGTTCATGGTTATGTGTAGTCTCATGAACGATAAGTGATTCTTCACTGTTTGTTTTTACGGAAGCATAACAGGACTTACTATTTACGCATCTCCATAAAATAGTAGCATCTTTATTTTGTCTTTTGAAACGGTAACGGTAACCTGATTTTAACATAATACGACCTCCTCGTTGCGAAGATACATATTCTAAAGTATCTGAACTAGATGTTACGAGTGCACTTACTTTATTATTCATTTTTCTTGATTTCACAATTTTCAATGTAATTATCAAGAGAGAACAAGAATTCAATGACAGTTCAAAGACTATGACAAATACCTAATATGATGACAGTAAATAAGTAATTAAGAATGTAAGGCAATCTCTTTCCGGACAGTAATAATAAATTATGACATCATGTTATGCAAACTTTTCCTGCACGGATAATTATGACTAATTATTATTGGTGTGGACTGAATTGACCCTTAGCCGTAGGAAGTGGTTAACTGAGCCCACGGGCTAAGTAGACCCTTAACCGTAGCAAGTGGTTAACTGAGCCCGCTGGACCAGTTGGCTAGTTAGTGGGTTGAGTAACTCCCAAAAAAAAACAAACGTGGTCAACTGAGAATTTATTATAATGTCAGTTTAAATTCAGTAACTATATTCAATGTCAATCAATTTATTAAATACTACAATACTAATACATAATCAGGATAAATTAACATACAAATGGCAACAAATATCAAAGGCAAGGTCTACAGTGTAGAATGCTTTTGTAAGGAGTAACTGTAAAACATTATTTTTAAATTCGTGTGTATTGTCAATTTCTAGTGTACATTTTGACAACTTATTGTACAAGGGAGGAGTCATACAAAAACACTTATCATACAGCGCTGTTTTATGTTGGTGTATACATATTTTATGGCGATTGCGGACACTATTATATGTAGTAAAGCGGCTCATATTGTTTTTTTACTTAGGCCGCAATTTATATATATGCCCAGTACAGATTAAGATTGCAATAAGGTAAAGAGTGAATTGTATAACATTAGTTCTTTTCCTAATGTAATCGGGGCAGTTGACTGCACACCTAAAGATACAGTCTCCTGGTGGTCCCCGAGCTGAGTTATATAGGAACAGGAAAGGATATTTTCTCCCTGAATATTAAGGTAATATGTAATGCAAATCTAAAAATATGTGATGTGATCTGTCGGCGGCCTGGATCTGTTCATGACACTACAATTATTAATGATTCCCACATTCGGGCAGATTTTGAAAGTGGAGTGTATGGCAGTGACTATCTACCTACTAGGGGACAGCGGGTATCCATGCAGGTCATATTTATTGACACCTCTCCTGCGCCCTTCAACACTTAGCGAAGAAGCATATAATCGAGCACATGTAAGAACCAGAAATACTGTGGAGAGATGCCTTGGGGTTCTTAAGAGACGATTCCCATGTTTGTCGATGGGCCTTCGTGTTAAGTTGCCTACTACTATGAACATTATTGTGGTTTGTTGTGTTTTACATAATTTGGCACTCAATCATAATGAACACATAGAAGAAGTAACTAGTGTATCATTGGATCCAAATGCTCCAGATGATACTGGTGCTAGTTCAGTAAATAATGAAAACACATCTGTGCGGTCATCTCTATTGTTGACGCATTTTAATTGCTAAGTCAAATAAAGTAAGGTAAATGTACAAGAACAACCATTATTATCAACATGTTTGTGGAGTTGGGCTACCGAAATAAGCAACTCACGTTAAAGAAAAGAAAGTTTATTCACATACCGACACAGTAGAAAGATAGGTACAGTTCGTTAGAGTTAAGAGTAGACAGAACAGAAGGCGACTACTACTACTACTAGGATAGAAAACAATACTTAGTTGGATACCTATGGTTAATATACATATATAGATATGTCTATACCGTATACTATTTATTTATTTATTTATTTATTTGGACAACCAGTAGTTGCTACATTAACACTTACATCTAAAACATGCACCATAATATAAAGTTTAATGCACAACATTTTAAGGTGTCACAGCATGCAAATAGTAACACCGGTGTGAAAAAAAAAACAGTACTAAATACAAAGGAAAAAGTACTTATACAATTAACAAAAAATTAAGTAAACGTGTATATGAGCTAAATTAATTTAATTTCAACTACTAACCCTAAGCAACTCCATAACAACCCTTTTGAAAAGTGGTAGTGTATCGGCGAATAAATCCACATTGCCACACATTTCATTGTATATCTTCGATAAACGGGATATGGTTGAATGCTGTTTTAAGTTAGTTCTGGCCAATGGCTGATGAAACAATCCTACGTTAACAAGAGCACGTCTAGGCACACGTCGCGGTACCCTAATACTGAACGAATTCAAGAGCATCGAACAGTCGAATTCATTTCTAACCACCTTAAATAGGAATATCAAATCATGTAGTTGTCGCCGTATTGACAGACTATCCATTTCAAAGTGTCTCAATTTATCATTATATGAAGGCAGTACTCTATGTAACCCACAAGAAAAAGCAAGATGTCGGAGGAATCTCTTTTGGATGCGTTCCATTCGATGTTGATGCACAGCGTATTGAGGTGACCAAACCACAGAGCAATACTCAAGTTGACTCCGTACAAGAGCACCATAAATAACTTTTTTCGTGGCTGGTTTGCGAAATGGTCTACCATTTCTAATGATGAAACCCAGCATTTTAGCTATGTAACATGTCTAGGTTCAACATAAAACGAAAACCACAACAGAGGTTGGGGTGTCACAGGGCAGTCGCTCTCGATAAGGTCGGATGCAACTGCGATTAATACAAGGATGATGTTATGTAGTGTGAGCCTACATCACTCCCCCCCAGAGACCGTCACTACGGGCGATAGTAGTCAGGAAAACGAACTCTGCGGCCGGAACGGGTAGTTCTGGTGTGCGATTCAGCTGGGACTTCCTGAGTAGGTTCAGGGTGAAAGTTGGCAGTAGGTGTGGGAGTGGTTAAAGGTACGTTGTTAGGGGTAGGATCAACAAGTATATAAGCCGGTTTGAGGCGGTCTATGGATACCATGACACTTTTGCCCTTAACCAAAATTTTAAACGTTTTATCCCCACGCTCAAGCACTTCTTATGGGCCGGAGTAAGGAGGTTGCAAAGCACCTCGTAATGCATCCACCCTTAGAAATACATGGCCAACAGTATTTAAATCCTTATAAATAAAGATATTATCTTTGTTGTGGCGAGAAGCCGGAGAGGGACAGAGCTTTCGAGTGAAATGGCGTAGGCGAGTCGTAAAGTCCGATAAATCGGTGGAGTCTGGTGCAGTTGCTTGGAAAAATTCACCAGGAAGACGCAGAGGCTCGCCATACACCAGCTCGGCCGATGAAGCATTTAGGTCCTCTTTGTAGGAAGCTCTAATTCCTAATAATACTAACGGTAAGGTATCAACCCAGTTGTCATCTGCGTGACACATCACTGCTGCCTTCAGTTGCCTGTGGAAGCGCTCCACTAACCCGTTGCACGCTGGCCTATATGCGGTTGTTCGGCGGTGTTTGAATCCTATCACTTTTCCAAGATACTGGAAAAGTGAGAATTCGAACTGCCGAGCGCGGTCAGTTACAATATCCGTGGGACACCCATATCTGGATATCCAGGACATTAGTGCCTTACCAACGGTTTCCGCTGTTATGTCCACCATTGGCGTGACTTCGGGCCAGCGGGTAAAGCGGTCCACGACTGTCAGGCAATACCGGAAGCCTTGTGAATATGGGAGTGGGCCTACAATGTCCACGTGAATAAAAGAGAACCTGGCATGCGGCAGATCGAACGTACCCAAAGGAGCAGATACGTGACGAGTAATCTTCGAGCGTTGACAAGCCAAGCAATTCCGAGACCACACTCGACAGTCTTTACGCATGCCAGGCCAGACGAATCTCTCTGCCACCAACTTTGTGGTTGCCGAAGCGCCTGGATGGTTAAGACTATGAAGGCTGTCGAACAGTGACTTTCTCAACGATTGGGTTACAAAAGGACGAGGTTGTGACGTGCTGACGTCACAATATAGTTCCCTCGTACTACCGGGAATTTTGAGCTTTCTCAGTCGAAGTGAAAATTCACCACCTAAAAATTGGAGAAGCTCTGAATCATGGGCCTGAGACTCGGCCAAAAGATCCAGGTCAATTGGCATCTGCAGTTCCTCGATTCGCGACGGCGTATCGGCTACGACGTTGTCTTTGCTAGATATGTGGCGAATGTCGGTAGTGAATTGCGAAATGAAGTCTAAGTGGCGATACTGACGGGGCGAACACTTAGCCTTTCGTTCACGGAAGGCAAAAGTAATCGGCTTATGGTCAGTGAATATAATAAAATGTCTAGCCTCAAGCATAAAACGAAAGTATTTAACGCTTTCATAAATCGCTAACAGTTCGCGATTGTAAGGCGAGTATTTTTGTTGGCAGGGTGTAAGCTTGCGCGAGAAAGGAGGTTTGGTGCCAGCTTCCGAAACGTGCTAGCCGAGAAATGTTACCTCACTGGCTCCGAAGACGCATTTCGCTGTATTGATGAGCACGCCATACTCGTTCATGCGCTCAAACAGCTGCTGGAGGTGATTTTCGTGTTCGAGATCATTTTTAGAGAAGCAAAGAATATCGTCGCAGTATGGGTATACGAAATCCAGTCCTCTGGTCATCTCGTCCACGAACCTCTGGAACGTAGAACCAGCATTTCGGAGTCCGAACCCCATGAAGGGTAGCTCCCACAAACCAAAGGGAGTGTTGATGGCCGTCTTCTGGATGTCCTCCTCGAAGACAGGAATCTGATTATAGGCCTTCACCAGGTCTATAGTGCTAAACACCTTACAGCCTGATATAGCATGAGCAAAATCATGAATATGTCGAATGGGATAACGGTCTGGGATGGTCCGGGCATTAAGCATTCGGTAATCACCACAAGGTCGCCAGCCGTTATCCTTTTTCGGAGCTAGGTGTAAGGGGGAAGCCCAGGGGCTTTCCAAAGGACGCGCAGTGCCGTTACGTAGCATAAGTTCGAATTCCTTTTTAGCTAACAGTAGTTTGTCCGGAGCGAGCCTGCGGGGAATACAATGCACGGGTGGGCCGGGCGTGGTACGAATATGATGCACAGTCTTGTGCTTCGGAGTCCACGGAGCACCTGACGGGCGAGTAATATCAGGGTACTTACCCAGTAAAATATGATACCTCGTCTCACCCGTTGCGACCTTCACCGAACATACATCCTTTGTAACAATAGAAGCACTAGAAAATAAAGAAGTAGTGTTATCAATAAGGCGTTTATAACGGACATCAACAATAAGGTTGTAAAAACTAAGAAAGTCTACGCCAATTATAGCTTTAGTAACATTAGCTACAGTAAAACGCCACTGAAAATCGCGTCTTAAACCTAAATTTAAATTAATATCTAAGCTACCGAAAGTGTCTATAATGGTCCCATTAGCAGCACATAACTGGAACTCACTTTTTGTACGTCGGTCACGAAGCGCGGACTGAGGAAACACACACAGGTCACTTCCAGTGTCCACTAGATATTTAGTGTTCGTGTTGCGGTCCGTGAAGAGGCGGTCTGAAGATGTCGGGCAGTCGTCAACCGCCATTAGCGACTGCCTGTGTCTTTTCCCGACTTACCGTAGTCACACGGAGTTAGACAGTGATGTGCTTTAGGCCCAAACCTGACGTGGTACCAACAAATAGGATGCTTGTTGTAATTCTCAGCTGATCTGGACCGGGAACGGGCGGGCGACCGCCCGCGCTGGAGCTTGACCCTGTCGCGAGGTCGAGTATGACTACGTAACTGCTCATCAATCTTAATGGCGACACACTCCACCAACTTCTTCAGTTCTGCGATCTCATTCGATGAACTACTACTCGCTGGGGCCGCTGACGTAAACGCTACCGCAGGTGACGCGGTTAAGTCGTAGATGCGGTCAGCTAGGTCAGCTAACTGCTCCAGTGAGTGCGAGGGCTGAGACGCCAGTACTGTTTGCACGTCAATAGGGAGCTGGTTGCTCCAGATCTGCTTCACGATATCTTCGGCGGCAGACGAGCCAGCCAGGTCTTGTAGGTGTCGCAAAAATTGTGAAGGCTTACGGTCACCCAGTTTTTCTTCCGTTAAAAGTTGCTTGACCTTCATCTCGTGTGAAGCGGAGAGACGTCGCAGAAGTTCGAGCTTGATCTTCTCATAACGGTTCACCGCAGGAGGGTTCAGTATAATATCCTTTACCGTCTTGGCGTGATATATGCTAAGGTTGGTCGCAACAGTACTGAACTTTAGGGAGTCACCGGTGATACCAAGTGTATTGAATTGGCTTTCTAAAAGCGCAAACCACAGTTCCGGATCTTCCAATGAAAATTTTACCACCTTAATAGTAAGTTTCCGTGCGTCGGATGACGTGTCGTGATGGCTGCAATAGTAACGCATTTTACGCGTCTTTCGCGTAGTAACATTTTTATCCGTAGTAGAACCGGCGGTTTTTGCGGAATCACTGCTATCGTCACTCATTTTATTATTATTGTTCAAAACCGGGGTCACCAGTGTGGAGTTGGGCTACCGAAATAAGCAACTCACGTTAAAGAAAAGAAAGTTTATTCACATACCGACACAGTAGAAAGATAGGCACAGTTCGTTAGAGTTAAGAGTAGACAGAACAGAAGGCGACTACTACTACTACTAGGATAGAAAACAATACTTAGTTGGATACCTTTGGTTAATATACATATATAGATATGTCTATACCGTATACTATTGTAGCTATGTAACATGTCTAGGTTCAACATAAAACGAAAACCACAACAGAGGTTGGGGTGTCACAGGGCAGTCGCTCTCGATAAGGTCGGATGCAACTGCGATTAACACAAGGATGATGTTATGTAGTGTGAGCCTACATGTTTAATTTTAAAATGATATAACATTTGAAGTAAATATTATCTTTAACTATTATTATTTCTTAATCAAATTTTCATACTCTTTTTCCTTAATTTTAATTTCCAAATCTAATAACTTGCTGCGTTTTAAAGCTAATGTGTATTCCAATAATTTGTTTTTTTTTCTAAATTTACACACTCCATCTTTGTATGATAATACATTTTCTTCATAATGTTATTATTCTTGGAAACTAGTTTCTTCTTCTTTATTTTTGTTTTGTTAGGTAGATTCGTTATTGGTGGAGTAACAGAGGTACTCAGAGCATCAGTAATATTGGCTTCTACTGGAACTACTTCGAAATGTGTCATATCTTCAACTAAAAAGATTGAAGTAGAATACAAGTGTATATTATACATAAATAAATTAATGTATAATGAGCATAAGGAAATTGCATTGAGTAAGAAAGGTACCATTTCGGTAGTAACTTTATGCACTATCACAGGTATTGGAGAGTAGTTTCACCTGATCACCCATTATTGATAATATTTGTGCACCCACAGTGCCAAGGACTGGTTTATAAAGACCACAACCAGTTGACATGATACCCTTCTGAAAAAGAAAATTACATTAAATACCTGCTTGGTGTAACTTTGAGTTATTGTATTTTAGCAAACTTTTTAATTTATAACCGCAAGGTGCAGTTACATACATACCTTTTCCGCTATTTCATCATTTTTAATTGTTTTAAAAGAGAACCTAGCTCTGATATATCACTATGCATATTTGACTGAAACAAAATATATAATGTTATTTATCAAGATAACACTTCATGAGCATCATTACCACCTACTTCTCTGCTACTCATAGGTTTGCTGGGAGAGAACTCATTTAGAGTTAAGCTCGCCTTTGTACATGTTCCTTGAAATTTTATATTTATGATCTCAGTACTGTATGTGTGCTATAAAGAATTAAGAACTGTAAACAAGTAGGCACTTAAATCTTACCTCTTCATTTAATGTGATCACTTGTGATGGTCCTGCTTCACTGTCACAAAGATCATTATTTTTATTAGCTTTATATTGTTGAACCTATAAAAAAATAAATTAAAGTTTATACGAAATGTATCCTGAATATAAAGTTTTATTTAGACACTCCCCAAAATTGTGATGCCAATAATAAATAAAATTGCCTTGATATTAGAATAAGCCACTATCAATGATATTACATATAAAAAAGAAGATAATATCATTGGCCACTATGCATTTATTATTCCTTGAATACATTACCTAGTCAGGCCAAGTAGGTATTCATGTATCCTGATCTGATATCAGGCAACAGTGTTAGAATATTTTGATGCAATTCTCAGATCACTTGCCAAGTTTAAGCACTCTAAAAAGGAATTTGAGATATAAGAACTTACATTTTTATTGGCTATATTTTGTCTTGTAGTCCTTTTTAAAATTAAATATGCTGTGCTCAGCTATTTTTGGCTTCGAGGTACTTCTGCATTGCTGTTAAATTCTTGGGTAATAGTTTCCCAAGCCTCATTTTTTTTAACCGTGGATACAGCATTTGTACATTTATTTTCTATTATATATTTGTATCTGGAATAAAACAATGTATGTAATATAGTCATCACAGCGCAGGATGTGTAATGTAAACAATGATATTAAACAATAAATATTATATTTTAGAACACAGTTTACGTACTTACTTCTGAACTAGTTCTAAAAGCTTTTGCTTTTCTCTTTCGGTAAAATTCTTTCCTCGTTAGGCCATTTTAAATACAGGACACAGTTTAGAAAGCACTTGAACACACAGACGCCACTTGAAAATATAAACTTGGACTTGAGATTTGAAATTCCCAGAATATTTCGTCAGTAATGACAGTCCGTAACTTTTTTTCATCCGGATTGGAACCAGGCACATAGTCATTTTTGACTGATATGAATGAACTAATGTTTATGTTTTTATGTTTATGTTTTAAATTGTGGCCACACTGTTCATTGTTGGAACAGTGTGGCCTGTGTGGCATGAGTACATTTTTTTTGTTCGTTGGGATTAATACACGTAAACCATTTATTTTTAAACCGTGGATACGATAAAGCTGCGACAATAGCAATTTCGGCCTTCTTATTCGTGATATCCAAATAACAATCAAACCTTTCTTTGACACTTTGAAGGTATTTATTCACAAGAGGTTTGCAAAACTTTAGCTCCTTTCTGGACAGTTTTTCAAGTTTTTTTCGTAGAGCCAGTAAACACGGTAAAACTACGCCATAAAACGTATCATCGCCTTGCAATATATCGAGTGCAGACGCTATTGGTGCCGCACATTCAACATATTCTTCCAGAAAATTCGTCATCTTTAATTGAATTTTTGTTGCCCAAACCGCGATATAACTGTAAAATTTTGTTTTTTATGCTTCCAATTTGTTTCAACGAGTCATAAAGACTATTCCAACGCGTAGCTCCTGGTCGTGATAATGTATGTGGGTCAATCAACTTTTAAGTGTACATTTATGAAAAAAAAGAAAATTAATTTTATTTGAATTATTTTATATATTTTAACATTTTTTCTTTAGATAATTATTTATATTTTAAAAATTCACATAGAGCAGAACGATTTATTTAAATAAAATAGTAAATTTGACTCCGAAATCCACATGACTCTAGTTAAGATAGTCCCTTGGACAACTAACTAAATAGACTTCTGAACCATTTGAAATTCAGTCAAATTGTGAACCGTCACTTTATTCTCACTTAATATAGGATGGATTTCAATTTGTCTTCCATAAATAAAAGACGTGACTTTTAATTGATAAGTTATTTCCAATTATATTGTCTCCTGGACAACGACAAACTTTAAATGTAACGAACTTTTCATTTAACTTGTAAAATAATAATTAACACGTGATATTTAAAACTCTTTGTTTCACTTTTAATTGATACATTCATATTTGAAAATTTTGTAAACCTCACTGTTTTTTTAAAAGTAAAATTGACGATAATGTGTCTTTAGGAGACAGGGACAAAATGGTTGTCCAGTGGACATATACGGTTGTCCATAGGACATACTCGGGAGTTCAAGGAGATACTAGGATTGAAATCGCCTGTATTTGTTATTTTTATGTTAAAAAAACAACTGTATGACAATAATTTTTAGTTTTATTATAATTTTTTACGAAAGAATCAACATTACAATAAATGACTAAATAATGAACAGACCTATAAACGTGACAACTCTTACTAATTAACTTACAAACATTAACAGCCTCTTTAATCAGCTTAAATACTTTTTTGACTCTAACTTGTACTTAGCTGTCTCAATAAATGACTAATACCTCTGTGTATCACATAAGGGTTCAGTAAGATACAAAACTTAAAAATTAATCTACAAAAACAAAATTTCTTAATCATAGCAGAGATCCATAGGTGTTACACTAAAATACATGAACTATTTTCTAAAAACATTAATATCACATGAAAATTTATAATACTCAGTGCCTCTTTTGTGTTCAATGTCTGGGGTTGGAAGTTTTTTAATTATATCATTGAATTCTACATAGGATTTATCTTTCTTATTCAATATAAAAAGCTTTCCATTTTTCACACATTTTAGGAATGTGACTCTGATTTCACCGTCTTCATCGATATCGGTTTCGGCAATGCACGCATATGTATCGTATGATTTACCTTTGGTGCTGTAAACTTTGACCAGCAAAAAGTCACCTACACCAGGCAATAAATTATTTTGTCCTGACGTAGATGGCTGTGGTTCCTCTGTAGTGTCATTTTCATTGTCAGAGCTATCAGACGATCCATATACACTCTTGTAGATGCTCTTGCGTAAACCTTCGTGTATTTCAGCGAATGTAATGTTGTCTTTATTCGAGGATAGCAAATTATTTAAAGGTACGTCGTCAACATCGCTGAATGTGTCGTTGTAAATATTTTCCAGTGGTGCTAGGATAGGACTTAATGGCATCTCTTGAGGTATGTCTTCGTCAGGGTCGACAGGGGTTGGAATGTTCCTTGGAGCTGGTATCGGCGAGTATAACTTGGGACACAAGCATTCGCATAATCCTCTAGAACAGAAGCAACTCAAATTTCTGGACATTAGTTGGCCATAGCTCTTTGAAAATATTTGGTGCACTTCTTTTGTACCGGGCAAAGGCAAAAGATTCTTTGGTATGTCCCTCTGAATCCCGTCGATCTCTTCTTTTGTTACATAAAATAACTGAATTTTACTCGACTCTTTGAGAACTTCATAAAATTGAAGAGCATCAGTAACGTCCGTTCCTGTTGCCACTTTCTTATCAGCTGCTCTTTTTAAGAATCCCCCAATACCGTCTGCAGGGCCTTTGCCATGCCCTGCTTCAAAGAATGACCAGCTAAAAGCTTGGAAGCCGTAGCTAAATGTTTTCGTGCAGGCCAAATAAAAATTTGCTTTTTGACGATATTGCGAAAATGGGCCATCGGAGAAATAATGAATAGTGTCAATTCCAGGGTAATTTTCAATAATCTTTATCAAAATGGGATGCAAATGGGCCCATATTGCAGCTGGTTGATGAATATTGCATGGAGAAATAGTACAAAACGATAAAGCTTCATATTTTTTATCTTTATCATATACGTAAACCACAACTGTGTGAAGAGTGACTTGGTTACGAGAGCCACCAAATTGATGCGCCTGAATTTCTTCTGTACATTTACAATTATAATTTTCGCTGAAATCGACTAATATCACAGCTTCATTTGCTCTGATCTCATCAACACATTGGCGAAAATTTTTAAACTGAGTTTTCATATTAAAAATATGTTTCTTTATACTCTTCAGTTCTTCTTGAAAGTTCTTGACCATGTTTTCTATAGTATCTTCTTTAAGTCTCTTCACGTTCTTTACAGCTTTAAATTTCTTGTCGTTTTTCAGATAGATTTCCTGTTCCCTCACCCATTCAAACCACTGTATTTTGCCTCGAACACTGTCACTATTTATCTTGAATTCCTTATCCCGACACTGATTACAAGTACCAAACATGCACTCTTTTTTAGTGCTGTCACAGACTGTCTCTGATATCAGTGTGCTTAGATCTAAAGCACTAATAACTCTTTTTTGTTTCAGAGCCTTTATCTTAGCTGCTGCATTAGTATGTACTTTACAAAGGCACATATCCCTTCCATCAACTGTTGGTGTAACTACGTAGAAAGGGCGATTTTTAGTAAAATAGAAATATGAGCATTTAGCATTTGGATTCTCTGATTTGAAGGCTTTGAACAAGTTTTTCATTGAGTCCAATAGGAACCGTTTTTGCACCTTTTCTTTGCCTTTAGTGATGGTTTCTTTTTTGCCGGCAGTATTTCTAGATACATCATCTCTTAAGAAAAAGCTATTAATTTTTTTTGTCAGCTCTGTATCTGAATTACGCGTGTTACTTGTTCTGAGTCTTCCTTGTAAGCCCAAACAGTCTTTTACTATTTTATGCTTTTGCGCACCAAGTTTCGCGAAAATGTTTTTCAGCATTTTTTTGCCGTTTCTGGCTTTAATTTTCCTGTAATTATCTTTGATAGCGTTTGTTAATATGCCGTACTTTTGTTTTTCTTCAATATTTTCTTCCCTTTTTTCTTTTACTTTAATTAATTCTTTTTCTCTCCGATGAGCTCTCTTTTTATATTTTTCAAACTTTTTCTTCCACTTCTTACTTTCAGATTGCAATTTTACATTTTCTCTATATAATTTAGACCTGTCTCGTCGAACTTTTTTTCTGCCTGTAACCTTCTCATTTTTCGAAGACACGGCAGGAGTGGGAGGTGGTGTCGTCGTTTGAAGTTCATCTTCGGGATTTATTTCTTGCAGAATAGACGGAGAGCTTGGAGGCGTATTCTCAATTATATTCCTAACAGCTTTTTGGCGATTTCTCTGTGACTGTTTTCGCAGCTTCCATATAATTCTGCAGTTTTCTTTATCTTCTGGCGGCATACTTGAAATTAGTTTTTTATTCTTATGGTAGCTTTCCCTTTTTTTTCTATTTCGCTCAGCTAATTTCTCCGGGTCTGCTTTAAGTCTTTCTCTATAGCGTCTTGATTTTTCTTTTTCCGTCAAACCCATTATCTAAAAATAATAACAAAAATAATTTAGAATATAGAACTATTAGATATAGCAAAAATGTGTTAAGTAAGTAAGCTAACTGCCTCCGTGGTGTAGTGATTTGAGCGTTTGTCTTAGGGTCCGGAGTTCCCTGGTTCGATTCTCGGGAAAGAAACACGTAAAGATAATATTTGTCAATTTATCACTTTCACTCACAAGATTGTGCCCAGTTTGGTTAGTGCATAGCAAGCTAAACCACCTGATTGTTCATAACAAAGATGGTTCCGTGCTTCGGAGGCCATGTTAAGCCGTTGGTCCCGGTTGCTATGATTAATTAGATGGCAGTCGTTACACAATCATGTCAGAGGCCTACTGCTAGTAGTAGGTGGTTTGAAAACTCTGACACCAGAGATCATCAGATCGTTCATCGACTCGGTGTTCCACACGTCAAGACGTAAAAAGTTAAAATTGGTCAAAATATCAATCTAATTTATATTAAGCAATAATAAATGCTCTAGCCTTTGTAAGAGGCTCTTCAGTGACTAATTATTGAAAGAAAAAGTACTGCTTTATACTGATTCTATCATTAATTGTCCTATGGGCAACCAAAATGTCCCACGGACAACGGTTTTCGTTGTCCAAGTGACTGGTTGTCCGAGTGACATTTATCAGTCTTTGCGCTTCCTGATAATAAATAATGATATTTTGAATTAGGTTTTACGCGCAGTGAAAAATATAGATAAAATAGAATATATTTCACTTTTATTTACTACGATATATCAAATACTTACGTTTTTGTGCTGGTTGTCCGGTAGACACACAAAAAAGCCACCCACTTTTTCAAAACGCTCGCGACCGACTGACACCGCGGCAATGATGAAATCAAAATGGCGGTTGGATGAGTGTTGTCACCAAATAGACCGACTTATTGTCAAGGCACTGGTCACTCCATCTATGTTTTGGTTTCGGAACTTTTTTACCGTTGTCCGGTGGAAGTCGGAATAATAAAATATAATAGGGACCAAAACGAACATGCAAAAAATTCGGTAAAATTATGAAACAAACAAAAATCTATATGCCAGCATCTTAGTGAACATTGTAATGAATAATTACGTACAAGCGTAATTAATTGCCATATAGTATTTTTTTGTATAAAGTAATGTTTCATTGTAATTAGCTACTGGGGGACAAATAAAAAACACTACATCCAGATGTTTTGTCACCTGGACAACCAATAAAATTCCAGTTTAATAGTGATTTATTTAAAATAATTTACTCGTATGTTTGCTTAATAATAAGATAAATGCGACGTATGCCAAAAAACCACTTAATTTTCTTTAGAACTGCGATTATTGGTCAGGGACAAAACATAGTACTTACAGGACAAATAAAAGTTGATTGACCCATGTCCAAGTGTATTTTTAATCATTTCGGCTGATTTTAGCCGTCCGGCGTAATTCCATAGCTCATTACATTTGTTCATCACTTGTGTGTGCATGGTACCTAATGGAGTTGTTTGATCTTGTAATAAACTTCGCACATCAGCACTTGCACATAAGTTTAGTGTATGCGCACAACATCTATAATGATCCGGTAATAATATCAATGCCGCATCAACTTGATTTGAATATTCTGGATATAATGGGTTAACATCAACAAAGCTTATGTCTTCTACATTGGTTTCAAAGTCGTTCTCGCTATCACTGTCACTAATTATCATAGATTCGCTTTCAGTTATTGCAGCCAGAATAGATTTCGATTTAACTCCAAACGTTTTGAAAGCTTTAATAAAATTTGAACCATTATCTGTCCCGGTTGCTTTAATTTTTGATATATCCAATTCAAAATCTGAGTAAACTTCCATTAACAGGTCTTTAATGCGATCAAACGTATGTGCACCCTTAAACCTTCGACAAGCTAAAGCAGCTGATTTTCTTTTCAGATCCTTATCAATCGAGTGAATAGTAACACCAAGAAAGCTTTTTTTTTATAGGACCAAATGTCAGTAGTAGTACACAGATGATTTGCTGTTGCTACCTTTTCTTTCAATTCACACTTCTGTTTAAAGTGATGATGTGCAATTTTTTTACCAAATAATTTTCGGCTAGGAACTTGTACTTCTTCATTTGTATTCAAATTATGAATAATGCTTTTAAAATAAGGATCTTCTACACTTCGTAAAGGTATCATAGAGTTAATAAAATAATTTACCAAATCCGCATCAAATTGTTCTTGAGAGACAGGCCGTTTCTGTTTCTTTGATATTTCTGCTATCATAGTTCTTCTTGAAGAGTTTGTTCGTTTAGTTTTCCTATTTTTTTCAAGATGGTGACAATATTCTGCAACAGCGTCAGAACCATGTTTACGCTTCAAGTGGCTTACAAAATTTGAGCTGCTATTGCGAAAACCTTTAATTTCAACACTTTGTTGCGGCAGACACTTTACACATATTCCAACTGATTTAGTAGATGATGATTTTTCAGGAACATATTTGAAGAATGTGCCATCTAATAAAGTGCATTCAGGCGGTAAATTACTGTTCTCAGTTGTGGAGCTCTCTTCAGTAATAACACTTGATGTCGAAGTCGATGCTCTCACGGCCACAAAATCTGTTTCATTAAAATATAGACAAGCACTATTTTCTTCATCGGTATCCATTTTGAGATTATTTTTACGACACTCAATATACAAGTACCTTATAATAACCGCTCGAACGAATGTAATGCGCAATATACTTGTAAATAAATGATGACAATGTAAAAAAAATGCAATACGTGTGCGCGTCACGCCGACACGTCACAGTTTGCTAACTGATCAAAACAAAATGGCTGCCGGTTGCACGGACAGTTGCGTGCATGAGTGGTGGGAGATTGTATCTACGACGCGACGCTACTTATTGCGTATGTCAAATGATCTAAGTGCAAGAATCTCCATTACCCTTTTTTTCTTTTATCTACTTTCAACTTTTTACAGTTGTAGTAGTTTTAATAAAAAAAAATGTACAAATACAAAAATGGAAAATGCTATCAATCAACTTATGACTTTTGAGTGATGAATAATTTAAATGGTGCGATAGATGTCTCTTGTGAAACAAAAAATGAAGTTAGCCAGCTCTTATTTTTTTTAGTTTAGTTATCAATCAAAAATAATGATTGAATGACTAAAAACAGATTTATTTAGTTACGATTCTGATTTACTATTTTAGTCATGATTAAATCAATCATGAATAAATTAGTGGTGACTAAATTAGTCATGACTAATCAATTGATTGGAAAAATTAGTTGATTGACCCAACACTGTTTGACAGGCCTTTCAGAAACCGGCCGTTGGTCATACATAGCTCTTCTTAAATTTAATCTTTGACAACTGAAACTATGTCTAATTCTGACTACGGTATTCTTTAGTTCAAATCAGTCATCAAATGAATCGTTTATTTCAGAAACTACCTAAGTGCGTTTTTTTCAACTTTCGGAAAACTAAAAAACACTGTTTTGCAGCTTAAGTATAGCTCTAGTCTCCTTCAAATATTTTTTTACTAAATCAAGAACGTGCAACAACAATTGGAGTAATCTATTTTATTTAAAAAAATTACTCCATCAACTTTTTAATATCATCAATCTTTTTTTGGTTGATTGGGACCTAACAACAAAAATCTCACTATACAAACCCGATAAATTTTAAAGCTTGAAGTAAACGTTTAAAATGACCTTGGTAAAATAAAAGTAAACATATTACCTTCCACAAAGGATAAGCTTTCTCTGTTGGTAGTTTCGCAGGGTTAGCAGTTTTTAGCAATGTGAAGGTAGATGTTGCTATTCCTCCAATGTATTCGTTAGCGACCGATTCTCCCGGAGTATCCTTGTTGTAGAAAAACTGCTTGTACTTGGACACTTTAAATGGCTGCTTTTTTTCTTTGGGTATGTTTCTGCCTGAAGTTTCATCCGAATTTGTCATTTTCTTATATGATTTGGGCCACCACTTTTTGAAACTGAGAACATCGTCTGATGTGAGGTGATATACAGTAAATCGGCCACACTTACTAGCTTTAGCATGAGCTCTGCATATTTATCAGGAGTATAAAACCTGTCCGTCTTTCTCAAGAGACGCTTTATGCTTCCAAAATCTCTGTCACAGGGGGAAAATGAGTGGCCACGTACGGGGAAGTCGTTAACTCACGACTTCCCCGTTTGTTTCAAAACGTCCCGAGTCACAGAGATTTAGTAAAAAACGCACGACCTGGAGACTTTCCTCTTACCATGGCGTTGATGACACCTTGGCTGTAAATCTAGTTTCAAGGTCATGATAGTTGGCAATGTCCACAATATCGTTCACGCCATTAACCGTTACAGGAAGGCCAGGCTTACTATTCAACTTATTTGTGTGCTTGCAAAATGAACGAAAATTATTTTCTGAGTATTATGAAGTCAAGACATCCATTCTAATCTGTTCTTGGTGCGTTTGACACCATTTTAATCGGGATTTAAATATCCTCCTAGCCCCATTCATTTCATCAAACACAGGACCCGAAGATGGTTTATTACAGTCTAGCCAAACACGAAACCTCAGTCTGGCCTCCCTGTAAACGTCACTAACATGCCTGTTCCAACCTGTAACGACCTTTTTCTTCTTACGTCTGCCGCTCTCCCGACCAACCAATGCTGATTCCCGTAAAGCTCGCACTATACTGTCATACATATCGTCTATAATGATTTGATGACAATATTGCCGACATACTTTATCGCTACAGTTTCCGAAAGTTTCCGGGAAGTCTATAAGCCGAAGTTTCTCATGGCATGACATCGTGTAAGACTGTATTTGCTCAGGATTTCTCTCCCTCCATACAACATTATTTTCTAATAATTGTTATAGTTAAGCTGCTCAGGACAAATCTTATCAAATAAACAATTGATTTCAAGTGGGTAATGATCCGACCACATTACGTGATACAACCCGCGCTGCTACTAAAGAGTTGCGAGCCGCCTTAGTAACGACACAATGATCCAACCATCTGCGTGAATCGTGCGCGTCACTCACAAAGGTGTATGTGTTCGAATCAGTACCCAATAGCTCTGTATCAACACAATTCCATTCAAATTCACTACAAAAGTCTATTAATTCGACATAGAAAGGTCTTGTTGGGTGAGCATTAAAGTCACCTAATATATAACAGTTTTCAATATTAGAGTTATCTATTATAGCACTCACCGCACCCAAGCAATCCGTGAATTCCACTAGGTTATCCCTTACAGACCGGCGTTCAAAATATAAGTATTTTTCTAAATTTTAAAGTGGGTTTGGGGGTTTTTGGGGACGATAAAAACAGATCTGCCATTAAAAAAAATGTAGGACTTCAGGAAAATGGTTTTTCAGGATACTCACGATTGTATCATGCTGGGCCATACGGTGGTACACTCACATTTGTGCGGGTCGGGTTTAATAGGAAAAGAATACCAATTTTGCAAAGAAATTTGTCTTTATTAATTAACATAATCTAATTATCACAATAAATCAGTCTTTTAAATATTATTTATGAAGCAACATTATTATAAGTTTTAATATTAAAAGCTATTAAATCAAAATTGAGATCAAAAATTGACAATCACTTTGTAATCGCCCATCGAAAACCTCATTATTGTAATTTCTATAGTAATCAATAAAGTAATATTAAGAATAGGAACTATTTTTCATTATGGAAAACATAAAAACAGTGGTTGTCTTTGGTATTGCAAAGATAAACTTTGCATTTAGTACATCTAACCTTAGACCGACTTTTGCAACCTTTCAACCGGCAGCATCGAGGTGCTTTTAGTGAATCACATATTGGCCAGTGGTTATAACCATCCAGCCTCTTATCTATAGTGGGTAGTGTTGCTACTTTGTATTGAGATGTTGAAGGTATTTCTGCCATATCTTCCATAGCATCCCGAGTCCTTTTTCTTCTGGGAGCTCCAAGTAAAAAATCTGACACAGACAATTTAAAATCGCGAAAATCCATAGGTTTTTGATTAGCTTTCTTTGAGCTTTCCCTGTACTCATACCATGAATTTACTATCGCTAAATCAAATAGATGCATAAACACTTTTATTGGCCATTTGCGAGTTTTGTGCCACGACCTATACACCTCCATCATTTGGTCGCAGACGTCCACTCCTCCCATGTTTTCATTGTAAGTTTTCACTGTATTTGGACATGGTACCGTAATATAAGACTTAGTGACCTTATCCCAGCGTTGAACATTTTGCACAGGTTGAGCCCCAGCACATGTAGAAGCCATCAGGACAGCCTTTGAGTCTTTCCACTTCACAACACAAATATCTTTGGTAGAATTAACAACTTCATGATGTTCACCTCGGTGCATTTGTGCATCTTTAGGAAACGTATACCCCTTGAACCTGTTCGCAATCAATGTACCTGTGCCTTCCATGCCATCAGCAACCATTCTTTCCAACAATGGAATTGTCGTGAAGTATCGATCAAAGAAGATGAAGCTACCTTTTGGAATAGTAGTCATCAACCTCAATACTACTGCCGGCCCAAGACCGAGAGACTTGTCATGGAAGGGTGTAGTATCACCTTGATACAGTTCAAAGTCTAAAACCAGACCTTTAGACGTCGTAATAACAAAATTTTTTAGGCCGACAGGTCTTGGCTTCCCAGGCACGTACTGCTTGGCGGGACATCTTCCTAGGAAAGGCACCATCTGTTCGTCAATGGAATACGTACCCGGCTGTCTAGGTAACTGGAGACACCTATTTCGAACAGCATCAATTAACGGTTGAACCAACCACAGACGATTTTGAGACATTTCTTGAGTAGTTATTGAGGCCTTGTCGACGATGTGTAAGTTTGTTCTTAACATAAAAAACCGCTCTCTAGGCATTGCATCCGTGATGCAATTTAACTTAAAACGTTGAAGCCATGCCATTTTGATTCTTGGATACTTCACACAACATAAGATACCATTTACACCAAAAAAAGTTTTTACTTCAGGTGCAGATATCGGCATCTTCAATACCTGGTTATTAGTGTTTTGATAGTACATATTGGTATACAGTGCAAAATTTTCAAATATCTCTTCAGTAAAATATTTTTCAAAATATTCTGAAGGTGTGCAAACAAAAATATGATGTGTATTGCAAGTAATTTAAAAATTTAAGATTACAATTTAATTATTGTACTTACTGACTTCTTTTTTTATTGTGTGATGTTACAATTTAATAGATAATAATTACAATAATAATGATGATTTACATCAGACTTTAATTTACAATTTTTCACCCATATTAAAATTTGAACGAACTTCCTTTGGAATATATTTTTTTACAAAATAAAGCATTTCCTTAATGCATTTTTGACTAAATGAAATTTGAGCAAGTAAAAATTTGCCAAATGAATATTTGACCAAGTGAACAAAATGCGAAATGTAAATTTGCTAAGCATTCTTTTGGAAAATGAAACTTTGCGATAAGTTTTTTGGGAAGTGAAATTTGACGAAACATATTTTGCCAAACGGCAGGGCCCCAAATTTGGTATAGCAAACGATTCTAGCGGCAATTTTAAGGCGGCGGAAAGAAAAGTACCTATTTTTATTTCCAATATTAACGTAAATACGAGCGAGAAAGACATAACTGATTATATCTTAGCAAAAACAAAGATATCTGTAAAGCTGGAAAGAATAAACTCAATAAAGCAGAAGTTGGACCATATATCTTTTAAGTTCTTTGTGCAAGAGTCTAAGGAAGATATATTCTTAGATAGTAACTTATGGCCTAAATCTATAATCTTTAGGCGCTTCGTGCATTACAAGCATCATTATACGGCCAGGAATGCAGCGACTGGCGGCGACCTTATACCTATTTTTAATGGATAAACAGTTATATAAGTTAGTAAGCTTTAATTGTAAAGGCATACAAAGATCCATTGACAGTATAAGGGGACTATGTCGTAACTATGATATAATAGCACTACAAGAAACATGGCTATTACCAGAGGATCTAGCATATCTATACCATATCTCGGATGACTTCGGCTGTACGGGCACTTCGTCGGTGGATACATCAGCGGGGATCTTACGAGGCCGACCTTTCGGAGGTGTGGCCATACTCTGGAGGAAGAGTGCGTTTAGCAATGTAACGGTGGTGCAGTGTAACAACTCGCGAGTGTGCGGTATCGAAATAGTTTTTAACGAGAAATCAGTGTTAGTGTTTAGCATATACATGCCCACGGACGAGCCACATAACCCTTTCGGTCTGTACACTCACTTTCGTGAGTATGACTTTGTGAATTTTTATAATTTTTTCCAACAGCTGTAAGACGACCGGCCCAAGCTCGCACGATCGTGCGCCTTGTTACATGTAGCTATATAAATATTGACGGGTCGTTCGATTAAATTTTTCGCGCGCATTCCAACAGTCATTGCGCCGCGCGTCGGTCGTGTCGCAACGTGTTTTCTGCTTGTTGAAGAAATTGACAAAAGTAAGTTTTTTTAAATACATTTTTGTACAAAACTTTTAAATGAGAGTTAGTATTTGTTATGATTGATAAATAAACACGAAAATAAAACGATTTCATACAATTACGAGTGATAAGATATTACCCTCACGATTGTGGGACAACGGGCTGAACCTTAGTATTTTCGATTGTTTTCATACAAACTAATATGGTTTTATTTTAATTATTTACAGCCAAATCTAGAAATTTTCAACAATTATGAGTTCAAGAAACATTGCAGATGATGACGATGCCCTTTTGGAAGCCTTGAATGACTCAGACTGCGGTGATATCTCAGATGACGATGAGAATTGGCTTCCGCCAGGTGAAGAGCCCCAGGATGATAGCCGAAATAGGATAGGTAACCGAAATAAACAATTTTCAATGATAGCGAAGACGAGAATCATTCAGAAGATCCAAGGGCACCAGTGGTAGCAACTCCTGTACGTAGGAACGTGTGGTCTAGGAGGATGTTCAGATCAAAACCCATGCCATCAGCGTCTCCAGATGAACCTACCTAACCTAACCTATTTGGTAAAATGAAACATTGCCATGTAATTATTTGCTATAATAAATATAACAATAAATTGCTAAAAGTAGTTTTGCTAACTGCAAAATTGCGAAAAGATGGTATTGTCAAATGTTTTTTTGCCAAATGAAAATTTGGGAAACATACTTTGGCAAGTGTCACTTTGGGAAACGTTTTTTGCCAAACGTCAGTAATCCACCAAATTTACCTCTAGTACGTTTCTTGTTACTTAACTTCCGATAGGTAACCTTAGTCCATCCTTTTCCGTCGGGCTTACGTAAAATGAACCATCGGACTTATCAGTTTGTTTACATTCTTGAGGCACGACACACAGCTGATCTGTTGCCGGTACAGTCGCGTCTCGCTCGGGCGCACTTGACGCTGACGATGACGTCGCGACCGGTATCGCTATCTCGCTCTCACTCGCTTGCAATGAACGCGCCACATCTGGCGCTGCTACCGTTGATATATACTGAGGCGGTTTTGATGTACCCTCAAAATTCATATTGTGAACACGACCACCCTGCTTTTTTTATATACACTTTGGTGAGGATGACCCACTTATATTAGATGAATGAGGCTGGTTACACATCTCAACAAGCGACACATCCACAGTTTCATCTACGATTTTATCCCGTTTATAAATAAATAAATAAATAAATATTCCACGACATTCTACACAACGCTATCTAGACCCATGGTAAGCATAGCTTAACTAGCTTGTGTTATGGGATCTAGAATGCGGATAAACATACTTAGATACTTTTATTTTTTTGTAAATACATACATATTATACATAGAAACACCCAGACCAATGCAAATATACATATTCATGCATACAAATATTTGCACTGAGCGGGAATCGAACCCGCGCCCCCTGCATAGCAGTCGAATGCTCTACCGCTACGCCACAGAGGTCGTCCATATGTACACTGTATGGTCGTTTATATGTACCTCTATTCTTATTGACCCAGGGATTAACGTCCTCCGGTTTAGATACTGTATTTACAGTATTTTGGAACTCCTTCCGTAACTTCTCAATCAGTTCGATTGTAGCGTATGAGGACTTGATACATTTTATTTCCTCTTGCACAATCACCAGTTTTTTGAGTATGTCGGACACAGCTCAGTGTGTGTTTCTGAATGTGCTTTAACACTGAAACAAATATGTCAGCATTTATCCACCCACTTCTATTAGCAGCTCTGAGGCTTCCTTCAGGCGCACCTTCAAGACAATGGTCCTTGTAGTGTACACGTGGAAATACAAATAACACAGGAATAGTATTTCCGCTTGCAGAAATAATTGCACCAAATGTCATCAATTCGCCTCTTTCCGCTGACACGATTTGTCCTACTTGTTTCTGTGCTTTAGGAGCCAAAATTTTAGGAGTTTCTAAAACCGTAGTCACGCCGGACTCGTCAAAGTTAAATATCCTGTCGGCAGCAAAATTATGTCGTTGTAGCACAGCAGTCAAATTATTATAGAACTCTTGGACTGCACTTATTGAAAGCGAACGATCTAGCTGCGCTTGTATTTTCCGGTTTTCGCAGACTGAGGTTGGTGTTTCTTTCTCTATACTTACGCATCCACTCTAACCCGGCCATTTGGTTTTCATCCCATTTCGTGGGATATTTTAAATTTGACGCTTTCGCGTACTCGTAGGCAAGTTTGCGAATTTGTATTGTTGTTAGACCAAAATGCATTTTGCAGCAATTAATAATGTAGTCATTCAAGCGTGTCTCTTCTTCCAAGGAGAAGACCTGTAGACTAGTGAACTTGGAATGAAATGTTCGTGAGGGTACATCGGTGTTAGAGCCATCTTTGAATTTCTTGACTCTGCTTTTCAACGTCGTTGTCTTGATGTTATATTGCAACGCGGCTTTTCTATATGACAGCCGTTCTTGAATTACGTCATCTTGCTAATTTCATGGACTCTTCATCCACCTCTAGGGTACGCGTACCCTTTTTTTTATATTTTTGTGCCATGATTCTGCAATAAAATATTAGTTATAAGGCTTACTTTATAAAATATATCGATTTTTTAGAATTAGAATACTTCATAAAAAGAAAAATGTTATTGTGATGTTCTGGTGGTTAATAAAATCTAAAGGGGAGCATTCGTACGCGTACGAATGTCCCCCTGTTTTGCTGTCTGAATGCACCCCATGCCTTGCACAAAATTAAAATACTACTTTATACAAATTCTAGTTTAATTTGAGAAATATAACAATTAAAGCTCAAAATAATCAATGTTAACATTAAATTCATCAACACTATTTTGTCAAAAACATAATAATTCTACTTACCATTGCGAATTGAATTTACGTAAAAAAATTACTCACCGCGCGCGAAAACACGTTACGTCTTGTCAGCCAATGCACCGTGGTGCGACTGGCGCGACACTCTGCTTAGCAACATGGCGGCCGGTATGTCTATGCACACAAGCAAACGCGCGCTTGTGTGCCGTTTAGTTTGTCTTTTATACCAACTGTATGAATGTGCCCCGCATACGAATGCCCCGCCCTTATTTCGTATAATATTTTCTATCCTAATGTCGAATGGCATAAAATATTTAGCATAATAGTAACTTCGCATAAGGGCTTTTTGGCATAATGGTCTTTACGCATAACGTATTCTTTGGCATCATTGTCAATTTCCCTCATTGTCTTGACTATAACTTTGTTATCTATAAATTTTAAAGTCATAATAATCTTAACGCATAAATGAACGGCCGGAACGGCTGGGTTAAGTGACAAGAGCACCATCTCCAGCTCTGCCTGGGTAAAGGGAGGGTCGTCTGCTTGAGGATATGTATTTGTTGTTGGTGTGGATGGTTGAACCTCACTTCTTAAGTATGTGTGGTAGGGTGAATCCGTCTCCACAGAGTCGTCCGGATAGAATGTACGGACCAGGAGGTCGGCTGATTCGCGGGGGCTTAGCGTATTCCCTGAGGCGTCGCGCAGTAGGATGTCCTGCTGCTTTCTTCCAGTTTTCCGTATGACTTTGTAGATCCCGTCCCACATGTTCTCTTTATTTTGGATGGAACAGAACTGCTTCCAACTCGATGTTTGGGCCTCCTCCACTTTGGTCTTATATGTGTGTTTTGCGGCCCGGTATTCTTCGATGACGTGTAGTATTCGAGTTGGGGCTGCATTCCTTATTCTCCGTTTTTTACGGAGGACGTCTTTTTAAGTTCGCTGAGTGTCAGGGTCCACCAGGGCGGAGTTGGACTACCTTTGTGGACTCCCGTAGGGCGGATTGTTTTCTCGCATGCATCCTGAATTGACGTTATGTAGGATGTGGCGAGGACTTCCAGTTCAGCGGGCGTGTTTATTGCCGTGATATTTTCTGCCGTTATGTTGTTGTTGGTTAGTAGGGTTTTCACCGTGGTCCTGAACTTTTCCCAGTTTGCCTTCTTTGTGTTGTATTTGCGTGTGGTTATGGGCTTTAATGACTGTGGAGCTCTATCCAACCGCAGTTTGAAGGTGATGGCGTTGTGGTCAGATGTTATCATCTCCCTGTGGACAGTCCAGTCAGTTATTTTGCCTAATAACGGCAGGCTGCACGCTGTGACGTCGACGATGCTGGTGTAGACTTTGCCTCTGCTTTCCGTTTCGAACGTCGGTGTATCCCCTTCGTTTAGGATGTGCAAGTCTCTTTCGTCTAGGAATGCGCAGTATTCCTTTCCTCTACCATCCTCGTCATCGGTGTTGCTTCCCCACCATGGACTCCATGCGTTAACGTCTCCTGCTACTATGGTGTCCGTGGTGTTGAGTTTTAGTAGGAGGGTCCTACAGCGGTTTATGTATGGGGTTATGTCCTTTTCTCCATCAAAGTATACGGGTAGGAGTCCCAGGTTCATGTTTCCGATTTTCACCGCTGCAGCCACTTCAGTCTCTGTTGCCATTTGGGGGTCTTGTGTGAGTTCAATATCATTTCCAAAGATCATTATCGCGGCTTTGTTGTGAGTTTGGCGATTGAGGGTGCACTGGATGGTTGTGGTGCCTGGGTATTGTTTTACCGTGCCCGTATCCCCTGTATAGGGTTCTTGTACTAAGGCAATTGATATACCCTCTTCTTCTGCCAGTTGTAGGAGCTCATTTGTAGCGCGTTTACATCTCTGGAGATTGATTTGGATTATTTTGATTGTATGGTTGCCTTTAGCATAGGTATGATACCTTGGAGCGTGCTATGGCGTCCCATTTGTCTCTTTCGGGGCATTCCATGCTGAATGCTTGGTGCTCTGTATTGCAGGGTTTGGTTTTACTCTCTTTGGTGCAATTCCTGCACGATGGTGGTTTCCCCTCTTTCCTGTTGGGGCATTCTTCCCACCCGTGTTGATTCCCGCAGAAACTGCAACGTTGTTTTTCTTCTTGGCATAGAGCCTTAGTGTGCCCGAAGCCAAGACATTTGGTGCATTGGACCAGTGGAGAGTGGTCTGCGACTGGTCTCCGCTGGAGGTCTATATATAATTTGCCGGCTTCCAGAATATTCTTATGGAGCTGTGGCGATACCTCTAGCACTATGTGACATTCGTGCTGGTTCCTCGCTCTCTTCCTGTACTTTACTCTGATGGTCCGGTCTTTTGTCTCGGTGTTACTCATTATGTGGCCGTTTTGGGCGATAATATGGTCTATAATCGCGGCGTCCGTATGGTATGAGAGGACGTCTCGCACTATGAGTTGCGGATTCACGCTTTTTGCTACCTCGGCTTTTAAAGTTGTGTTTTGTTTAATCCGACTTTGTATTAGGTTGAGGTCTTCTTTGTCACTACAACTTATGATGATTTTTTGGTTGCGAACTTTCCCCACCCTGTCTCCCCTGGCTCCGGTGTTTTTGATGTCTAGGGTGCTTCTAATGTCGTATTATGTTGTCGCCAGTTTTGGTAGCGTCCGTTGATGACACAATAATACTGTGGTTGGGTCGTCTTTGGACTGGTGATCTTTTGGCTTGCTGGGCATATGTTGGTCTTTGTTGAGCTTGGTTCTTTATGAGCTCTGATATTGCCAGCTCTGCTCCGATGCTCATAGCGCTCGATGGTGGTGTGTTCACAGCCTTTTCTTGTCTTATATGATTGAGCTCTGTGCTCACCGCCTTCAGCCTCTCGCTAATAGGCTTAAGGTGTTTGCCTATGTCGACTTCTGGTATCACTTGTGGTATGGGTCGGGCCTCAACTATGCTTTCCTTTAAGGCTTTGATGTCGTCCCTTACTGATGCCAGGTGTTGGTCCAGTTGCCGGTGGTCTATATGGGGAGATGGTAGTTTCGACAATTTTATGGTGAGGTCCGTTGTTTTGGTCTCTACCCTGCGAATGTCTGTTTTCACGGTCTCTACCTGAGCCTGTATGTCCTTTGTTGTGATTGACATTGAGGCTATATCTTTCTGGACTGCATCTATGTTGCCAGCATAATTGCCTTTTGTGGGTGCCTTCCTCAATACTTCATATAGTTGGTCTACTTGTTTTTGAAGGGCTCCTAGGCCACTTACGCTCTTCTTGGCATGGCGGTGAGGTTCACGTGTCTCGAACTCCAGCCATTTTCTAATATTCCTGGCTTCCTCCAGGTTCTCTTCCACGCTCTCTTTTGTTTTTAAGAGCTCTGTGGCGAGCGCCGTGATTGCTTTAGAGTGGGCTCTCTCAGTTCGCAGCAGCTCTCTTGCGTGTCTCGACCTCTCTTTTTCCAGGGTGTTCTTGTGTCTAGACCTGGAGTCTGATAGGGAGAGCACAGTCTCGTAGAGGGCCTGTAGCGATTCGAGTGCTATTTGTTTGCACTCTCTCTTCATGTTTCCGGCGTTTTCCAGAGCCTCCTTGCCCTTCAGCAACTGTTTGTTGGCTTCCTTTGTTGCCACATCCATTTCCACTCCTGTGCCTCTTCGAGATGTGAAGAGTAGGCTCTTACGGCCTCCTTCGCTCTGGTTGTCTGAGTTGATGTATGCTTCAGCGACCGATGATATTGATAGGTCGCTGTCCTCCATGAGTAGCTGACTCCCCGTTTGTTCCTCGATGTCGGTTTGTATGGACTGCCACTTTTTGAGGTTATCCATTGCTGCTTTTAGGGGCGAGCTCGCTTCCGTGGCCTCCTGCATCTCTCTTCCAGGCAATTGGGTTTGCTGGGGTTGGCTCTCAGATGGGTCTGGAGTGGCTCTTGGTGTTGGCTCCGGACTTTGTTGGCGGGTTGCCGTTGCTGTTTTTGTGGTAGTTTTCGTTAAGACTTTTGTCTTAATGATCTTGCCGGGGCTTTGGACTTTTGTGGTGAGTTTTTCCTCTGCCTGTTGTCATTCATTATTGATTGATTAATGATTAATAATAAGGAATATTTTTTTATTACTTATTGTTATTTTAGGTTTGCGGCAATAGCCTGCAAAAATGCTGGTCCTGAATATTGTGCATTATTTTTTATTATATTTTCTAGTCGTTTGGACTTGTCTGTATATTTCCTTTTCTTTGGAAGTGGTGGTGCTCCTATTACAATATTTTTTAATTTCGGCCGTTTGATGAATTATTTCTTGGATAATTTTTTGGACAAAAAATAAAATCCTGGGTGGTGTTGTCCAACAAAATGTGAAAAACGATTATGCCACGATTCGGCGCTATTTTGTGTTCGTGGTATATTTTCCTCGGACAACTCATTAGTACTCCAGATTTTCGGATCACAGTTTGGTGGTGAAATGGAGCTTCCCCATACATAATTTTTGCCAAACCATGTCGCTATGGTTTCTGTAAAAGAGAAACAAATGTTATTAGAAAAATAAATTGGGTGTCCCTTGATTGGCGTAATCTAATTGTCCTAATATAATTGCAATAGCTTTGGTTTAGGTTAAATAAAAGTTAGGTAGGTTAGGTTAGGTTAGAACATGACAAACAACGCACGAGCCGAGCGAGCGAAGCGAGCGTGCCGCGGTAGCGGCCGGCGAAGTGCCAGAAGCGAATCGCACTTGATAGATTATTTGAAATATTTCGCTAAATATATAATAAATACATGCCAAATAGGTATGTGTGTGTGTTCAATTTATAAGTAAGCAGCTAACCCGGCAGTTCTGCCGATAGCAAACTGTGTAATGAGTCAGATTAGATTTGAAATAATGTTTATAGGTTACCTACATTTTAGGTTAAATTACAAAATTAAGCCATTTGTTATTGTATTTACATGTTTAAACTACTGATAGTATTAATTATGATTTAGGTTGGATTACAATAATAAAGTCGATTGTTGTTGTAATGAATCGAACTTGATTTAGAATTATTGTTATTTATATGTTACATTTTAGGTGGAATTACAATAAGATCTAATGTTGTTGTTTTTACATGTTTAAACATACATATAAAATAAATGATGATTTAATAATAATATTAGCGTAAACTAGCAGCTCAAATATTATATTTGCTAAAACACGTGGTCGCCCCCACTCGTTTATTCACTGGTATAAAAGGAGCCGTGTTAGACGGTTCGACACACTTCGTGATCGACCGCCGAACCGAACGGAGCTCCAAGTCAAGGTTACCACACCATAAAAAGCTGAGTAAATATAAAATTGTTATATTTTAATGTGTATTAACTTAAGAATTGGAATTAAATTCTATTGAAATTATTTTGTACTAATGTTTGATTAATACTTACAAATTGTTTGGTATTTATATTTATACACAGAACTAGGAATTAAAGAATAATAATGTCCACTCAAATATGTTTTCTTTTAATCATTTATCCTATAAATGAAGCAATATTGGGGTTAGGTTTTCTGTTAATTCGTTAATGGCTCAGTGATGTATACACCTAGTGTATGTATGTGTATATGTATGTATGTTTGACGTGTTTGTGTATATACATACATATGTGTATGTATATGTGTATGTATGTATATTAGGGTGGTCCTTATTCGTACGAAAAAAAATTTTTTTCTTTTATTTTGCGCGGCACCACTTAATTTGAATATATACCATAAGGAAGTCTTTCATTATTTTTTTTTATTTTTTTAAAAGACATTTAGGGGTCGCTACCAAGGTTTGAATTTTAAGTAAAAACACAAAATCTGTGGTTGTTAGATTCATTTATATTTATAGCCAAGAAATAAAAATATTACAAAATATTGTTGTTGCTATGAACTAAGATATTATGTACACATTTGAATCAATTATTTTTAAGATATGAGAGTTGACTTGTTAGTATTAGGGTACATTTTCCTGTACTCTTTTACCAACAAAAGCAAATATTGCTTTTGTTCTTCATTGAATGTAATTAATTTATTATATTCCTCCATTAAAGCAACACCGCGCTCAGCTATGTCGTTCACTACTCGAAAAGAATGAACGATATTTTTGGCAGCAACATAATCAGTGTCCTCGTTCCAAGATTCCACATCTTTTTTCAAAAAATTTGATGAGATACCTAGGATCTGGAAGAATCTTAAGGAATTACCACTCACGAAGTTTTCTATATTTTTTTTGGGGATATGTGAGATATCAAGTTTTGTTCTTTTTAAGCTATCTTCTGTACCTTCAATTTTCAGTGCTTCTACCATTTTCTTCTTCTCTTGAACTGAAAGTTCGTCATCGAAAAATGCAAGCGAAACTAGCTCTTCTGATAAATACCACAGATGATTTACAATCTTTTTCAGCGCAACAGTAGCTATATTTTTGTTAAAGCTTTCAAAAGCTTTAAGGTCTTTTAATAATTGCAAGTCGTTTCTTGGTGCTGACCATGCGGTAGAGGCTTGAAACCAATATTTAACATAAATGATCACCGTGAAAATGCATATTTCTCTCACAGCCTTTTCGTCCTTCTTCGTTAGCTTAAACTGATGCTTAAATATATAAATTTTCAGACAGTACAAGGCTCTTGCCATCCATCTAGCTCGATGTAGACCAGCAGGTCACCTAAATAAAATGCCTTTTTCAGGAGGTACTAAGAAAATGATAGTGAGATTCAACAGTTCTCTGTAGTCATCTCGAGGTTGATGTACTTGTAGTTGCTTTTTGGCAAAAGAAATCCTGTCGGCGGCCACTTCTGCAAGAATTCTTGCCTCAGGGTCATCTGTTATTGTTTTGAAGTCGCTTTGGTAAATGCAGTTCCAATTGTTCTTAAATCTGTTAAATAATTGTATATCGGAACCACTACATGGGGCAAGCAATTTATTATTTATTTATTTATTTATTTTATTCTTTATTGTACGCCAATTACAATATTCATATTACAGAAATTGAGAAGACAAGAGCAGTACAAAATTGATCCACTACAGCTGACAACATAATTTCCATTATGTAGTGACGACAAGCAAACCAAAGCATATTTTTATCCATTTTTCGCTCCAAAAGAACGCATACTCCACTGAATAATTGACCGATAAGCCAAATGTTACTTTGATTTCTAGTAGATTTACTTGTAGACGCCATTGCAAGTTGAAACACGTTACACAAACAAAACACGTGCGCTCTCGTTGATGACTTATTATAATCAGCTCGGCGAACCTTGATCCCTATGACACTGACAGTTATTCCCACGACACAACCTTGTAGTAGCGTCACCGTTATATTATAATCGAATTGGCGGTGTCTAAAAATGATATTTATTAATTTTAGGCAGATATATGCAATTACAATAATATCCCGTTGGAATTATAATAATTATTAACACTTACAAGAAATTATCTCAATCAGACTTTACGTTGACGTCCTGCAAAAGTTACTCCGTTTGGAAGATATCGACTAGTGCGGAAAAGTATCGATAAACAAATATCGAAAATGGAAACGAGTGTACAAAATACATCAATAGAGCACCTACGCTCTTAGTGTCAGATTTATAATCATTTAAGTTGTTTGCGATAATAAAATAAAGGAGATTTAACAAATTTATTGTATATACCTACTCAAATAAAACAAAAGCGGTTTATTTATGATTTTTTAATATACATTAATCTGAATCTGACAATGGTGTCACCGATTGCGTCTCAGACTCGGAATCCGAACTGCAGCTGCTTTCTCCTATGTTTATGATAAACGGCTGGTCTACTATATTGTCGTATCGCACGTCTCGATTCCAATCATCTAAGCATAGCTTTTTCGTCTTTTCAACCACTTTCCTCCAATTGTCCGGAGTCACTTGACTACATGCCTCTTGTAGCAACGTAAGCATTTTATTAGCTGTGAATGGTGGAGTGGTGTTAAGCCTGGCTGCACAACCTGAAACAATAATGGTTTAGATTGAAAATGATGCAAAGTCAAAGAGCGAGATCGGGGTAAGTACATTATAAGTACATAATTTTGTACGTTAAAAGTGTGTAATTGATATAAGCACATGGATAAAAATAAAAATGCAATTTGCTAGTGAAATAAAATAGCTTTAAATAGTACTAGCCGACTAGACAGTCACCAGTGACCTAAATAAAAACATGTTAAAATAAATACAAATCAACCCACCTTTGATCTGCGCCCATATCATTTCGATTGCATTATATTGGCAGTGGTAGGGCGGTAGCCGAATCACGGTGTGCCCTTTTGATTTTGCCATCTCATCCAAGAAATATTTCTTCTTTGTTTGCTGTTTATGAAGGTTCAACAATCTAACTAATTCCTTTTTCAGCATTTGAGTATTAGCTGCCACACCATTGTTTTGCAGCCACTCTATTATTTCGCCTTTATTGTTGTTCGCGGTAGGCGCTTTATTAATTTGCACAGAGTGGTATGGGGCGTTGTCCATTAAAATGTAGTGGGGCTCGTTTAAATTGTCTAATAGTTTTGTGAACCATTTCTTGAAATTCTCAAAATTCATCTCTTCGTGATAATCACTTGTTTTCACGGATTTGAAGGCCCACAAGCAGTTAGGTACAAAACCTTTGGCTGTGCCAGCTTGGCAGATAATCAAACGCTGGCCCTTGCCTTCTGGTGCTTTGGTACAGGATTTCTCTGTGTCGTCTGTCCATGTTTTGGAGACTGAGTGATTGGCGTTGAGCCACGTTTCGTCCAGATAAACCACCTTGTCCCAGTTCTCGATGTTTTTTATTTGTCCAATGTCCTTCCGCTCCATTATCACTTTTCTTTTGTCACACTTCCCATAACGAAATCCACATTTTTTTATAACTTGTCTGAGAGAAGTGAATCCACCTTTAAATAAATCAGCCGATTTCAGCGACGCTAATAATTTTGTGCAAGTCGGCAGTTCACCTCGAAAATAATAGCCGTAAATATGGTTTCGTATCGCTGCCATGTCGAAATCATCGGGGTTAGTTACGGGTCGTGCCCTATTATGTTTTTTCTTCTTTGGAGTTGATAATTTGTTCTCCTCCATCGACGATTCGCCGAACTTCTCCTTTGTAATTCGGGAAACGGTAGCTTTGCCAATTCCCAAAGCATCAGCAACACGGTCGCGTACGTTGTCAAGTGGCAACAAAGGTCCGCCATTTTGTAGTTCGCGAGCAAAATAGTCACGCAAGCGTACAACAAACTCCCGCGTTTCACTGTTGAGTACAGTTTTTCTCAGTCTTTTCGGCATTTTGAAACACCAACAAACACAAAACAGCAACAATAACAAAAACAGAAAACAACAATAGTAACAAACAAAGGATTCCGTTGACACAAGAAAACACGTGGCGCATACAAGGCGTTAGCACTCGTACTGGCGTAGCGAACTGACAGTACTAGCGTAGTGACAGATCAGATAGTGTTGCTATAACTAAAATTTTAATTCACATTAAAATTATACAGTCCGACCATGTTACCTCTGCATCGGAATATTGGCAACCCCATATACAAATACACGGATACTTGTAAATATAACAAGCATTATAATTATAGTAATGTAGATTATATTTTAAAAACATGTTTATCGATGTGGCTGAATGCAAGTCACGCCTTTGCCTATAAAAAGTTGCGATATATCGACACGACCCGTCACTAGTATGAACTGTCATAGGGATCAAGGTTCGCCGAGCTGATTATAGAACTGAAGTGCGGGGCGGGCTAAATCTCGACGCGTCGGTACAGAAGAGGGGTTGAGGGGAGAAGGGGACAAGAAGCGATTGTTTATTCTATCTATGCGATGTTCATTTGCACGTAAAATGTGGTATAAACACTTAAATAAAACATTTATGAAACCATGATTTAAGATATTCTTTAACGCTTTGTGTAAAAATTTTGACAGCTGGTAGCGACCTCTAAATCTTAACAAAAAAAAACAAGCTAATTTCATATTTAGAGGTATATAATCGAATGAGAAAATGCCCCGGGGATAATTCAAGAGTCGAAAAATAAGGACCACCCTAATGTATATATTATATGTATTAAAAACGATGAAATCATTTATTTTAGAATTTAATTTAAATGGATTATTTTATGCAATAAATGTACATATACGAAGACAAAGTAATTAGTATTTTATTACACTCATCGAGTTAACTATTTTTATACAAATTTACCTGTTCAGACATATTTGTTTTCCAAACAGCAAAATAAATGGATATATCAGCCACTGGTAAAAAAAGCTAATGCATATAAACATTTCACTTCCATTGCAAAGGTCTCATTTCTTCCATATAAGGTTTGGTATCCACTTTGTTGCACCTTTCTGTATATTATTTGACCAGGATGGAAATTACAACCTTTTATTGTTGCATTATCAAAAACATGCTTGGCTGTGATTTGTGCAGCTTTCTCAAAATCCATTAGTATAAATCTGGGCGACAAGCATAGATTATTTTCTTTACAACATTCGTTCAGGGATGTAAATAGTAACTTATAACTGTATTTATCTTTGTTGGTGCACAATGTGAAAACTAACGGAAATGTTAGTGAGTCATGAACGCATCCGTGAATGGTATACAACTGCTGAAAAAGTGTTGGTACCACTTTCAATGTGCCATCCATGAATATACATTTTGAAGCGCATAGATAAGTTATCAGTTTTTTTGTTGTATATATTATAATTCTTCCTGCATTTCCGTACTTTTTATCTATAACAATCAAGTCTTCATCAATATCCAGGTTTTCTTGTAACAATTCAAAATTAATGTTTTCTGGTTCAATTATTTTACTATTTTTTTCCTTTGCCTGTAGATAGCCTGTCTTAAATTTAAGTTGGTTGGCAGATGTGGCAAAACTGTACATGATGTTTGTGTTTCACAATCACTTATTATATGGCATGATTTTTTATTCAAATTTGACTTTGCTCCGTATTTAATCATGTTCATACCTAAAAATACAGTAAAATAATGAGATTGTTTGTTAGGGTATTACAGTAGGGTTCGAAATATGTAAAGTATCTATTTAATAAATTAAAACTACTACCTTCTCTCTTAATGCATTCGGTTCATGGCAATGCTATCTAAGGACATACAAGAGTATGTCCTTAGATACACACTTATGCACATCAGTATTTGTCAGTTCAGTTATGAGTCGTGAATTACACTTATAGTTGGGATTCCACCTTTGTTCACATACCCATAATACTTTCCGTCATAAAAATGATTTTTTCGTAGACGTAACTATTCATATTAATCTTAAGACCACCTCTATTACTTTAAAAACAGAAATGTTTAATTCCATATTTATTTCCATTAAAACCGATAAATAATGCACTAACAACGAGCAGTAACAGCAAGCAACGTCACTCTGAACAAAAGTAAAATATAATTTATTATCGACCCTCAATACCTCATCATTTTTATTGCAATATTATAACGCCTGTAGATTTAACGAAGCAAATAATATTATGTGCGTTTGAAATGTAATTAAAATTTAAAGGAGTTAAATTATGTTTAAATATCGTTGTACGGGACGTTATCCTGTACATCGACTCCTGTTGTGGAGTATGTGGTTGTTGTAGTTGTTGTGTGGAGACGAAGAAAAGATAGCCGACAGTAAACGAGTAAACGTATATTGTAGCGTTAAAGTTAACAGAGTAACTAAGTGGCCGATCTTTCCTTGAGAGTATTCACTTGTAGTTGTGATGATAGTCTCTATAATTGTCTCACCGTTTAATTGTTTGTAGTGGATATAAATAGCATATGTTACGAAATAAGTAATGATGCGCGGTACCAGTGCGGCCTGAGTGCGGCGTCAGCAACGCATGTAGGTACAGTCAAGACACAAAATATGCGATGTACAGTCATGAGACTGTACAATCGTTATACGATAAACCATTATGCTCAATAATTTTATGGTTAAAGATGATTATGACTAAAGTACATGTACGAAAGAAATTATGCCGAAACAGCGATATGCGAAAAGATGATTATGCTAAAGCCAGTTATGCATTTCGAAATTAGGACTTTCAATTTTATGCAACCCAATATACATACCCCCTACGTATGGTGACCACTCTCCCCTACACATTAAAAAGAAAACTCCTCAGATTCGCCTAAAACCAGGCGAAACGGCAAGATTTCACTGTCCCACAGTCTAATAATTTCTCCGCTAGGTCTATCCAGTGCCGAGGTATGCAAGTCTAAAATTTAGTACCAAATAATTTAAAATGGCGGACGGTTTTGGGTTACGTAGGTGAAAAGGCATATGTAAACCGATCCCCTATGCTAAAAACCAGGAATATTAAAGTCCAGTTTTGTTAAATTTACAAAAAATACTTCAAAATCAATATCTCCGGATTGGATAATGTTACAAATATTAAAAAAATTCAAAATTTTAACATTTTTTAATATTATTGTACCTAGAAATGAAATAAAATTTTGAAATGTTAAAATTTTGAATTTTTGACTAACCGTCCGAAATTATAATCCAATAAATCCAAAAAGCTCCAGTCCTCTTCTAACATGCGCGCAAAAAATAGCAGTTGCCGATTCTCAATACTGAATTATAGTGGATTTGGCAACTTAATTAATTTTACTCACTGACTGTGAGTGAAAAAAAATTTCTAAAGACGATTTCCTGCTGGTGCTCCTTGCCTGCAAATTTTCAAGGTTCTCCGACTGCTAGATCTTGTGCCCACTTGGTTTTTGTTTTCTGGTTTCATCGGGAAACCCAACGCCGCTAAACTGAACAACGCGGAAGGTACAGCTCCACTGCCAGTAGCCAAGTAAAACTTGCAGTGTGAAAACCCGTGCACTGTTCACCAACTTATTGATTAAAAATTGTCACAACACTTGGCAAACAACCGCAACATAGGTTTTTTTCCTTTATACCGGCTGAACGTTGATCGACCCCTTAACGTGCGATACTGCAATGGATGGGGGCCGTCGAGACTCAGCTATCGAAACCACTCGCAATGTTGTAAGTGTACAAAAACTCACTCGGACGAATTTGCTTTCGGAGCTCGCTCGAAAATGATCCGATCGTCGTCGGTGAGAGGGGCGGGCGACTGTCTAATTGTATGTCCCAGTATTACATTATATTGTAGTATCATTTAAGAATTCGTCAAGCGTATAATAGCATTTTTCAATTAACGAAGATTGTAGGGATTTTTTAGATTTAGATTCAGGCATAGATTTCATATCCCTTGAGAGTGTAGGTCTTGGCGGGAGGTAATCGGAATCATCGGGGTCTGAAACATCCATGATATCAAACTGTTTTTCGCTACAGTCTATGGAACAACGAGTTTTATCGTCATCAATATTTAGATTGGAATTTATTTCTAATCTATGCATTATTTCTAATCTATGAGTCTGCAATGTGTTTGTTTTGCCATGGTTTCGACTCTCATCCACCTGACATTTTTTAATCACAAATAGCGGAATAGCAGCATCCGAATCGAAAGAATAGGAAATATTTGACCGGGGTGAAGCGAACTCCAAATTGCCTGTATCATTTTCAATTACAGTTACTGTCCCATGATATCACTTAGAATTATACAGCATCTTCACTTTGGTTCCGAGTATGATAAGCTCAGTAGTGCTAACACAATTTTGAGCATTGTCTTCCCAAGTTACAATGACATCCATTCTGAAAATAAAATTTAAAATATTTTTTTTTTTTTACTATTTGTAATAGTAAATAAATAATACTAATCGTTACAATATTATTAACTCTTCAACTTCATTTTGTTAGTGGGTCATTCTCCAGACCGTATATAAACCAACGCTGGCTAGCAGAAACATTTCCCATAAGTGGGTATACACATAACAGCCATTACTATACTGTTCTGTTTTAAATACACATTACTTAACTTTCATATTTAATGAAACAGACCTTTTCGAAATAATAATGTAATTGTAAACATTTTATTTGCACTATAATACAAGTAATATTTCTCGCTACTTCGTTTTCATACCTACTTACATATCTTACTTATTTGTATTAGGTATGGACATTTACGCCGGCCCAGCAAAATGTTCCACCTGTTATGCCAGGACTCAAGGGCATTTTGAGATAGGGGCACTTGTGAAGGTGGGAATTTGGGTTTACATAGCGTCTATGTCATCTGTGAGCTAACATTTTTAGAAATCTTCGTTGTCCCTCTCACATCATATTGTTCAAACCATGTTAGTACTTCTTCTGCTTCTTCTGGTATAACTTCATTTCTAATTATTTCGAAAACATCGACGATTTCAGTTGGCTCAAAATGCCAATACCGCTAAGTGTCGCATTTTATGTGCACATTATTCCATTCCATTGGTTGTACATGTATTCCATTTGTTGTACCTACTGGATGAATTGTATAGATTTGAGAAAATGGGGCAGGATTTGAATGTCCCGTCCATAAGCCAGTAAAGTGCCTCGAGCAATAATCGCCATTTTTTTTTGTAGTAAACACAATTAAGCAAACATTCTTTTCAATAAAATGACCGATCAAAAACTGTTCCTTACGTATTGTTGTATATTCCTCGGGTATATTGACATCTTGTACCTACTCTTTTGGGCAATGTAGGTAAGTTTCTTACTCTTTCAAGATGTACCTACTATCATCCGTATGGCGTCCTTGCTAGGTGTGTAAGGCCCGACGCCCACTATCGGCCAGCATCGGTACAGCTCGAGCGCCTTAGAGCGGTTTCGGGCGCCTTAGAGCGGGTTCGCGCGCCTCAGAGCGTTTCAGGTGGCAGGTGGTTCAGTGCAGTAAGAATGCTTACAATGGAAATTAAGCCCGATAGGTACGAAATATATCCTATTTAATCTCATTAGTAATTATACAAAGGTAATTGATTACCTTCGTTATAAAACTTTGTATATTAAATAAGTAACAACATCTAGTACCTTGAGACTCCGAGCGGGAACATCTATCGGGCGAGTCGGAAGGACTCCGCGTACAGCATCTACGCATCACTTTCCTTTCTAGTTTTTTAAACTTCCGCAACAAATTCTCGTAATCCTCCTCACGTTTTCGCTTAGGCATTGTAGATTAACACTTGGAATAAACACTGAACACTTTAGAGACGCGAAAGTGTGATCGTGGTGAGCACTAAAAAGCGAGTGAAGCAAGCGGGTAGGTCGCCCACCTAATATACCTTGAGACTCCGAGCGGGAGCATCTATCGGGCGAGTCGGAAGGACTCCGCGTACAGCATCTACGCATCACTTTCCTTTCTAGTTTTTTAAACTTCCGCAACAAATTCTCGTAATCCTCCTCACGTTTTCGCTTAGGCATTGTAGATTAACACTTGGAATAAACACTGAACAATTTAGAGACGCGAAAGTGTGATCATGGCGAGTATTAAAAAGCGAGTGAAGCAAGCGGGTAGGTCGCCCACCTAGTACCTTGAGACTCCGAGCGGGAACATCTATCGGGCGAGTCGGAAGGACTCCGCGTATAGCATCTACGCATCACTTTCGTATAGCATCTACGCATCACTTTCCTTTCTAGTTTTTTAAACTTCCGCAACGAATTCTCGTAATCCTCCTCACGTTTTCGCTTAGGCGTTGTAGATTAACACTTGGAATAAACACTGAACACTTTAGAGACGCGAAAGTGTGATCGTGGCGAGCACTAAAAAGCGAGTGAAGCAAGCGGGTAGGTCGCCCACCTAGTACCTTGAGACTCCGAGCGGGAACATCTATCGGGCGAGTCGGAAGGACTCCGCGTACAGCATCTACGCATCACTTTCCTTTCTAGTTTTTTAAACTTCCGCAACAAATTCTCGTAATCCTCCTCACGTTTTCGCTTAGGCATTGTAGATTAACACTTGGAATAAACACTGAACACTTTAGAGACGCAAAAGTGTGATCGTGGCGAGCACTAAAAAGCGAGTGAAGCAAGCAGGTAGGTCGCCCACCTAGTACCTTGAGACTCCGAGCGGGAACATCTATCGGGCGAGTCGGAAGGACTCCGCGTACAGCATCTACGCATCACTTTCCTTTCTAGTTTTTTAAACTTCCGCAACAAATTCTCGTAATCCTCCTCACGTTTTCACTTAGGCATTGTAGATTAACACTTGGAATAAACACTGAACACTTTAAGAGACGTGAAAGTGTGATCGTGGCGAGCATTAAAAAGCGAGTGAAGCAAGCGGGTAGGTCGCCCACCTAGTACCTTGAGACTCCGAGCGGGAACATCTATCGGGCGAGTCGGAAGGACTCCGCGTACAGCATCTACGCATCACTTTCCTTTCTAGTTTTTTAAACTTCCGCAACAAATTCTCGTAATCCTCCTCACGTTTTCGCTTAGGCATTGTAGATTACTTTTCGATTATAGTTTCACTGGAATTCGTTTTTAATTACACAATTTTGATATAGAAATGTTTTACATTTATTTGCAATACTAACAATACAATTTAATTTCATAGAACATTACATTTGTTTTATTATTTTTGGATTTTTAACACTAGTAAATTTAAATTACCCAAAATTACCCTTTGGCACTATACTTAGTCTGGCCATAAATACTGTTACAATTAAAATAAGAAAGATATTACAATTGAATTTGGAATCTGTCATTTTTATGCGATTGTTCATTTTCTAATTTTGGCGCCAATACATTGTACAATATTTTGCTATATTAAAATGGAGTGGGGTGATAAAGAAAACCGAATCGCTGTGATTGCATTACACAAAGTTGGTATGGAGCCGAATGTAATTTTTAAAACTCTCCATACGCTTGGTATTAGTCAAATGTTTGTGTACCGGGCTATTAATAGGTACAATGAAACCTCCTCTGTTTGTGACAGAAAAAGATCTGGCCGTCCACGTAGTGTTCGTACGAAAAAGGTGGTCAAAGCAGTAAGGGAAAGAATTCGAAGAAATCCTATCCGAAAGCAAAAGATTTTATCTCGGGAGATGAAGATAGCACTCTGGGTGCATGTCGCGTATTTTAAAAGATGACTTAGGACTTGCAGCCTATAAGAGACGCACTGGTCATTTTTTAACTGATAATTTAAAAAAGAATAGGGTGGTAAAATCGAAGCAACCACTGAAGCGGTACGCAAAGGGAGGTCACAGAAAAATTTTGTTTACGTATGAGAAAATCTTTACAATTGAGCAACATTTTAACAAACAAAATGACCGTATTTATGCTCAAAGCTCTAAGGAAACTTCCCAATTAGTCGACAGAGTGCAACGTTATCCGACTTCAGTGATGGTTTGGTGGGATGTTAGCTATGAAGGAGTTACTGAGCCATATTTTTATGAAAAAGGTATCAAAACATCGGTACAAGTGTATCAAGATACCATTCTTGAGAAGGTAGTTAAACCCCTTTCAATAACCGAGTATGGTCCTTCCAACAAGACTCAGCGCCGGGTCATAAAGCTCGGTCCACGCAGTCTTGGTTGGAAGTGAACGTTTCGGACTTCATCAGAGCTGAAGACTGGCCGTCGTCTAGTCCCGATCTTAATCCGCTGGATTATGATTTATGGTCAGTTTTAGAGAGTATGGCTTGCTCTAAACGCTGTGATAATTTGGAGTCCCTAAAACAATCCATACGATTGACAGTGAAGAATTTTCCCATGGAAAGAGTGCGTGCTTCTATTGATAACTGGCCTCAACGTTTAAAGGACTGTGTTGCAGTCAATGGAGACCACTTCGAATAAGCTTTTTATATTTTAAATTGTTTTATATTTATGTATTAAACTAACACACTGTAAAAGTAATAAATATTATTTGTAATAAAAAAAAAATGTTTTTTCTTCGTATCAATATTTATGGCTAGACTAGGTATATATTGTTCATTAATGGTTGAGACCTTGGGTGCGCGACCTTCTTCAACTTTCGCCACCAGGTTTTTGACAACGTTATTTCTCAAATGTCCGCAGAATTTTCTTGCTATGAGATATAATAAGATACTAAATGCAATTGCAATTATCACGAAAATTAAAATGCCATAATTTTCGATCTTTTTATGCAGATCAGCTCTTGCTTCATTATCTGATCCATTTTGCGCTATGATCACTTGGGCTTGTTTTTGGATTGTTGTTTACCCATATTTGTGAATATTGTCATTTACTTTGAGTACCAGATGCTGTATGTTACACTGCAAAATTAATAATGAAACATGACAGTAGTTGTTTCAATAAATTAAGTAGGTTGCTGATACCAAATATGTTCTACTTAAGAGTGTAAAGGTAAGTTGATTTTCTCTAATCCAATATTATTACTGTTGGACAGTTTGTCAAAAACTTGATGTTAATATATTTATAAAAAAAAGACATAAAAAATACACAAAATTCACGAAGATTACACAATTCATACAAAAGTACATAATATTAATATAAAATATAGTTGTATATATCCACAATATAATCTCTCCATTGACGAGTACAATAACACATAATCTTAATATTGTTATTTTACGTTTTCTTTTATACCACTTAGTTGGCAGACAAGCACACGGCCCACCTGATGGAAAGTAGTAGTCACAGTCGCGCTGCCAACCCTGTAAGTACAGAGTTTCTGTGCCGTCAGTAGAAGACAAATCAGGACAAGCCTTTAGTCTTCCCACTGACGGCACAAATTCTCCAGTGAGCTCTGGCTACCCTACTCACCGCTGGGAACACAACATGAAGTTATTATAACCGCGGTATTCTGTATTCATGAATCGGACTGGCACTGGACTGGTTTGTAACTTTGCCTCGCATTAGAATCTTGAAGTATTTCGGCGTCCGCTCCAGTACCTTGTATGGCCCAGCATATGGCGGCTCCAAAGTTCGACGTACGTGGTTTTGCCTCACAAAAATGTGCGATGAGTGCTGTAGGCTCTTTGGGATGTAGAAGGTTTCCCTTTCTGTGCCACGATGCAGGTGTTGGTGCGAGGTTGGCCATATGTCTTGCGATGCGAGTGGCAAAGCTCGTGACGTCCTGCAGCGTGTGGTCATCCGTAGGTGACTGGAACTGGCACGGCAAGCGTAGTGGCTCGACATACACCAACTCAGCTGAGGAAGCTTGCACATCATCTTTCCATGCACTGCGGATGCCCAAAAGAACCAACGGTAAAACCTCAGTCCATTGCGTGGTATTGTGACGTTCGATCATGCCGTTTGAAGAAGGATGAAAGCGCGAAGAAATACGCGCGGTGACAATTCTTAATTACGGTACGCAAAACGGTACAGCGTCCGTGTCGGACGGCGGCGAACAATGGACTGCTTGGAGGAAGTAACCTCAATATGAGCGGAGCGCTCACGGCCCGAGCGTATCCGAAGATCGCAGAGTGCCGTCGCAGCTGTTCCACTACAAATATATTGATGATAAATTGTCACTATCTTCTTGTAAAACATTAAATAATCCTTGTATTGGTGTCCATGTTCTAGACAATTTCAGTACCGATTTCTGTTTTAATTGACGTGAGGTGTTGGAGCAAGAAGCCTGAGGTTGCTTTTCAAAATCTGCGTCACTACTATTGTTCAGTAGCTTCTGACTGTTAGCTGAGCTAGATCTAAATAATTAATTTTTATTTTTGACCGATCGAAGATTGTATTTCGGCCTTGGACTGTACCTCAATGATGCTTACATCATTAAGTGATTTTGGCTCATTGGCGTTACAACTGACTTCTTCTATGGTTTCCAAAACTTTGATTGCTTTCTGTCTCTTATAATAAGCCTTAAAATTCCTTCTAATGCGTTTTCTTATTTCGTTTTCACGCGCAGGCGTTTCTTGTATAATTGGCAAAATCTTACCTTCATCCTTGTTCTTGTAATATCTTAGACGATCTTCTTCTTTGTATGCCGTGTATAAAGCAGGATCATTCCTGATCTTTTCTCTTCTCCGTTGCTGTCTAAATTTTTGTTGTTCCAAAATCTCCTCTCGGCTACTCTTCGTTTACCCATAATATCTCAAAATAATCAAGTTTATTGTTTAACAACATACATTTAGAATTATAATTTTGTTCGCGGGTAGCTACCTACGAACAATTAAGAACTGATAGAAACAATGATTACAAGAAGTAGTTCCGGTCACTTTTACAGTGACGGAAATAGGGAAAATGAATTAGAATATAATTTTGATAACTATTTCTTTTCATACAAAACATACATAATTACGTAATAATTGTTTGATTGAGAATTATTTCGATCAAGGAGTCATTAATTAAATGAGCGAACAGAAATTAGAAGACTTGTAAACCATGTGAAGGGAAATTAGGTACTTACCTCACTGAGACGCCCGGAGTACATGTAGTACGTTTGATGTCTGTGGAACTACTAACGCTTTCCGTACATGCGATAGGGATGGGTGCAATTTATGTACTTAGCTAGGGTTGTTGTTGTATTCACGAATTTTTTGTGTGTAACAGAAATTAGGTATAATGAAAGGACAAACATATTTGACGTTGTAACTAAATAAATAGTCATGTTAACGTCATTTTATTTTTAGCATAGTTCGAATAATCTGTCTAATTTATAAATAAAGGTTAATTAATGTATAGCTTGTCTTGCACTTTTTAGGCTCAGAATGTATTATTCTGGGTTCTGGACAGTGAACAGAAATTAGGAGAATAAATCGAAAACAATTATTTTGAAGTATTTTGTACCAAAATATATAATTTTACTTATTAGATAATTCATTCCTTATATAATATATAATTCATAAATCAGAATCCGATTCCTCTGTATCGGAGTTACTGCTTTCTGATGACGTCTCGCCAGTCACATTTATAACAAAAGAATCAACAGTTTTGTCTACATTAACATCTAGTCTATCTAATTTCGATTCCTCTTTTTTTACGTGACTTATGCAATTTTGCCATTTTTCCGCCTAAAGCTTCCTGGAGCAACTTTTGACATATGCAATTATGAATCATGTCAATGATTTTTGTCGTGACTCAAGCCCAACCAAAAAAACCACATGCAAACAAGAACAAAAATACTTCTTAGGTAAACAGGTAAAAGGTTTACAGTTTCTGACCACGGCGGTTATTGCATCTGTGTGAGCGAGGCACGTTATATTTACGCGGAAGTGACAGAGATAGGTAATAATAGGTTTTATCCATGTTTACAATTCCTGTATTTTATGGTTCCAATAAAGATTTTTAATTTTAAGCTTCTGCACCTGACGCATCTCGGTTTCCTCGTATACTGCTAGCAATCTCTCCTTTAGCACTTTGTACTTGTTCACGGCAGGGAGTACAATATCGCTCACTTGCCTTATGTTCTCCTTGCTTAATTTTGCAATATTCAAACTGTACTTACACTCGTCGGATAGTTTTTGATTAGTTAGTTTGATTCATTTTCTACACTGTTTTTTTATTTTACTGTGATATTCCACTAATTGTCAAAAAATATGTGTGTTCACATGGATTGTCGGGGTCACCAATGTGGAGGCACGGGGTCGAGCTCCTATATTTTGATAGAAAATAAAAGAATATGTTGTGAACCAAATGAATTATTTATTTTACTAGTGTATATGACCGTCACACAGCCCGACAACCCCGTGACTGGTGTTCCCGTATGCAATACAATTTTTGCTTACTCTCATGTAGAGCTGTGTCTTCACCGCACATAAGGCTATCTCCCCATACCCATAACTATTAATCATAATCAGTATATTATTTAAAATTTCAGCGTTGGTATGTGGGTATGGAATTAAATCAAATTCTTATATAATCGACTTGAGATCAAACTTGTGCACAAAATGAGCAGTAATGATTATGAGGTACTGTGGGTGATTAACGCCCACCTAACATTAATTTCAAATAGTTTTGTTATTTAAATGAAAAATAAAACAAACAACTTACTAAACAAATGATTGTTTATTTCGGCTACAAAAATTACACATTACAATGATTTTTATTCAAAATACACATCGACGGTTAAAAGGAAATAGGGGATAAGCGACAAAAGATGAAATGTTCAGGAGAGCCGTTCAAAGTTTTAAATTTTAGAAAAACTGACGTATTTTTGTCATTTATTAAGATATTGTGAAAAGCGAAACAGTTATAAAATCAGATAGAAATGGAACAGTTACTGGTATTCTTAGTTTTAGTGATATGACGTTATTTAAAGTAGTTTTTGTCGCTTTTAACCACAGCTTATAATTTTTGAATGAGGAAATATGGCATAAGATACAAATGACAAAATCAAATATTAAAGGATAAGAAGCATATGCGACATTCCAATTTATCATTTCGCAAGGTAAAAGGGTATAAGCGACTAGACCGTTCAATCAATATTATAGGTAAAAAAGGATAAGGTACTTTTCATAGTGGTTGTATAAACGGTAATAGGGCACAAGAAACACTCGGCATTCAAAACAATACCAGGATATAAGACATTATACAAGCAAAGAAATATGGATGAAAAGCCACCCCAAAAGTAATGAAGTAGCGCAACCAACACAATCCTTCATCAGGAAAATATCTAAAACAGATATTACACGACACCGTAATTGGGTCTCTAACTTCTAAAGTAGGGTGAAATTGCTTGGGAGTAAATTCTCACAGAAACATACTAAGGATCTATTTTACTAAGAAGCCTATTACAGTATACCCTGCTATAATTTTACACTAAATGGTAGATTTAAAAGATATAGCTCGTCATTTCATATTTGCTAACGAGCGGATAGTGTGATGTTTTTTGAAATAAAAAAGGAGTTTTTTTAATACTTTTTAATCAAGAAAAATCAAAATTAACCCCCTTACTAATAAATAAAAACACGAATCGTATTTATATTAGTAAACGGAAGTAAGGTATAACCACCAGTGTCATATTAAAATCAATTTAGGTAATAGAGCATAACCGACTTGGCTGTCATTAAGAACTGAATGGAAATAGGGGATAACCGCCAGAGTAATATAAGTATGCATTTTGTATATAGGGCACAAGCGCCATAGCTCTGTTAAATTACGAAATGGAAGTAAGCTTTAAGCAACATTTGTACTTTTCAATTGAAATGCTTAAAAGGCATAAACAACCAAAAGCTTGGCACCCTTGTGAAGTAAAAAAGTATTACCGACAACAAACCCAAAATAAATCATTTTTGTAGGGGTACAATCACCTTTATATCAAAAATGACCAGAATTTTCGTCGGTTAGCAAAAATAACACTATTAATTGTATTTGTTTTGCTTGGGCATAAACGCCAAAAAAGTCATCGTAGAGCCATGGGAGTAAGCGCATTCGAAAGAGCAGAAAATTTTAAGTCCAATGGCATAATAACTCATTTTTGACCAAAATGTCGCTTATGCCCTATTTCCTTTTACCCGTCGACATTGATATCCGGCTTTTAAAAAAGTGTAGTTTGGGCGTTATTAAAATGTATGCGTCTATTGGCGCCCGTCTTATAAACTAGGCTTTAATTATAGAACTAGACTCAAAATAATAATAAATAATCTCACAATCGAAATCTCACTTTGTAATAACGAGATTTCACTAAAAATAAACAAATAAAATCAACATTTAAGATAGACTTTGTTCAATTTAACAATACAACTAATATCACATGATATATTTGTATTTGGTCATATATAAGGAACTTTTTGAGAGTTTTCAAATAACATATCATGATCACTTTGCGTACTAATCGTTTTTTAGGGCAGAATTAAGGTAATCATTATTATGTTCATTGGGCGCAATTACACCGTCAGCGGGTAATACCGCCCGGAGGTAATAAGTATTAAAAAAACTAGTGAAAGGAGTTCGACTATTCTTTCAAACAAGTACTCTTTCTAACAATTATAATAAAATATGTCTTACAATATTCAGTCTGAACTTAACTTATTTAAGATAATTAACAATATGGACGAATAAACTCTATATCACATTCGGAGAGGCCGAAGCATTCCTCATGGTACCATCTTTTACATATTTTGCATTGGGCCATGTCTAACTCTATTATCTCGCCACAAGCATGACAGTACCAGACTTCATCGTCGTTTCTGTTCATTTTCTTTTTATTCTTAGTCTTACTTTTAGCGCCTTTCGCTTTATTCTCTTTTTTACGTCTTTCCTCTTCTTTTTTCTTATTTATTTTTTCTTCTTTATTATCATTCGTCTTTTGTGTTTTATTAATCTGTAACTTTTTCTGCTCTTTGTTAGTTTTCATTATGGTACTGTCATTTTGTTTTTTTTTTGGGCTATTTATTTCAGTTTTATCATTGAATAAATCCTTAGTGATTCTTTGCCCTTTATAGTTCATTGCTTTCTTACGTGGTTTTGAAGATTAGCGGCCTTTACACACACACTCTATCGCGCCTTCTTAGGAGCGTACAGGATTGCGCGCGAAAGCCTGCACGCTCATTCGCGCGCGATTATCTTTGTATGTTTTGTTTACGCTTCCCGTTCTTTCGCGCGCCATTGCTCGCGTTTGTTTTCCTTAGCGAAATGAGCGGCCGTGTAAAGGCTAATCACGCGGGATAGATCGCGAAACTGGCGCGTGTTGAAGTGTGTGCAATTCACACAGTTTTATTGAAAACGCGGGTGTTGCGGTGAATAATGGATAGAAGATATCGCGTGGCGCAAGTTATGTTCACTGGTATAATTCAACTCAAAAAAAAAAAAGAAACGATCAGTGTGGGTAAAAAAATATAGACAGCAATATTGCCTTTGATTGAAGAATTGCGTGAAAACTATCCGGACGATTTCAAGAATTATTTACGTACAAATCAATTGTTTAATATATTGCTAAATAAAATCAGACATAAAATATCAAAACAATTTTGATGCTCATAATGAGTTCTTAATTGAGATAAATTTAGATTTTCTTCTGTCTGGCTCTGTTCCCTTTGTTCACTAGAGGTAGACGGAAGGAATTGAGTTAACAAAGACTGTGATTCATATGAACGTCTCGAATGTGAGGATTGAGCGGAAAATGGTCTCTGAATGTTCTTGTTACAATAACTGTCACATAAATCTGTATCTTCTGTCAGTTTTTTCAGCAACCCTTTGCGTAGAACATTATTTATTATTGATTTCGCATAAATGGCCTGCAATGGATCCATTTTGGCTAACTTTTTGGCCATGTTCATTCCAGCAACGTCAAACTCCGAAAGCTCCATGTTAGTTGATTTGATAGTATCTGTGCAGACTTTGAAGAATTCTGCCTGGTAGTTGGATGTAGCCTTTCTTTTATTCCTTTGAGGTGTCAAGGCCGTCGTAGTCGGAGCAGCATCAGTCTAAAAAAATAACTTTATTATTCTACTTTTGAGATGCCGTCTACGAAGGAAGAATGGATCAAGGTAGCAGAAGGAGGTCGATTATTGCGATAATCGACCTCCTACTCTAATAAGATTATGTTCATCTAAAAATATATTTAAACTAGAAATACTACGTGGACATTTAAATGAACGATTATGCTTTAAATTATCATAAATATCTGTAAATTTTAATTATTTAATTCGTCAACAGATAAACAGCCTGTCCGACGCTGTGTATATGGTGATTTTTGTTTACGACTGTTATGTATGAACCGAATAATGTATGCCATAACGCGACGCAAACGATTGAAACATGAAAAGCGTTCAAATAAGGAAATTTCTGAGCTTATCTGAACTAACGCAGAGGTTTTAATAGATTTTAACTCCGGTAATTCATCATAACTAATATCATAACAACGAACATCTTGTTCCCATTCTGTGTTAGGGGTTTGCAAAAATGCAGGCCCGTGCCACCACAAATCACACGACTTTAGAATATCTAAGTGCATTCCGCGCGACAGCAAGTCAGCTGGGTTGTGTTTACCAGCGATATGAAACCACGGTTTATCGCCTGTCAGCTCGTTTATTTCAATTACACGATTCTGTACAAATGGTTTCAGTAAGTTAGGCGACATCTTAAGCCATCCTAAAACTACAGTTGAGTCTGACCAAAAGTAAACATTATCAAACGTTAATCTTAATGAATGTGTTATCTTTGAATACAATTTCGCACCTACTAATGCACCACATAATTCTAAGCGCGGCACGGAAACCGGTTTCACCGGAGCTACCTTACTCTTTGCGCACAACAAGTGGACGTTTATTGCTGTGTCGGTATAGCTACGTATATAGGCGCAGGCTCCGTAGCCAGATAACGCGGCATCTGACATAATATGCAACTCAATTATGTGTGTATTATTACCTATTACATGACGTGGGATACGTATATCTGACAGATTGTGTAATTTGTTAATAAAAGGTTGCCATTCTGCTAATATTGATTTAGGAACCGGATCATCCCAGCCTATTTTGGATAACCATAGCCTTTGTAAAATTATTTTAGCGATAATAATAGTTGGTGTAATCAAACCCAAAGGGTCGTATGTCTGCGCGATTACTGAAAGAATGTTACGCTTAGTGGCATGCGTTACATTCTGATCATGTTTAGTTTCAAAGTGTAACTCATCTGATGAATAGAACCACCCCATACCTAACGTTTTAGTGTTACAGTTTTCACCCAATGATAATTCCTTAGAGGAACACTGCAACTCAGATTGTGACACTGATGAGTTAAATACCCATTTCCTAAGAGGAAAACAAGCTGATTCTAAGACTTTAGATACACCGTTACATATTTCTATTAACGTTTGCTTATTGTCATGTCCCGTGACTAAGTCATCAGCGTAAAAATCGTCATTAATAACTTGTGCAATGACGTCATCCTTACATTCTAACGCGAGTTGTCTCAAACATCTGATACTAAGATAAGAAGCCGAGGCGGTACCATACGTTACCGTGTTTAGTCGGAATACACTGAGAGGATTAGATGAATCTTCTCTCCAAAGAATTAATTGTAGATTTCTTTGGTCAGGGGCCACCAATATTTGGCGATAGAATTTCTCAATGTCAGCGCATGCAACATATTTAAATTGCCGGAATCGAAGTAATATTCCGAGCAAGTCATTTTGCAACGCAGGGCCTGTGTGCTGAATATCATTTAATGATTTGCCTGACGTTGACCTTGCACTTGCATCGAATACTATCCTAAGCTTAGTGGTGGAACTGTGTTCTCGGTAAACACCGTGGTGAGGCAAAATATAATATGGAGAATCATATTCAAAAATGCGACTCATGTGTCCCAAACTCAAATATTCATTCATGAAATCATTATACATTTTTCTATACGTTGGCGAACCTTTAATTAATTTTCGTTCGAGTGCTAGAAACCGGTTTTGAGCCATAGAAAAGGTATCGTGTAACCCATCAGCTGACTCACTTAAAGGAATGCGTACAGAAAAACGGCCCTTATCATCACGTAAAGTAGTTTCCTTGAATAAATTTTCGCATGCGTGTTCTTCCTTCGTGAATTTATTGCAATTTATTATTATTTCTTCAAGTTCCCAAAAACGTTTGAGATCAGACTCTAGTGTTTGTGTAAAATTACATTGAATTTGCTTAGCGTGTGAAATAGGTTTATGAACAATACCCGATATGATCCACCCAAATTGTGTGTTTTGTAGGTACGGACCATTAGGTAATCTAACCAGACCCTCAGATAGCAGGTCCCAGAATATGTCTGCCCCTATGAGTAAATGAATTTCACTAGGAGAACAGAACTCGGGATCGGCTAGTTGAATATGGTCGGGTATTTCAATGTAATTTCTAACATGTAATTTTGGTAATTGTGATGTAATGCAAGACAAAACTATACAATTAAAGCGTGTGTGATATGACGTAGTTTTGGATCGCATTTCAATGTGACATGATTGTGTGGATTGTGAGATAGTATTACCTACTCCTCTTACTTGCACAGTGGACTGTATCAATGGAATGTTAAGTTTTTTGCATAGTGATTCGGATATAAAACAGTGCTGACTCCCGTTATCTAAGAGCACTCGAGTTGTGTGAAATACGTTGTGATCGTCCGCCACTTCCACCAATGCAGTTGACAATAATACAGGTTGCGTATAATAATGTGGGTTGCTATTATTGTTAACTTTAGAGGATGTGTGTGATTTATGAGAGGCGGTGTGATGTGTGTGTGTGGCACTTGTACTGGAACCGGGCTGAGAAGCAACTTGTGTGATGTGTGCAACAGCTGATGAGGTACAAGTGTCTACGGATTCGTTGTGAATTAAGGTGTTATGCTTTTTATTACATTGCTTGCACGGTCCGTACCAACACTCGTTGACTACGTGACCTGTGCGTAAACAGTTGCAACATAACCCTTTCTCTTCAATTATTTTTAATTTATCCTTAAGAGACAAACTAAGAAAACCCTCGCATGAGTATATAGGGTGATTAGAACCACATATATTACATTTATAACGTGAATTGGATGATTTTTTACTATCTTTGTGTGTTGTGAGGTAGGTGTGCGATTTTGTCGACAATGATTGTTTGGGTTTAGTATTGTGAGGGTGAGTGTTTGTTTGTTTGACTTGAGAGGGCTTAACCGTTTCTAGAAAATCAGCTCGATCTTTAAGAAATTTCATTAAATCTTATAATAACAATTTTGTGTCCGTTGAAATATTTATGAAACTACTTTTGTAAAGCTCCCATTCGCGCTCAGTCGATGAATCTAATTTTGATACTATAATATAGATAACTAACGTATCCCAGGTTTCAGTAGGTTCACCTAGTGTCTTTAATGCACGAATGTTTCTTAAAACGGAGTCTATTAATTTTCGTATTTGAGTAGCCGATTCTTTACTCATTGCTTGTGCAGAGAATAAAGCTTTGACGTGGTTATTAACAAGCAAACGATTGTTATTATACCTATTCTCTAAAAGACTCCAAACAACTAAATAATTATCGCAAGAAAATTCTAGTGCCTTAATTACTTGTAGTGCATTACCGGTTAAAACTGAACGTAAGTAGTGGAACTTCTGAATATTATCAAGATTGTCACTATTGTGAATGATAGACATGTAAGTATCGCGAAATTCAAGCCACTGGTCATAGCTACCGTCGAACTTCGGTAATGAAATTGTGGGTAGTTTGATGCCGTTCGGAACGCGACTTAGAGTTTTAACGTTCTGAGCACAATTATTATTCTTTAAAATACATTTACACTTGGCCACAATAGCATAAAACTGATTCTCAAACGATTCTCTCTCTTGTAACTCGTTATCTATCTGACTAGAACAAACAATCAAATCTAGCTCATCCTTAATTAAGGAAAATTGATCAAATAACACTTTAGATCTATCAAAACGCTCCTGTAATTCAGCTTTATGAGCTTCTGTTATTAGCAAATCATCTAAAGATTGTACATATTTCGTGAACAATGTGAGTTTACCCTTAACACAACCCCGTTTTCTAATTAAATCGCGAATAATATCATCGTTACTTTCTGTATCTACCAGAGAATGCTTCTTTTTCGTCATATTGGTAATCTATGAGAGAAAGAATGAAGTACTTACAGTTTGAAGGGCGTTCGAAGGGTAGTTTGAAAATGTCGGTACCTGCCAAATGCACAAAAAACGATATTAGTACAGGATTAAGAAGGAAAATCGTTGATTGACCTGACCGTCGCTGCAGATGATGCTCCAGATGATCGCCAGATGAATCCGGCTCGAAGGACCAATGTTTTTGGAGTTATGCGGAACTTCAACCAGCTGTTGCTTGTGTGACTGCGGTTCGTGTGTTTTCTGCCTATCAACGTGAGAACAGGGTTCGACGTAATTAAAGAAGCGTTTGTTATATTTGTTTGAAAAATGTACTGTATTTCTTTTGATATTTTACAATGATTTTATAATATTTGGTAGACGCAATGCTCAGTGTGAGTTTTGAAAGCTTGTGTCGTCGATGTCCGGCGGCCGTAGTCCTCCCACCGCGCACCGCTGCGTTCCACCCCCGCCGCCGCCACCGCGCCGTCCTGCTAAGTTTCTCCTTCGCGCCACTAGATGTGGTTACTCGTTAACAAATAGTTTAATACTTCTTCATCCCAATGATGTTCAAAAGACTTGTTTACTGACTTATCCAGAGGCTGTAATTCGCTGTGTTGGAAGGCAGACATTATAGCACTATGTCATTATTATCGGCTTCTTCGAGTGCTTCAATAGATAAGTGACACTTTGCGCCATAAAAATGAGTAAACATTTTTCCACAACTCTGTATTTAGCTAGGTGTTGGATAAATTCTACAAACAAGTCGGCAGTCATTGACCCTTTCGGCGCCACTCTTACCAAAGTTCCAGCAGGTAAGTTTTCTGAAAGGTCTGGTCTTTGTCTTTTAAATAGGATCATGGGAGGAATCGCTGTTCCTATGGCGTTGACACACATTGCAATGGTCACATTTTCAGCGTGTTCGGGTGCAATAAGATGAACTCTCTTACTTCCCTTCTCAGCAAGTACTGTGTGCTGGTTGTGGACTGTAATTCGGCAACCCTTCTCATCCATATTGTATAGTCTTTCAGGATGTTGAAGAATGTCTAACTGGTCGTATAAGTTTCTCACACTCTGAAAATTTTCCCGAACAATGGGTTTGTTAAGCTTTTGAGCGCGAGCTGGATTCAATATCTGGGGCTTACGTTTACTAATCGATGGGTTTCGCTTCAAAAACTGCCTTAACCAATCTGCTCCCGCAATCCTTTTTGTATAATTGAAATTATGTTTTATGTCAAATCTCTCACAAAACATAAAGGCTTTTTTTCTTATAAATTTTGGTGTGAGAGGTATTCCAATTTTTGCGAACCTCTTGATTCTGTGACTCAAATCTTTTTCCTGAGCCTCTGTTAAAACAGGTTTTCGTCCCATACGTTTCGCATCTTGACCGGTTTTTCTATGGTCCCTTAGTGTTCGTCGCGGAATGTTATACTTCAGAGATATGGCTCGCTGACTTAATTTTCCTTTTCTATCAGCTCTCAACGCGCTTTTCAAATCATGTTCTAACCAGGATTCTCCTCTCTTTTTACGAGGCGACATCTTGATATCTAAAAATAAATAAAGTAACATAATAACATCATTACATTTATATATAATAATATTCTACCACATTCACACAACGCCATCTAGTCCCAAATTACTACATAAATACATATTTTCTATACATAGGAAACACCCAAACTCCGAAACAAACTTCTTTGCAGATCATACAAATTATTTTGACCCAGGATTCGAACCCGAGACCTCTTGCGTAGCAGTCGTATACACATACCACTGCGCCATCAAGGCAGTTACCTATATATATTAATTTCATTCTTATTAAAGTAATATTTAAAAGCATAAACGATTACTTTCATGAAAATAAATATTGGGGGTTCATATTGCTCACGTCGATAATAATTAAAATTACATTAATGATTTTTATACAATTATATTTGAATATTAAAAAAAACTTGTGATTCACTACTAAACTTATTGAACAGCTGCTTAACAAACGTATTATTATATTAAGTTTTAATAGTTTCTGAAATTATAAATGCGCTACCTATGTCTATGGTAATAGCGCCCATGTAGTCTAATAGCGCCCTACTGTTATTTTAACGGGCGTTATTAAACTACTTGACCGTCACCGGAAGCTTTACTATTGAGAGAGCGTAAGCATTTCCGTCGATTTCCTACCAGTTTTTAGTACTTTTATTGACTTGTTCAGTGGCGACGCCTGGCGGCACGTCCAACATTTTAGTTTCCTAAAATATGTCGGGTGATTTTTATATCATTGGCGTTTCGTATTCCGTCGAAACAACATCGTTTTAGTTGGAGCTGTGCTCGTCAACTAACCGATAATTAATAATTTAAAATTAAATTAAATAAATACCTCAAGTAAGTAAATAATAAAATCACTTATTAAATTGTTTGAATTATCCAAATAGATTTGTGAGGACACCGTAAGTAATACTTACTTACCCTCCTTATTCATATATAAAATTAAATTGTATGTGATTAATATTTTAACGGTTTTTCCGTTCGAATCACTACAAAAGATAATTTACCAGTTAAGATAGTACATATTGTGTTGTTTTCAGCTAACGCTAGTAGCTTTTTTCGAAGTAATTACGTTGTTAGATTTTGATCAGACTTATTTTACAGATATGAGTGATCAAAATATTTCAAATACTGTACCCCAGACTGTGGCCGGGCCTAGTAGGAAAAGGACTAGAAGCAGCTCGAGCAGCGGTAGTACAAGTAGCAGCTTTTCGAGTTCGAGTTCATCTTGTTCAAACAAAAGAGGCAAGAAGTCACATCGTTCTCGCCGCAAGAAAGGTAAACGCGCCCGATATCCCAGCCGGAGGATGGATAAACTTTTTAAGGAGGTAGGTGAACTACGCAATCTAATTATGAATCAGGATGTGAATGGCCATGATGCAGTATCAGTTTGTTCGGCGGTCAGTGGGGAACTATATGCAAACCATCACGCCATTAGCGAATAGTCTTTTGATGATCAGTCTCAAAATTATAATCCAGCATTTACATTTAACATTGAAACAAAATTAAAGGAACCCGCAGTTCCAAAAACTCCAGAACCTTATTTAAAGATGTTACTCGATGTACAAAGATTGGGTACTTCGTCTTGGTCTGAAGTAAGATAAGCCGATACACAAAAATTATACAATCATACGCCGGGGTTCGTAGATTTAGAGGCTAATGAGGAAATAAAAACGTATGATACATTACGTCACCTCACATATGCTGATAAAACATTTGCAGCATTAACATATTGCATTCTAAAACAAAAAGAATCATTGCAAGATAGTATACGCGATCTTCTTTGCTGGGCTAAAGATACAATTAATGTAAATTTAGATAATCTAAGTGAAAAGGTGGTGGAGTTGTTTCAAAAGGGCGATTATAACAAAATATCTTCGGATTTGTTGCAAATGGTTTGCGGCCACAGAGCCGAATGTATAGAAATGCGCCGCGAGGCTATTTCTAGTAAAATTAAAGAGCCTTTGGTAAAAACTGCGCTCAACAAAATACTGCCAACGTCTGCTTGCATTTTTGAGCCTGTCGCCTTCACAAATACCTTGGAAAAGACAGGTGGTGTACGCAAGGCCTTCTGGCCCATTAAAACCGAAAATGTTACTGAAATAAAATTCAGAACACCTTATCGCCGCCTCTCGCGGGGGCAAGGCGTACAACGAACATCGGTTCCATCGCGTGGAACTTACTATAATTCTTATGAACCAGGCCCACCTGAGTACACGAATACCAAAAATAACCCACCCTCGCGGGGTGGCTATTACTCACATTCTACTAATGATCACAATAATTATAGACGATCATTTCACAACCGAGGCTCGCGGCCCGGCCATGGAAGTAGCCGAGGGCGCTCAAACCCTCAAAGAGGTTCTAAAGGTCACCAAACAGATAAGAGACACAAACAATGGCTCTTATCATTGCCAGGCAGGCCAGTTAACATACTTTCAGTCCCAATGGAAGGAAATGGGAGCTCCCGATATAATTATGAAACTGATTCAAGGATATCACATACCGTTCTTTCAAAAACCTCCTCTTGCATTGCCAGACTTAATCAAAGGTCCATTTCAAACTCCAGTTTCAAACGAAATGTCTGTTATCATAGACAAAATGAAAATGCAGAGCATTTTAAAAGTGGTACCACATTCACCAAGTTTCATTTCCCCTCTGTTTCTAGTACCAAAGCCCGACGGGTCTGCTCGTCCGATATTCAATCTCAAAGCTCTGAACAGTTATGTAAAATCCGTACCGTTTCATTTAATAAACATGTATCGCATACCAAGCTTCCTACAACCTCGGGACTGGTTATGTAAAGTGGACCTTTCACAAGCGTATTTTCATTTAAAAATAGCAAAGTCACACAGACGCTTCCTGCGTCTAATATACCAACAGAAACTGCTAGAAATGACCTACCTACCATTTAGACTAAGCTCAGCACCCAAAACTTTCTCGATACTGACAAATTGGGTAGCTCAAATATTACGAGAACGGTGGAATTTAAGAATCGTTGTGTATCTGGACGATTATCTAATAGCTCACCAAAATCCACACGTACTACGAGACCATGCCAAACTAACAGTAAAAAGGCTACAGAATTTAGGGTGGCAAATAAACTTCGACAAGTCGGTTCTTATACCCCAGAAGAACATACATTATTTAGGCATAGTGTGGAATCCTTGGGACAATACGAAATCCCTACCGAAAGAAAAAATCTCTCTAATAATCAAAAAGACAAAAGATGTTCTCGAACAAAAGAAAATAACTCGAAAAGATGTAGAAAAAATAATAGGGCTATTAAACTTTGCAAGCTTTGTTATTCCTCGAGGTCGATTAAATTATTTATTATATTAAAACTAATTATGTTCATGGGCTCGTTGCCGGTTCTATCAACGAAAGTATTCCAGTTGCCTCAAAATGTATGCAACGAATTAAATTGGTGGGCGAAAAATTGTCAGACATCAACACCGTTACACTACCCGCCACCGGTGCACTTTCTAACGACAGATGCATCAGATCAGGCTTGGGGAGCACAACTCAACAACGTAGCCCTGTCAGGCACATGGTCTCTAGAGGAACAAACACTACATTGCAATCAAAAAGAGTTGTTGGCGATATTACATGCTCTCCAGAGCCAGGCTCATATACTTCGCAACAGCTCCATCCTCATACAATGCGACAACAGGACAGCTGTCACTTACCTTCGGAAGGAAGGAGGTACGAAATCTCTACCCTTAGTACAAATCACGTATCAAATACTGCATTTACTGGATCAACATCAAATACACTTCAGCATACACCATCTCCCGGGCAAATACATACATCAACAAAGTCTAGGGAACAAGGACATTTCTAGTTTTTATTTAAAAACCCTTTCTTGTAATAGTGAGTGTTTTATATCAATAGAAGGGTATTTTTATACCGTTTTTAATTTTAATTTTAATAAAAACATTTTCATACCAATTTTTTTTTTTTTAAGAAAGAATTGAATAGGGCCAATATTGAGTATTACAACCTTCTATGATTAGGCACAAAAATAACGAGGTAGTAAGAAATAAAGTAATTAACCGTACTTTAAACGTTTTTAATAATCTGTAGGACCTCCTAAAGCATTAGCAACAGCTCGACAACGGCGTGGCATACTTAGTATGAGATTGTCAATCATCGTCTGTGGAATATGGCTCCATACACTGCGAAGGTGTAAAAAAAGTTGTTCTTCAGAGTTCAGATTTTCCAAAGAATCACTGAAAGCCCTCGCGGTGTGTGACCGTGCATTATCTTGCATGAACATAAAATCTTGACCGAACTGCTGTCGATGAGGGATTACCATGGGGTGTATAACCTCCTGAATGTATTGGTTTGCATTCAAATTGCCCCGTATCCAAACGAGGTCGGTCCTTCCACCAAGGCGAATTCCAGCCCATACCATGATTGTTCCACCTTGGTAAGGATGAACTTCTTGCGGATTCTGGAGACGACGGCGACGTCCAGGAACTCGCCATATACGCACTCTTCTTGAATCAGGATGAAAACCGAAGCAAGATTCGTCGGAAAACAGAACCCGTGCCCATTGATGGTCGGTCCACAAATGTGCGTCAGCCCACAATAAGCGACGACCTCGATTTCCACGTCGAAGAGCTGGAACCCTAAGCGGTCTGCGAGCATAAAGATTGGCTTCGTGTAGTCTTCTTCTGACAGTTTGATCGCTAATAACCACTTGATGCTGAGACTGGAGGCCTGCGACCAACTGACGAGCAGTAATCGTGGGTGGCCGCCTTGCGGAATTTTGCAAGAAACGATCTTGTCGCGGGGTAGTAACCCTATTTCGTCCCCTGTGACGTTCGGCAACATCCCCTGTAGACCTGTAGCGTGCCCATAATCTGCAAATTACGCTTGGTTGGGTGTTGACAGCATCCGCTACGTCGCGTTGAGTTCGTCGAGCTTGCAGCATACCAACAGCCCTTAACATCTCTTCGCGACTTAAATGACGACGTGACATGATGACTACAGTCACAAAAATGCACAAACCATACGTAAAAGACGTATTATTGACAATAAACGTTATTTACAATCAAAAAAATAATTTTTATTTTGCCTCAGAGAAACTGCACAATCAAACACTTTTAAAAGTTTTTCCTCCATATTCGAAAATCATTACTTATTTAAATTTATTTTTAAATTTCGAACAACTCTGTAATCTACTTTATTCTATTTTTATTTATTGGCTGCCAGTTATTTGCAAAACAAGATTTACACGAAAAAAAATAATTGGGGTCATCTTGTTCCCTAGACTTTGTTGAGGTGTTTACAACAACCATGCCGATCACTTATCACGCTTTCGTCAACCCCCAGAATGGCACTTACGACCAGCCAGTGTGAAAATGGTGTTTGCAAAGTGGGGCACACCGATAATAGACCTATTTGCTTCCAACACAGCACATGTGGTTTACAACTATGTATCTCGAGACCTGAAAGACCATCAAGCCCTATTTCACGATGCATTCAGTGTCCCATGGAACTATCCTCTCGCGTGGGTGTTCCCACCGCCTTTCCTCATACCGAAAGTAATAACACATCTAAATCAGTTGACGGGCATATTTCTAATAGTAGCCCCTCGGTGGAAGAAGGTGTTTTGGCGCGCAGACCTCAAAGCTCGATCACTCACAGCGCCATTAACTCTGAAAAATCTGCAGAAACATCTAGTCGACACCTCGACAGGATTGCCTCCACCACAGGTGGAGAATCTTGTCCTGGAGGTCTGGAAATGTGGGGGTGGTCTGAGGCGATAGATACATGGAGCACTGAACAGCAATCACTGCTTAGAAATTCCTGGCGAAATTCTACTTTAAAAACTTATGAGGTGCTTACAGTCAACTCCACCACACGAGGTATCGTAAGCAGAGGATGTCCACAAGGAGGAGTACTCTCTCCCCTATTATGGAACCTGGTGGTGGACGAGCTTGTAACGGATCTAAACGCAAATAACCTCTTCACTATAGGCTATGCGGACGACATTACGATCCTGGTATCGGGGTTGTTCGAGAGTGCCATATGCAACCGCATGAGACAGGCTTTCAAAATAATCGAAAGCTGGTGCGAAAAGCACGACCTATCGGTCAACCCCCAGAAAACGGAACTAATAATGTTCACAAACCGAAGAGTACTGGGCCCATACAAGCTCCCAAAACTCTTTGCAACCGAACTAACACTTAGGGAAGAAGTCAAATACCTAGGGGTTATTCTCGACAGCAAATTGCTCTGGAACAAACACCTTGAACACAAGCTGAACAGGTGCACAATAGCCTTTTACCAATGCAAAAGAATGATGGGCACTACATGGGGACTCTCACCCAAAATAATTCTGTGGCTATACACAGCAGTGATCAGACCCATGCTAGCCTATGGGGCTTTAGTATGGTGGACTCGAACAGAGCTGTCTACCGTGATTGCCAGGCTAAAATCCTTCCAGAGGCTGGCCTGCTCATCAATCTGTGGATGCATGAAAACCACCCCTACCGCTGCTATGGAGATTGCCCTCAACATAGTACCGCTTGACCTGTTCATCCAACAGGAGGCCACCATCAACGCTATTAGGTTGTGGCACCTGGGACTCTGGGGCAACTATTACGACAGTCCCCATACCACAATCCTTGGACGAGCCCTAAAACATCGGCCACTGATGGCCGCCCCCTGCGATAGAACTTTTAAACAATATTTCTGGAACAAAAAATACCAAATAACAAAACAGGCCGAGGAAAAGGACTACTCCGGTATTGGAGAGGTACGCGTATACACTGACGGCTCCAAAACAAAAAATGGCTCAGGAGCCGGCGTACACTCCCTAGACCTTGGCTTGAACATCCACCTACCACTAGGCAAGCACAGCTCGATCTTTCAATGCGAATGTGTTGCCATAACAACTGCTGCGACAGCAATAAGCGAACTGAAGGTGAAGGGCTTAAATATAAGATTCCTAACCGACAGCATAGCAGTTTTGCAAGCGCTGGAACAGCAAATGACCAACAGCACACTAGTAGCGGAGTGCCAAACAGCCCTGAACAGGCTATCCACCCCAAATGCAGTAACGCTGCAATGGATAAAGGGGCATAGCGGGTCCTACGGCAATGATGCCGCGGACGAACTTGCGAAGAGAGGCTCTGGTATGAGCGTCGATGGCCCGCTACCATTGCTACCAATCCCTTTCTCGCAACTCCGCACTTGGACACGCGAGAGATCCGCGGAACTACATAACCAAAGATGGACACAAGCCACCGACTGCAAGCAGTCAAAAGTGGTTATGCCATCAGTAAACAAACGACTCACGAAACGTCTCCTAAAACTAGACAGAACAAGTCTAAGAACAATAATGGGGACTATAACGGGCCACAGCCCCCTCCACAAGCACCTATACACCATTGGTGTCACGGACAGTCCCCTTTGCAGGGGATGTTTTGCTGCCGAGGAAACGGCCGCCCACGTAGTACTGGAATGTGAGGCAGTAGCCTACCAACGATCACAAATCCTCGGTACAGTGAGGTCGCTCCGCGAAGCCTGTGAAGCCCCCAGTAAGCTTCTGCGCTTCTGGGCGGAGCTAGGCTGGCTACTCTAGCCAGTACTCCACACGCACAATGGCCCAAAAGGGAGGCTAAGTGCGGACAAGGGAGTCCCCCTTCCATTCCATTCCATTCCAACTTATGAGGTGGCTTGGAAGCGTTGGGTTTCATGGTCTAAATCTAAGGAAGTTGATAATAAAAATCCCACCGGTTCACAATTAGCAAGATTTTTGTCAGACCTATGTTTAATTGATAATTTATCTTACAATACCATTCTGTTACATAAATCTGTGGTTTCTACGCTATGTAATCCTGAAACATCAAGTCTATTAAGTTCGCATGTTCTTGTAAAACATATATTAAAATCCATCGCCTTGAAAAAGCCGATTTCACCTAAGCCACATATTTGGGACGTTAATAAATTAATTGCATACTTAACTAATTATAACATAGACTTAGATAACACCTTTCAAATATCACGCCATGCTGCCATTTTGCTTCTGCTTTGCTCTGGTAGAAGAATACATGATCTTACATTACTGCGTATAGATGGTAATCATTGTATAAAAACAGACGAAAATATAATATTTTGGCCTCATTTTGGATCCAAAACTGATAACAGTGATCACAGGCAGTCTGGCTGGAAATTACTCCCTAATACGTGGGGCGCACTATAAGTTTCCGGAATGAATATGAAAAAATACTATTAAAGGTACAAAATTAATTTATTGTTTTTCAAAATAATCTCCCTTGGCGTCTATGCACTTTTTCATTCGATCAAACCAGTTTTGAAAACTTTTGTGCCACTCCTCTGTGGTGACCTCTGAAACGTGTTTTTCATACTCCTCGACAGCCTCTTCTGGTGATGAAAATCGTTGGCCGCGTAATTGGTTCTTAATTTTTGGGAACAGATAAAAGTCACAAGGTGCCAGGTCGGGACTGTATGCAGGATGACTCATGAGTTCTACATTTTTCGCCTTCAAAAAGTCGTTTGTCTGTCTGGCCGTGTGAGAACTAGCATTGTCGTGGTGCAGGATGATACGGCGTTTACGGTTATTTTTACGGAGTTCGTCAATAACTTCCGGCAAACAAATGGTCGTGTACCAGTCACTATTCATAGTACGACGATTTTCTAAAGCAACAGTAGCCACGTGTCCAGTTTTATTAAAAAAAGAAGCAATCATCCGCTTAGATGCACTTTTCACGCGCGCCACTTTGGTTGGTTTCGGCTCATCTTGAAAGACCCATACGCTCGATTGCTGCTTTGTTTTGGGATCGTAGCAATAAATCCATGTTTCGTCACCTGTTACTATGTCCCACACCAAATTTGACGCACCTTCGTTGAATCTGGTAAGCATGGCACTGCACCAAGTGATGCGGTCCGTTTTTTGATCCTCGGTCAAGTTATGTGGGATCCACCGCGAGCACAGTTTTCTCACACCCAAATGATTGTGTAGGATTGATTGTATTTGACTCATGCCTATTTCTAAGGATGCGCGAATTTCATGGTAGGTCACATGCCTGCCTGTTTCAATCATACGGCGCACAGCATCGATGTTTTTGTTGGTCACAGCGGTGGACGGCCGACCATCGCGAGATTCGTCACTGAGATTGATACGACCACGCTTGAATTCTGCAAACCAGTTATAAACAGTCGTCTTGCATGGAGCTTCATCGCCAAAAGCTGTTTCTAGCCGAGCGATGCTCTGTCGAGCCGTCAAATTACACTTAAATTCGTAGAAAATCATACTACGAAAATTTTCCCGAGTTAAATCCATGTTGATGCAGACACACAATTTTTTAAATGGCGCCACAAGGTAAAAACAAAAGACAGTCAGATGAAACAAACTGTATTCTACAGCCAAAGAGTTCTATTTTCAAATGTTGTAATAAATTTTTAAATATTGTTTATGTAAGTGGCCAGTTCCGGAAACTTTTAGTGTAACCTATGTACATGTAGCCGTAATCTAGATCCTATGTTCTGGATAGATAGAACTATAACATTATTAAACGAAAGACGTGTTACTGCAAGGTCATTCAACCTATTTATTACAGTTAGAGGAGTACCAAAACCCGCTTCTCGTACAGTGATTGCGAATTGGATAAAAACCTTATTCAAGGAAGCTGGCATCAACGCCCCCGCTGGAAGTACTCGATCGGCGGTAGCATCTAAAAGTTGGTCGATGACTCATTCTCTTGAAGAAATTTTATCGAGGGGTAACTGGCGTTCAGCAAATACATTCCAGAAGTTTTATAGACGAGAAGTGTTACCAACTCATGATGTTGATTCAAATGTCACACACTTATTTAAGCCTGTAGATTAATGCTGATTAAATAAAAATATAAATAAATAAATGAGAAATACTTTATATGTTCTACCTTTCACTATTATACAACAAAAATACATTTAATTAAAATATTACAATAGTATTTTAATTTATTTTACCACATCACATTGGCGTTAGTTTAAAGTGGCGACACCAGGCGATAACAAACAGACTCTCAATAGTAAAGCTTCCGGTGACGGTCAAGTAGTTTAATAGCAGCGTTTTACCTGAAATAAAACGCATATTAAAATACTTACCTCACCGGAAGCTTTAATTTTTACCTCTGCCTGGTGAAAATATTGAGCCAATGACATAAAAATCACCCGACATATTTTAGGAAACTAAAATGTCGGACGTGCCGCCAGGCGTCGCCACTGAACAAGTCAATAAAAGTACTAAAAACTGGTAGGAAATCGACGGAAATGGATACGCTCTCTCAATAGTAAAGCTTCCGGTGAGGTAAGTATTTTAATATGCGTTTTATTTCAGGTAAAACGCTGCTATTAACCAGTCGCGCGTTATAATCTGACACTGATTCAAATGACACGTTTTTGGGAAAAAATATTGAAATCGACACCAAATATTCAAGCAATAGTGAACTAAGTTTATCCTGAAGCGATTAAATTCTAAAAATTAACACATTTACGCATAAAAAACCATTAAAAAACTTACGATTTCGTTATGTTACTTCTTATAACAGCGTGGTACGTGTCCGATCCTGCCGGAGCGCTGCGTCACACTGCCGGGCGTAGTGGTGTGAGCGCGTCCTCGCTCGCCTTACGGTTTCTTATTGGTTCATTCTATGTGTGCGTGGAGTGTTAACTGAATAGTTCTATATTTAGTATGTTTTCTGCTGCCTGGGTGTAGATAGACCACGGGCGTTAATCACCCTATGGTTTGTTGGTGTCGAAAGTGAGTGATAGCTTGTTTTAAAAAATCTTTAAATATTTGAGGTCAATCTATGACGAGTTATTTCCTGATAATCAGGGTTTAATCCCGATAACATTTTTATGAAATTTTCTTCATCCACTATAATAAATGTATGCGTTCCATGAATTACAAAATTGAGTATTAGTTTATCATAAAACATGAACTTACTGTTCCTTTTTGTGTTCTTTTTTATTTATTCTTTAGGGACTAACCACTGTTTAATTTTTTCGTTGAATTATGTTTTAGCTATCATCTATACTAATATTATAAAGCTGCAACCGACCGAAAACTACTGGTCCGATTTGAATGATTCTTTCAGTGATAAGTACCGTAAAATGGGGTGGATAGACACAATTTTCAACTTCTACATAGATTTTTTCAGATATTTTATATGCAAGTCATTACTAAAGAATTGTGATATCATGAGTCATGTCATAATTATCTACATATTTATGCTAAAAATGAGTAAAAATGTGTTTATTATTTGTAAATTACGAAAAAGTAAACGTTTTCTATTTACCTGGAAACAGGGGTCAAAAGATACGAGAGGGGGGTGAATAGAAAAAAAACGCTAGGTGTTCAAGCGCCTGATCAATCTGTTACCGCAACATCACACGTCCTATTAACGGAGCTATCCGCTTAATTATTTTAATTGTGAGTAGGTACCAACTATGTATGCACCAAGGATTTATATACCAGTCAACGATTAAAGATTGCACCGTTAACATCAAAAACACACCCAGTTGGTTTTATTCAAGTTCCTGATTCCCGCACATGATGGTCCATTCGTCCCGGATATTGAACTAGCCAAGATATTATTTTAATCAAGGATTAAGGAACATCAATAAAAATATTGAAGAAGTCGATTCGCCGATATACCTTATAAGAGGTCGCAGCCGGTGGTTTGAGTGTGTCTCCAAATTCCTTGGAAGTTGCAGTGCTAATCTTATAGTATCGTTACCCAACACTCACATAGGTAGTATATTAAGTTAATTAAGGATTTACAAGGTCAGTAAATTACTTATTATTGTAATACATAGTTAATTGTACTGTGAGCCGTTAGGGCCTTTGAATACCGTCGTTAGTGATTTTAGTTACTTGCAGTGATAGTTAATTGCAGTTAAATAAATTCGTATTGTGTTTGCTACGATATTGTAAGCATATATAAGTGCTTCATTAATTTATTTGATTGATATTGCAGTTGGTAGTCTTAATTATTAATCACTTAACTTTGAGTTATGGTCGGTATTCTGCATAGTATGATTTGTGAGTGCTTATGAGTTTTGCATTAAATTGTTATTAGATAAAATTTAGTGAAAACTATTCGTATAAATAGTCATATTTTTTTTGTATCCATTCATTGTGAAATTGTAAGGCAGTCATTATTATCACAGTTCGATTTATAGAACATTTTGCTTTGTTAAAATTTGTTTAAAGAACAATTTAATTGAATCTAATATTATTTATTAAATATACAAGAAAAGTTCAGCGTTAACTAGGTATAGGTGTGAAGTACCCACTTGGTGTTGTATTAATCATATAGTGTTAACTGATAGTATCCCTGTTGCGTTATTTTAGTTCTCAAATTTCTTTATATAAATTCCAGGTTGACGACACCCGGTTCCCAGTATGTCTGATCAGGAAAAGGTCATGATTAGGAAGCGAGCCAGCTTCAAAGGTCAACTGACTACGTTTGTTAATTTTCTTGATAAAATAACAGACGGTTGTGATTTTACCGAATTGCAGTTATGGATTGGGAAGATTGAGTTATTGTACGACAAATATGATGAGGTACAGTTACAGTTAGAATGCACCGCGGAGGATATGACAGTACATTTAGCCGAACGTTCAGAATTTGAGATTCTGTATTTTAAGTCTCTGTCTAAGGCAAAAACTTTATTAAATAGTTACACTAAAGATAATCAATCTGTAAGCAGTGGTAAGACTACACCAAGTAGGCAACATAAGCCAGTTAAGTTTCCTACCATACACTTACCAAAATTTAATGGCTCGTACTGTAATTGGCTGGAATTCCATGACACCTTTACTAGCCTTATTCATTCTAATGAGGATATTGACGAAGTGAACAAATTTCACTATTTACGGGCGTCACTGGAGGGACCTGCTGCCGTGATAATTCAATCAATTAAATTCTCAGCTAGCAACTACACTGTGGCGTGGAGTTTGTTATGCGAACGTTTCAATAACAAGGATTTATTGATTCAAAATCATGTGTCTCAATTATTTTCTATAGAACATATCGTCAAGGAATCTTCTACTATATTAAAGGGCTTAATAGACCAGCTGCAAAGAAACTTACGAGCTCTCGAGTTGTTAGGTGAGCCAGTTAATAGTTGGGGCACACTTTTAATTCACGTAGTTGTTCGTAAGCTTGATCAGAAAACGTCTAAGGAGTGGGAGGAGTTCAAAACTCGGTTAGACCGAGATAGCATCAAAACATTTGACCAGTTCATTACATTTCTCCGCGCCCGCGCAGATTTACTCGAGTCATTAGAACTGCGACGTACTCAGTCCGAGACTGTCGTTAGCTCGCGACCTAAGATTAAATCTATGGTGACGGCGCAAGCTCCTCACAGTTCTGGTGCAGCAGGCACAAGTCAATTATGTCCAAAGTGTAAAGGTGATCACGGGTTAATAAATTGTTCACAGTTTTTAGCGTTAAGTAATGACGAACGTCGTAAGTTATTGCCCGCTTATAAGGTTTGTTTTAATTGTTTGAAGTCGGGTCATTTTGCAAAGAATTGCAAGAAGCCAGGTTGTAAAATATGTAAGCGCAGGCATAATACTCTTATACATTTATCGCAGTCTACGGGTACGCAAAATGATCAGTCGAATAATTCGTCTATGCCGACGTCATCGTCAGTCACTCCCCATGCAAGTAACGTTGCATTATCGGCACACGTTGGTTTTAATTGTGGCGAACGTAAACAGCGTGATGTGTTGTTGTCGACCGCCTTGCTTAAGGTATTTGATTTAAATAACCGTGAGCATATAGTTCGTGCGGTACTAGACAGCGGTAGCACATCTTGCTTTATTACGGAGAGGCTGTGTTGTTTATTGAAATTAGATACGAAACAAGTAGATAGGTCGATTCTCGGCATTAATAACGTGTCCTCACACGTAGGTAAGATATGTCATGTAGATATGAAGTCATTAAATGATAGTTTTTCTTGTAAACTTCATTGCTTTGTTTTACCGTTTATTACAAGTAGTGTACCGTGTCAAGAAATTAATATTTCTGAATTTAATATACCGTCAAATCTACGGTTAGCTGATCCTAGTTTCTACAAGCCCAGTGATATTGATATATTGATTGGCGCTGACCAATTTTGGGACTTGTTAGGGTCACGAAGAATTAAGTTAGGTATTGGTAAACCGATACTCTGTGAGACCAGATTAGGCTGGATAGTGGCTGGTCCTGTTACTCATAATTATTTTACATTGCTCTCGAATGATTTAAGATGTTGTTTTACTAAAATCTCTGATCCTAATGATGATATTTGGGATAAAATTAGGTCCGACTTATCGCGGTTTTGGCAGTTAGAAGAGGTAGGTTCACACACATCTAATTATTTACCGGAAGAGAAATTGTGTGAGGAGCATTTTAAAGAAAATACGACAAGGCTGAGTGACGGTCGTTTTTGCGTTCGTATACCTCTTAAACAAAATCCTTCCGTTCTAGGAGATTCTTATAAAAGAGCTATACAATGTTTGTACTCTTTAGAACGTAAGTTAATGGCTAAACCTGATTTCGCAAAAATGTACTATGAGTTTATGTCTGAGTATGAGAGGCTGGGTCATATGACCGAGATCAAAACCTATGACTCAAGGTCTAATAGTTATTATATACCACATCACGGGGTGTTACGTGAAGGTAGCACCACTACCAAGCTACGTGTTGTATTCAATGCTAGTTGTCCTACGTCGTCAGGAGTTTCCTTTAACGATTTACAGATGAATGGGCCGACAGTACAGGATGATATGTTGTCTATACTGCTTAGGTTTAGACAGCATAGGTACGTCTTGGCAGCTGACGTCGAGAAAATGTACAGACAAGTAGTCGTTCATTCATCTGATAGACATTTGCAAAGAATAGCTTGGCGTGGTAGTACTGAAGAACCTGTTAAAGTATATGAGTTAAATACTGTCACATACGGGACAACGAGCGCGCCGTATCTAGCCACGCGCTGTCTCAAGCAGATAGGCCTCGAATGTAGCAATCAGAAAATTGGTGAAATCATCAAGCATGATATTTTTGTAGATGATCTATGCACTGGTAGCATGAATTTAGATGAATTAAAATTTATTCGATCAGAAGTTGCAAGGGCGCTGTCATCGGCTGGCATGTTATTGAGGAAGTGGAAGTCGAACGAACCTCAGTTGGTATCTGGGGCTGTTGACTCGTTGCTTGATTTAAATTTGGGGTCGAGTGAACCCGACAAGCTGCTAGGTCTCAGTTGGTATGCAGGTTCTGATGAGCTGGGTTTTTCAATAACCACGAATGTGTCTTCTGATTCAAATACAAAAAGAGATTTACTTTCGGTAATTGCACGGATATTTGATCCATTAGGACTTCTATCTCCTTGTGTGATTACCATGAAAATGATGTTGCAACAAATGTGGTTAGACAAGTTGTCATGGGATGAACCACTAACCCCGGAGATTGATATTCGGTGGAACAATATTATTAAATTATTGCCGTCTATAAATAACTTTCGCATTCCACGGATGGTAGTCTGTGACTCATATAGGGAGCTAGAAGCTCACATATTCACAGATGCTTCCGAGCGCGCGTACGGTGCATGCGTTTATATTCGAAGCGTTGATGACGAAGGTCAGTGTTTGACTCGTTTACTGATGGCTAAGAGTCGGGTAGCACCGCTCAAACCCACGACCATCCCAAGGTTGGAGTTGTGTGGTGCAGTAGTAGGAGCGCGTCTATACGAGAAGGTCCGCTGCTCACTTCGAGCTAATATAACTCGTGCTTATTGCTGGACTGACTCGACTATCGTATTGGGATGGTTGCAAATGGTGCCTTCCAGACTTCAGCCCTTTGTACGTAATCGTGTTGCTGAAGTTTTGGATAAGGCTGGCAATTGTATGTGGAGACACGTACCTACAGATAAAAACCCAGCAGATTTAATATCTCGCGGTGTCGATATTAATACTCTGCAGGATTCCGATCTGTGGTGGTTGGGTCCAGACTTCTTAGCGAAGGATGTAGGCAGTTGGCCTACTACGCACTTCAGACTAGAAACGTTGCCCGAAACTCGTTGTGATATTTTGTTAAGCGCTATTGATCAGAATAATACTAATGATAGGTCGTTGATTAATTTTAAACGTTTTTCAAATTATTTACGGCTCGTGCGTTGCGTTGCATATGTTCTTCGATTTATTAAGGTATGTAGGAAAGAGAAAATTAGTGATAAGTTTCTTTCTGAAAATGAATTACATGACGCATTAAATGTATTGATTCTGCAGAGTCAAAGAGAATCATTTATTGAATATGATTTACTAACTCGAAAAAGTCCTATTCCGAAAGGAAGCGTTCTTTTTAAATTTAATGTTTTTTTTGATAGTAAGCATATTATACGTTTGGGAGGACGTCTCCGTAATTCTGAGTTTAGTTATAATAAAGTGCATCCTATTATATTACAGTCCACTCATTATTTCACAAAATTATTATTTAACCACGAACATAAGAAATTAATGCATGCAGGGCCACAGCTGTTATTAGCTTCGATTAGGGAGACTTATTGGCCCATCGGTGGTCGTAATTTGGCTAAGGCGTGCTTTCATCAATGTGTACTCTGTCGTAGAATGAAGGGTAATGTAGTAACTCCCATAATGGGAAATTTACCACGGCAGCGTCTACTTCCAGGTAACCCGTTCGAAAGCACAGGCGTAGATTACGCAGGTCCTGTCATGTGTGCCAGTCGCCAAGGTCGCGGATGTAGGCTAGTAAAGGTGTACATAGCAATATTTATTTGTTTTACTACCAAGGCAGTGCATTTGGAGCTTGTGGGAGATTTAACTAGTAATAGTTATTTACTGGCGTTGTATAGATTTATTTCGCGAAGAGGAAAGCCCGTGCATATTTATTCTGATAACGGTACCTCATTTGTTGGTGCGTATAATGATTTATCTAAGTTTTTAAGGGATAATTCAGCTTCAATAGGTGAAAATATGGCCAATAACGGAACTCAGTTTCATTTTATACCGGCATATAGTCCGCATTTCGGTGGACTCTGGGAAGCGGGTGTCAAGTCAACGAAATACCATCTTCAGCGAGTGTTGGGAAATTGTAACTTGACCTTTGAGGAACTTTACACCACTCTAACCCAAATCGAGGCGATTTTGAATTCACGTCCTCTGACACCATTGTCGTCGGATCCTGATGACGACACTCCGCTCACGCCGGGACATTTTTTGATTGGTCGTGCACTCACTTCGTTGCCGCAACAGAACCTCGTAGATCATTCTCCAAACCAGGTATCTCGCTATCATCGTGTTGAGCAACTCCGTCAGCATTTCTGGAGCAGATGGAGTAAGGAATATGTTCCCGAACTCCAACAGCGAACCAAGTGGCGTTCATGTAAGGATAGTTTGAATTTGGGTACCATGGTTGTGGTGAAGGAAGATGGTCTTCCTCCGTTGAAGTGGAGGTTAGGCAGAGTGGTTGCAGTTCACCCCGGATCGGATGGGATTGTTCGTGTGGCGGATATCCGGACGTCTGCTGGCGTCATCAGGAGAGCATTCAATAGAATATGCCCATTGCCTGCATCAGATTGATTCAAGTTTATTGGTTGAAGACGTAGTCCTCAACGCCCGGGGGCATGTTCAAGCGCCTGATCAATCTGTTACCGCAACATCACACGTCCTATTAACGGAGCTATCCGCTTAATTATTTTAATTGTGAGTAGGTACCAACTATGTATGCACCAAGGATTTATATACCAGTCAACGATTAAAGATTGCACCGTTAACATCAAAAACACACCCAGTTGGTTTTATTCAAGTTCCTGATTCCCGCACACTAGGGTTGTCAAAATCAACTTATATTTTTAATGTAATGAACTTTATTTTCTATAAAATCCACTTAATTTTTTAATAAAATCAACATATTAAATTTTTTATAAAATCAACATGCCTATATTTTTGATAAAAAAAAATTGCACTTATGCTTATTTAAAGTGGCATAACCATTAAAAAATCAGCAAGAGGGTATAAATACATAGATACAAAAAAGTTTAAGAATCCCTTTTCACTAGCGACTATTAAATGGCGGAGTATACCCGAGCCTAGATCGTATTTATTGTCTTAACGGCAAAACTTACACGGCGAACCGACTACTAGAAACATGGTGACATGCACTACCGACAAATCGCTCGTGGAAAGAGTATATCAAAAATAAAATAATGCTCTAAATTCTAACATAAGTTATGAAACTCTTCTAAAAATAAACAATCAATCATATTAGGTGAATTTTTTTACATTTTAAATAAAATGAGATCAAATTAGGAACATATGAACTACTTTTATGTAATAGGAGTTTGTAAATCCAATTGGTGGTGAATACAATCCTGACCGAAAATCTTAATGAGAAGACGAAAAAGTAAAAAATGTGATGGATTTAGATCTATCTTCAATCTAAATCCATCAGATCTTTTAGGATATCATCATCACACTTATAGTAACTGGGCCGCCTAGAAGAGCGTTTTTTTGAAATTGTTGGCACATTTTTATTTGATAATATGTTCTTTAATTCCGCATTGCTTACTTGTACATTCGAAATTATTTGAACCTTATTCAATTTCTTCTCATTAGGATTTTCATTTTCGACGTCTCTAGCAACGGTTTCAACGTGACCTATTTCACCTAGGTCATCTTCAAAAATTACAGGCATAGTGCTTATATCAAAAGGATTGATGTTAAAGGAACAACTTGGAATTACTTCGTCAGGTAAATTTGCGTTTTCATTTATCGGGATAGTATTAACGTGGGAACTATTTGCTACTGCTTGATTATGATGAACTTCAGGTACAGGTGGGTCACTTTTAATTTTAGTTTTTTTCCCTTTACTCTCCTTTAGTGACCTTATCAGTCACTTGTTTATCTTTTCGCTGTTCATTGTTCTCTCTTAAGACTGAACAAGGTAAGTATTCTGGGTCAGACTCAATATAATCTTCATCACTAGAACATAATACACTTTTTCCAGCTTGAACTTGAAGCTTTTTCTTTTTCTTAGGTTCTACAATATTCATTGTTCCATATCGCATTTCCTTCAAAAAATCTAATACTGTCGCATCAACAGTTTCGGCTTCTCTAGATGGATCTTGCCAATCTGGTAATTTTTTTAAAACTTCTGATGAGTCAAATGGATGTATCCCTGTTTTCCTGAAGCCAGATATAATATTAGTCGTACCGTTTTCTTTTAGATCATCCATTAACTTGCATAGTAATTTAGGAAAACAACCTTTTGGGATTGAAGATTGATTTCGGCCATCAGTTTTCTTCCATTGTAAAATTATGTTTCGCCATGCTATCTTCATAGGTCTAAACAGGGCAACATCGAGTGGTTGCGTTAGATGTGTAGAATTTGCTGGTAAGAAAATAAAATTTATATCCTTCTCTTTACATTTTTTTATCAAATCAATGGAAAGGTGAGATGATAAATTATCACCTATCAGACATTTTTTACCGGGCTTGTTTTAAAAAAATGGAATAATCATAGTGGTCACCCAGTCCTCAAATATGTTACTATCAAACCAGCCAGATTGACTTCTATTATAACGGGCTCCTTTTGGACCAGATTTAGTCCAAGTATCAAATAAGTTTTGAGCTTTATAAACGACGTACGGGGGTAGTATTTCACCTGAAGCTGTACAAGCCATCATAATTGACACTGATGCTTTTGAGTGATTCATCACCCGTTCTGGGTATTTTGTTCCTCTCTTAGTAATAATCTTTTTACGGCCGGGATCATCTGTCAAATTAATCTCGTCGTAGTTGACGATGTTGTCGCTCGGAACATCACTAATTGAAATTTTTAACTCTTCGAAGTAGTTTTTTATTATATCTGCTGACACGGCAGCTCGATTTCTTTTAATATTCTGCGATACCCTTTATGTTATTTTATCACCGTGTCTTTTTAGGAAACTTCTGGCAAAATCTAGTCCAGGCATGTTGTTTTTAAACCTTTTTTCTGTTATGCCTAATTTGTCCAAATCATTTTTCACTAATATCCTTAAGTCATATAATTCAAGTGGATAGCCCCATTCAGCACATACGTTGATATATTTAATAAATTCTAATTCTGTCTCTTTAGATAGAACTGTCTGGCCATTTCTGTCTTGTGATTTCATATTTTTTATGCTATGCCTGTAAAGCACAGATTTATCTAAATTATATTTTTTGGCGATGAAGCTCAAGGAATTGTCACTGTCCTTGTATTCCCTAACAGCCTGTTCTATGAGTTCTTTAGGATACCTTTTATACATCCTGCCACGAGGATCTGGCTTGTAAATTCTCGGCATGGTGCTCGGCTTATAAACACCGCAAAGTAGCGTACCTGTTCAACATAATTTTGAAGTATTCACAAAAAATATACAAATAATTATATTATTCAACTTGGCCCTGGTAGTCAGTATCAGAATAAACGGGATATTTACCATGTTTCATTATTTTGAGTTTCCGATATTTCGGCGCTGTTGCAAGCACCATGATCACGGAGGAACTGGAGTATTGGCGGTGAACAAAGAAAAAGTTTTTTCTTCTAGGAGTAATTATATCGATCTACCCTATTTCGAGTTCTTTTACTACGCGTATCTGCACTACTATTGGTTTCACTCTCACTACAAACTCGAACCCGATCTCGATCACGTTCACGACATACGATGCTCACTGTATCCACTCGCGATTTGGTTTTAGCTTGTTCCCGGTTGTTTTTGCAAAGACGGACCACTGGATGCCAGACGTTCGGCAGTTGAAACCCATCCTCACGATTGAAATTTTTATACTTTTTTATTTCAATTGCTTCCCTTACCAGTCTTGGTATATAGTGGCGTTCTGTCGAAAGCATCTGAGGGTTATGTAGCTCGATCCAGTGGTTCGTACCGGACTCCAATAAATGTTGAGCGATTGCAGATTTATGCGGTTCATTGTTTTTGACTGCCCTGATGTGTTCCTTGATTCGGCATGTAACCGTTCTTTTTGTTTGTCCTATATAAGAACTGCCACAGCTACAGTCAATCTTGTACACTCCCGGTCTGTCCAATGGGGAGCCATCTTTGGGTGAGTGCAGGCATTGCGACAGCTTTTTAAAAGGAGTGAAAATAGTTTTGACAGATACCTTCTTCAGGATGTTAGCGATCTTATCTGTCACTCCTTTGATGTAGGGTAAAAAGGCTGGCTGTCTTTCCACCTTATAGTTCCGGGGTTTATTTGTGGTGAGTCTTGGTGGTCTTATCCGTCCATTGTATCCATTCTTTTGTAGAACGCCGCTTATGTGCTTCAATTCTTCTTGTAAATGTTCCTCGTCACATAAACTATATGCGCGGTCAGTAAGCGACGTCACTACCGAATTCAGATGGCGCGGATGATGATGTGAGTCGGCATGCAGGTAGCGGTCAGTGTGAGTGGGTTTCCTGTACACGGAGTGGCTACACGACCCATCCTCACGAACACCGATCCTCACGTCAAGGAAGGCAAGGGTTCTTTCCTTTTCCATTTCGTACGTAAAGCTCATTTTTCCATGGATGTTGTTGAACTGGGCCACGTATTGTTGTATGCTATGGCTTCGAAATGTTCCATCCACAAGTTTGCCACAACTGGAGCCACCGGACTGCCCATCGCTACTCCATCTATCTGTAGGTAGTACTCATTTCTGTATACGAAGTAGTTTGTGGTCACACAATGTTGCACAAGGTCGGCATATTCTTTAGCGACTCCGTTCTCTGCGATTTTTCGTCTTATGATCTCCAAGCAGTCTGTGATGGGAACATTTGTGAATAGGGACTCCACGTCGAAGCTCACCATCACTTCTTGATCATTGACCGAAGTTTGACGCAAAATCTGAACGAAGTGTCTCGAGTCCTTCACGTACGACATGGTCCTACCCACCAATGGCTGCAAGATATTCGCCACATGTTTGGCCAGTTCATAGGTCGGCGAGTCAATCTGACTCACTATGGGCCGCAAGGGAGTGTTTGGCTTGTGTATCTTAGGCAGACCATATAGTTTGGGGGACTGGAAGTTCCTGGGTCGCAGCAGGTGTGCCACTACCTCTTCACCGATTACCTGTTGATGTTCCTTGATCATTCGAAGCGTGCTTCGGTTGGTCCTTGCAGTCGGGTTGTAGTTGACCTTCTTATACGTTTTTTCGTCACTCAACAAGTGCCGCATTTTGTCGTCGTATTCCGTGACGTTCATAACTACCGTGGCGTTTCCCTTGTCGGCCCTCAAGATTAGTATCCTGTCATCGTCTCGTAGGTCGCGAAGTGCACAACGTTCATCGGCAGTCATGTTGGATTGTGGGATCTTTGCTCGACGCAGAGTGAGAGAAACCTCTTGTCTAAGTACCTCAGCGTCATCAGCTGGTATTCTATTCCGTCGAACAACCTCCTCAATCGTACCTATAACTTTTTCGTACGGAATACGCTTAGGTGTAGGGGCAAAGTTCAACCCTTTCTCCAACGAGCTGAGTGCTGCTTCGGTCAGTACTTTCTCAGAGAGATTGACAACCGTCCGTGACCTATCGTGGTAGGGGACACTAGGTTTCTGTTTGCGTAAAAGTGACTCAAACTTACGTGACTGTTTCAAAACGCTATTTTCCCTCGTACGTTGTGCCTGCCTGTAGATAGGCTTGCAACAGCGCCGAAATATCGGAAACTCAAAATAATGAAACATGGTAAATATCCCGTTTATTCTGATACTGATGTCAGTGACCATGATAGTTTAAATACCTATATGGCCCTGGTAGTGTTTGGTTTATGGAAATATACAAATGATTACCTAAATTGACCATTCAACACCAATAAACATTGTTTTAATGGCTTACTTTAAGACAATAATAAACTAATATATCCCATTTATAACAGGAAAACACTTTCAATGGTTGCCTAATAGTTTGACCTTAACATTAATTTTGAATATAAAAAGTAGGTTTGACAACCCTAAAAACCATGTATCTATTAACCCCCCATTCGTATCTATTAACCTTTCACCCGTATCTATTCACCTCCAATGGCGTATCTATTGACCCTAATGGCGTATCTATTAACCCCCCGCTCGTATCTATTCACCTCGAATTCGAAAAAATGTGCTAGCATCTTAATTTTTCATGTAATAAGAATGTAATTTAATTGAATATGGACACTTACTTTTGTTTTCCTTAAAATTAAGGAACTTATGCACCGAATTAAACCTATTCACAGGGTATTCACATCGAAACACTTGATGTTTATCAAAAAGTTTTACACAGCAAAAATTACTTGAATACACACCTTCGATTTAACCGCTTTTTTTCTTATGTCATTTGAACTTGACGTTAATGTGAGGGTGCCCAGCTTACAGAAAAAATATTGTTGTGTCAGAAATCATAGAGAAAAACATTCGATTATAGGCTATAGACAAACTAGAATTAACATTATCAAACTCCCGGTTTTTTTTCTATTCGCCCCACGATTTCTATTCACCCCATTTTACCAGTAAAACGGGGTGAATAGCAATGATTGTTTACTTTGTACTAAGAATTTGTTGTTTGGTAACTCTTTTTTTAATCTCTGGTTATTTTTATAATTTGTCCGGTACCATATTAAAAGAGCTATAACAATCTTTTTTTAACTTAATGCATAGGTTAGCCAGATTTTAAAAATAATATGTACTATTTCTATTCACCCGACAACTGGGGTCAATAGAAACGCGTAATGGGGTGAATGGAAAAGCTGTTAGGGCTGCCAAAAAATATTTTGACTTAGGTATCCAACATGCAAAAACGTTAGGTTTTGTGTCATAAAATTGTTTTGGTTTGTACTCGTACATGCCAAATGAAAGTTTGATTTTGTGATTTAAACAATTTAAGTGTAGGTATGTTATAAAATGCGGCAGTAACTCTGTCCGTCTGTTACGCTTTCATTGGAGCTTGGAAACAGACATAGGCTCACTTTTATCGCGAAAAATTTAGTATAGAGATGGATTAGAGCTTGGGAACGAAGATGGGAAAATGTGAAGATAGGTAGGTGGGGAGATGGGATTTTATTTTTACGGAATGTTATCTGTATTCAATAAATCAAATGAGATACTTATGCGTGTCTTTATTTGAATGCAAAGCTATTTTCCGAATCAAAAGTCACTTAAACATAATAATATATATGAGGGAAAATAACTATAAATGTGTGTAACTATCTTGTGAACTTCACGATTATATAAAAGTTATCACAGGTAATTAGCCTACTTTATGGCTTTGTAGAATCAGTACCTACTACTATGAAAAAATAATCACACTTGAAAAATAAACAAAATTCTAAATCTTTTAAACTTAACAAATACCATAACAAAGTTATCACAGATTATCAACTTCAGCCTAAATTATAGCTTTGTAGGCACAGTACAACTATGTAAAATAATCAAAATAAAAGAAAAACACGAAATTCTTAAAAATCAATAAACAACTTTCTGAACTTAATAATTATAACAGCAAAGTTATCACAGCTAATCAACTTTAGCCTACGTTATGGCTTTATAGAACAAAATAGACAACATTCTTATTAAAAAAAATACGACATTCTTAAAGATTACGAAAAATAGTACTTAACTATCAGAATTTTCTAGCTCACATCATTCACATCATCCTCTTCTAAAACCTTTAATATTTCGTCACTATTATTGTAGTAATTACTTTTATGATGTTTCCTTGGCAATTTAATGCGATCGTTTAGTGCTACAGTCTTGCTTTTTTTTATAATAGGTAATCTGTATTTTTTGTTATACTGGCCGTCGTTCACTATCTCATTGGATACTATTTTTATTTTATCGTCCATAATATTATTATCCTCAGCAGTTTTTCCAGTACTGATCGTAACCTCTTCACATAAGCTGTCAAAAAAAAGTATAGGCAGACTGTTTATATCTATATCATTTGACAAATTGCACTGTAATTCTTCTATGTTATTATCGTAATTTTCCTGTCTTGTATTTCCGCATTTTTCTTGTCCTGCGTTGTAATCGAATTCTTCTTTCCGTTCTTTACTGTTATCATTATTGCCCTTGTCTTCTGTTTCTATTGTTTTTAAATTTAATTTTTTTGTTATTTTCTCGATATCTGCTCCTATAGTCTTATTGTTTTCTATATTATTGTCGAAATTTTTATTTTCTTGTATTTCTTCTGCCTTCAAATAAGGCGTTTTAGTTTTTTTTCCAACCCCCTTGCCTTTTCCTTTGTAAGGTTCTATATTTTCTTTAGCTTTTCCTTTATTTTTATTGTTTAAACCTGATGGACCACTAACACTTGTGTCATATTTAGTTTTTTTTATTATTCGCCATACCGTTATCGACATCAGTTTCTGCATAATCCTCAATTTCTTCAGCAGCAACGCTTTTACCTGGGAGTACATTGAGTTTTCTCTTTCTTTTTGGCTCAGCGATGTTCATGGAACCATATCTCATTTCTTTAAGGAGAGTCACAACAGAATCTTCTATAGCACTTCCATGGTCTTCACCTAAGTCTCCATTGGGAAGTCTGGCTAAAATTTCATGCGCATTTAAAGGGCTAATCCCTGTTTTCCTAAATCCAGCAATGATATTTTTAGAAGCATTTATATTAAGTTCATCAATTAACAATTTTAATAGTTTTGGAAAGCAACCTTTTGGAATTGTGGGTAATTGTCGACCATCTGTCTTTTTCCATTTTAATATTAATTGCCTCCACGTACGCTTCATGGGGCGAAAAAATGCCACATCAAGCGGTTGCGTCAGGTGAGTCGAGTTGGCTGGTAAAAATACAAAATTGATGTTGTGTGTTTTACATGTTTGGATCAAATCTGCCGATAAATGAGAAGACAGATTGTCTCCAATTAGACACTTTTTGCCTGGTAGATCCTTAAAATAAGGAACCACCATATTCTGCACCCAGTCCGCAAAAGTTGTTCCATCAAACCATCCAGATGTCGACCTGTTATATCGAGTACCGTCAGGGCCTTGTTGGACCCAGGAATCATACAAATGAGTTGCTTTGTATACCACATATGGTGGTAACATTTTACCATCTGCGGTACCAGCCATCATAATAGACACGGAAGCCTTGGTATGGTTTAATACTCTTTCAGGGTACTTGCATCCCCGCTTGACTAGGATTTTCTTTCGCCCAGGGTCATCTGACTTGTCTCATCATAGTTTAATATATTAGATGTAGGTACTCCATTTAAAGACTGCTCAAGCTCAATAAAATATTCTTTAATAGTATCCGGAGATACCTTAGCTCTCACACGCTTGATATTTTCACAAATTCTTTGTGAAATCTCGTTTTTGTGTCTTAATAGGAAGCTTTGAACAAAATACGGTCCTGGAAAATTGTCTTTAAATTTCTTATGGGTTATACCTATCTTATCAAGATACATTTTTACTATGTATCTGAGATCCATAGTATCTAAGGGATAACCCCATTCTGCGCATTTGTTTATATTTTCTATTAAGAACATCTCAGTATCATCGGATAAAGCTCTTTCGCCTCCATGCTGCTTCATATTCCGGGTACTGTGACGATACAATACCGATTTATGTATGCCATATTTTTTTGCAACTTCTTCTAGTTTAACATTTCGAGAAGTTGCATACTCTTCCACGGCTTTTTTTATTATTTCCATATTATATTTTTTATACCTTTTTCCTGTAGGATTTGGTTTATATACACGCGGCATGTTTATTATACCTAAGGTGGTATGTACCTGTAAATGAAAATTATGACTTTAAAAATAAAAATCAGTTTTTACTCACTAAAAAGTCTCTCAGACTCACCTAGGTACCTACTAAATCTACACTTTTAAAGTATGACTACTATTCATGAATACAAAAACTATGAAAGTATTTATTTAAATCCGTTAACAGTTTTTGACAACCCTAATTGTTTATCTCTATTGACCCCTCATTAGTTGCTATTCACACAATAAGCGTTTCTATTATCCCCTACTAGGTTTCCATTAACCCATACTACAGCTCTATTCACCCTCTAATAGATTCTATTGACCCCTTTTATACAATAAATTTACACGGACTGTGATTTTTACATTTTTTTAAAGTGTAATAACGGATTCTCACTTACCTTCACTATATTTTTATACTTTATGACACACCGAATGAGATAAACACATTGAAAAGCACTTAGCACAATTTTTTCACGTCTAAAATCAATAGTTTCGGCAGTTGAATTTAACGCGGTCACCGAAGGTAGATTTTGAAGTAAATTTTGAAGGGTAAATATCAATTTTGACATTTAAAAATAGTTGCCAACGCAAAGAAAAAATGTTTATGTGTAATAATTTAAATTCTACCAAATTTCTCCAACGAAGAATAGTAAAATTTATTAGTCTTGAAAACTTTCTTGATTTTTTTTCTATTCGCCCCGCAATTTCTATACACCCCGTTTTACGGTAGCTTTTACAGCTATTCTTGTCGATAGATAAAAATCAAACATAATGTTATGTCTGAATACGTTTGTTTGTATGTTTATTTAAATCATAATTGTAAGGAATTTCAGGCTCTCGTTAAAACATAATTTCACTGGTGTAATGAAAAAGGTTTTTAGAATATTATACTGTATTGCCATTTATAAAAATAAATATTAAGTTATAATTAGTAATTTTGTGTCGTAAAATTAGCAAAAAGGTATAAGAATAGTAATCAACAAAAAAATAAACAAAAACATAAATTTTCTTTCATAATCTTCATAATTGTTGAGCCTATTCCTTATTAATAGTAGCTGTTTACTTATTGTATAGGGATACAGGTGTGTACCACTTATGGAGTATGGTAAAATTATTAAAATAATCATCATTTATTTTAATGTATGATATTCATAATTTTTATGATTTCTCAGTAGTTTGTAGTTATTCTAAAGATACACTTTCAAGAACACTTTCAACTAGTATTCATTTACTTGGGTATCTAAAATTAATAGTATTAGCATTACTAATAAAGAAGTATCAGATTAGCTTAAACCTTGCAACACCAGTATTTACAAAATAATGTTTAAGACAACTATTGTGGTGCTGAAGTTTAAGTACAAGAAAGTCGAAACACGAATCATACAATTAAAAATCAACATGCACACAGAACTATGAAAACAGTTACCATTAGACAATAGGAACTAAGTGTGTCTAATAGACGATAAAGCATCATTCGATGTCAAAAATAGTTATAAAAACAGTTATCATTAAACTATAGGAACTAAGATGTGCCTAATAGATAAAAAACCATCAATCGACGTCAAAAATAATAATAAAAAAAACAGTTGTCATTAACTATACGAATTAAGCCCTCCGTCGCTGTATATCATATTCTCAAAAGACCACATTAGTAAAATATGTCCCTAATAGACGACAAACCAGGCATGGGACACTTCCTTACTTGGACTCAGAACTTGGCGTCGTGAAATTCCAACCAATCAGCTTTTTTCTGTAACCAATCAGAGGAAAGTAGTAGTTTTCTCTGATTGATTACAGAAAAAGTATACTTGCCTAAAGAAAAAAATCGATTTCTTTCAACAGGCAAACTTCCTTTCCTCTGATTGGTTAATTGACTTATTTGACATTTCTACTGATTGGTTCACTTTTCTGGACGCCGAGTGGCGATTGGCGAGTTTGTAACGCTGTCATTAAGCTCCTAGATGCCATATTTGTATATTTGTTTTGAATTACTTGTCAATTTATGAATTTTTACCGGTTCTCTACTGTTTTCGTGTTGGTGAAAATATTGTTAAAATTGATGATTTCTGTTTTAAATATCTACTGCTTACGTTGAATTGAGCGACTACTCCTCTGTAGTGTTGAATACTGCTAGTTTATTCTGTTTTGTGAGAAATTGACTCCTTGTGTTGTGTGAGAAATTGACTCTTTGTGTTTTGTGAGAAATAGACTGTTTATGGCGATACATTGACTCTTATTTAGTTTTTTGAGATATTGACTTTATTTTGTTCTCAGATGTTGATTCTTGATTTCTTTATGTGAGTGTTTGACCTAGCTATATCAGCTCCGATAGGTTTGTATTCCTAACCGGTTATTACACATTATTAAATCATCAGCTGTTGTGAATAGAGCTTAAAATTGTATTTTTACAGCAAATAAATAACATTTTTCACGTTAAAGAAACTAAAAATGCCTCCTAACTATGATTATTCTTAGAATATGTAATAACGTGAATAGTATATATATATATATATATATATATGTATATATATAAAGCGGTAACACACACGAAAGTACTATGTCGCTTTATAATCATAAATCTTTTCAATTGCAAGAATAAAGTACATCATCGGACAGACAGCGCCACGGGCTTTACTACAGTGAAAAACGCATCGAAATCCGTCAACAAACAGCGAAGTTATTAACGTTTTTATCCACGTCGTTAATGAAATTACTTGAAATATTTATTGAAAGTACATGACTCATGAGACATCAATGTCATCATCTATAAAGGCCAGCAAACATCCTTCATTCGGAAGAAATCGTGTCGCCAAGGACGATCGGAAGTCATCGGAAGAAGTCGTAAACATTCGCCTGCGCAACGGAACACGAAGTTACACGAGTGCGGCGATCGGCAGGCTGTGAGTCACCTCTCGAAACCGCGGCCTATTGGTGGTGAGTCGAAGAAATTAGCGCCGTCCATATTACCTTATATGGTATTAAACATTGCATTACTTATTCTATCAAATAAGCACATAGTACCGTATTTAAAACAACATTTAACGAGTCAAGATAGCTTAACGGATACGGCGACGGCTCATCCTACGCCAACGTGCGCTGTTACCTGGTTCGGAACTCGAGTACCCGATTTATTTTTTGCTATTGTTTTTGCATTTTTCTCATACGAATTTAATATTTTGTAATTTTGATTATCTGTATTTATTAGTAGGGGTAGGCGTGATTTTATGTATGTATGTATGTATTTATTAGTTCTGACATTGCTTTTTTTTGTATTTTTTTTAGACATAGTGTTTATACCTAATATCTCTATCACATAAATATAATTGACATCCATAATTGTGCACATACCTTGACATTTCTTATATGACATCCGTAGTAATATTGACATTTTCTCTGTGTTGTTATCAATTGTTTGGATTTTGTTTTTTATATCAATGCCAATTTCTGCGTACTTATTTCATTATTTTTATATAGAAACTATATAAACGCACATTAATCAAACTGTAACTATAGGTACGTCTATACCTAGATAAAATGAATCCCTCAACTGCCCGAGTGCGGTGCCCACACTGCCCAGAGTCTATACGCACTTTCAGTGTGCACGGGCTTAAGATCCACATAGGCCATAAACACAAGGAACTGCGGGACGTGCCGACATCGACTGGCACCGATTCACAGTCACCCTGTCAGCAAGATCAGGCGACGCAAGTGCCTAGCCTTTGTCCACTCGAGAGGGTTGCTGTCTTAAAGGCGAGTATTGCCGTAATAAGGCATATCCCCAAGGGTGCACGGAGCCAGGCGGCGGGTAAGCTGTGCGAGGTCATCGATGGATGTATCGACAGCAATGGCGTGGACGACTGGGTGGCATTTCTTACTTTTGCCTATGGTGCCCTGCGAGTCCCTTCGGGGGACGCGCCGGGCAACATGACGGCGAAGGTGAAGGCAAATATCCGGTCCTTTGGTGCGGATTCATTCCCGGAGGAGCCGGGGGGTCCGGGATTCTCTGGGTCCCGAGGGAGCCGTAAAGCCATCGAAGCTAAGGTGTACGAGGGCGACCTGTGTGGGGCGGTCCGAATGTTGGTCACTGACGACTCATTTGCGCGGCACGACTCGGATACGCTTGCTGCACTTCGCGCGAAGCATCCCGGCCCATCGCGTTTGCTTCACTTTCCACCAGAGCCGGACACGTCAATCTCAGCGGCGACGATATCGGCACAGGACGTGGCACTGGCGTTGAGCACTTTTTATAGCGGCTCCGCGGCGGGCTTGGACGGTATACGGCCGGGCCATTTGAAGGAGCTCACGTCCGGTTCGGCGGGGGAGAATGGGGGGCGTCTGTTGGGGTGCTTGGCGAGGCTTGTCGGCTTCTTGTTAAGTGGGCGTCTGAACCCTGTCGTCTGTCCATACTTGTATGGGGCAACCATGTGTGCGCTCACGAAGAAGGATGGCGGACTCAGGCCAATAGCCATCGGAAGCGTAGTCCGCAGACTGACTGCCAAGCTGGCGTGCCGTACGGTGAGGGAGGCGATGACCGAGTATCTGCTGCCGCACCAACTCGGGTTTGACGCGCGTCGCGGGTGCGAAGCGGCCATCCATGCGACACGTGCGTACGCCATGGATGACGACCACTCGGACTGCGTCATACTGAAGCTCGACATACGTAACGCCTTCAACACACTGGAGAGAGACGTTCTCTTGCGCGAGGTCAAGGATCAGGTACCCTCTCTTTACCCTTTTCTATATCAGGTATACCACCATCCCTCTAATCTCTTCTTCAATAAAACCTTAATTTCTTCGCAAGTAGGAGCTCAGCAGGGGGACCCACTGGGGCCTCTCGTCTTCAGCCTGGCAATTCATAAAATTATTGCCGAGCTAAAATCAGATCTGAATATATGGTATCTAGACGACGGAACTCTCGGGGGTACACCAGAAGTCGTCTACCAGGATCTGGAAGCTCTGATTCCCCGCCTCAGGGAACTGGGTTTGGAGGTGAATCCCTCTAAATGCGAAATGTTCCCTTGCAGCTCTGAAGTTCGTGCACGCTTTCCACGCTTCGCTTCCCTGTTGCCCGGCCTCAAAGAACTATCTTCTCACTCTTTCACTCTACTGGGGTCTCCTATCTTCTCTGACGGGGTACCACAGGCTATCTTATCCCGCAACAAGCTTCTCCTGACCGCTAGAGAGCGTCTCAAAGACCTCTCTGCGCACGTGGCGTTGACGCTCTTGCGTATGTGCTTTGCCCTCCCTAAATTAACGTACCTCTTGCGGACTGTACCAACTTGGGTTTGTCCCGCGGACGTTGAGGCATTTGATGACACCCTGAAATCCACAGTTGAGTCGATTCTCAACGTGTCTCTCAACGATGACCAGTGGATACAGGCGACTCTCCCCATCCGTTACGGGGGTATAGGGGTGCGACGGGCGCGGGATGTGGGTTTGCCGGCTTTCTTGGCGTCGGCGCATGGGGCGACGAACCTTGTCACCGTAATCCTACATAACAATGGTGGCAGGGCGGTCGTGCCCTTTGTAGCCGGCGCCGAGACAGAGTGGCTTGCCCGTAGTTCAGCGGTGTCAAGTCCTGTCACAGCTCATGTTCAGCGGGCTTGGGATGAGGGTGTTATTGAAAAACTTAGGGAACGGTTGATGGGGGTCACAACGGGAGCCGATCTAGCGAGACTTCGGGCGGTGTCGCAGCCGGAGTCGGGAGCGTGGCTGCACGCGCTGCCTTCACTTCATCTGGGCACTTTACTAGACGACGATTCTTTGCGGGTGGCGATGGCCCTCCGCCTGGGCTGCAAGGTGTGCGAATCCCATATATGCACCTGCGGTTCCATGGTGGGGGACGATGGCCAGCATGCATTGAGTTGTCGTAGGAGCGCGGGTAGGTTTCCGCGTCACCATGCTCTCAACGATATACTCCGGAGAGCCTTCGTATCGGCTGATATCCCGTGCCTGCTGGAACCACCCGACCTCAGCAGGTCTGACGGCAAAAGACCGGATGGTATGACTCTGGTGCCGTGGAGAAATGGCAGATGCCTCTTGTGGGATGCCACGTGCGTCAGCACGGTTGCTCCGAGCCACCTGAGCCGTACCGTCTTGTCTCCAGCAGCAGCCGCCGAAGACGCAGCGGAGAGAAAGCGTCTGAAGTATGCGGGTCTGTGTGATCGATACATCTTCGCACCATTTGCGGTTGAGACGATGGGTTGTTGGGGCGCCGACGCCAAAAATTTGGTCAGTGAGTTGGGGCGCAGATTAAGGGATAAGACGGGTGACTCTCGCTCCGCCTCGTACCTGAGGCAAAGGTTGGCAGTCGCTACACAGCGGCAATATACCTGAGGCTAATGCTGCTAGTGTTATGGGCACTTTTGCCCCAGGTACGATGAGGACCGGGTTAATTTAATATTTATTTTTTATAACTTTTTCTTGACGTATGTAAAATGTTGACCATGGACACTCCGCATATAATGTATTTGATTATTTAAAAAAAATATATATATATTTATATATATATATATATAGAGTAGGCCTAATAAAGAAATTACGAATATTCGTTCAGGAATTTTATTTCGCTTTCCTAAATATTTTCGTTCAGAAATTTTATTTCAGTTTCCTAAATATTTCCAGCGAATAATCGATTCCAATTGTATGAAACCGATTTTTTTAAATCGGAATTAATCGATTATTAAGGAACTATGCAGTTCTTTAAGCCTATTTAGCTAGAGACGGCTAAAAAGGCGTATAGCTACGCCGGCGTCGTGACATATAAAAAAAAATAGCCGAGCCGAGCTCGAATTTTTTGTTTGAATTGCGCCCTCTTACTTTTATATACTCTTTGCGACAAACCATCCAGGGACGTCGAAAATAATTATAAAAAATAAAATAATCATGTACATACCACATGCTTTAGTCTTCATCTGAACTATCGTTTGGCAATAAATCACGGGTATTGGTGTCAACCGCCAGACCCATATTAAAGCTTCATAATGTAATGGAATAAATAGCATTTCAGTCACAAAGACTTTTTAAATCTTTATGCAAAGCACTCGAAATGGTTAATAATTGGTCATGTGCAGTTTTGAGCTCTGATGAATGTGATGGTAATGATTTGGATTTCCGTTTTCTAGATGTAGAATAATCTTTAGTATCTAATACAAAATAATCACTTTGCTCGAAATCATACTTGTAAAATAATTTACCAGGAGCTCCGGCAGCAGTTTTGACTTCTTTCATTTTCGAGAAATATACTTTTTGACCTCTCGTATCTTTGAGCCAATTTTTGTTTGAAGTTGCATGTGATTAAAAATCTTAAAACATAACCTGGCACATTTTCGTAGTATCAAATTTCTTATAGACCTTTGCGTTCATGATTATTTGGTATAATTGGTCAGATGTATAAACAATTTTATTTGATTAATTCTTCTCTACGCAAGAATGCATAGAATCCCCTTCGTTTTGTGTGAAAAAAATCAATGTATTATCTCCAAATTTAGGGTTTACGACGCGTGCATGTAGGTACATTGAAAAAATAAAACGATTTCTCTTCTGGCCTGAACAGTTATCAGAAAATAATGTCAGTAATGTTATCTTCTTTTTGGAAATATTGAAAGAGACAGCTTGCAATTTCATTTTAGCCAAGTTTAAATCTGAAGCCAGATATTGCCGCGTAGTTTTCTTTCGTAAATGATGTGATTCGATGTTTGGGAAGGATTTTAAATGTTGTATTACACTCTGCTCAGTTTCGTTATCAATTTTATGGGGACGGTTGGTATGCTTGCCACGTAAATCCTTTACTTGCTGGTCATTAGTGTATTTACTGATAGCCGTAGGGTAAAAGCCGGATAGTTGCACCACTTTTCAAAAAAGCTATATAATAAAGAAAAATGTGCTTAATAAGAATATTGCAACATATATAAGTATATCAAATTATAGGTCTTTGAACTACTCTAGAAGCCAATTGTAAAGAACATAATTATTAAAGGTTTTGAGTAAAACCTTTTTAATTTGACCGCTCCAAGAAAGGATAGTTGCCTACTCTAGCGGATAGTTGCCTAACGTAAATAATACTTCAGAGGATACTTGCCTCATGCGGGGATAGACGCCTCACAATGATTTTTAAAGAAAAACAAATTCATATCGATTTACTCAACCAGTCTTTATTATTTATTGCAATCTTTTATTAAGTACTAATCAACATTATACAAATATTTTTTACCATTAAAATAAAAAATATAACAAAAATAGTCTCTAAATCAATATTTAATATATATTTTACTAATAAAATCTTATCAATAAAATATTAATATTTATCTTATAGATAGAACAATATGGCAAACAACTTTGGCATTAGCATTGCTTAATCAGTAGAAGCAAGGGTTTTCATCTCTCCACATCTCATGCAATCATTTTCGAATTTTGTACAACTTTCATGCAACCACATTCGACACATCTCACATTGAATCCAATCTGATTTGAATTTTGTAAAATTGTAGTTTTCAAATCATTCTACGCAATAATCATTAACAGAAACTTTTTTGTTTTTAATTTTTAAATTAGGATTTTCACCTTTAATATTTTGGTTGATTTGATTGGTATTCCTTTAGTGGCTTTTCCTTTAAACGATTTTGGACTTATATATATATTTTCTTCATTTTCACTATCAGAACTGAAAATTTGCACTTTTCTGTTTCAGTTCTGTCTTCTGATTCAGTTTCACTGCTGGTAATATCAATACATCTTTTCGTCTGTTTTTGCCCTCTTTTTCTCTCTATGCTTTTCTTGCTACCAGTTGGTTTAGTTTTTACTAGTTTTGAATCTTTAATTTTATTTGTTTTCTTCGTTTTATCATCTTTATTCTTCTTTTCATTTATTTTATCATACGTATTTAAAATTTCTGCAGACTGTTTAGCTCGTTTGGACATGCTTAATGGTATTTTTGATATGGGAGACGATTGGTGTAAAAATTTTGATGGTGTTTCAATTTCTAAATTTTGGTTATGTGAAGTGTCAAGCAGTGATGGAAACGATAATTCAGAGCCATCCAAGCTATACTTTTCAATTACACCATCTGCTAGGGCTAAACAGTCTTGGGACAGGTTTAAAATATTTGGAGAGGTCCTAGGTGGCGTATGATTTTGGTTCACGCTATTTTGCTCACCTTCAGTATAGTTTGGGACTTGATCGCCTAGCGAAGGCGCTTTGTTTTCCTTATTTAGGTCAGACCCAGACACTTGAACACTCTCATGTAATGTAGGCTCTCCAGAAACTCCTGGTGCTTCATAATTTACTGACATAGACTCTCTTTCTTGAGCTTCTTCACCCAATGCAATATCTGATTTAGCGAATTCAGCGTCAGAGAAAGCGCATGGATTGACTGGGTATATACCACTGCCACGTAAACCACTAATTTCATTTGCAGGCGTAGTTGCACGGATCCACGCTTTGGCAATAAGCTGGCCAGAATTATACCGATTCAATTTTTTTTTGTGGATTGGTGCGCGTGAAATGATTTGTCTCAGCAAAATAATATTTTTTTAATGGTCCAAACACTGACCTGTCTAATGGTTGCAAAGCAGAAGTAGTGTGACTAGGTAAGCAAAGTAATACTACATCATTATCCCGGGCAGTTTCTAGCATATTTACAGCACTTGAGTGCGATGAATGACCGTCAAGAATCAATAATACCTTTCCTGGTGGTTTGCAGGGAATAAAATGTTCAGTCAACCATTTAAAAAGATCTGAGGAAATGTATGCCGATTTCTTATTCATATAAACTTTGGAACCAGGCGGAAGGCCTTCGAATTCAGGTTTTTTATTTACTCCCTTAATAATCAGAAGTGGTGGGAGAAAATTGCCGACAGCATTACAACAAGCAACAATAGTGATTGTTTCTCCTTTTTCTCCGGAAGTTGTTGATTTAACGGCTCTAGCATTATTAAGTTGGATACCGGTTTCATCCATGTTATATATTCTATCCGGTTTACCCAGCAAATCATTTTCAGTTAAGACAGATATAAGTAGATCAGAAAATTTTGCAACTTCTGCTCTGTTGAGACCTCTCGCTCTTTAAAATTAAAATTAAAAAAAATAATTATAAATTTGTTTATTTCGGTTTCTTTAGTATATCTTACTAATGTTTGAGTACTCCTTTTAAGCAAACATATGCTTGTGTCAGGAGTACCCGCTCTTCTTACAGACATTTATAAACTATGTACAGTTTGTGGGTTTCTTATGAATGGCTTTAAAATAAGCACATTAATATAAAGCGTATGAAAGAGTGTGGATTAGTGTGTGTGTGTGTGTGTGTGTGTATGTGTGTGTGTGTGTGTGTGTGTGTGTGTGTGTGTGCGTGCGTGTGTGTGTGCGTGTGCGTGTGTGCGTGTGTGTGTGCGTGTGTGTGTGTGTGTGTGTGTATGTTAACCAAGTTGAAGCTAGCTCTACGACACGAATGTCTTGAGATCATGCCTGCTTACCGAATTAGTAAACAGGGCTACTAGCCTACTGTAGTAAGTTTTCAACTTGGTCATATGTAAGTGTCTTCAGCCATTCAGTTAATGCTCTCTTACATTTAGCGTGTCTGTGGGAATATATCTTTAGCTCTTTGTTAATGACATTGTACAGAAATGAAGATCGGCGCTGGTACTGTCGCGATGCAAATTTTGATCTAACAAAGAGCGTTTGAGCTACATTGTGTTTCCTCCTTCCCTTTTCCTTTTTGGGGTCGTATGGCAGAGATTTATGCTTTTTAAGTACAAGGTGAAGGATATATAGTTTTCGCACTGTTAGTACTTCTGCACTTAAATATAGTTCCTCCGTAGGAAATCTGTAAGGTTTAAATAACATTACTTTTAGTAATGATCTCTGAGCTCTTTTCAGGTCGAGAAATTTAGATTTAGATGCTCCACCCTGGGGTGGAGCATCTAAACTAACTGGCAAGCAGTAAGACATGACCGATTGAGAGCTAAAGAGATGTAAATTTGCAACTGAAGTTCACGAGTAGCTACATGTCGTAGTTTTTTAAATAGCCAAATAATTATCCTGGTTCTATTCATAATTAGTTCTATGTGCATATGCCACGACAACCTTTGATCAAGCATTACTCCAAGGTATTTAGTATTTTGAAGTTTACTTATTTCATCACATGCGCAAGTAGTTATGAATGTCGCCACATCGATGAATTTTAATTTTTAGTTCTATTGTTGGTTAAGTAATATTGTATTTTGTAAAATAGATATAGTTAGTTTTTGTTGTGTTCAGTGTGAGAAGATTCTGTTGAAGCCATGACGAAACTTCCCTTAGACCATTTTCTGCTAGATGTTTAACTTCTCCCCATGATCTATCAGCAAAAACAATGGCGGTACCGTCTGCATAAGAAAAAATTTTCCTTCCCAATAGTTTCAGATTGCAGAGACTATTAATGTAGACAAGAAATAGCGTTGGGCCTAGCACGCTGCCTTGGCCCACTCCATAAGAAAGTGTTTGCTCTGTGCTTGTGTAAATACCTATTTTGACTTGCTGACGCCGGTCGGTGAGGTATTCCTTAAGCAAATCATGCGGGGAGCCTCTTATTCCTATGTCTTCTAGCCTTGATAGAAGAATAGGAACTGAGACCGTGTCGAATGCCTTTTTAAGGTCAAGGAAAACTGCCAAACACATTTTCCCGGCGTCAACATTTTCAGTCACAGAAGTGGTAAGCGCTAGAACTGCGTCCTCAGTAGACAGACCATGCCTATAGCCGAACTGTGAAGGTGAGATGATTCCTTGTTTTGTTAGATATTGTGTTAATCGTATGTTGATAAGTTTCTCTAGCACTTTAGAAATAGTTGTTAGCACAGAGATAGGTCGGTAATTAGATGGGTCAGTTCTGTCTCCATTTTTGTATACGGGTGTAATGAGTGCTTGTTTTAAGGCAGTTGGGAAGATTCCCTGCTCAAAGCATAGATTTGTTAAGTGAGAGAGTATAGGGGAAATTATAAAGTGAGCAGTCTTTAAGAAACCTACTGGTAATTGGTCCCATCCCGGTGCACTGCCATTTTTTAAAGAGTGTATAACAGAGCTAACCTTTTGTGCGTCCGTTTTAAAAAGCACAAAGGAAGATAGAGGGGAATTTTTCGCTGAGGTAGTATTGTCATGCTGAGCGGGATTAGGGGTTGAGATGATGTGATTTGCTAGGAGAGTACCTATGTTAGCAAAATAACTATTTACTGAATTTACTGATACTTGAGGGGATTCTTCAATTAATAATAAATCAGAATTCTTGGAGATTGGAGGATTTCGTTGAGTTATATTATTTATTGTGCTCCAAAGCTTTTTTGAGTTTTTCTGAGACTTAGATAACAGTTCTCTATCATATTTACGCTTTTGCTTTTTGATAATGTTGGTACAAAAATTGCGATATCTTTTGTACGTGATTTTTAAAATCTCATTGTTAGAATCTTGTCTTAGTTTATTTTGCATGTTGTTACGATTAAGGATGCAGCGCAACAAACAAACAAGGTTTAACTAACTAGCTTTGTGTGAAATATTGGAAATGGTAGTAGCTCCTTTTAGACAGGATTGAAGAGTGTCAATTAGACTATTTGTTAGTGTGTTAGGATCTGTGATAGTGTACAGATTAGTTAAATTTATTTCTTTAAGATTATTAAGGGCTAGCTCAAAATCTATGTTTAATTTAGTTTTTAAGATACAGTTTGTGACAGGAGTTCGTTTTGTAATTTTTAAATAAATCATGTTATGGTCTGTAATTGTTGTGTTTATAACGACTATTGTCGCTGACTTAAACTTATGGTTTAGTTTTAAGTTAAAATGGTCTAAGCAATTTTTGTCTCTGGTAGGAAGACAGTGACCGGGTAGAAGTCCATGCATTGCTAACATATTCAAATAATTCAGTCTATTTTTCCGTTCGTGGGATTGTTCATTGTGTCTGTAAATAGTGTTTATATTTATATCACCTGTAATTATTATGCTTCTGTTCGAGTTAATCCGGTTAAGGTGCTGACTTAGGGAGTTAGTGAACTCTTCAGAATCAGTGTGAGATGGAGATCTATAAATACCCAGAACAGTGAGGTCACTTGATACATCAATTTGTAGACAAGACGCATGAGTTAGTAATATTTCCTTTACAGTGGCTTTGTGTGAATTTTTAATGTAAGCTACAACACCATTAGCACTATTAATATGGGTTGTAGTTTGAAATGTCATGTAGTTTTTAAGTTGAGGTATAGGTTTGCCTGATTTTAAGCGACATTCGCTTAGTATGATCAAATCAATATTAGTCATTAGGCTCGATAAGTTTATATTTAAGTCGTCGAAGTTAGAGTATACACTTCTAATGTTTTGTGCTATGATAGAGAAATCGTTTTTTGTATTTTTTATTCGTTGGCCAAATTCCGTAATTGTGTATTCAAAAACTTGACCCACCTCAGTGGTATCTATGACGCTTAGAGTATTTAGTGTATTATCCATAATATTGGTGGTATAAAGAATGTGTAATTTTATCTACATGTTTTATAGCTTGCATTTGAATGCTACGTGTATATTGATTGTAAGTGTATGTGTTGTAATAGTCGAATATGAAGTATTTATTTGTGAGCTGTTGTTTGTGTGCATTATGTTTGATAATATTGAATGTTTGAAAGAAAGAAAGAAAGAAAATATTTTATTCAGGCCCCACACAGCGGGCACCCCACCAAATACAAACAGGTAGGCATTACTACAGTTAACAGGTAGGTACATCAAATCAAAAAAACAAAAATAAAAAAAAAATAAAAAAAAACAGTACATTAAAATTAAACTACGGGTGCAACACTCCACACTATGCGAGCCCAAATAGGGCCCCATCTCAGCATTGAATGCTGCGCACACCCTTCGTTGGGTATGCACAGCGCTGGTTTTCAGATGAGGCCACTAGGCAGCGCTGACGCCACGCACCATACCATATATACAGTACATTTTACATCCACACAGGTATTATCCCACACTCCCACGAACGTTACGAGCGTAAAGGACTTACTACCCACGTTTTAAGTCGCTTTCGCTGTTGATTTGTACATAGGTGGGTAGATACATTATATTTACATAGATGTGTTCATCCAAAGTATGTAGTAAAAAAACCCCATAGCATTTCGCACCGTCAGGGCAAAGTGAAATTAAAAGGAACAATTCAGTGAATGCAACATACGATATTACTATAGTAGTAGTGGTAGGTTATACTTTGTTTGTATTAAAAGTTATTCATATCTCCCGCGCAAACATGCTCACTGCCCCGCCGCTGTCACCGCCCGCATATTGCATAACGTACCTAGCCCGCGTCAGACATCTTATTACATTACGAGTTGACAAGAGGATGTAATCTCATGATTGTTACATAATTAAAGAAAATATGATGTTTATTTTCTAAACTAACCACAGTTCGCTTGTGTTAGTGCTACTGCCCCAGGTGATGGCGAGTGAAGTACGAAATACAGTGCGAATATAAGTGTAGCTCGTGTTAAAATACCCATTATATGGGAGTGATTTATATGTGTAGTGTGTGTGATAGGTTATAGGACATATCAGGAGTAATTATGTATGAGTCTGACACGCGGATGCTCTGTAAGAAGAGGATGACCCGAGACCGAGACGTCGCCTCATCTATGGGATAGCGTCAGTCACAGCAGCCGAACTACTCCCTCGCCAATCGTCACTCTGTTTACTAGCGCACATTCCCAGTGTAAGTTTATCCTTTCTTTTGTTGTTTTTTTAATAGGTGCACTCGATAACTATTTTTAAATGAATGAATTGTTTTCAGAGCGCGTATTGGCGGTGGCAGGTCGTTCCAAATCCGGCTTGCTGCGAACTTAAAACTGCCCCGGTATGCAGTGGTCTTGTGGCTCGGTGTAATCATAAGGTAAGCCGACGCCCTTGTTCCATGTCTGTTGTAGTCTTTCGCCCATGACAACCTTTCGTACAATTATCTTGGTCTCCGTCTGTGTACCACCCCAAACAGCAAGGTGGCGAGGTGTAACTCTCTGCGTTCTTCCATTTTCATTATGCTTTCCATGTTTAGGAAAGGTGTTACATGTGTGCGTGGAGGGATCCAGAAACAGAATCGTGCACAGGCATTCTGTACACGCTGGATAAGTCGCTTAGTTCTACTCAGGACACAGTTCCCATATACGCAGTCAGCATAATTTAACTTAGAAAGTATGAGTGACTCACACAGCAACTTTCTAATATTCACACTTATGTAGGGGCGAATCCTGTACAACACCTTTAGCCTGTAGAAGCAGTTTCTGACAGCTTGCTGAATGTGTGTTTCGAATCTCAATTGCTGATCAAAAACCACTCCAAGGTTTCGTGCTTCATTCACGCGTGTAACAAGACTGCCATTGATATTTTTAGTTGCTGTTGAGATGTTTTCTCTACCTGCTGTCCAGTGTCCAGGACCATAAATTTTGATTTATCTGGGTTCAGATACAGACAGTTTTTCTGGGACCACTTGGCTATGTTACTTAAGTCTCTATTGAATTTATTTACAGATTCCTGGCATCTGGATGGTTGAAAAGACAGATACATCTGCAGATCATCAGCATAGAGGTGGAATCTGCAACTGGTGATTGTGCTGGTGATGTCAGCACTGTACAGGATGAAGAGCAATGGCCCCAGAATAGAGCCTTGCGGAACGCCCCGGGTGACCTGGCGGTGCGGAGAGTCTATCATGTACCCCGTTTGACTATCCTTCACCTGTACAAATTGATACCTTCTGCTGAGGTAACTATGAAACCATTTGACCACCTCTGCGCTGCACCCATAGAATGCCAGCTTTGACAAGAGTAGCGATATATTAAGACCATCAAATCCACGGGAGAAATCAAGCAGGGCGAGCACTGTGCTCATGCCTTGGTCTCGGGCCTGTAGTACATTGTCCACCACATCCAGCAGAGCTGTTGTGGTGCTGTGTCCCCTTCTGAAACCAGACTGCATCAATGGCAGTATGTTGAAATTCTCCAGGTAGGCCGTGAGTTGGTTGCTGATAACTCTTTCTAGGACTTTAGAAAGGCATGGTAGCAGACTGATCGGCCGGAGGTCCTTCGGGCTAGTGGGGTTGGGCAGCTTAGGAATAGGCCTAACCTTTGCCGTCCTCCATGAGCTGGGAAAGGTTGACGTGACAATGGACGTGTTGATGATGTGAGTTATAACTGTAATGGTCTGGGGCAGAGTCATCCGCAGCATATCCAAGGATATATCGTCAGCACCCATTGCATTAGATTTTAGATCTCTAATTATTTTTAAAACATCTTCCTCATCGACCGTCCTCATCTGAAAGCTGCCATGGCCAAAGCGACTGAACTCAAAAAATGTGAGATCTGATATACTCACATTCTTTTCCCCTGGTATATTTAGAAAGTGTTGGTTTAGGCTGTCTGGACTACCACATTGGGCCGACACGTCCCACTCATTTCTATTGTTGGTAAGGATGCTGGATTTGAGATGACTCCACAATTTCTTTGGGTGATTTATATTACTGTTGATATGTGTTGCAAAGTAAGCCCGCTTCTCGTTCTCTATGGCAGCTCTCACTACGCCTCTGAGGTCCTGATACAATTTGCGATGTCCCTCCTGACCAGTCACTTTTGCTCTTTTATGTTGTTTGTCTCTGAGCCGCATCATATCTCTCACTGTGCTGGTGATCCATGGGTGACTCTTATGTTTTAAAAATGTTCTCTTAATCGGAGCATGTAGGTCAAATAATGAGATGATAAGGCGACTAAAAGTTTCAACCATGCTATCTATGTTGTCCAAACTCATGACCGATTGCCAGTCAACTGCATTCAGGTCCTGCTCGAATTTATCTAGCAGTATGTCCTGAATGGGCCTATATATCATCCACTGGGGTTTAGGCCTCTCAACCCTGAAATCTATCTCAGCAGAGACAATAGCGTGTCTGCCCAGTTCAGGAATTTGCGACACTGCAACATTGCTCGCCCTAGCATCCGTGCAAAGCAGATCGATCGCTGTCGCACTGTGGTCTGTAAAATGAGTAGGTACCGTCACACAGTTGACCAAGCTAGTACTAACCAGGAAAGAGTTAAATAATTTCCATTTATAATCTGTCTGTTCCAGTTGGTCTATATTGAAGTCACCCATAAGTATAATTTTGTCAGCAGAGAACGAAGAGATAGAGCTGGTTAGTGCATCCAAGAATGTGTTTACATTGTGATGTGGTGGTTTGTATGCAGTACCAATAATAATTTTGTGCCCATTTCTGGTAAGTCTCAGCCACATTTGTTCAACATTGGGAGAAGCTGGGTGTGGTACACTGCGGGCTTGTATCCCCTGCCTTATGTAGAATCCTACCCCTCCCCCTCTATCCGCTATATGCAAAGGGCGCGGTGTGTGCCGCAGTCTGTAGTTGGGCACTTTTGGTGCGCGGTCCCCCTCCCCCTCCCGTATCCAGGTTTCGTTAATAGCCATGATATCCACTGCTAGGTCACCCATAGCCACAACGAACTCATCATGGTGAGTCCCAAGCGACCCCGCATTAAATAGCCCGACTTTCAAACGTCTGTCCCCCTTTTTATTCATGTCTGATATCCATACTGAACACTCCACAATACAGTACACGTCTCAACAAATATTGTGTCTCCCTATATGTGAAGATATACAATGATCAAGATATATACATATATACATACATACAATACATATATACATACATACACACACACACATAAACACACATACACTCCGCACCACACCCATCCACCACGCAACAGCAGCCAACTCCACAACAAATCGGAAACAAGCAACGGAAACAAGATTCAAAATTAAGATTACACAACACATAAACAATGCACAGCAAACAACAGTCAGCCCGAGGGATCGAGAGACGCATCTGGTCCAAAAACACGCAGCAGGTCAGCTTCATTCCGCACACAGTTGATTGGCTTCCCGTCGGCCTGCCTGGCAAGTATCCTGCCTCGACTGGTCCACGTATATCTCCAACCGTGACTGCTCGCCGCTTGTCGTGTCTGGTAAAACAGTATTTTGTTATATTTGTTTAGCCTCTCGTTAATGAAGAAGCGGCGTGGCGGCACCTTCTGTCCGAGGCCCTCGCTGGTGGCTCCGCGCCGCACGCGCGCACTTCTCAACAGCTCTTCCTTAAGTGCGCGCCTCGCCAGGCGCACCACCAGCCGGCGCGGGCGACCCGCCTCTGCTGGCTCGCCCCGGCCGGCCGGCGGGCCCGTTCGCTCCGCGAATACAATATCCCTTGACTCCAGCTGTACCCCCAGCTTCCTGGCCAATAATTCGACGAGGTGCAGGGCATTTTCACCGCTCTCTTCAGGCAGGTTGGAGATCTCGACGTCGGATGCCAGCAGATCCTGGTCTCGGTCATTGAGCTCCATCTTGAGCGTAGCCACTGATTTTTCAAGGTCGTCACTGCTTGACTTATTAATTTCCAACTCCCTGACCCTGTCCTCTAGGCTTTGCATTCGATTTTCGCAGGCCGCTATGTTGTTTCGGAGATCTCCAACCTCACGTCGTAGGTCTCTAATTTCCCTAGTCAGCTCGTATTTCATATCCCGTAGCTCGGCTCTAAGTAGTCTCATCTCCTCCGCCATATCCAGCCCTGGGGACGCGATCGTTACTGTGCTCTGATGCGCTCCCTGCGTCACCTTACCTCCAGCTATGTCACCATGGGCAGCTCCGGGACTCGTCAGTGGGCTATTGTCCTTCTTTTGGGAGTTTTTCACGGTATTGCACTTGCACCCAAATGCGCCATCTTTACCCTTCATGTATTTGCCGCATAGTGTGCACTTAGCCATAATACTAGCTATGAGTTGTTCACTAAGTTAGACAGATGGCGCTAGTAAAGATTTAGGATACAGCTTAATGATCGTACCACGGTGGCAATGGAGGGTTGGCACAAGTTCACCAATCTTTGGCACAGATGGCGCTGTAACACGTAGTTGTACTTTTGTAGACTATATATTTTGGAGGTGTTTTAGAGAAATTACAGGTTTTTATTTTTATTATCACAATCGCCGCTGACCACCCACTGTTTATAGTATGCTTTCGATGTTTATAGCTACGCTTTTCACCAATTTTAATTGTTTTGTTTCTAGTAACGGGTAGTTTTAAGTACTAGTCTATTTATTTAGTTTAGTTAATTTAAATTAGTTTGTTATAGTTATTGTTAACACTTATGTATTTATTTACGCGTATAATTAAATTGTTATGTCTGATATCTGTCTATTATTTACAAACACAATCAGCTGATCACTCAGTCGCACTCAAGGTCAATTGCACAGGGATTTTAGTCCTTTAAAACTTCCGTTAACCACTGTTCGAATCAGGTGATAACACTTGTGGTGCAAATTGGCAAGGCACCGTTCACTTCTTGACACTTCTAGACGCGAATAACTATTTAAATCAATTTTTATGAATTATTCAAAAACGATCGACACTGGATTAGTATTTACGCGACGGCAGTGTGCTAGATTTATACAATATTGTAGCCAATTCAGAATGTGCTACTTTTAAGTAGAAAATAAGTAAGATTACAGTACAAAAGAAAAGTGCAGTACAAGTTTGTCTTAATTCACACAATTGGTGCCGCAGTACAAAACAAGTTAAGTTTATCATGTGGTTTGAACTAGTATTCTTTTTAGACGAAAGAAAAACAGTACTACAGTTAGAATTAGAGTTTACCTTAGTAAATTGCGCTGTAAAACAATTCTGAATATGCTTTTGCCACATGTGTGAAACATTACTAAAATTTATGTGTAGTGGGCAAGTAGTAAAATAACATAGTCATTTAAGTTGCATTAAATTATTCACTAGTGATTCACTGTGTATGAGTATAGTAGTTGACGTTTCGTCCTTCTTGAGATAAATTTTGCCAAACGAAGTCCAACAATACTTGTAATTTTTCGACTTCGCTACATCTCGAGCAAGAAAGTGTAAGCGTGCGCCTTTCATTGTAAGATGCTCAGTGACATATATCGGTATGTACTCATCTTTGTAATTTCCAATATGTTTCGCACATAGCTTGTCTTTTTGATGAGTCCTGTTGTATTGTTTCACGGAGTTCATAAAGTCTGTTTTCAACATGGTAGTAGTAAACTCAAGAATTATTGGACCATTTTTATTATTATTGCGTTTGTTTTGCACTCTGTAGATGTCGTTTATTTGGCTTTTTTCAAAATTGCACCCAACTGCACTAGATAAACTTAATGCCATTTTTGCCAAATCCTCTTTTGATTCCTTGTTAGTTTTTGAAACATTTTTAATCTCAATGCTGCATTTACGACTACCTCGTTGAAGGTCCTCGATTTTTTCTTCTAGTATCATAATATACTCACTATCTTTCTTTGTTTGGTTGTCTAATCGCTCTAACTTCTTCTTCAACTCTTCGTTTTGTGAAGATAAAAAGGCAATAGAACTCTCAATATTACTATTGGTGTTCTTGATTTCCTTTAACGTAGGGTATATTTTTTGCAGTTCGGTTTTTTGACTTTCCATTAAGTTTGATATCATTACTTTCATCTCTTCTTTAAAGGCACTTAGATCCGTCTCAATTTCGTGCTCTCTCGGTCTTTTATATCGGCAAGCCACGAAGTTAGGTGGTGTATTACAATCGCATTTTTCATAAATGTTTGATTCTGAGACCGATTTATTTCCAATGTCCTCAATATTGGTGAAGGAAAAATAGGATAGTACAGATTTGCAACTAGGGTTTAATAGCGGAATGGTGTAGTACTCACAGGCGTAGTCAGCGACCGTAACTTGCGACCGTAGCTTGCGGCTGCGCTGCGTAGCGGTGTGGCCAACCAGTAGATGTCTCGCGTTGCTACGAAGTAGTTGTGTGGTAGTGGGGTGATGTCACTGATGACTAACAGCCGTAAGAGCGAGAGAGAAATTATGTGGTGAGTCTCGTTCTCGCGGGTCGAGGTACGGGAAGGTGAAGCGCATCGGCAGCGGCCGCTCGAGAAATGTTTTTAAATCGCACTGTATTTACGCGATATTATACTTTTACTGTTCAATATTATGCACTATTAACGATTGAGTTAGATTTTTATTTTAAATAAATAAAGTGTACACGTCTGTCTAGTAACGACACTCAGAAGGAAGAGGGGATCTTTCAATTGATAAACCCTCAGCTTGTCTCAAAACTATTTCGGGATTTCTTTCAAGGAAGCTTTTTAACCATTGTGGCCCGGCCGTTTTGGTTTCATTGTTAAAGTTATGTTATTATATACTTTAACCTCATATTTTCGGCAAACTGGTAAGCTAGTTGGCGAATAGTATTTCTTTCAGGAGGAAATTCTGCGTCTCCGAGCTTCAGTATATGAGCCACCAATCTTTTTTCAATATCAAAAACAATAACAGGATATTTCCCTGGAAATGAAAAAAAATGCTAAATGAATACCGACACGGAGATGCATCGTCGCCAATAAAAACGCAATAGTATCAAGTATATTAATGAAATACATTCTGAAGTGTAACTTACCTTGGGTTAGCACCTGCTGGTTTTTCTTTTCGTACCGTCGTTTTAATGTACGAGAGGGTATCCCGTACTTTCGCGATATTTCGCTGATTCCTTTTTTTTATCCATCTCTTGGAATGTAAGACCTAAACTTTCCTCTGTCCAGCTTATGTGACGTGGCACCACGCCTGCTTTACGCTGATACTTGCGAGGCATTTTGCTTACCTAAAAAGTTAATTATTTATTTCATTTTATTTTGTTAAACTGTGGAATGAACTCCCTGCCGTGGTTTTCTTAAGCGACTACAATATGGTGTCATTTAAGAATACTCATACTATAAGCACGTTCCAATATCAAAAACGTGAAATTCCACTTATTGGCATTATATACTACACATATACTATTGGCATTTCTTTTAGAAGAGCTACAGGTTATATATTTAGCAATTCACAATTTTCAGTACAATTGTTTCGTTTTTGGTGAAAAATTGATAGTGTTTGTGGCGATGCCACGTGTACCCAGTGCCATCTAGCGACAGCAAGTAGAACTACTACGAATCCTACATCGCGCAAGTAAAGTTCTCGCGCTGGGAGAACATGTATAACGACCCAACGACAATCGTTGGGCCACGGCCCACCAGGCGTGATCACCTTGCCTGGTCGGAGGATCCTCCCTTTGTGTTGGAGGAACATCACACCTCGTTCCTCCACATGTTCACAAGCTTTAGTATATCTGACACTGGTTCACTTAATACCTTCAGACCTTTTTTTACGGTTAGGTTCAAAATATGTGCTAAACATCTTGTATGTATAACATCTTCGTGTTCTATATAAAATAATGACATCAATTGCATTAACTTCACATTAGTCTGTAGTAATTGAAATAATTTTATGTTGTCCATACAACCATACGTATCAAATATCTGTTTTATATTTGTTAATATTTGGACACTTGTATGCGGATAGTGTATTAAATCAAAATCTAATATTATGGCCCTTAGTTTAGATTCGTGAATAAAATGGGCTGTAATAACTATGTAAGGCTTATTTGTTATGGATGGCCAAAAATCAAACGTAAAAGACAATTTATTGGTGGAATTTATGCATTCGATTAATCTGTTTTTTCATGCTCGAATAGCCTGTGAATATTTAACGTTAACTTACGTCGTGTCAATCCGGGATAAGTAGGGTTAAGACCTTTAAACATTTTAATGAAATGCTCTTCTTCTACAATCTTAAAAGAATGTGTACCGTGAATAACAAAATCTTGTACTAATTTGTCGCACCACAAATCCTTTTTTTTGGTCCCTCTTATAGAATCTGCTTGAGTTTGTGTATCATTGAACTTATGAGTTTTAATATGTCTTTTTAAGATTGAATGTGATGATTACAAAGTTTCTTACAAAGTTTACATTCGAGTTTTGACTCAGATTTATTAAAATAAGTTTCCTTGATTTTCCTCTCATTTTCAAATGATAAATTATTTACATTACTCGAAGATTCAGGAACTGGATCAACACAAGACTGGTTATTTGTCACATTACCAACTTCTGCATCTACTGGCTCCATTGTCACTCGAGATTTGTAGTACTAATAAATTAATTACTCATGTGTCTTTTAAACAACATAGGCAAATATCACAGGAAAACCACAACTATTAAATAAATAAATAAATAATAAATAAATATTCTACAACATTTCACACAAAGCTATCTAGACCCATGGTAAGCATAGTTTAACTAGCTTGTGTTATGGAATCTAGAATACTGATAAACATACTTACTTTTTTTTTTTTGTAAATACATACATTTTTTTTTTTATACCACTTAGTTGGCAGACAAGCACACGGCCTACCTGATGGAAAGTGGTTACCGTGACCTATGGACGTCTGTAACACCAGAGGAGTCACAGTCGCGCTGCCAACCCTGTAAGTACAGAGTTTCTGTGCCGTCAGCAGAAGACAAAGCAGGACAAGCCTTTAGTCTTTCCACTGACAGCACAAATTCTCCAGTGAGCTCTGGCTACCCTACTCACCGCTGGGAACACAACACGAAGTTATTATAACCGCGGTAATTCGCGGTAACATATTATGCATAGAAACACCCAGACCAATGCAAATACATATATTCATGTATACAAATATTTGCACTGAGCGGGGATCGAACCCGCGCCTCCTGCGTAGCGGTCGCGTTCACTACCGCCACGCCACAGAGGCTGCCTTATATTTTATATATTTTTTTATTTATTTTTATATTATAAAGGAAGCTAAAAGCCTTATTAAAGAAATCGGACAGAGGCTCATCGAGGCGACCGGTGACACTCGTTCCGGGTCGTTCCTGGTCCAAAGGCTGTCCATTGCCATCCAACGTGGCAACGCAGCAAGTGTTATGGGCACTTTTGCACCGGGAGCGATCAGGGGCGGGTTATTTGATTAGTAGTTTTGACATATTGTATTGTAACAAATGTATTCGATGTAAAGTTTAACTGATCTCAATAAATTAAGAATTATATAATAAAACTCCTCAAAAATTTATTTATTATAGTAGTATTAAAGTAGTAAGTGAGAAATTAATTCAAAGCGTCACAACGAAATTTTTCAGTGGACGTAGTAGATTTGTGTAAGAAGTTATAATCTCTTAAAAAGGTATAAATTATATAATACATACATTTTAATGAATAAAGATCAAGAAGTTTTAGAAACCAAAGAAGCCTTTGAAAGATTCCAAATGGCACTCAAAAATGCGACTTCCGATTATATTGCAGAAAAATTTAAGCAGTATTTGTGTGATGTTAAGAAAAGAGCACAAAATAAAATAAAAAGTATGTACTCATTAATGATTATCTATATAATAAAAAATGAAAAATATATTTTTATTATTTTTTGTATTGTTTAATATGATTATAAATGATTAATTTGTTTGTTTTATGCCTATAGGAGAGAAGGTTTAATCTTTGTGTAAAGAAAACGAGGATAGAAGAAGGTCTGTAATATGGCCATCGGGTACATGTAACAAAAATGATCAAGGTACAAATATTATATCTTATTAGTAGTATATCTTATTATAGTATTATTTCCCGAATTGAATATTTCAAAACCCTTCATATGTTTATAGATAAATATATGTGTGTTACATTGAGCGCAAGTTTAGTATCTTGTTCGTCATAGAAAAAAAAACCTAGAGTTTTTTTTCGGAGAGGGAGATTCGATATAGCCGTAACAGCTGGCACTTGCACTTTCAACTGGCCGAACAGTGGTCAAAACTTATTTGTTACTGGTGTCTGCTAATGGCTTTGTCTACGTAAACTCTTTCACCACTAAAATATTTTCGTTGCCTATTATTTATCCAGGTACACAATATCCAAGTCAAGATGAATGGCACCAGAAAACTAGACGTGAGGAAATTGCACAAGAATTTAAAAAAACACTGAATGAATTAGACGATAACTATATAGAAAGATTGTGGGTGCAAACGAAGTTGACTGCATCTTTATATAAAACAATGGTGAGTGTTTTAAAAAGGAATAATTGTTCATTAAATACTGATTCAAATAAGAATATAATTGATTGATAACTACAAATACTTGGCCGTTTTTATTAAAATATTTTTACTTATTTATTACCACACTAGAACTAGGTTACCTAGGTTAGTTATCACAAAATTTCAAGATAAATTACAACCTCAATATTTTGTGGAGGAACTAGGTGTGATGTTCTTCCAACACAAAGGGAGGATCCTCCGACCAGGCAAGGTGATCACGCCTGGCGGGCCGCGGCCCATCGATTGTCGTTGGGACGATGTACATATGCTATACCAGCGCGAGAACTTTATATGCGCGATGTAGGATTCGTAGTTACGTACGTACGCGGCGCTGGGTACATGTGGCATCGCCACATCACTCCCCTCCAGACCGGAGGTTGATTCGCGATTAGTCGGCTGTCTAAGCTCTCTTGATGAGCATGCCATTTCCAGTCTTGGGTAGTTCCGTTTCGTCAGAACTGGACGCCGCTTATGCCGTTAGTGGAACAGTCTTCCTCGCTAGTCCCAGTGAGTCGGGACTACCGCTGGTCCTGAAGACGCGGGACAAGTGCGGTGCTGCGGTGCTGCGGTCCTGCTATGAAACGCCTTGAGTTGGAGCTCGAAGCGTCGAGATGAATTCTCGGCGAGCCGCCAGTGGGGCGAGGTGAGTCCTCGGCAGTGACGGGGCGAATCCTCGATGAAGCGAGGTAAGTCCTCCGTGTATTGGGGCGAATGCTGCGTAATGGCTGAGTGCCACGTAGACGGGAGAGATGTCTTCTTCGTGGACCGTATGTACGTGCACTGTATGCCTTAGATGCAGGTGAGGCCGAAGGGTAACCAGGCTGCAGCAGTCGCTGCATGCTATGGTATCCTTGTAAGGGCCGAAAGTGCTGGATGGCGAAGACTTGATTACCGCTCATGCGGGAGAAGTGAATGTGATGTGACGATGAGAATGCTGATGATATGTTCACCGAAGGTTACGTGATCAGATCACGTCGGGGTCACCACTGTGGAGGAACGAGGTGTGATGTTCCTCCAACACAAAGGGAGGATCCTCCGACCAGGCAAGGTGATCACGCCTGGCGGGCCGCGGCCCAACGATTGTTGTTGGGACGATGTACATATGCTATACCAGCGCGAGAACTTTACATGCGCGATGTAGGATTCGTAGTTACGTACGTACGCGGCGCTGGGTACATGTGGCATCGCCACAATTTTATTGCTTTCATAATTTAAGTACAGTAAGGTGGTATATAAGAGGTAATAGTTTAAGTAACAATTATGGGCCCTGTTGGGCACAGCACAGTTATAAATCACTTATCATTCATCAGCATCCATTAAAACTAAAGAGCAGAAAAAGACTAGCGCACTACAGATAAATGCTTTGAGATCGATCGAGCGCTCAAAAGGGTTCGTGTCTTCAAAAAGGGCTCGAGTCTTCAAAAGAACTCAAACCTTCAAAAGAGCTCAACCCTTCAAAAAAGGTGTCGAGTCTTCAAAAGAATTCGAGCTCTGAAAATGACTCCCGAGTCGTCGGACGCCATACAAACGAGGCGAGCCCTGTGAACGACACCGAGCTCAAGGCGAAGGGACTCGGACGCCTCGAGGCTTGTACATCACTAGCAGGATATGTCTTGTGCGGTGCTTGGAACAGTACTAGCGGATCACCCCGTCACTGTTGCCTCCTTCCCACGTACCGGGCACATACGTGATTGGAGGTATGTGTTTCGATATAACAAATCCATGCTCGAAAAAGGGTTAAATAATATCGTATGGAAAAACAAACAAAATGTCACATGTCCAAACAAAATTTATTATATAATTAACAGTAGTGTAGAAAACTGTTACGAGAAATCTAAATACCTCATAAAGTTAAGCTCATCTGATAAGAACAAAAAAAAATGGGTTTATAACTTAGTAGGTAATTCAAATGTGTAAACGAAAAACTAATAGCATCAGTATCAGAATAAACGGGATATTTACCATGTTTCATTATTTTGAGTTTCCGATATTTCGGCGCTGTTGCAAGCACCATGATCACGGAGGAACTGGAGTACTAATAGAACTAGAAAAGATACACCAAATAGAGTAGTAAAATTAGAATATACAAAATTACGCCATAAATATAACAAAACCGTAGAGAATACTAGAAACCAATATTATAAAAAAAATAATCAATACTAATAGGGGTATTCCAAAAAATCGTGGGAAATTTTAAATGGAATGATAGGTCGAATGAAGTCGTCCTTGGACAGCATAATATTAAAAACATTTATTAAACAAAACGCATGTGTGCCAAAACTATGGCAAATAATTTTGCAAAAGAATTTGAAAACTCTGTTAAAGATGTCGTGCTGAAATGTGCATCCCCACTACTGGACCCAAGTTCCTATATCCATAACGCAAATGTTACCATATTGTTAAAAATCCCTACCCAAAAAGACATTCATAAAATAATTAAAACCATTAAAACCAATTGACCGAATAAAACCAATTGACATTAAAATTATTTCTGCAAAATTATCCTATACAATTGAAAAAATAATTAAGGAAAGTCTAAATTTGAGCTGGTACCCAAATGCACATAAAATATTAGAAAAATATATTTGTAATGAAATCCATAACTTTTACAGATAGCACCAAATTATCTCAGAAAACCAGTTTGGTTTCCAGCCCAAAAAAAGTACAACGCAACTGCTCTCCAGTTTTACAGATTATGTAAACAGCAGACTTGATAAAAAAGAACATGTCTCGTGGTCTTTATAGATATCGTCAAAGCATTGGACACGTTGAGGCATGACATACTAATACAAAAACTGGAATGCAGTGGTATACGTGGCCCTCTTCTTCTCTCTTGGTGTGTAGACTACTTAAAAATTCGATCCTACCACGTAAAGATAGATGGTGAGTTGAGTGACCAGGTTAAGGCTGTGGAGGGAACAGCACAGGGATCCGTACTAGGCCCTCTCCTCTACCTAAAAATCTGTGTCGTATATCAGTATGCTGATGACACATGTCTCATCTCAGCCGATCACGTACGTTTGTTAACGTTTACATAGTAGAAAAACTCAATGTATGTATTGGCAAAGTATCTCAAATCACATACCTAGGAGTGACAATAGACGATAGATTTAATTGGTCTGATCATATTGACAGAGTGTGTGACAAGCTTCGCGACATTCTCATTTCATTCTTCAGGCAAAATTCTCCATACTTAAATATCAAATACCATTCCCTACTTTGCTTGATATGTATAGCGGAGAGTATTATATTATACGGGCTCAGTAGGTACGGCCGCACATTTCTATCATATTTACATAAAACATACACCCTACAACTTCGTCTGTTAAAATCTATTGTACCTAAAAATGTTCGAATTGAATTTACATAATTATGATAATGGAAAACTCTTTGAATATTGTAAAATAATACCTGTTAATTTAAAAGTAAAAATGATGCTTATGATAGAAAACTTTTAAATACCATAATAATTTAATAGAACACCCCATCATGGCACGTGAAATTGTAAAGAAAAGGTTAATTACCAAAATTGCCAATACCTACTACCTTGACTAATAAACGAGATACCAGTAGAAACCAGAAGTAAAAGAAATTCACTCAACTTAAAACGAATAGTCAAAAACATATACCTACGTACCCACCTAAAGTAAACAATATTCTAACATGAACCAAGACAAAATATTTAATCTATAAATAAAATTGTCCATACCTGTAAAATAACTAAAATGTAGAAAAAACTATTTTATAAATAAATTGTTGCAAATCAATCATCCTGTATCCATAGTGCGTCTATTAGCGAGCTATGCAAGTAGGTGCGAATAGCAGCGTTGCATCGATCGTAAACTACAACCGGTTTACGTTCGAAAGAATTTACACCTACTTACTCTGCACTTACAAAAAAATAAATATATAGGTATAAGGGTGTGTTTGTTAATTTTAATTTATATAAACAGCAACAATTATAATCACATATCAACAAAACATAAATAAGTTTTGCCAGTGACAAGAAATAGTTCATATATAATTCTTAAAAAAAAGGAATTATATTTTGTTTTCAGTTGTAAATTTGGTTTATTATTTCTATTTCTTCTAATGGACCATCTGTCGCCATTGCAAATTTGATTGCAATTTTCTGTGAGTCAGATTTCTTAAACGTCGCCATACATGCCTGCAAAGTAAAATAAAATAATATAAAAAAGTTACAAAACAATGTGGCACGAACTTCATGATCGAGAAAAATATTAACATTAGAATTACCATCGATATTTTGCCAGTCAGATTTCCTTTAAAATATTTATTACCGATTACATATCAACCGTAGAAATACTTGTGTGTTAATATTTGCACATGGTACGGCTTTGGATTCTTTCAGGCTAGTGCAAAAATAGTTGCACATTGTGAAGGTGCCCAAATGATTGTTTGTTACATTTTTTTCTAATAAATAATACTGAAATTGCATGATAAGTATGGATACATGCAAGAACAATTCTTTTTTTGTTTTGGCCAGGGCACGCATCACTGTAAAACAACAGATGTTTGACCGACTCACGATCGTCAACTATCTTGATACACTTTGCTAGCGCCACGTTTACCTTCTGTCTCATTCCAAGAATAACAATAGACTTCTCTAGTTCCGGACTCATAGAAAGTGAGATTATAAACAGCCAATATACGACATACGAGTACTTTGGCCATATGGCGTATTTAGAACTTTTTGTAAATCAAAGGACACATAAAGTATGTTTTCATCTTGAATTTTCTGATGTACTTGAAATCTTTCATAAGTTTCTTCTTTGTCTTTCAGATGAGCCAGTTTTTATTCTTTCATTTCGTCTCCTTTTTCTTTAAACGTACACACTTAGCACATTAGTCTTTACGCGGGATATGAAATCCTATATTAAATTCTTGATCAATGTTCAGTCAAACTCTTTCCCCCACTGTCTCTCTCTCTGGTATCATTGTAACCCTTTAAATTTTAAATAATTTGACAAACTTCGTAATTCTTGAGGAAAATAAAATCTTTTCAAATTTTTGCGACAGTGATGAGATGATAAATATGGTAAGCTTTTTATATAATTCCTTGTTTCCTCTCTCTGACATTATATTTGACGGGATAAACTTCCCCTTATATTCCCATTTATACTAACATTATAAAAAAAATGTTTGCTTAATATCTGGTGTGTTTAATGATTTAATCAAAAGAGTTCAGCATTTGATAATGCAATCATTAATTCATGATCACCTATTTCAAGTGCTACTGAAAATGCTAATATGCCAATTGGGGGTAGAAATTTGTTATGAAGAAAAAAAATGTGATTTATTGTATTATATAAATAAAGCACTTGATATATAAACTGGTTTTATTTAAAAGAGTGATAACAGAATAACAAATTGACACGCGTCACGGCGCACAGGTGAGAGAGAGAGCAGCGACGGTGAAACATATATAATAGATATTTCTTATAAAAGCACCATAAATATATTAGGCGTTCACACACCAACACCCTCTCCTGAACGCAAACCCATTCCAATAGTGAGATTGCAGAGCTTCGGTCGATGTAGTCCCTTAGTCAGCGCATCCACCAACATGAACTCAGTGATTATGTACTCGACATGTAACTCCTTGGCTGCAACATTTTCCTTCACGAAGTTGTACCTAACATCAATATGTTTGCTGCGAGCATGATAAACATTTGGGCCTGAGAGACTAATAGCACTTGTATTGTCACAGTATATAAGTAGTCATTGTAAAACTACCTAAAAAGTTATGCCATATATCATCACTAAGCTGCTTCAGCCAGATTGCCTCTTGGACAGCTGATGCCAGAGACATGTACACAGCCTCAGTGCTGGACAGCGCCACTGTGGCTTGTTTTCTAGAATTCCAACTTATACATGCACCCTGAAATATAAATAAGTAGCCAGTACAGGATCTTCGATCTATGGTCCTAGTGGTCCTAAAAACAAGTAAAATTTGCCTGTGTTCTCTCAGTGCAAACAATATCTTTCCGCCTTTTGTCAGTAATTTCGGTGCTATATGAAAGTGTTACGTGCTGTTTTAGTACTGTGCTTAGTATAAATAGCTGACGGACTGTTAGTACTTCGCAGGATTTGTATACCAGGTCGGTGGGCGATAAGAGCGGAACGTTCCTACCTTGAGGATCGCTCTCTGAGCTCGCTCGATCGGCAGTAGCAATGTCTTACCCACTCCCCCCCCAAGATGTTATGCAATATGTTAATATCGACTGGCAAAGGCTTGGTTCATTGATGTGTTTTATTTTTTTAAACACACATATCAATTCGCATATATCTCGCCTATGTTCTTTAAACGAAAGTGTTTCAACTATTATAATACCTAGATATTTTATCTTTTGTTACAGTTATAACCGGGCAAGTACACTCGTTACTCTTATTGTTAGTTTCTCTACAGTGGTGCACGTACAGTAAGTGGTTGGGTTGAATTGCAGACGGTCTTTTGCGCATCGTCAAAGCAACGTGTTTGGATTTATCTGCATTCAGTTTTAGTAGGTTATGTTGAAGCCATTTGTTTACAATGTTAAATCCTCGCTGCGCCCGCCCGTTTACTTGTTTCTGTATCAGCAGAAAAAATGAGAGCAGTATCGTCCGCGTATAATATAATCGTGCCGTGTTCTAGATTTATATTGCATAGTTCGTTTATATAAATTAAGAACAATCTACTTCCTAATACGTTTCCTTGAGGAATGCTAAAACAGGTGTTGTCCATGTCTTCACTGATGACATTCCCGATCTTTACGTATATTCCAGCTGTAAGCCTCTTATTCCTATATTGTCAAGCTTGCTCAACAGTTTGGTAATAAAGACCGTATCATACGCTTTGCAAGGTCCCGAAATATTTGCACTGCATAGGCTGTAGACTTATTGGCTCTAAACCCAAACTGTGTATCTGATAAAAGCGAATTATCCTCCCAAATATTTCATCTATCTAATATTTATAATTTTCTCTAATATTTTTGAGATTGCAGAGAGTAAGGAAATAGGCCTATAATTCGTTACTTGGTCTTCCCTCTAGACTTATATACTGGGACAACCACAGCTTTTTTAAGGCACTTAGGGAAAACGCCTGTCGTTAAACATTTTTGGAAGATGTTGGTTAACGGCTTTACCAGTAAATGCCTGATTTTTTTAGAATTTTATTTGATATAAGATCCCAGCCAATAGTACAGTCATCCTTTAAGTTCGAGATTATCCTCTCAACCTCTTTTTCGTCGGTGTCCAATAGCACAAAAGATGACAAGGTAGTCCTATTCGGGCAGAGTGGGTTTGTGGGAACCTGCGTATTTGCTTGCGTTTGCTTTGCGAGTCGCTTACCTACATTTATAAAGATCTTATTGACTAAGTTAGCTGATTCTCCTTGTGATGGATGGATTTTTATTAAACTTGAAGGCGATTCCTATTGCTTCTTAGTGTATGTTATATTTTTAATATGTTGCCAGATCTGTTAACTATTCGACCCCGCCTTTTCCAGCTCTAGTTTCTCGTGATTTATTTTGACTTTTCTTAATAGGTCATTGCAAAAATTCCGGTATCTTTTATGACACACCTGTAGTAATGTTAAATTTTCAGGGTTACGCTTACTCCTCAAATGAAGCTGATCCCTGTGTTTCATACAGTGGATGAGACCTGGTGTGATCCATGGTTTTAAGTTGTGGTTTTTGTTATGTACCTAATCGTATTATCTTTGTATTTTCATGTATTGCGTTCTTTATATTTTCGATAATGTATTGCATACGGAATTTCGGATCATCAGCATAGAAAACTGGGTTATAGTCGATGTCGCGTAAATCGTGTTCAAGTTCATCCATGTTTAATTTCGTGACCAAGCTAGTTTTTTGTCGTTTAGGTAACTTGCAAGTTAGGGTTAGTAGGGCAGCACTATGATCGGTTACAGCGAAATTGATGACGAGTACGTGTTCGCGGTATTGTGTTTTTATCATGATATGATCAAGGCAAGACCCACTTGCTTGACGCGTGATAAAAGTGTGCGTGGTGAATAAGCCACGAAATGAGCAGAGGTTGAGATAATGTAGGGCATCCTCTTTTTACGTCTTGATGTCCTTGTAGGATGTTTATATTTATGTCTCCAGTTAATATTATGTTTTTATAGGAAGACAGATCTTGCAAGGTGTCATTTAATGAGCTGATAAATACATGCTTATCGCTAAAATCGGGAGGCCTGTATAATGCTAGTATTACCAAATCTGTACCTATTTTTATTAATAATCTATTACACTATTGCATAATTGGTTCCTCTACAGTTGCCTTAATTTCACTTTTTATGTAAACCACTATCTCTTCGTTCTGAGTACATATTGTATTACTTCTGTACACATTATATTCCGGTATTAGTGGTATGTTATATGGTAAAGATAGCCTACATTCCGTTTAGATAATGACGTCAAGATTCATATCTATTCTATGCTGTAATGTTAGAAATCCATTTATGTTCTTAAAGAGACTACGTATTTTTGGGTTAGTATGGTTAATGGGTTATTGCACGATGTCAGATATTGTTTGCACTCTTCTGCCTCACACGTCCTAGACTCTGAGACAGAGAGGCTATCTAAATCATTTATTATATTATGAGTCATTGCTCTGAAACTAAAATAAAATTAAAAACTATAAAAACAAAAGGTCAGTAAAAAAACTTGGTTAGTGGCGCTCTTAGGCGCCTTCATAATCAATGGAATTTATATACCTTCTTTCTGCCATTACTTTTGCTGTACAATCTAATCTATCAAATTACTAGGCTTCTTGAAGCGTAGGCACGTCGCGCATTTTGCTTCCTCACCTTATCCTTCATCGAGTGTCCTCGCTCTCCGCACTGTCCGCAGGTATATATCGTCTCCTTGCATGTTTTGCGGCATATTCATACTGCTGGCACTTAAAACATTGGGTGACCAGTATAAAGTCTCTGTTAAGTATGCGGGTAATGCGGGTGAGACGTGCTAATCAAACACGGGTTAGCGATACACTGTTTAATGCTTATAAGGTTGTCGCGTGGGGCGCAGCGCACGCGCTTATATCTATATACCTATATAACATTCCTCCACCTTTACTATGAACTTATTCTAAACATATCTATACGGATCTACTAGAAAAACTGTGCGTAATCGATGCGTGTGCGATTACGTCTACTCCTGCTGGGAGACGACGTATGGTCAAGGATTTCCGCTGGTGCCGACGTACTAACTCTGTCGGTAGCAACGTCAACTACGTTCTGACCAGAGTCTGTATTAACATTCTGTGTCTCCTCCGTCTCCTCCACATCAGCATCAACCGCTTCGCTATGCGATGTTGACTGAAGTTGATACTCTGGCACCGCGACTGCAGGATTCGCTGCACTCTCAGCAGTATCGGGTAGGCTGTCTGTATCCCATGGTAACGACACCAACGGAGCAACAGCTTGTTGATCATAACATTTCTTTATTTGATTTTTGTGGCGTGTTACATAGTAATTCAGTTCCGGTACATAAATCTTGTATAAAACATTTCCAATTCTATGTACTATATTTCCTTTCACCCAATTATGTTTTTTCTTATTTATATATTTTTTAAATAAAATTGCTTCTCTCGGAATGAAATCTGGACGCTTGGTTCCCCCGTAATATTCACATTGTAACAATTGTTTACGTTTTATTGTGTCGGCAAGTTCCGGTGAAGAAGGCGATGCATTTGATTTGAGTAAATCTAGGCGGCACCTCAGTTGCCTACCGTAAAGCAATTGCGCCGGCGACTGTTCAGTCGTGCTGTGTCTCGAGTTGCGATAATCAAACAAAAACTTGTTTATTTTAGAATTTAAGTGTTTCTGATCTCGACACGTGAGTATGATACTTTTAATACCCTTCTTTACAATTTTCACCGAGCTCTCGGCTTGACCATTACTGCTAGGTAAGTATACGGGAGAAAACATTTGCCTAATTCCGTTTAATTTGCAGAATTCTGCAAATTTCTGTGATACGAACGATGTACCGTTGTCGCTTACGATCACCGCCGGCACGCCTACTCGGGACATCAACTCGTATAAACGCTCAATTAGTGCGTCCGATGTAATTGACCTCATAGGGTAACATTCGACCCATTTTGAAAAAGCGTCAACTACTATAAGATACGTGCGATCATATAACGGACCTAAAAAATCTAAATGTATCCTATAGAACGGGTGAGGCGGGTGCGGCCACGGAGCTAGCGGGGCGCGCGGGGGCGCCGGCCGCAGCTGAGCGCACACAGCGCACGTTCGCGCCGCGCTCTCGAGTGCAGCGTCGATTCCCGGGAACCACAATCTAGCGCGTGCCTCACATTTCATCTTAACTATACCGAAATGGGAGCTATGCAGTTCTGTAATAATTTTGTCTCGTAATTTTTCAGGGATCACAACTTTGTGACCCCGCATCAAACATCCTTCCTCTATGGACAACTGAGCCCTACACTGATAAAAAGGTTTTATATTTAAATCTTTGACACTTCGCGGCCAACCCTTCAGTACAAATTTTTTCACTCTTTGTAAGAGAACGTCCCGGTCAGTGGCGTCACGTACCTGGTCCAGGGTGACGGGAAGATCCCCTTGTACGATGAAATTAACATACGCCGCGCGATCCTCACAGTCCGTACGCTCTGCTGTACTTGGGCTATCTGTGACTGCGATGGAACGAGACAGAAAATCAGCGATGTTATCTGCACTACGTACGTATTTAATTTTGTAGTTATACGCCGCTAAGAATAAAGCATATCGTTGTAATCTATTCGCAGTCACTTCTGGAATACCTTTTTGCGACCCGAAAATTGACAGGAGAGGTTTGTGGTCTGTTCTTAATATAAACGGATCGACTCGGCCATATAAATATTGGTGGAATCGTTTGACCCCAAAAATAATTGCAGTCGCCTCTTTTTGTATTTGCGAATAATTTTTCTCGGCCGGTACTAGCGAACGGGAGGCAAAAGACACCGGTCTTTCGAGTCCGTCTCTGTCTAACTGCGACAACACCGCACCGAGACCATACGGTGATGCGTCGACTGTTAATATGACCGTTGCATTTTGATTGAAGTGAGCTAAAACATTATCAGAAGTTAGGTGACTTTTAATATTATTGAAGGCTTGTTGGTGAACCTCAGACCAAGTCCACTTCGTATTTTTATTGAGAAGTTGATATAATGGATTAAGAATTGTTGAAACCCTGGGCACAAAATTACGGTAATAATTAATTAATCCTAGAAAAGATTGCAGCTCGTTCACGTTTTTAGGAATCAACGCATCTCGAATGGCTTTAATTTTCTCAGGTGATTTTCTTACACCGTGCCTATCAATCGTATGACCTAAATAATTCACTTCCTTTTGAAAAAATACACACTTGTCTTTCCTCAACGTAAGCCCAGCTTCCCCCAACCTACTTAAAACTATCTTTAGCCTCTTCAAATGTTCCGACCTGTTCCTACCTGTTACTAATATGTCATCCATTAAACATAAAACACCATCCAACCCTGAAACTATACCTTGCATTGCTTTTTGAAAGATGGCTGGTGCCGGCGCGAGTCCAAATACTAAGCGGTTGTATATAAACAAACCTCTGTGGGTATTTATACATGTATATAATTGTGTACCATCATGCTCGTTTAATACAAATTGATTATACGCACTTGACAAATCTAATTTTGAGAAATACTCACCTCCATGTAACTTTGCGAAAAGGTCATCGATTGTCGGTAAAGGATATTTTTCAATGATCAGCTGTTTATTAATCGTTGCCGAATAGTCAGCGCATATGCGAATTTCTCCATTCTTTTTTAGAACAGGGACTATAGGAGACGCATAATCGCTGTACTGAACACTAGTTATTATACCAAGTGATATCAGTCGATCAAGCTCATTATCTATTTTGCCACGGAGTGCGTATGCTACCGGTCGCGCTTTGCGAAATATAGGCTTAGCGTCCGGTCTTAGCGATAAACTAATTTTATATTTTGTGAACCGCCCGATTTTATCCGAGAACACCGACGGGAAGTTACGGGCTAACTCGTCTACAAGATTGTCATCGCCGGAAGCGCAGTATTTGATAGGTGATATTTGTAGTCGAAACAGACGAATGAAATCCCTACCTAAAATAGGTGGCCCGCCGTCTCGCACCACATAGACTGTAAGCGTGTGTGTGTGTCCTAAGTATTGTACAGGTACGCGCATGACACCTAGTGTTACAATCTTCCCCCCGGCGTAACCTTTCAATGCTTTTGGCGCAAGCGACAATGGTACATTAGAAAAATGTTTCAAATATAATTTATGTGAGATAGCAGTAATGGCCGCACCGCTGTCGATTTCAAATTGCAAACAAAGACCATTGATTTGAACACACTCCGACATCGGTTTCAAGTCTGACTCGCAACGAATATGATTTAGTAAGATTTTACCTTGCACGCCTTCCTCCTCAGAACCTTCGACGTATTTCACAGAATCTTCACATTTCACTATTTTGCACACGCGTCGTAGGTGACCCTTTTGTCCGCATTTACGACAGCTAAAGTTTTTAAAACGACATTCGGCCGATTTGTGATTTTTGAAACCGCAGACTTCACATTTCGCCGCTTTGTTCAGGCTTCGATTGATAACTTTGAAGACCGGTGATGCTGTGACGTCAGCAGGTGTCGCGGGGACAGCAGCAGCAGCTGTGCGCGCACAGTGCACACTCTCTGCCAGCTCCACTGCCTTCGCTAACGTCAGCTCCTTGGTATCCTTGGTGAAGAGCTTATCGCGCTCAGGCCCATTCATCATTCCCATCACGAATCTGTCCAGAAGCGCTTCCTCCAGATTAGCAAAACCACAATATGCCGCTAATCCTCTCAATCGCGCTGCCCATTGTATATGCCCTTCATCTGACCTCTGCGTCGCAGAGTAAAACCTAGAACGCTCGGCGAATCCGTGGCGCTTGGGTATAAAATGTTTACCCAAAACGCTTAAAATCGTCTGGTATTCCACATCTTCTATTTTTCTGGGCAACACCAGATCACTGGCCAGCTTGTACGTGGCATCACTGAGCGCTGTGAGTAATATCGCCTTCCGCTTCACACCCGATTTGTCCGTATCCACCAGATCGTTGGCGATAAACCATTGATTCAGACGTTGTTTGAATACCACCCAATCTTGCGAAAGATGGTCGAAGGTGTTCAATACGCCCAAATACATTGACGCCATTTTTACTTTTTATCCTCGTCGCCACTGTTAAGTATGCGGGTAATGCGGGTGAGACGTGCTAATCAAACACGGGTTAGCGATACACTGTTTAATGCTTATAAGGTTGTCGCGTGGGGCGCAGCGCACGCGCTTATATCTATATACCTATATAACAGTCTCTAACAGGGCAAGATGACCAATTCACAAATACCCTTTCCTTGCAGGTACCTTAATCACATAACTATTTTTTTTAATTTATGGCTGGAATTGATGCCAAGAAAGTTTCAAGGCTGCAATCCTGTAGGTTTTCTTCCAGGTTCTGGTGATACAAGCAGGTAAAAACTTCCTTTTCTTGCATAATCACTGGTACTCCGATAGCTATAATCCTCGGTTTTCTTTTCATCTAGTCGTCTATTATAAGGCCTGAATTAGTTAGTTGGGCTGATCGTTTTAATTTTTCTTTGTCTCCCTTTGAGTCAGTGCTAATAAATCTGTAGTTTCATTTGCTCAGGGCATATAACGGCAGGGACTTGGTCTCTTCGCTTGACTTAGCCTTGTCATTGGGGTTGATCACCACTGAGCTGAGGTTTGTTTGTACTCGGTATGAATTCGTTCGTCCCCTTTTTCACCATACAATCTCACTAATCCGGCACTATTAAAAACCGGAGGGTGCCGGATTATTGGAATGTTCGGATTACTGGATTATACTGAAAAAATCATAGGTAATAAATAAAATAAAGCATTTCATAGAGAGAATAAATGTATATAATGTATTAAATTAACATGTAGGTAGATATGTAATTAACTAGTTTTGAAAAAATTCTTAATTGAGGTCTGCTTTTGTGCAACTTGTAGTCCTTGCTTATAAACCTTTTCTCGCATGTTGCGAAGAATTATAATATCTTTGCCAGATATGCCGTTTTCTTCTGCCCATGTTATGCAGGTATTGAAACAAATCAATGCATCATCTGGTTTAACTTTTACAGCAGTTGTAGTAGTTGGTGGCTCCAATATTTCTACAGAGCTTTCTTCTTGTACTGCTTCACATACAATTTCTTCATCGGTCATAATTTGCTCTGTTTCTTCGATTCCTTCAAACCAAGAATTTAAATTTTCTTCACTTGTCTCCAATCCTTTTTCTGATAGATTTTGTAACCAATCGGCAATTGGCACCCATTCATCCCATCCCATTCATCTGTTTCTTCTGTTTCTGATACATCGTTTATTGTAGGCCACAACTTTTTCCATGAAGATTGGATTAAGTTAGGAGAAACAGACTTCCAAGCATGAGCGAGAGAGAATACAACATCCTTCAAATTCAATCCTTTAAGGCTCTGCGTTATATCACCATCCTGAGATATAATATAGATCAGCAATTTATTTTTATACAAAGACTTTATTTTTTGGATAACATTTTGATCCATCGGCAGCAGTAAAGGTGTGCAGTTTGGAGGTAGGAAGATGGTTTGGATATTCCCATCACTTGATTTAAGTTCTTGTTCATTTGGGTGGCCTAAAGCATTGTCAAGTACGAGTAAAGCTTTTATGGGCAAGTTTGATCTTTTCATAAACTTCTTGACTTCTGGGAAAAAGTCTTTATGAAACCATTCGCTAAATACCTCTCTCGTGACTCAACTTTTACTTTGATTCTTGTAGCAGACTGGCAGACAAATATTCTTGAAAGCTCTGGGATTTTTTGCTTTGCCAATCACTAACAAATCCAATTTGTGCGTTCCAGTAACATTTGAACACGGCATGAATGTGATTCTATCTTTACTCACTTTACGACCTGGTGCACTTGCTTCTTCAGAAGATACAAATGTTTTATTGGGCAACAGTCTCCAGAACAGACCACTCTCGTCTGCGTTATAGATTTGGTCAGGAAGAAGACCCAGTTCTTCTACTTTGTTTTTGAAATGCTCGATAAATGGCTGTACTGCAGATTCGTTGCTTGATAATTTCTCACCCGATATGGTTAATAGACGGATACCAAATCGTTTTTTAAATTTATCCAGCCATCCATCGCTGGCACGAAAATCATCTTTGTGGGTAATTTTTTTATAAAATTCGATTGCTTTGGCTTTCAGAATTTCTCCAGATATAGGAGTGTGTTTAGAACGCCGCTGTATGAACCACAAGTAAAGAGCGTTTTCCATCTTTGGACAATCGCCAACTTTTAGTGTTTTACGCTTTCCTGGCCCTGATTCCATTGTCTTGACGTGTGGTACTATCTTTTGCCTTTTCTTCTTAAGATCGTGTATAGTAGCACGCCCAACACCATATTCTTTTGCCAATTTGCACATGTTTTGTCCAGTATCTAACTTTCTTAAAATCTCCATTTTATTATTCAAATCTAGTGTCTTGTGTTTGCGTTTATTTGTCATTTTTAACTATAAACTATTCTCACTTGAAAAAAACAAATACGTTAGCACGTACACGTGATAAGTTTTGAGGTTAGACTGCTAGTCGACGACGCAGCGACCAAGCGCACAGGTATAGAGGGGTGTGGGAGGCGTGGGCGGAGGGTGCCGGATTATTGGACGTGCCGATCTATCGAAGTGCCGGATTAGTGAGATTGTACTGTATTTGCAAATGATATTGATGATGTTACGGCTTTGTTCGTAGAGGCTTCTTCAATGATCTGTTGTAGATCAGATATTTGCTTAGTTAGGTCTATTTGTTCCTGGAGGGCTTGGCTAGCTGTGTTTATCTGTATAGCCTTTCCTTTTAGGGTCTGGTATTACACTGCCATTTGGGACGTCTCATGAGCCACTTTTCGACATAATGTCTTAACCCGCAACTTCTGCTCTGAATTGAACGTTCCCTCCGTAGTGTTATTGCATATCTCATTAAGGCACTGTTCAATTGAGGTCATCCAGTTCTGTATCTCTGGAGTGGAGACGGATTCCACTTGGGTCAGCATTTGGCTATGCTCCATTGGACGAGTTGCGGGTGAAGGCGTTGGTGGCGGCGTACGGATGGTCCTGCTACCCTTACTAAAGGAGCTGCTATCCATCTTGCTGTAGTAAATCTAGTTACAGAATATTGTAATAATTAATTGTTGCACTTTGTATTGTACACACTTTATTACAGAGAAGGTCGAGGTCGACCTCGTCCTTCTCTGTAATAATCGATTCAGCAATTTCTTATATTTGTTATTTTAATCGTTGTTCACACGTCTGCTCACACTGAAGATCGAATATGAAAAATAGTTATATTAAATCGGGAGTATTTTTTTTTATATAGGACACGTCAATTGGACTTCGCCTTGCCTGATGGTAAGCTGAAGGCAAAGTCCCAGAAAAGAGGGTCACCATTACTGACGCATACCGTGTGACAATGGTGACACTCAGCTTGACGGCCTCATAATATGCTTTTTCACGCCCCGTTTAAAGGACCCGGGACTGTAGGAAGAAGGAAACACGTGAGCTGGTAATGAGTTCCAGGCCTCAATGGTGCGACAGAGGAAAGAGTCTCCGAACCGCTTGGTTCTTGGATGTTTTGCACCGTGTACGGATGACATCTAAGACCTGCACGTGTTGTCCTGTGTAGGAAAGGGTAGGGTGGGACTAATTGGAAGAGCTCATCAGAACACTCCACATGGTACTGACGGTAAAATACAAATTATGTTGTTTTTAGCTCAGTTTGAAAGCGGTATGTTTGGCAATATGTGGTTACTTGGAGATAGTGCATACCCTTTGAAGCCATACCTTTTGACACCTCTACTTAACCCAGAAGGTAGAGGAGAAGTACTGTATAATGAAGCTCAAATCAGAACTAGGAACTGCATTGAAAGGTGGGTATTTAAAAGTTCTGCTAAAAACTTTTTAATAATCAGTGTGTAATTTATAAAAAAAGTTCCACAGGTAAGAAGTGGAAAGCTCATGAGTTATTTTTTTTGCCAGGTGTTTTGGGGTGTGGAAAAGGAGATTCCCAGTAATTTCTTTAACATTGCGGTTAAGCCTGCTAAATACACATGCTGTTATAATTGCAACTGCTGTACTACACAATATCTGCCGGATGCACAGCATAGGTGATGTTCCTCCTGAGGTGGAGATACCACCGGAGGACATTATAGAACTGCAGGAGAATGCTGAGCTACCCAACAACAACAACCATGAAGGTGCACTCAATACAGAACGAGCAGTTTTGATTGCTAACTATTTTAATAAGTATGTTATAATCTTGAAAACTTATAATCTTGAATATTTGTATTGGAAAGTATTCATTAATTTCTTTGTTTTCAGTTTGGAATGATGCTATGGTGGCACAAAAATCAAGGTGGATACATCAATAATTAAATAAATAGTACTTTTATTATTTTTTTAGTGTACCTATAATAGAATAGACACTCTATTCTTCCATATATATATTCCAGCCCGACAACACATTTAACATTTCCTGATCACTTTCCGAACTCGACATTTTGTAATATCTTTCTAATTCTTGTTTTGTTAATAAACGCATTTTTCATTATGATATTCTTATTTAATTTGTTTCATATTAAATTGCCAAGAACATGCAAAATGGGGATACAACAGCAGACCCGGGACTTCCATACTTGTTAGTATATTTAACTTAAACCTCTTGACCTGACACACTACTATGGCAATACTTTGAACCACCATAATATTTACAGTAACTTGTACCCATAAATGCTTACACCCTTTGCCACAGCCATGCATGTTTATTGAATAAAGTTTGAAAGATTAATAATAAATAGGAACTACTAAAACCCTCACAAATATGTACACAATACAACAAAAAGAATATTATACCTTCACTTATAGGAGTTATAGACAATGGGAAATCACTGGTTTCTGGTGTAGTATACTCAAACACCACATCTACAGGTTCTATTGCAGGAGACAAATTACCATCACTGATAGTACCACCACCATCCGATAGAGCTACCTCAGTGTAACCCACTCCATCACCACCAAATGGCACATCAAAGCCAGTGCAAGTAGAGCCCAACAAACCTGCTACCCTTTCCAGAATTTCATCCGGGGGTATGAAATCTGGTTTACCACCTCCAGTCTGTATTGAAAAACATAGTATTCATAATGAGCACTCTTAGGTATACAATAATGAAACAAAGTAGCCTCTGGCCTAGGGACATGCAGTTTCATCATTAAATAAAACTAAAAAATGTAAGTTGTAAAGTATAAATTGATACCTTTAAATTATTGAGGCGAATTCATTGGCATCTTTTCCTAGCTGCTTTTTTTAAGTTATCCCACTTGGCTTTAAGTTGGTCCTTACCACGTGGAAACTGGCCATTTCTCGAGTTATAATGGTCTGTAATGCAGTTCCAAGCGTCTTCTTTTAATTTGTTAGACGAAGCATTTGTCTCCTTACTAATAATTATTGGCTTGCTTTCCAGCAAATCCAATAGTAGGGAGACTTCGTCTTTGGCCATCGCTTTCTTTGTCTTCTGTAACACAAAACATTAGTCAGAACATAAGTACTTACCACAAAACTGGACTTTCTTGCCCGATAGAGCTGACTTGAACTTGATTATAAATTTAAATATGTACTTACCAAACTTATATTACTCTCCATTTCGTAGGTAGGTATTCAATCTTCAATAATATAAAATTGAATCGCTGAATGTACCTATTGGTAAGCGTAAATCTCGAGAACGGCTGAAAATATTCCTTGAAGTACGAGGAATTACACTACTACTTATGGGAGTGGAGCAGTAATCATAAATGTCAACAAATCCGGCAGATTTCCATACTTTTCGGGCCTGAATGGAGTGATACGGGAATTCGAATGTACCGCGGGCTAGTTTTAATAAAAATCTATTTAAAACTATCTGCAATTTACACGCGACGCGGGCCAAACAAAAAACAATACAAACGATCGAATACAGACTTTTTGGCGCGAGTTGCGCGTTACGTTTTGTTCATAATTCAGTAACACAAATAACTAAAATTATATTTTAATAAAAAGATTTCCCTATCGCTCAAATTGTAAATATACAAACAACTAGTTTCCTGAATGAAAGGCTTATATAAATATTTATTAAACTAAAAATAACAGAAATATTGATTCAGTTTTCTTTTAACTCAAAATATGTTTGTTGTAAAAACGAAACGCAAGGAGTGTCGAGGGAGGGCGTCCGTTAGCGAGAAACGAACATCCGTTCGGCGCAGGTAGATGATGCAAAAAGTTATAGGAACGCATAAAACGGCTCGTTACTCGTTTTTCAAAAACGGATGGTATCTTTGACCAGTTACGATTCGTTGGTTATAGGAACCGGGCATAAGTCATGTATAACTAATAACCGATGGCCGGCGGCGCGCGCGTCTCTCAGAAATTAATAATGTTTGTTGGATTTTAACCGCTTTACCGATCGGATTGTGCCTTTCGTGTGTCCCTCAAGTGATTTAGTGATGTGGGCGGCAACTCCTGAGCCAGGAAGAGAAGATCGGTGCACCGGCTGCGACGGCACGTGGCCCCGTGAAGGTTAGTGCATCCTCTCCTAATTTCTCGGGTTGCATTCAATGCCTAAATCACCTCCGCGGCAACCCGATCACCTGTCTTGTTTGTTGTGTGAAGCGTCAATGAAACAGTTAACTTCACCCCCCGCAAAATACAGTCCACTAGCTCAGGTGGCATGAGAATCGCGCCACCATTCTTTTTGGTCATATATTCGTGCGGAACAGCTCTGCGACAACTGCTACGGTCTATACCGCAGTAGTGAACGAGTCTATAACAGCATGCACACTAATGTATGAACGGCTGTCGCCGGCTAATGATAATGTAAACAAACGCGTTATTTATACCTACAAACATGATCAGCTGATGACCGATCTGCACCGCGCGGATTGGAATGCGCCTCTTATCTCTGATACACGTAATGATATTACAATATGTTTTCTGATTCCTATAAGTCATGTAAACAAACTATAAAGAAATTAAATAAATATGAATCAAAACACTGCAACTGGATAAATAAAAGGGGTGTGCACATGTGTAAACAGCGAAACGAGCTATTTAAAATATATATATCTATAAAGATTGTTGTAACAATAAAAAGTTAATTCTTAATCTAATCTTTTGGTCAAAGTTTCTTAGTCTAAGGTTAGTGATGACCTACTTTATGGCACTTAGGAATCTTTTTAATAAAATAAAACTTAATAGGATATCATATTCTCTTTAAGGATTTGTATCCATTCATAAATTTACTCGAGTCTTACCCATTGAGGAATATCACCTTTTAGTCCATTGAAGATTTGAGTCATGTATTTGTAAGCGTCTGAGGGTTGTAAAGTATTGTGATGAGAGATAAATTCAGGTGTCATGAGTAATCTCTGCCGAAGTTTAGGATGATTTAGATTTAGGAGACGAATCAGACCTTTTGGATTTACTTTCAACCGACCTAAACCTGCAAGATCTTTACCAGCTATTGTTAATGCAATCAAATTTAATGTTTCATTATCATCAATTACAACCTTGAGGTCTGTGGTGGTATAGACTGAGCTAGGTTGTAGTGTAATATGCTCTCTTACTCGTTCTTGTTTAGAACTAGTTGACTCTGTTGTTGTATAATGTACCGGAGTTCCACTGGATGATGATTTGGGTCTGGTTAAGGTTAAAGTGGTAATTTCTATCTTCTCCATTAGATCGGCCATAGATTTTGTCATATGGTTAACCTGAGTAGCAAGCTCCTCCTGAAAGTTACGATCGTGATCCAACTGCTTTCTTAATGATTTAGATGCTACATGAAGGTCGTCCTTTAAGTGTTTTAAACCTTTTAGACCATCATGAACCGTCTTGGCATGTTGAATGGATAAGGCTGTTTGAACCCCATATAAACAGGAGATCAATCCACTATATCCAGTTAATGCAGAATTAGCTATAGTAGGCTTTAGAACTTCCCAATCGGGTCCGGATAGTCTGACTACCATTCTGTATACTTCACTGAGTTTAGTTTTATCCATAAGATTCTGAGACCCTAGCTCCTCTAGAGACTGAAGAATATCGGCTGATAAAGGATCTGGATTGGATTTTACGATCCTGGAAAAGTTGGCAAATGGGGTTAGATCATGGCAAATGAGTGGATTACACTTGGGGATAGGAATGTCAGAGGGATCATATCCTTCTTCATAGTTATTGGAGAAGTCTTCATATTCAGTGTCTAAGTCAGCAATTTGATTGGTTTTTACTGGTCTGTTAGATTCCAATGAGAGGTCCTTGTTTAACCTCCCCAGTTCTACTTGAGCATCTTCCGAAATCCCTGGTAGATCCTCTTGCTTAGACATGATAGCTCTGATCCCTGATAAGGAAGACATATCAAAAGATTCCATTTTCTGTAGAGAAAAGGTGTGACGAATTAATAATCCAAAGATGATGAACAGGATTCCTATTCCTAAACAGATGATGGCAATAAGAGTGGTGGTAATTATAGGGATATCTACAAGAAGTAAATTAAGGAAATCAAAATGAGGGATGATGGCGGAAAGAGGATCCGAATGATCAGACATATAAAGAGAATAATTTCGTATTCTTTTTTGATATAAAAAGGTTAATTTACAATTTAAAATAAAATAATTTATAATAAATATAGAAACAAGACGAATAAATACATTGATTATACTAAAAATATCTTCTCAAAAGCCTGTACCTCAGGCCAGCACTTCGAGTTACGTCGCGAAGTTGTTAAAGTCTGACCCGAACCTTACGTGCAGATAGGTACTTCCGTATTTAGTGGAAATATTCCAGTTGATCTGAATCCCGATTCTTCTTTACTAATAAATGCAACATTGTTAAATGCTTTCCTTACCAAGGATGCTACGTCGTAAGGGGTTATCTTCTTTGCTAAATGGCTTTTTAAAAATAAGTCACATTCTTTTTTGTAGGCCATTTTGAGCGGGCCAAAAAAAGAAACGTCAAGGAGCTGCATTCTATGAGACGTGTGAGGTGGCATATAAAATACAAATATGTTATATAGAATTGACAGCCTCTGTGATGCGGTGGTAGTGAACGGAGCCGCTACTCAGGAGACGCGGGTTCGATCGGGCTCAGTGCGAATATTTGTATGCATAAATATAGATCTTTGAATTGGTTTGGTTGTGCTTCGGAGAGCACGTTAAGCCGTCCCGGTTTTAGCTGCAATACTTCGATATCGCCTTTGGGTTGTGAAGGTTGGGCTGTCGCTTCACGGAAACTATCATAGTGTAGCCAAATCCGTAGTTAGACTGGTAAAGTCGACCCCAGACTCTGAGGTAAAAGCTTCTGACGCGAAGGGGATTAACACTATGTGTGTATGTGTGTATATATATGTTATATATAAAATATAAATGCATATTGGCATAATACAACGATAGTAAACTTAAACTGAGTCTGTGGCGTGGCAGTAGTGAATGAGACTGCTACGCAGTGGCAGTTTTGATTCCCGCAAGCAGTGCATATATTTATATACGTGACTATGTTCTATTTGCATTGATGGGGGAGTTTTCATACGTTGGAGAGCATATTAAGCCGTCTACCTGCAATACTTTGGGATCGCCAATGGGTTGTTGAGGTCAGTGGCAGTTGCTTCATGGAAAATATCAAAGTTCAGCCAAACATGTAGAGACTGGACAAAGTGGATCCTGGACTTCAAGGTGAAATATTCATATGCTACCAGGATTAACACAATGATGAAGAAGTTAAAGTTGAACTTACATACTGGTACTACTGGTGAGGTTTCTTCCAAGTCTACATCAATTATTATATTTTCAGCCATTTAAATAATGAATGCATGACAGAGTGTAGGATTTGTATAGATGGAGAAAAAGTGGAACAAGTGAATGAGTTCATATATTTGGGAACATTGTTTACGAGAGATGGAAAGCATGAAGAAGATGTTGAAAGGAGAGTGATGGCTGGAAATAGAGTGAATGGGGCACTACACAACTTTATGAGCAGCCGGAAAGTGTCCGAAAAGGCACGACTGGCTGTACATGGAGGAGTATTGGTGCCGACTCTTATGTATGGTAGTGAAAGTTGGGTGTGGCAGAAAAAGCATCAGAGTAGAGTGAATGCAGTAGAAATGCGTGCGTTGCGAAGTATGTGTGGCTTGACCTTGAAAGATAGAGTGAGAAATAGCGTGATAAGAGAACGATGTGGAGTGATAGAAGATGTAGTGATGAGAATTGAGAGAGGAATGTTGAGAGAATGAATGAAAGAAGACTAACGAAACAGGTGTATGAGGCGAGTGTGGATGGTACCGTCGGAAGGGGAAGACCTAGGCGCACATACCTGGACAAAATCGGGGAAGTTTTAGAAAAGGGGCAGGTCAGGAGTACTCTAAACCGACGAGCATGCATGAAGAATGTAATGAGAGTGAATGAAGCGAGAGTAGTATGTCAGGATCGTAGCAAATGGAGATCCGTGATCTCTGCCTACCCCTATGGGAGACAGGCGTGATTTTATGTATGTATGTATGTAAATAATAATAATAAATAATATTCTACAACATTTTACACAACGCTATCTAGACCCATGGTACGCATAGTTTAACTAGCTTGTGTTATGGAATCTAGAATATGGATAAACATACTTAAATACTGTTTTTTTTTTGTAAATACATAAATATTATACATAGAAAACACCCCGACCAATGCAAATACTCATAATCATGCATACAAATATTTGCACTGAGTGGGGATCGAACTCGCGCCTCCTGCGTAGCAGTCGCGTTCATTACCGCCACGCCACAGAGGCTGTCACTCCCTGATCTATAAAATATGGTATTGTGAAGTAGGAATATTAAATGAAATAATATTGAAAATGTCTTCATTATAAATTATTATGTGAAAAAATATGGAATATATTATAGTCTAATGTATGCACACTTCTATACTACAAATTCATTAGAGATCACATTTTCTGCCAATGAGTCTTGGCAATCAGTTCCAGCAGAATATTCTGGCCCAATAATTAATAAGATGCTCTCCTCTCCTCTCTAATTCAGTTAGGGGTGGGGTTGACACCCCTCGGTCGCCCGTCTGTACCCTCTCTTGCCTTCTTCAGCGAATTTCGCGCATGCCTGGCTTTTTAGGTCTCTCCAAACCTACAAATAAGATTAGTTATTCAAGGATTTAATTTCAAAGTAGATTCCATAAATTAATGTTAGTAATGTGTTACCGTAAGCCACTTGTCTGAAGTCTTCGCGGAACCGTTGTGTAGCTGGTTAAGCTCGAGGGTAACTTCTCTCCAGCCAGATTCAAAATTTTCGCGGCCTTGAAACCCTGAAATTTCCGCGTCACCAAATGGGGTTGGCCTTCCAACTTACTAATGAAGATTTCAGTTTGACCACTGGTGACGCGTGGTGTACGCTTACGTCTGAAACAATATAAATATTTAGAATATTACCTAATATTATCTACTACTTGAAAATAAAACAAGAACTGAATTCAAGTGCATGAAGGTTGTACTTACTTGACATGAATAGAGTTTAGTTTAGATTACTCACCAGAAATAGCTGGCTCTATTGTAGATGCTTGCGTAATATTACACAACATTTGCAATACAGCTAAAATATCTGTGCAAGAATTAGACGACGAAGATGTGGCCAGAGACGTCCAATTACAGGTACAAGTCAATTGGAACGAACAACAGTCACGCACTAACAATATAGCGTTGCAGCAGGGATTGGCTACTAGGACTGCTTTGGTTCAGCTACTATGGGGAAGGCGGCAAGGGAACAGTACAATAGGCAGCCTTATCGCTCTAAACGATTTCTGCCAGGTAACCTTTGGATGGTTTTTTTTACATGCGCATAATCCCCACGGATACCTCCACACCGGAACCGGTGGGAGAGGTTAATGTCGGACTCGATCCGACTAAAATGCACGCCGCCTGTGTGTCGTTTTGGTTGCCGAAGATGAGGTTGACAGGCATATCCCTCGCACCCCGGCCGACTCAGGGTCATCTCTCACGATCTGGCCCTCTCCTCGGGTATGTGGGGACTACAGAGTCCCCAACTCGTTCCCGGAAAACGGGTAGGCGCGCCACCGCCGCGGCCTGCTTCTGCCAGGGTGACCGGCGGCTCTAAATGTCACCCCCAGGCCGGAACCTTTGGATGGTGATTAAAGTTGTTGGAATGAGTGGTAGTTGTTTGGCGTTCTTTTACAATACAAATAATAATAATAATAAAAAAGCAACACTATAATAATAATAATAATTTATTCATAAATTGCAATTGTAGCTTCACAGAGTAAATAATGTTGCATATTTGTAAACATAGGATTGTTTTACTACAATAGGTTGATTGAGTAACTGCTCTCCTAAATAAACTATAAGTAGCCTGTGTTAAGGAGATATAGGGTTCCCTCTAGAAATAAATAATTAGGTACTTCATGTTTGGGTTTTACATACACACATTACGTAGTGTCTAAAAAGGTGACCCTCTTTGCTGAGACTTTGCCTTTAGCGTAACATCATGCGAGGTGGAAGTCAAGTTGGCGTATTCTAGATAAATAAAAAAATACGAATTGAAAAGCTCGTCCTTTATAGAGCTCGGTTAATAAGGGATTGTACGGGGGTTTCAACACAAGCCATGGGCGAAGCCGGTGCGTGCCAGGTGATTATGGTTCAGGGGCTGTAGGATAGGCGGCTCTGAAGAATCTGAAAAAAATATTGCATTTTTGCTTATAACCGCTTTTAATAAAAAAAAAACAACCATTGAATGAAATGGTATGCTAACCATTCTAATCGATTAAGATAGGAAAAATTCAAACGATGCGATGGTACCGTAGCCTAAGATGCTGGTATCGGACTCAAGGACTCGGTAGCTCAGTGGTCAGAGCATTGTCCCTGTAAGGAACTGGTTGCGGGTTTGAGTACCTCCTGAGTCGTTTCATAAAACGACAAGTTAATTCAATAATTTCTATAACCAAAAAGCAAATTACATTTTGTACATTTCTGCAATATTTTGAATGTTGGTTAATATTTCTACCATCCTCTCTGTGGCATCAGCAAACCTCACCGCAGCCTCAGTTTGCATCTCAGCAGATCGAGATGTTGCAAGCCGAGCCGCCTCCTGCAACATCAGTGGCTCGCATCGATGCACAGAGCGCACTGCACTCCTGGGAGAGTGTAATGGGGGCAAAGTAAGGCCCGCTGGTATATTTTGCAGGATGGACTCTGAAACCGGTGAATCCTGCATACCCGCGCATATCTGGGGAGGTTAGAAGGCAAATATATTTATATCACAAATAATTAGCTTAATTCTCTGCCTCAGTGCTTTGGTAGGCAATCCTAAATGTTAAAAAAATGTAACTGTTTTTCTTACCTCTGGAAAAGGTTCCACACGAACACCAGATGACCCCTGACCGTAATCTACTCCCAGGATTTGAAGAAACTTCTCCTCGATTTCGGTCAGCGGCTTTTCAGTGGGAGGCCCTCCGCCAGTTTGTGTCTGATTGGCGCGGATGGTAGCCACTCTTTTTTTTAGTTTTGCTTTGAAGTCCACCCAGTACTAAAAAAAGTACAAACACATTAATAAAATGACATAGGTAAGTACATAACTTGAGAAAATTAACTATGGATTATTACTTTGCACCACCCGGCCCCATCCTTATGGGCGCCATCGCCCTGGGCATTCAATAGGTCGGCAACTTCCCGTCACTTCCTTTGTGCGTACAACTTGGCTTATTGGTTCTATTGTACGCTGTTGCTATGTCTCGGTTCATGTTCAAGAACTCCCACAGGAGTTCCAGCTGATGCCCCAAGACACGGCTTCTTCGGCTGCAAAATACATTACAAAACCCTTGTTATAAATGTTGTATGAATGTATTTGATTATTAGTGTAAAGAATATAATTGATTTTAATCAATAATTTGGTACTTTTATGTATTGTATTTTTATACGAATTTGATTATCTAGTGCTAGTCTAGTCTAGTCTAGTAGTCTACTAGTCTTACTTTATTTCCATTATTCTTCACTTGATCACTTGATCCCAATCACAGAACTAAACTTATGGACCTTCTCAAAGAAGAAGAAAAAATGGCTACTAGCATTGTTTTGTTTTCTCTTTTCAAAGTGGGAATGCTACTTTGAAAAGGAAACATTGGAAACATGTTATAATTTTTTTCTAATATACGAAACTAGTTGCTCGTTTTTCCTCCGCCCCTGGTGCAATTATAAAATCCTTTCATACGAACCTTGTTCTGAGAAGAATGAATAAGCAGGTACATGTCTTCAATTCATAAGCGGTAGTTTCTACGTACCGTACATGAGTCGGTGCTAGTGATGTGGCGCCTGGCGCGCCTCCACATTTCCGAGGACGAGTAGGGGACTCTGTAGTCCTTACACCCGAGAAGAGGGCCAGATCGTGAGTGATGGCCCTGGGTCAGCCGGGCGCGAGGGATATGCCTGTCAACCTCACCTTCGGCAACCAAAACGACCCACAGGCGGCGTGCGTTTTATTTTGCGCACAAAAGAAGCCTACGCGTTTACTTAGTTCCAGAGGTCGAGGTCCTGGTACTCCTTTTGTTAACTCATCGGCCAAGATATACGCACACTAATAATTCCACTTTGTAAATGCTCTTTCAAAAAATGAATTTAAGGGCGATGTTTCGTTTGATAATTTATGATAGCATTTTCCCATAGCTTCAATACTGCTTGGTTGACATTGAATATCATTATTTTATCTTGCTTCACTGATGTATGTTTTTCAGCAGTAGCCTCAGATGGAGAGCTTCATTCACAACTTCTGATGGCGATATACCTATATATTCTGCTTCAGCAGTTGAAATGGCAGTTGCTCCTTGCTTCTTGGATTCCCAGCTTATAATCATTCTCTGCTACCATTTGTTATTTTTGCGTGACATGTTCATAAAAGCTTTATTTTTGCGCTGGAAAATAAAATATTACATTGATTTTTATAGGTCCACGAGTTAAAATTATTTTGTTCATCTGACAGCTAGTATTATTTTTTTTGGTTTTTAAATAAATATTCAGCCAGTTATTTAAAAAAGGTATGTATTTGCTTAGAACGTTTAACGTTTAACAAATTACTTAAAATGTGCATACAGTACTTATAGCGGTGTCTCTTTTCTTTGTTTCCAGGCACAATAATAACCTTACTCAAATTGGTACCATGAGCGTATAACAAAGTTTTGTTTGATTCCTGCCTATTGACAGAAATGAATGAACTATTTATAATAGTTGCCTATTCCCTACTATAATTCGTTCACATTAGAGCTGTGCTGCGGAAACAAAAATGTCAGAGCTCCTCCGTAGGTTTTTGCGAAAACCCGGTTTTTATTTTTCAAATCTTCCGGCGATTCAAGTCAAGTATTCTTTTTTCTTTCATACTTTGCAATTATAATGGCAATAGGCTCACCCCCTATTACGTGGGACCGAATACAATTATTGGTGAAATGTGGGTGATAATTCATTTCTGCCTAACCCGCCGGGGATAAAGGCGTGATTATATGATGATGATGATGATATGCAATTATATTTTTGGTCCACGATTTATCACTCGAGACGATATTTTAAACTGCATTTGAGCTCCCTATATCGAACCATTGCAGAGCAGAGCGACAGCAATTGACACGAGCCGACTTTTTTTTCTTCTGTCAAACGATGGGGTACCCAGCGGGAAATTAACTTTCTGCCACCCAGTTCATCGTGCAATATTGTCTGAATGGCTGTCATACCAATGCCGAGAAAAGCCCGTATCTGCTTGTATGTCACATTCCTATCTTCTTGTATTAATTGGCGTACAGCATCAACGTTTTCTTGTCTTGCCGCTGTTTTTGGCCAACCAGTAGAAGGTACTGTGGTAAGAGAAGAACAACCTCGACGAAGCTCAATATACCAACGATATATAGTCTGTTTACGATGTGATTCAAGTTTATAAATAGAAACAAGCTCGGCGAGACATTATTCTTGGGATAAACCTCTGCGAAAGTTGTGAAAAATTATCGCACGGAAATGTTCCCGCGTAAACTCCATTTTCACACTGACTTGTAAATTTGAAATAGCTACCACTCTTTTGTTTTAATGTTTTTTAATTTCAAAAATAGAATTGAGTTTGAAAGAGCACAAAATTTCAAATACCAAAAAGATTTTAAGTCTAATTTATTCAAAAGTATTGCATTCCCGATCTTTCCGGTGTGGCCCTCGTAGAAACAAGTCAATCAGATGAATTTTCACTTTTGTCTTTCAGTTTATTCAAGGCAATCTCTGTTTCAATACGTATCTGAGGAGCACCGACCTGTTTTCGCATAAAAATCTTGCCGTGGGTAACCCAGCAAAATCTGTACTCCAACAGTTTATAGCCAACTCTCTAGCTCGGTAAAATAGGTGTTTTGTTTTAGCTTTTAGATTTTCCAATATGTATATAGGAGCTTTAAAACGGTGGAGTTTAATTTATCCTTTTGCTCCTTGTTGTATTTCTTACTTGAGAACATAAAGTTCTCTTTTGCGATAACAGAAATGAAATATATATTTGATAGACAATTCTTGCATGTTAGCGTCGAGGGCTTTACCGATAGTATTTACTATTTTGACCAGCTTACTCTTTGTTTCTCCTTTGCTCGGCGGTACGTTTTTTATTTCCAAATTAGACATTCTATGCGATTCTATCTTTCATGATTTTAAATTTTATTCTTCAACACTTGTATATGCGCCAGGAATGATTTTCTTTCAGTTTCGATCTTTGATAGCTTTTTTCCATGTCGTCGTATTGCATGGATATGAATTCCATAGCTGTTTTGATTCATTATTTATTTCAGTGAACATAGCAGAGATTTATCATTAAATTTATCATCCTGTTGTTTTTTGAAGGTATTCAGGTTAATTTGTCATCATGTGGCCTCTTACGACTACCGAGTTTGCGTAGTAGTATTGCCACGGGTTGCGGGTTCAACATACTGGTCAATGGTAGCTGAGCTTAAGTTCATTTCATAATGAAAGGCATAAACTCGCAATGACCCAAGACTTAGAGCAAATGGAAGCTTAGAATGCGCGACCTTTATAGATACGTAATGTAGAAATAGCTCTAAATGATTTGTCCCAAATGCAGACAGTTTTCTACCATAAACTACTACCTTCATAAGGCTGGTATTATTGGCCCTCTGGTGCCGAGTAGCAAAGTTACTGTTTCAGTTCCGCTATTCACAGACCATATGATGAAAGTGGCGCTGATTATGGGTGCAAAGTCCAGAATTCAAATATTTTTTTAGACTGTCATAATATAATCTTATTTATTATGAATAATGATATTGAATTGCACATATCAAATCACTTAACTACTTTATAGTTCCGTAACTGTTTGGAGATATTTAAAACTCGCACATTAGACCTGATCTGACAAGTTATTGAGCACTTAGTTACCCTTTGAGCTTAATTGTTATAACGCTCACCAAAAAGTCACTGTTTTCGAATCTAGCACTTGTTACTTCGTAAGAATACAATAATAATTACTGTTTAGGAGGATCTTTACGGTATATTTTGAGGATTTTTGATTAAAAATAAACTTCAGCACATGTAGTGAGAACATTGGTTGTATTGCAAGAGAAAGAACAAGAAACGCCCCGCACAAACATCACAGCAACCCGGAGCGATGACAGGCGCCTACCAAAATTGATAGGCGCCATTGTAGCACTTATTATTCTAAACATCCCCCCACGCGTGAGAAGCTCAGTCTTCTGGGAGCGGACAGATCCTGGAGAAAGAGCGACGCACCACTCCATCTGCAGTCTTGATATCAGCAACTCGGCTGATTCCATCAGCCCCGGGTATCACAGCAACAATTCTGCCCAACTTCCACTTTAACGGTGGCAGGTTGTCCTCCTTTATGATAACAAGAGTATTGGGACTCAATGTCTGGCTATCCTCACGCCATTTTACTCTGTGTTGTAACTGGGACGTATATTCTTTATGCCACCGCGCCCAAAAATGCTGACGCAATTGTTCGATGCGCTGATAACGAGTAAGATGTGGAGTTGAATAGCTGGTGTAGTCCTGGCTAGGAAGTGCAGCTAGTGGACGTCCAATTAAAAAATGACCGGGAGTAAGCGGTGTCAAATCTTCTGGATCATTGGACATAGGAGTGAGCGGCCTGGAATTGAGGATCGCCTCAATTTGAATTAGCGTAGAATTAAGCTCTTCATAAGTAAGTTTACAATGTCCTAGCACTCTATTTAAATGAAACTTTGTTGATTTGACTCCTGCCTCCCAGAGCCCTCCAAAATGTGGCGAGTACGCAGGAATAAAATGGAACCTAATCCCATCATTAGCAGCTGCCCCTGCAAGCGAGTCACATCCGGTTTTTAAAAACTTTGAAAGCTCATTACAAGCCCCCACAAATGAAGTACCGTTATCAGAGTATATATTAAGAGGTTTACCTCTCCGAGACATAAATCTTCGCAACGCGAGTAAATAATTTTGACTAGTTAAATCGCCTACTAATTCCAAATAAATGGCTTTGACACTAAAACATATGAAAACGACTACGTACGTTTTAACTAACCGACAGCCCCGTCCCTGACGACTGGCTGTCATTATAGGACCAGCGTAGTCAACTCCTACGTTTTGAAAGGGTTGACCAGGTGCAAGACGATCAACCGGTAAATTTCCCATTAGTGGAGTGATCGTGCGACCTCTCATACGTACACAACGGACACAATTTCTATAGCAGGCCTTTGCCAGTTTCTGGCCACCAATAGGCCAATAGGTTGCTCTAACAGTATATAACAACAGTTGGGGAGCAGCATGCATCAGCCGCTTGTGCTCATGTTCGAATATCAAGTTAGAAATGGGATGAGTGGACTGTATTAACACTGGATGTTTTTTATCATATGAAAAGTTAGAATTGGCCAAACGACCCCCAACCCTCATAATGTTGTTATTATCCATGAAAATATTAAACTTTAATAATTGGTTCTTTTTAGGCAAAGGTTTATTGTTCAATAACAAGTCATATTCGGCAAAAGATTCTTTTTGTGAAATTTTCATAATAGTATTTAAACCTCGAGTTAATTCCTCCTCAGAGAGAGGACCTAAACATTTTTGCATTCGACATGCGTTGACGAATCTCCAAACGTACGCCATCGTACGTTTGAGTTTCAGAAAACTTGAGAACCGGTTAAAATCAATAACTCCGTTGTCAGAACCGGGTTTGCTGATTACAGCGTTTAATGACACTTCCGGGCGTGTTTCTGGCAAGTCTTCACCAACAGATGGAACTGTTGACGGCCAGCCAGGAGGCTGTCGAATAAGAAACTCAGGCCCCGACCACCACATCTCAAGCGACTGTAGAGAGTCTGCGTTCAACCCGCGAGATATAAAATCCGCAGGGTTTTGGTTGGTCGGAACATGTCTCCATACACAATCACCCGTTTTGTCTATAATTTCAGCGGTCCGATTTCGAACGAACGGCTGTAGCCTATTAGGTATCATTTTAAGCCATCCTAAAACGACGGTAGAATCAGTCCAGAAAGTGACTGATTTTATCTTTAATCGTAACGACTGCCTTGCTTTTTCATACAATCGTGTGCCAACTAGAGCACCGCAAAGCTCCAATCTTGGGATTGTCGTCGGCTTGATTGGCGCAACACGGCTTTTTGCCATAAGTAGCTGAACTGAAACATCTCCATTGTGATTGACACTACGAAGATACAGACAAGAACCGTACGCTTTTTCAGAAGCATCTGAAAATACATGGATCTCAACCCATGAATGACTGTCACTGAGTACATAACGTGGTATGCGAATTTCATTGATAGATGACAATGACTGTAATATTTCAATCCAAGTTTTATTAACGTCGATCGGCAAGGATTCGTCCCAATCTGTTTTTATGAGCCATAATTTCTGCAACAACATTTTCATTTTGATAATGAAGGGAGAAAGAAGGCCTAATGGGTCGAAGATTTGAGCGATGACAGATAACACATCATGTTTGGTGTGTTCTTCAGCTCTATTGATTGAACCGATGCCGATGGGAAAACTGAGTTCATCGTTACTAGTTTGCCAACTCAAACCGAGAGTTTTATTCGGTTCTGTCGCTCCGATATTTAAATCGATTGACAACTTGGATGATTTTGACGCGAATTCTGGATGATTTGACTTCCATTTTCGCAGTGGCATGCCTGCTGATGCCAATTCAGCGGTGACTTGATCACGAATAAAACTAATATCTGCAAGGGTGTCACCGCCAGTTAACAGATCGTCGACGTAAAAATCATGAATGATGACTTCCTTGATTTTCTCATTCGAGCACTCGAGACCTATCTGTTTGAGGCACCTGGTCGCCAGGAAGGGTGCACTCGCGGTACCATAGGTGACCGTATTTAATTGGTAGGTCTTGATAGGCTTTGCTGAGTTATCACGCCACACAATTTGTTGGAGATGTCTGAAATCAGGATGCACGACAATTTGACGGTACATCTTTTCTACGTCGGCGGCTATAACATATTTGTGCTGCCTGAAGCGAAGAAGCAATGATAATAAATCATCCTGTATGGTAGGACCGACCCTTTGAAGGTCGTTGTAACTAATACCGGTACTGGTAGGACTGCTGGCATTGAACACAGCTCGCAGCTTTGTAGTGGAACTACTCTCCCTCAATACGCCATGATGGGGAATAAAATGACCCTGTTCATTTGAGTTTCCTGAGCTGCACTCTGTCATGTGGCCTAACAGTTTATATTCCAACATGAATGCTTTATAGAGTACACTCAACCTTGAGTGTTTTTCAAAACGACGCTCTAATGATAAGAAACATTTAGTAGCTTTAGGTAATGAAGCACCAAGAATCTCAGGTGATTCCTTTAGAGGAATCTTAACACAGAATTGACCATTTTCCAAACGAGTAGTGGTTTCTACAAAGTATGATTCGCACAATTTTTCTTCTTTAGAATAATGAGATAAGTGAGGATTAACTTCCTCTAATGTCCAGAAACGAACAAGATCATTGTGGAGCGAATCAACTTCATTGTGATAATTATTATCATAGCTGTTGATTTTGCCGAAATTGCAGTTAATTGTTTGAGTGTTTGATGCATAATTTGCATTGATAGGACCTGACACTATCCATCCTAACTTGGTTTCAAACATGACAGGCTTGTGATCGCCTAAAACCAAACGTTCATTCCCCAATATGTCCCAAAAAATGTCAGCACCTAAAATAATATCAACAGGAGCTGGCGTATGAAAATAAGGGTCTGCTAAACAGATCTGAGAGGGAATGTTCATATTAGATAAATTAACTGGATGAGCAGGAACGTGATCAGTGATCGACGGTAAAACAAAACAATTAAGTTTAGTAGTAAATGAATTGTCTAAAGACTGAATTGAAATTCGGCACATTTTATTAATATCCGAGGACACATTGTTGATGCCTACAACTGACTTATTAATTTTATTATAAGGCAAACCTAACTGATTGTGAAACTTCTCAGTCATCAAACATGAAGTACTGCCACTATCTAAGATGGCACGAGCAATGATTTCTTTATTTTGAGAATCATAAATCTTGATCAGTGCTGTGGACAACAAAATCTCGCTGTTGTTTTGACTACAAGTTAACACAGACGCTGACAATGTCAGATTCGAATTATTGTTGTGTGTAGTTTCAGGAACATGAGTAGTCACAGGTGGAGTACTCGGAGGCAGATTTTCTGCTTGACGTTCTGATGACACACCGTTTTCTGACCTTGGCTTGAAGTCAGTAACGTGAATGAGAGTGTTGTGTTTTCGTTTACATATTTTGCAACCTTTTTTCTTGCAATGATTTGCAAAATGTCCGCTTCCGAAGCAATTGAAGCAAACTTTGTAAGTAGGTAAAAGTTTCAATCTAGCATCGTTACTTAATGAGAGAAATTGTGAACAATCACTAAGGTTGTGTTCATTATTACACTTAGGACATGATTTTGAAGAGGGCGGAAGTGACAGCAAAGTTTTCACTTTATTGGAATTTCCCTTGGTCTGACTACTGCTTTGATTTCCGCGTGACATTTCCAGTGTTTCTACTAAGTCAGCTCGACGGCGCAAAAATGACATAAAAGATGCAAGTTTAATAGGTTTGTTTGCTTCTTTTTTTTTTTTTTTTTTTTTTTTATATACGACACGTCAATTGGACTTCGCCTTGCCTGATGGTAAGCTGAAGGCAAAGTCCCAGAAAAGAGGGTCACCATTACTTACACATACCGTGTGACAATGGTGACACTCAGCTTGACGGCCTCATCATATGCTTTTTCACGCCCCGCTTAAAGGACCCGGGACTGTAGGAAGAAGGAAACACGTGAGCTGGTAATGAATTCCAGGCCTTAATGGTGCGACAGAGGAAAGAGTCTCCGAACCGCTTGGTTCTTGATCGGATGTTTTGCACCGTGTGCGGATGACATCTAAGACCTGCACACGTTGTCCTGTGTAGGAAAGGGGAGGGTGGGACTAATTGGAAGAGCTCATCAGAACACTCCCCATGGTACAAACGGTAAAATACAGCCATGGACGCAACATCTCTACGCAGCTGTAAAGGTTCTAGGGTGTTCGTGATCTCGGGATTCCCAATGATGCGGACCGCACGTCGCTGCAACCTGTCGAGAGCATCTAGTAAGTACTTTGCTGAACCATCCCAGAGATGCGAGCAGTACTCCACACAGGAGCGAATTTGTGTCTTGTATAGAAGACACCGCTGCTCCGGCGTGAAAAACCGTCTCACTCTGTTCAGGACTCCGAGTTTTCGTGAGGCTGTTTTGATGATACTTTCGATGTAGTTTTTGTTATTCAGGTTGCAGCGAACATCCATACCTAGGATATTGAGATTGTCCTGCAGTGGCAGTGGCGTGCTCTGAAGAGTGGGGAGGGGAAGGAAAGAAGATACTTTTGCTGTAAACGCACATGCCTGCGTCTTCTTGGCATTGAACTCAACCAGGTTCTCAGAGCCCCATTGAGAAATGTGATTCAGGATCCCGTCAAGCTCAGTGACAAGAAGCTGCCTTTTCTCCGCGATATCCGACTGCTTGGCCGCAGGATGTCCGTGATAACTCCCATGCAAAGTGCTATCGTCTGCATAACAATGAACATTGCCGGTAGACAGCATGTCGTTGATATGCAGAAGAAAGAGAGTGGGTGATAAGACGGACCCCTGGGGCACGCCAGCATTAACCTGCAGAAACTCCGAAGCTCGTCCGTCACAAAGGACGCGAATACGGCGCCCCTGCAGGAAGCTAGCAACCCAGTTGCACAGCCTAGAAGGCAGACCAAAGGCAGGTAGCTTGGAAAGAAGCGATTTGTGCCAGACTCTATCGAAAGCTTTGGCGATGTCAAGACTAATTGCCAGTGACTCGCCGTGCTTGTCCATAGCCTCACCCCAAAGATGGGTAACGTATGCTAGAAGATCACCCGTTGACCGTTTCGGTCTGAAGCCATATTGCCGGTCATTAATTAAGGAGTGATCCTCTAGGTGCCGCATGAGCTGTTTGTTGATTATGTGCTCGAACACTTTGCACAGCACTGAGGTGACGGCTATGGGTCGATAGTTGGCTGGCTCCGAGCGATCCCCCTTCTTGGGAATCGGCTGAACATTCGCCTCTTTCCAAGGCAAAGGCACTGTACCCGAACTGTAGGATAGCCGGTACAGGCGCGTAAGCATTGGAGACAACTCCGCTGCACATTTTTTCAAGACTACCGCTGGAATACCATCCGGACCACTGGCTTTCCGGACATCGAGTGATTGCAGCACTGCACGGACATCGCGTTGCCTGATATGGATATCAGGCATCGCGTGGTCACTGTCGGGTAGTGTTGGTGGCTGCGTACCACAATCATCGATTCGGGAGTTGGCCGCAAAGAGATTAGCCAGCAGATTTGCCTTCTCTTGCGGCTCATGGGCCAGGGATCCATCAGGGTTACGCAGCGGAGGCAGCGAAGGCTGACAGAAGTTGGCTTGCACGGCTTTAGCCAGTCGCCAGTAGCCACGGCTTCCCGTGGGATGCATCACTAGCTCTTGACCAAGCCGCGCTATGCGCAGGGCATCCGCTCTGACGTAGGCCCTTCTGCAGACCTTTGTGGCTCTGTTGTACGCCGCCTTGAAGTGGCCCAGATTGGGATGGCGCGTGGCGCGCGCCCTTACCCAAGCGCGGTACGCAGACTGTTTTTGTTCAACAGCTTCCGCACACTCGCGCCCGAACCAAGGGCGCACCCCGCGGTCACCGGTGACATCGCTGTATGAGATATAGTATTCCATACCCAGACCGATCTCACCGGCGACAGCAGTAGCACAATCCGATGGGTTCTTACCTTCAAAGCAGCGCTCAACCCACGGGATGGACGCAAAATAGTCACGAAGTCCATCCCAGTCCGCTGACGAGTAGTGCCAGAGACGCCGCTTCCCCTGCACGGGTCGTGGGGGCGCTATAATGGGCACCGTGGAACAGACCAGACAGTGGTCGGAGTTGCCTAAAGCGGCTCGCACCGATACACTGTACCGGTCCGGATCACTCGTCAGCAGAAGGTCTAGCAGAGAAGGTGCTAGGCCCGACCTTCTTGGTATCCTAGTGACCTCGTGCACCAATTGGGTCAGGCCGTGCGCCAGAGCAAACGCGTGGGCGGCTCTTCCCGCATGGTCTGTTTTGGAGGAGCCCAACCAGATCTCGTGGTGGGCGTTAAAATCCCCCAAAAACACCATTTCGGCATTCGGAAATCGCTCCTGCGCATCATCTGCCGCCTGACTCAGATATTCAAAGAGTCGAGTTGTCTCAGCATCTCCTGTATGGGAACGGTAGAGGCACACATAGATCTGACTCGTAGGGCCATGGTCTACGTGTACCCAAAGGATGGAGAAGGATGGGTCCTCTAGGCAGCGCAAACGGCGACAGCAAACATCCGCCCTAACAAACACGCACACCCCGGCTTTTGCACGAAAACTTTCCTCAAGTACATAGCCAGGGTAGAGCAAGTAGGTCGTGTCGTCAGGGCGGTGTATTTGCGTCTCCGTTAGAAAAAACATGGCAGGTTTCGCCGTCTCTAGGTGTTGGTGGACGGCGTTGAGGTTTGCATGGAGCCCACAGATGTTAGTGGACTCCACCTCAAATAGCAAGCTTTTGGGAGTGTGTCGAGCCGCTGTGTTGCCTATTTCCTTGAATTGCGCTGCCATGAGTTTGGGTGGGAGAAGGCGTGAAAAAAGAGGTGATTGCCGCCGCAGCACCGTGTGACAAAGCGCGGGATATTGGTTTTATCTATGAATGTGAGGCATGGCGAGAGCCGACGCGCCGAACGGAAGGGCCCCCGTACCCCCCCGAGTATGGTCGCCGGGCTCCCAATTCCGGTCACCAACCGGCACGACGAACCATATCGGGATTATGCGCGGCCTGGTGAGGCAGCCTCCCAAGGTGGTTAACCCCAGTTGGGCCCCTGTACTATACCGCGGGCGGCCAGCGGCACCACCGTTTCTACAGGTCTCCCTGTTCGGCGCATCGCCCCGCGCCATCCCCACTAGACTACGCCAAGACCCACTGGTCCCACTAGTGCTGCGACAACCACCACCTCTGCCCGGCTATGCACTTGCTGACCCCTGAACACAATCCAACCGAGATTGAATTGCTATGGAGGGTTTTTCGCAATAGTGCACGGTGGTACCTACCCGGTCGAAACTTGAGACAAATTTGTGCCACCAAGTTTCTACCACCAGTAAATTCTTCTAATCTCCCCTTGAACTCTTCCCATTCTCTGTATGTTTTAGAATCAAGCCTTTGTGTTATTATATAAATGAGAAGAGTGTCCCAGTGTTGGACAGGTTCACCCAGCGATTCCAATGACCTTAAATTTTTATTTATTAAGTCCATAAGGCGTTTCAAAACAATTGAGGATTCTTTTGTTAAAGGTTCAATATTGAATAAAGCTGAAACGTGATTTTGAACTAATAATCTTTTATTATCATATCTTTCGCACAATAAATTCCACGCGATTTGATAGTTATTCGCAGAAAACTCAATTGCTTTGATAACTATAGCTGCAGAACCTTCCAATGAGGTCCTCAGGTAATGGAATTTATTAATGTTATCAATGTCATGGTTTTCATGAATAAGACTAGAAAATGTGTCGTGAAACCCCAACCAATTTTCATAGGAACCGCTGAATTTAGGTAACTGAATGGTAGGCAATTTAACCATGTGTTGTTGATGTGAAGAATGGTTCGAGTTCGACCGAGAATCCTCACCCTTATGATATTCTTTTAATAATAAATGAGCTTTAGCAACTGCTTTATAGTATGAGGATTCAAAGTCTGAACGGTCTTTTAACTGAAGCGCTAAATCATTTTCAGCAGTTCCCTCACATTCTATAATTAACTGTACTTCATCATAACGGCTATACAGAGCTTCTATTTTGCCTAGACGCAATTGCAACTCACTTACATCGGCAGCTGACAATGATTCACTCGATGCAATTGTATTGTAAATGTTGTAAGCTGTCCTTTGTAGCTATTGCGTACTTTAAGCGGATCCCTACCCTTATCTTCCTTTGGAGGCATTCTGAAAGGCAGCAGCAATCAATCTGGAATGTGATACAAGAGAACAAGATAAATAACTTAACAAAATTATCTTATAAATAAGTACAGACCAAGTAGAACTTTTAATTGCTTATTAGAAGCTTATTAGGTGGCTGAATTTGAAAAAAACTCAAAAATACAATCTGTTACAACTGGCTAATAAACTATCCTTTATAAATATAATAAGTACTTAATACAATTTGCTTAATTAAGACTAGACACTGTTGAAATGAAAATTACTTTCTTACCATTAGCTTTAAATTAATATCAACTCACCATCTAAGACTCTGAATAATTAAAACGACCTTAAATGAGGTTAATTATTAGTAAGAGCAGTAAATAACAAGTGTTTATCAGTATATAAATTGCTATAAATTGAAAGCACATGAATTTATAAAAGGAATGACAAAAAGTGAGGTTATTTTCCAATTGTTTACTAATGCGTTTTTACTTCAGGAATACTTAAATTTACACTAATAGTAAGGAGTGCTGGGTTCAAAATTAATATGAGTATTACCTATTAATGGTTTTAAATACAAAACCTGTAGGAAATGTCCAAATGAAAAAGTCCGCACTGGGCCACTCAATTTTCCACAATTATCATTGATTTACTTAGTATTTCCTTGATCCTTCATTTGATCTTCTTCTCTTTGTACATCCGGTGTGATGGACCATGTTTAGGAGGATCTTTACGGTATATTTTGAGGATTTTTGATTAAAAATAAACTTCAGCACATGTAGTGAGAACATTGGTTGTATTGCAAGAGAAAGAACAAGAAACGCCCCGCACAAACATCACAGCAACCCGGAGCGATGACAGGCGCCTACCAAAATTGGTAGGCGCCATTGTAGCACTTATTATTCTAAACAATTACTTTTTTAAATTTAAGTACGAAGAAGTAAACAGTGCCGGTGTTGCCAGCCAGCTCAAATTGGTAATGTGATCCGAAGATGTAATCCGAATCTGAAAATAAAAATAAACAAATTAAATACAAGAGAATATTTTACTTTCATAATAATACAATTAAAAAAAACAAAGAATACAATTGAATAAGATCATAAAACATAACCATGAGATCGCAGCAGACCACAATCGCAAAGTAATGTCAATTGTCTTGTCAATTACTATGTTCATAGATAATGACTCGCATTGCAGTAACTTGAGAAAAAGAACAATAAAATGTAGCAGTAAAATTTGACTTACGTAAATTTTTTGTAGAAAATTGAGTAATGAATTAGAAAAAAAATCTAATTATTAAACTCTTACAAATCTATTTGATGTGAAATGATTTATTTTGTTTCTAAACGCACCACAACATCCTGACGAGCCGTAGCATAGATCTATTTATATATACCTAAACACGACTACTCGAGACACTAAAAAGAATGCTCGTTTGTCCTTTTTTCCTTTTTTGAAAGCACTTCTCTAGAATATAATTCTATAATTTGGTCTCCTCACAAAGATAAGTTTATGCAGTGTTGCCAACCTCAAAAATTTAAAAAACAACAACTCGCCGAAAAAACTGTAGAAAGCAGTAGGTAAAGAAAAAAAAGACAGGTTTCAACATTTTGCTCATATAATTAAATAATAAACAATTTTCTTAGTTATTCTAGTAACTAAGAAAATTGTTACTCACATAAATACAATGATATATTTATAATCACAACAACAGAAAACGAAAATAAAAGTTAAATTATTTTTCAGTTTCACTTTCAATTGCATCCATCTTCAATATTTTCACACTCGTTTATATTTTTAAAATCATACATGTTTTTGTTGAATTTATTCATGTGCCTTTCTGTGGCTTCAAATGAATAGCAATCGGTTATTTCGGATTTAGGGTGTAATACTCCTTTAATACTTGTAGACTTTCATAATATTTATAGCAGAAAATAACCTTTCCACGGCGGCGCTGCTATGTGGTAGGCACAAAAGCTTTTTTACCAATTCACACAATGTAGGGAATGTTTGATATTCGTTTCCATTTCTTAATTCTTGTACATGTTTCCAAAAGTCGATAATATCTGGAGTTTTGTTTTGGTTGAAAGAAAAATCGACATTTCTTAACATTCGCCATTCTCTATCCAGTTCCGTTATATTATTTGGACAAATCTTTGGGTAGAAATAATGAAAATCTGCAATGGAAGGGAATTTCTTTTTTATTTCAGGATCCAGAATTGCTTTAGAATTAAGCATCTTCAGACAATTTAATGCTTGACGGTCTTTGTTGACGGAAAACTTTTTAATATCTGTTTTGCAGCCTCGATATAAAACTCCTTACACTTTAAGTAGAAATTTTTCAGCTGTTCTTCATCTCGTTCTCCTATTTCTCTCTTTCTTCTGATTAGATTTGGCACCGTTCCTCCAACGTATTTATGTTGCAACGGTAAATGTTTCTGCTCACTCGAGAAGTCAAGATTTAATATTTTAGTTTGTTTTGCGTCTAAAATATTTTGTGCTTAATTTTTTTCTTGTTCAGTGAGATTCAAATATTCAGTTTGTACAAAGCATTACAAGATAGTTGTGTATGCAGTCAGTATTTTGTCGTATAGTAAATATAATTTCGGAGTCTTGGATTGGATTTGTTTATTGAGATCGGTAAATATAGGTAATGCAAATTTCAAAAACTCTAGGTACAATTCGGTTGTCGGTTTGAGAGCCTTGGAGAGAATTGATTGCGCAGAAAGTAATCTATCTACATGAACTGCAGCTTGAAAATACAATTTTATAGCTGGTAATTGTTCCAGAAGCCTATTTACTACCTCAATAAGCGGCAACCATCTGGTTTGGATAGGGTGGAGCAATTTGTGTGGTTTAATATTTCTGAATGCTTGAAATGTTTTGAAATCTCCAATACGTTTTGGAGAATTTTGTACATGATTATATACGTCTCTACAGAAATCTTCCACGCCCTTTGGCAATTTCTCACATGCGTATGATGCGCAAAGGTTAAAAGAATGACAAATACACTTCATAGTAAAAAGGTGAGGTATGTCATTTTTAAACAAAGTGACCAATGAATGTTTATTTCCAAACATAACGTTAGCACCATCAGAAGCAAAGCCTATCATGTTTGATTTGTAAGGAATATTTTTTTCAAAAAATTTATTCTATTTTGCCATACAACGCTGTTGCTGTACCATTTACGATTGGTATTAAAGTCAGAAATCTATCTTCAACGCTGAAATCTACTTTTACTATTCTTACGACAAGCGCTAAATGTTTTATCGTAGACTTATGTGTGCTTTCGTCAACAAGCAATGCAAAGCAATTGTTCTGTAACATCTCTATTATATTTTCTTCTGCTGTCTGTCCAGTTACATTAACAATAATAGATCTAGCTTTTGTGTGGCTCATTGATAATGGTTCCGCAATTTTCGAATCGGGACATACAGCGCAAATCAATTTATTCAAGTGAGATGCTATGTGAAAAGACAGATTATGCTCAGCAATAAAGCAGGCCATTTTTACTTCACCCGCTTTAGCTATAATTTTTGTATCTTGTGAGTTTGAAGCTGAGGTAAACATTGATGTCAGTTTTTGTTGTTTTTGTAATTTCAAACTATTCTTCGCGTGTTTTGTTGAATCTTTGTGTCGTAATAGTTCGTGTATACCACATTTTCTGTCGCAACGCAGAACAAAAGAAATAAGTCTCACCTTTAGTGCTTTTCTTTAACCAGCCTTTGAACCTATCATCTTGTTGTGACCATAAAACAATACGCAATACAATAGGCGTGTAGCTGTTATTCATATTGGGATTTCCCCGAAAATATTAATTGTCAAACACATATAATGTGGTCGGGAATTCCTTCGAATCCCGACTAAAGAAGATACTGCCATCTAGTGTTATCAGTGTCAACATTATTTTTACTTGGTATGATAGGCTATTACAAACTAGAAGTGAGAAAGGAAGTTCCGTCCGCCATATACCTACTTAAAGTGTTACGCGGCGCATTACACAACCCTGCTATCCTTGAGGTAGCACAGCTATGTGTACCGACCGAGTACGTAAGGCGTAGGCGCCTGCCTCCGCTGCTGGAGGTGCCACGAGCGCGCACTAACCTGCTGCAGCGGGCGCCGTTGTCGCGCGCGCTGCGTACGCTCAATACGGTTGCTGATCAAGTTGACCTGTTCTTGTGCTCACTAAACGAACTTACAGAGTCACATATTGTGTGGTTAGTAAGTAGCTTTATACACTTAGTTTGTAAGATTTATTTGTAAAACTAGCTTATACATTTTATTTGCATACACTGTCACTTTAGGTGTTTATCTGTAATGATAGTGGTTTAAATAATAACTAAAAATAGATGCCATTTTTAGAAAAAGTGGAGCAAGATCGGCATATCAGTAGTACGACGTAGCTGGAGAACTGAGTTTTTTCTTTTACAATTTCAGGGAAACTTACAGCTAAAAAAGGTTCAATATTATATAATTAATAGAATGAAGGCCAATTATCAGTTTGCACATTTACATTACATCTTTTCATGCTAATGCTCAAAAAACTTTCAAGACAAATTAAGTTATTTTAGAAATTGGGAAACTATATTAGAGTTAATGGAAATAATTCAAAGTATTGATCACACAGTGCTTTCTTCATTCTAGTAACACTAATGCAAAATAAATCCAAATCCACTTCCCGACATGCCACATTAAAAGAACGACATGCTCGCAATAGGTATGAATATTGTTTATATATAGTACTTGCTATAGATACGTACAATAAGTTTGGCCTGCGCAGAAACAATGATGGTGCGTATGGTGCGCCCACCTTAGATACCAGTTCTGGCAACTCAGTTGTACCATTAAATAAAGACATTAGAAACGTTATGTCCGATATTTTTCTACGCTGAGCTAAAGGCAAAATAAGAAATTTTTTGCAGCGTGTTTGATAGTCAGGCAGATAACAGTTAGATTTAAATTGAAGGTACCTTAAGAATTTTCTTTGTATACTTTCAAGGCGGTCTATATAAATGTTGTATATTGGGTTCCATACCTGTGAGGTATATTCGAGGTGACTACGAACGAAAGAACAATATAATATTTTAATGGTTTTAATTTCCTGAAAGTCAGAAGAAATTCTTAGAATGAAACCTAATGCTTTCGTGGCTTTATTAATGACGCTCTCAATATGCAGATCAAAGAGAAGTTTGCTGTCAAATATCCAACTCCAACTAAAATAGAATCTTGAAGTTTATAAGGAAAGGCAATAGGGCCCCACCCTATTGTCGTTCCCTATAAACTGCGAGTAAATGTACAAATGTAACACTTAGATACATTGAAGTCGAGCTCGTACAGAATACAATAATTTTGAAAGCGGTCCAGATCATCTTGTAAAGAGAGTGCATCAGCGACAGAGTTAATCTGTTTCATGATTCTCATGTCATCTGTATATAGTAAAATTTGGGACGACTGAAAACAATACGTTATGTCGTTGACAAAGATATTAAAAAGAAGTGCCCCCAAAAGCGATCCTTGTGGAACTCCTGAAGGTATATAACTACACTCGAAAGCAATGAATCCGGGTCACTTAAAGAATGTTAAAAATCTCGGAAACTAAAAATGATAGGTTAATGCAATAAATTGTATTTAATAGACAATGTAATACTCCTTAAATGAAAGTAAAAAAAATATGAGTCACCATACATTTTATTAACACAAAATTACATAAAGAAAAAAACTGCTGATCTCTCCTTAAAACAAAAATAGGAAACATGAAATTTTTGAACTTTATTACGATTTTCTTGAATTTTAATACTTCGTATTGCCTCCTCGTGCTTCCATTACTGCGTTTACGCGGTTTGGCATGCTGTACACCAAGTTCCTTATACGATTTTGGGGAATATTCTCCCATTCCTCTGTGAGAGCAATTTTGAGCTCACGAAGCGTGATTGGGGGAGGGTTTCGTTGTTTTACGCATCTGCCTAGCTCGTCCCAAGCATGCTCGATCGGGTTGATATCCGGGCTGCGCGCTGGCCACTCCATACGAGTAATGTTCATCTCTTGAAGGTAGTCATTCACAATCCTACCTGTATGAGGTCTGGCATTGTCATGCATAAATATAGCATCCTCACCTAAATTGACCATAAATGGACCAACGTGATCATTGAGGATTTCTTCCACATATCTTACGCTAGTTAAAGAGCCGTTTTCTATGATCACCAGCTCTGTGCGACTTTCAGAAGAAATTCCGGCCCACACAAGTACAGACCCACCACCGTAGGCTACTTTTTCTTCGATGCATGCTTGCTTGAATCTTTCCCCTGGTCTTCGATACACTCTGTGTCTTCCATCGTGCTTGTAGAGCATAAATTTTGATTCGTCGGAGAACATAACTTTTGACCAATCTTCAATACTCCAATTTACGTGGCTCTGGGCATAACTTAGTCTCGAAATACGATGCCCACGCTCCAGTTTAGGGCCGTTTGCAGGTGTAAGGGGTTTTAAGTTAGATTTAGCAAGCCGACGTCTTACTGTCCATGCACTTGGGTTACTTCCTCCGAGGCGTCGAAACTGATTGGTGAGTTCAGTTCCTGTGAGAAAGCGATTTCGAAGCATGGTGTTCACCAAGTATCGGTCTTCTCGTGCTGTGGTACACCTGGTTCTGCCCGTTCCTGGTCTGCGTAGGTTAGAACCAGTTTCTTCGTAACGTCGGAGAACTCTTTGTACTGTTGACAGCGACACACCGACAGTCCTGGCTGTATCGCGCTGACTCCGGCCGGTTTCCAGCATTGTAAGTATTCTGGTGCATTCTTCAGGCGTAAGCGACATAATTTCAGCTTGATTAATGAATATAGAGCACTATCAACATGGTTTATGTACCCACATAAATGACAGATTACAAACAAAAGCAACACCAAATGCTGTAATTTCGTAGTTCCATCTTCGAAAGTGGCCCTTTTTCAAATTTGATTTTTTTATGATATAACTTTACAATAACTAAGAAGTTTTAATACCTTCATTTAAGGAGTATTACATTGTCTATTAAATACAATTTATTGCATTAACCTAGCATTTTTAGTTTCCGAGATTTTTAGGATTCTTTAAGTGACCCGGATTCATTGCTCTCGAGTGTATCTAGTTCTTGATGAGTATCCATTCAACACCACGGTCTGACATCTATTCTCTACGTACGATGAGAACCATCTGAAGAGATTACCCCGTATACCCATGGATAATAACTTGCTTAAAAGTATGTTGTGGTAAATTTTTCGAAACATTTGCTGTAGTCTATGTATATAATATCATATACACAGAAGTAATCGATAAGTTGAAGGAATTAAAAATCTATGTAGAAAATCAACTGGAATGTAAGATTAAATGTCTTCGATCTGACAATAGTCTGGAGTACCTAAACAAGAATATATTTGATCTCTTAACTAGTAATGGAATTAATTACACACCAGACTACGACACCATACACACCACAGCAAAATGGCTTGGCAGAACGAATGAACCGGACATTAGTTGAGAAAGCCAAGTGTATGATGCTTAATGCAAAATTGCCAAAGAAATTCTGGGCAGAAGCTGTACATACAGCTGCATATCTTATCATCAGGATTCCAACGAAATCATTAAAATATAAAACTCCTGAAGAAATATGGTCTGGAGTAAAACCCAATGTCAGTCACTTACGAGTATTTGGATGTGAATCGATGGTCCACCTACCCAAGGAGAGAACCAAGAAATGGGATCCTAAAGTAAGTAAGACCATCTTTATTGGTTACTGTGACACCACAAAGGGATATCGGCTCATTATCCCTACATCTGGTATTATAATCAAGAGTAGAGATGCAGTCTTCTTAGAATCAACTGTTAACAAACACTTTGTTCCGTTGGTATTATCAGAGTCCAAAAATGGGACTGAACCAGAAGAGAACACTTGCTCTGACTCCTCAGATGAGATGTCAACATCCACAAATACTGTCATATTGTTATGACAGTATTTGTGGATACATATAGTCTGATTCAGACTCAGGTAGTCTGAATCAGACTATAATTCAGCAAATGAAAGTGATTATGTACCAGATAGAGTAATCAGAGATACAAGAAGCTCAAACATTACCCTAAGACCAAGAAATAAAAAGGTTTTTTCAGCAAGTGAGAACTCAGAAAATAGTTATTTATGTTATGATGAAGTATTAAATAATCCGCTAAATCCACAAAAACAGCTTTCTTATATGGTGACTTAAAAGAAGATATTTTAATGGCTGTACCTGAGGGTTTAGAATGTAAGCCTAATGTAATATGTAAACTAAAGAAATCATTGTATGGTTTAAAACAAGCCCCCAGGTGCTGGAATGTCAAATTTAATTCAGTCTTAGAAAAGTTTGGTTTTGTAAAGAGTTCAGTTGATCAGTGTGTTTATGTGGGTCAAGTTAAAGGAATTAAATGTTTTCTGTGTCTGTATTTAGGTGATGGCTTACTTCTTTCAAAAGAAAAAGTTACCTCGACAGAAGTAATAGATGAATTAAAAGTAAATTGTGACATAAAAACTTTTCCTCTCACAAACTTTGTTGGTGTGGAAGTTATAAGAAATGAGAAATACATTTTTATTCATCAAAGTAAATATATTGAGAAGCTGTTAGCTAAATTTAACATGAGTAATGCCAATTCCAATAGTATTCCTGCTGATCCTAATGTAAAGTTGCAGAAAAGTGACCCCATACCTAAAAAGAGCATACCATACAGAGAGGCAGTTGGGTCACTAATTCACCTGGCAACAGTTAGCAGACCTGATGTAATGTATGCAGTGAGCTTGGTGAGTCAATTTTTGCATTGTTATTGATTATCATTGGAATGCAGTGAAGAAGATATTCAAATATTTAAAGGAAACCAAAGAGTTTGGTATATGTTATCAATCTAAGTCTGAAATGACAGATTTGATAGGCTACAGCGAAGCTGATTTTGCCAATGATTTAACAACTAGGCGATCAATGACCGGATATGTATTCATAAAAAAGTGGAGCTGCTATCACATGGTCCAGTCAGCGTCAACAAAGTGTAGCATTGTCCACATTATTCAGTCCACATTGTTACCTCTTATGGCCATTAGTATGAGTGACCAATCTCAAACGACATGCCCACACTGCCCGGGGTCGTCACGTACCTTCAGCTCGCGCGGCCTTAAAATACATGTTACTCGTATGCATGGTGGGCTATCACGCGCTAGGCCGGCCGGCGAGGCGTCCTCCGCCTGCGTCAGCCCTCCAATATGCGGGGTCGGAGTCCCCTCATCTCGGTTTCCCTTAGAAAAGTTGGCTACTCTGAGGGCGGGGATACCAGTGATGCGTCACGTGCCGAAGGGCGCGCGTGACCAGGCGGCAGGTAAGTTAAGTGATGCTATAGACAGGTGCGTAGATAGTAACGGGTTGGAAGACTGGTGCGCACTACTGTCTTTCGCTTACAGCGCTTTGAGGGTGCCGTCTAGGTCCCTGCCGGGCAATATGACATCGAAGGTGAAGGCGAATATTGATTCTTCGGGCTCTCACCAATTTGGTAATGATTGCGAAGGCTCGGTTTTGAATCGGGGGTCGTACTGTGCTAGAAAAAAAATCGAATCAAAGGTATTCGAGGGTGACCTGAGAGGAGCCGTTCGCCTGTTGATGTCGGACGACAAGTTCGCTCAGAGCGGTCCGGAGACGCTGGCTGCATTGAAACAGAAACACCCCGGGTCGTCGCGCCCCCTCGATCTCTCGCCGCTGCCTGACGCGTCATACGCGCCTGTCACAGCTACTCCTGACGACGTGGCCGGGGCACTGAACTCCTTCTATAGTGGGTCCGCGGCGGGCTTGGACGGCATTCGTCCGGGACACCTTAAGGAGCTCACTTCAAGGGCTGCTGGTGATAACGGGCGACGCCTGATGGGGAGTCTGACTAAGCTGGCTAACTTTTTACTCAGCGGTCAGCTAAACCCCGAAGTGTGCCCGTTCATGTACGGAGCTTCACTTTGTGCCCTTAATAAAAAGGATGGGGGAATCAGGCCCATTGCAGTTGGTAGCACTTACCGTCGTCTGACTGCTAAGCTGGCCTGTCACTCAGTCAGGGAGAAAATGTCTGAGTACTTGCGGCCGCACCAGGTGGGATTTGGCACGCCCAGGGGCTGTGAGGCAGCTATCCATGCCACTCGGGCCTACGTGAAGGAACCGCAAAACGCCCATTGCGTTGTCGTAAAAATAGACATTCGGAACGCTTTCAACACTTTAGAAAGAGATGTTTTATTAAGAGTAGTCAAGGAGAAAACTCCCTCCCTTTACCCCTTCCTTTTCCAAATTTATCACTCTCCCTCAAACCTCTTCCTGAATCAAGACCTCATTCTTTCGCAAGTGGGAGCTCAACAGGGAGACCCACTTGGCCCATTGGTTTTTAGCCTAGCCATCCACGGGATCATCTCAGAGCTGAAATCGCCCTTTAATCTTTGGTACCTAGATGACGGTACCATTGGCGGGAAGCCTGAGACCGTCACCCGTGAGGTTTTGATCCCGCGTCTCGGGGGGTTGGGTCTGGAGGTAAATCCGGCCAAGTGCGAGTTTTTCCCCTGTAGCACCGAAGCTCGGAGCCACTTCGCACATTTCAACACCCTCGTTCCTGGCCTCAGGGAACTTACACCCAGCACCTTCAGCTTACTGGGTTCTCCCATTTTCCTGGAGGCGGTTCCTAAGGCTATTACTGCTTCTTCTCCTTGCTGCTCGGGAACAGTTGCGGAACCTTTCGGCTCACGTTGCCGTACTGTTGTTGCGAATGTGTTTTGCGGTTCCAAAAATCACGTACCTGCTGAGGACGGCACCGACTTGGCTCTGTCCGGATGCGGTCTCTTCCTTCGACGGCGCTTTGAGAGATACTGCGGAGTCGATTCTCAACGTCTCACTCGATGACGGGCAGTGGCTTCAGGCTTCATTGCCGATAAGACGTGGGGGTCTTGGACTACGGCGCGTTATGGACGTTGGCCTACCGGCCTTCCTAGCGTCAGCTCATGGGGTGGCAGACTTGGTCGCTATCATGCTCTCACCAAGTGGCGATCGAGTGGACATATCTCATGCGTGCGAGGCGCAGTCAGCATGGTCAGTCCTCAATCCGGGCAAACAGAGTCCAGTAACTCCGCGCGTGCAGCGAGCATGGGATGAGATCGGTGCTGATGGGACAGTGAGGAATATGCTGGATAGCGCAGCGGGCGTTGATTTGGCGAGGCTCAGGGCTGTGACGCAGCCTGAATCGGGGGCATGGTTGCACGCACTGCCGTCACCGCACCTGGGCACCTTATTAGACGACGACTCTCTGCGGGTGGCAGTGGCGCTCCGCCTGGGCTGCAAGGTGTGTGAATCACACAGATGCATCTGCGGCTCCACAGTGGAGGAGGACGGCCATCATGCACTGAGCTGTCGTCGCTGCACAGGCAGGTTCCCACGTCACCATGCCCTCAACGACATAGTCCGAAGGGCTCTAATATCGGCGAATGTACCATGCGTGCTGGAGCCCCCGGGTCTCTGCAGATTAGACGGTAAGCGACCTGATGGTCTCACTTTGGTGCCGTGGAAAAACGGCAGGTGCTTGGTGTGGGACGCCACATGCGTCAGTACAGTCGCGGCCACGCATCTTGGTCGCACCATCGGTGCCCCGGCGGCGGCGGCTGAGGACGCCGCGAGCAAAAAAAGGGCGAAATACGCCGCAATGGAGCCACAATATTATTTTGTGCCCATTGCGGTGGAGACTATGGGCAGTTGTGGGTCGGACACGAAGATGTTGATCGCGGAAATTGGCCACCGCATCCACGACCATGGCGGTGACTTCCGATCCGGCTCGTTCCTGGGGCAAAGGTTGGCTATTGCGATTCAGCGGGGCAACGCGGCCAGCATCATGGGCACCTTTGTGCCGGGAGCGATGCGGAGTGGGTTGTTTGACGCGACATGATCGCGAGTTTGTGTCGTGTGATTGTGTTTTAATTATTTTGTCTATTTGTAATGTGTTAATAATACAATAAAGTTAAATATATCAACAATTAAAACAGTAATAAAACTACTTCCAATCTTTAATTTTAACAGATTTCTTGGGTAAAGGAATTATCTGGACATTTTTCGACGAGGATAGGAAGATAGCCGAAGAAATGGAGTAGTTAAAGACGTGACATAGGATAGGAAGAATTTGCTCTAGAATTGGCACAATCATGTTTCTACTTCTTCTTGACATCACAAGCGGTCACAATTGGTTGAAGATGAAAGGTGGGTGTTCAGGAGTTGGAATAGATGAAAGATATTGCAGTGTATTAGTTTTAGCAGTTCCATTAAAATTGGACGACGTAGAAAAATGTACATTAAGTGCATCAAAATTTAAATTTTTAGGAATTCAGTCTTGACGTGACTTTCCAACTCCTAATGTATTCGGAAATTTCCAGACTTTTGCTGAATCCCCGCTTTCTACGGGGGTATTGATATGTTGGCGTTGTGCATTCCTACACACCTTGTTGCATCTATTTCTGAGGGCCACATACTTCTCCAAATTACTCTGGGTAGCTCTGATTTTATACCTCGCCTTAGCTGCTGCTTTTTTCGCCATCAATTCTTTGATATCAGGTGTAAGCCAAGGTGCAGGTAAATGCTTAACTTTGATAGCAAGGATTGGTGCATGCACATCATAAAGCTCTATTATTTTGATAGTTGGTACGTTTACTTTAGTGTCCATACAATTGGACGACAGCAGAGGGCTCTAGTCAATACTATGAGCATCCTCACGAAGTTTGTCAAGGGCAATGCCACCAAAAGTGCGCTGCATTATAATTTTAGGTTTCTCTTTAGGTGGCCGTATCTTGTAAGAGAGGTAAATAAGGTCATGGTAAGAAAATATGTCAGCAGAGCATTGACCATGCTTTGCGACATGGGTAGGCGATGAGACAAAAATGAGATCAAGTAGACCAGGGGCACAGTTAGGAAAATGATGAGTAGCGTTTAGAGGAAGGATAGATAGGTTATAGGATTGAATAATGCGGCGAAGAGACGTTGCACGCGTAATACATGGCCCTGGTTTTACCAAGCAAGTATTAAAATTTCCCATAATTATTGTACGCCTATAAGATGGTAAGTAGGTTTCTAGTAAGTGTTCAAAAGAAGGAAAATAGTTTACTTTTGACGGTTTAGTTGCATAATGCCTAATTCGCGAAATGGCACCCGAGTCTGAAATGGATTAATTTGCGAATGGACTAATTCTTAAAAAGACTAATTCGCGAAATGGCTAATTCTGAAAAGTACTAATTCATCAAACGGCTAATTCTTAAAATGATTCATTCGCATAATGGCTATTAATTAATAAGTGGCTCTTAACGACGTATGACAGCAAGTCAGATATTTAAACGGGACTAAAGGACGATGAAATGCAAACAATAAATGAAGAAATATTTTTATTAAAAATAAAAATCACAGATTATTATGAATAAGTTTCAAATTAAATCTTTTCAAATTATGTCAGCCAGCAAAAACGGGAATAAAAGTTTCAACATATAACGAATGTTTAATTTGAATGGTTAAAATTATTAATAACCTAGTAAATTGCAATTAGTGCCAGCTAGTTATTTGATCAGTAACTACGTGGTCTATTTATGATGACAAATGCTAGAAAATAAACATACTAGATATTTTCCGTATTTATCTTTACTAGGTGAATAAATAAACTTGCATTTTGTGCACAATAATGGATAAGGAATAATTTACAATATTATTTGTAGCTAACAATGCGTAAAACAAAACGACGGCGACAAGTTAAAATAAATGATATTGAAAAAAATTTGGTAGTTTAACTTTGAAGTCATTGTTTGTTGTGTATTGTTTGCAAGTTTCATCATACAAAAGTTATTTTACGAGATAATGGAAGAAGATATTTTAAAATTTGAAAAAAATCAGAAATGCAATGATACTTTGTTGTTCGATGGACATAGATTTAATAAAACTAACCGGATAAATAAAAATAATAGTTCTTTTTGGCGCTGTGTTAATAAAAATATTGAGGAAATCTGAACATAAATGGAATCATTCCTCATTAGGAAAAAAATGATGTGCTTATTAAAATGCACAAATTAAAAAAAATGTGTGCAAGAAATTAACGCCTGTAAAGAAGTTATTTGAAAAAACATTTGATACAGCGAGAACATCGAGCACATCATTACCTACATTCCGCGGAAAGAAGGATACTTTATACAAAGCAAGGAAAAAGTTTTTAAATGCGGAAGGGCTGACTTTTCATACACTCAAAGATTTATCTGTACCTGAAAGCCTTGCTCAAAATTTTTTAAAAGCACAAGATGGAGAAGAGGATAAAATATTGGTGTTCGCTTCAAAATTGTTTCGCAAAATTATGAAAGGTTCAAGTTCTCATTATTATTATGGCGATGGAACATTCAAGAATGTACCAAAACCTTTCTACCAACTGTATACTCTACATATAGATTTACATTCGGATATGAATACAACGTCCCTCGTTCCGGTTATATATGCACTTTTGCCCGATAAAAGTCAGAATACTTACTTAAGATTATTCCGCTTGATTAAAGATGTTCTAAAGGTAAAAATAAAAATATTTAAAAGTGATTTTGAAATTGCAGCTATTAATGCGGTTAAAGCCGTCTTTCCGGAAATAAAAGTGAGTGGTTGTTATTATCGCTACCAAAAAGCTGTATGGAAGAAAGCTAAAGAGCTTAGGGTTAACGAAACAAGCAAACAAAGAAATATTATTCGGAAGGCAGCTGTTCTTCCACATCTGCCACCAGATTTGATCACTGAAGGCTGGCAAATAATATCTGCAGACATAGAAGCTATTCGTAATATGGATAGTTTCCTTCACTATTATGAAAAGCAGTGGTACAGATTAGGCTCAGCACTTCTCAGCTGCGCTGGACAACATCATCGTACTACAAACGCGTTGGAAGGATGGCACCACCGACTAAATGTTTTAATTCCGACACGTCCGTCCTTGTTTAATTTTACCCACAACATAAAGACAGAATCAAAGCATTTCGACATTATTACCAAAAGGAATCTTTTTACGAGAAGACGAAAAAATCGTAGGAGTATAGATATACTATTTGATAAAAAATACAACAAATTATTAGCAGAAAATTTCTGTCAAATATTTCTTCCAAAAAAATATTTACTATCAACTGCCGTTATAATTTTCCCTCCCAGTATGAAAGCTTTCATAATTATTTTTTTTATATCGTTCAATTATTACAGTTTTCCAACGAAAATGATGAATATAGCTATCTGAGATTAATTACGTAATTACTTTTGCTGGCTGACATAATTTGAAGAGATTTAATTTGAAACTTATTCATAACAATCTGTGATTTTTATTTTTAATAAAAATATTTTCTCATTTATTTTTTGCATTTCATCGTCCTCTAGTCCCGTTTAAATGTCTGACTTGCTTTCATGCGTCGTTAAGAGTTAGCCATTATGCGAATGAGTCTTTTTAAGAATTAGCCGTTTGACAAATTAGTCCTTTTCAGAATTAGCCATTTCGCGAATTAGTCTTTTTAAGAATTACTCCATTCGCGAATTAGTCCTTTTTGAGAGTGTATATAAATAGCCATCCCGCCAACTACAACAGGCACTCGATCATTCCTAATAGTATGTAAGAAGTAGACGGAAGAGAAGGTTTTGGCCAAGATTCGGAAACAAGAATAGCATGAATATTTTTATGAACAAGATTAGCGAGCATATCCGGGAAATGAGCAGGAATACTCTGAGCATTTATATGGACTATATTAAAATGCCTGGGAACATCCGAAAACTGCGGCCGAAGAGTATCCTCAAGTGACACAGACGATATACTCACAAAGCTGTCGTTGAGACTACCAGCAGAGAAAAAACTATCATCACTATCTAATTCGTTCAACAAGTATGTGTTTGTAGTTGTACTGTATGTATATATCAGTAAACAGCAATTGGAAGCTACATATAGATGCAGTATGCAAAAGAGTGAATAGATTTGCATTTGCCCTGCGTCAGCTTAGAAGCACAACTTGCGGAAAAACAGCTCTCAAATCCTGCTATGGTCACGTTGCTTCGATATTAAGCTATGGTATACTATTGTGGGGCAATACAAACTGCTATTGAGAGAGCGTTCTTGAAGCAAAAAAAGTGTATAAGAGCAGTATGTGGGGTAGGGCCCCTAGAAACCTGTAGACCACTCTTTAAGAGGCTGGGGGTGCTGACTTTGGTGTCTGACTACATATTGGAGGCAGGCATGTTCGTATAAACCAAAGTTACTTGTTTGATAAAGCAAGTGCAACATACAGATTTGAGTCTCGAGACCCCACTAAAATAAAGTTCAAGATGTGCAGAACTACCTTTTACCAAAAAAACTGCTTTATAATGGACCATTAAGGTTTACAATCACATTCCAAAGGTGATCAGGGAACTGCCTAGGACTCAATTTAGGTTGAAACTAAGGCAATGGCTTATAAATAAATGTTTTTATGATCTGCAAGAATTTTTTGATTGCAAATAACTAAATATATAAATATTTATTATTCTTGACATTTCCAACTTATATAATATACTTTTAATTTGACATATTAATTTAGTAATGGTAGTACTTGACATTGTAATTTAGCGACATCGATTTATTGAAGTAGGTATATTGACAAGAAAGCTCATTGACATTAAAATCATTATAATATTATTTTAAACATCTAACCTGACATTTCTGACAATTTCATGATAAATATTTGACATGAAAATTGGAATGAAAATGTTGCAGTTTGTTCTATCGCATTCATTATTAAGACATCTGTTAATTATTTCATAAATTTATTTTGTGTTCTTTGTTACTTACAATAAATTATTTTTGTTTCGAATATAATGCCGACTGTGTAATTTGTGCAGGTATAATGGGTTATGGAGCACTAACCAATGATGTTTATATTTATATGAGATAACAACAATAACAACAATGTAAAATTTTAATTTTTTTCATTTTTCAGCAAATATAAATAAATCGTATATATAATATATAGTGGTATACAGTATTAACAACAAATCCACTCACTGTCCACCCGCCAGTCCTGTGTTACAATACAAATTAAGAAAAAAGTATTTCACAACAACGGAGAATTAACTATGAGTGCCAAAGAAAATTAATGCTACTGGTAATTTAACATGAGCTGGGCACACAATTATATATATTAAAGTTTAATATAGTAAACTATAACATTAAAACATTGAGATTAAAGTGCTCATATTCATGTTGCAAGTAATGCTCAAGTTACCAAAATTTAACTTGGAAACATGGAACGCATTCTGTTATTGTCACATGTGTACATGTAAGTTACCCAGCAAGAATCTATCTCTTCAATGCAGTACGTTTAGGCCTGGTAGTACTAATTTTAGAAGTTGCTGCTGCGGTTACTTCATCTTCAGAGAACTGTATTCTGTCCAGATCACTGAGTGAAGCAATTCGATGCCGATTTCCGTCCGCACCCAGTACATAAACCGTGCCGTCACTGGTCCAGCAATTTATTCACCCCGAATTTATCACGGGCGGCCATGAACGCCTTATGACGAGATTTCGTGAGAAATTCGGAAATTGTTACGCCTGTGCCCTTCAATTTTGACTTGGCAGACCATATACTTTCCTTTAGTGCATGGTTCTGAAGCTTCACCAGCACAGGTCTGGGCTTCACGTTCGATGCTTGCCACCTCATTCTATGGCAGCGTCTGACGTCTGTCGTGTTAAAGGTGCCGATCTTTGCTGTTTCATGACATCAGTTACAACTCTGCTGATATCTTCGTCCTCTTGCTCTTTCAGACCGTGTAGAAGCAGAATTTTCCGGCGACTGCGCATCTCCAAATTATCAATCTCTCGCGCGACATTACCGAGCTGTTCAGAAAAAGACTTGAGTGTCTGCAGAACAAAATTCTTAAAGGCAGCAAACTCTTCTCCTCCTCAAACTTCCTGAGTTGGATAACGTTTTCTTCTACAGATCTGCCTCAAACCTTGTCATCCGTGCTTCAAAATAGCTTTGCATATCAGGAATAGACGCTTCCATATTGTTTGTTGTGAAATAGTGTGTGATTTGCGGAAATAACACTAGACTAGCAGGTATTTATTGAGAATTGTGTAATGTATTCATTAAATTGTGAAATAATATTTTAATTCTAATTTTATGTCAGAGCACTTTAAAAGTATACTATTCGCGTCCACTACCCACAAATACACCAATGCAGAGGTCGTATGTATGTTTTATATATATTTAGAAACAATTCCTTGGTAATAATATAAAATGCTTTTCTATTTGCCTTTCGTAACCATAGCATTTGATTTTAGGGTTTTTATCATCCACAGCAGGTACATTATTTCACATTTCAAATACACAACCATTTTTGTTAAGTGGTTTGAACAGCTGATTTTAAATTGCATAAGAAGCGATTAATCGTGAAAGTAAGTGTGAGTTAACACTTTCACTATTGTTTTGATTAAAGATATTTGCAATAACACTGAATTTTATGCAATACAATAAGTTAAACCACTTTTAATACAATTTATTGTAAGAAGCTGCAAAAACACAAGTGCACTTTTTTAAAGCGGGTAGACGAAAAAACTTTAATGGTAAAAACATATTTTATGTGTTTGGTAATACTTTAACTGTCGCTTAAAAAGCAAAATATCGGCGAACCGCGGATCATCTGTTCTTCGCAAGGTAAATAAATATAATTTTCTTGATTTTTTGCATGATTTCGGGTGTTTGAATGCATTTATTAGCTTACTTGAACTCTATTCTATTATTTTGTGTGTGAATTATGTACTTTCATGTGAATTCGAAAGCTGTAGATCGCGCCAAAGTTAACGTTCACCGGGATGGACGTTGCCAAATACACTATAAAGTAACTACAATTTGTTGCGTTCATCCCAGTGGACAATGCCAAATATGCATTTTTTTTAATACAAAGTTCTTTTGCTTTTTTTACTGTTTTTCTGGTGATGGGTTTCATTTTGCTTATGTTTGTGTTTCTGGTTGCCAACAGCATAATTTACAAGGACGCACGGCAAAAATACTAGCACTTGTGCCTATACAGCATGCACCTTCAGATACTGATGATAAATCCGAGCAAAATAGCGATAATTAAATTAAATTAAATTAAATAAAGTTTATTTCGGGACAAGCCCATAGATGGTTAGTACGTACATTTTTCACTTATATACTATTGTTAGTAAGGTATATATATTTTTATGTATGTGTTTTTAGCGGTGTGAACCACCATCCACCTTTTAAATAGGGGGGAGTCCCACCGGTTTGATAACGCAGCCAGGATGCTGTTGGCGCTGCTCCTGGTGCGATTCAATAAGGAAGCACAGCGCTTTCTTATTATAGTTGCGAAGTCGTCGACACGCTTCTCCGCAAACATCCCTGAGGCGCTGCAATGCCTCGGCAGACCCATCAGCATCCTGAATGCGTTATTATATTGGACTCGCAGGTCATCGTATGCCCGATGCGTGAAGCCCGCCCACAGGCCGCACGTGTAAAAGGATTGGCAGTATGCTTTGAACAGCGTCACCTTCACTTCCTTCGTACAAAGCGCAAACCTGCGGGCGAGCATGTTACACCGGACAGTCAAGGACCTGCGCTCCCTCTCAATGTCCAAGTTATCTTTGAGGTCAACCGAAACCCAATGCCCCAGATACTTAAACCTATCGACGCGATTTAAAGGCAAGCCACATAGTGAGACTTTAGGCAGATCAGTGTAGGTCTTAGGACCCGCTCTGAACACCATAAACTCACTCTTTTGTGCATTGTATTTGAGGCCGTGGGTCCCGGCGTACCCTTCACACATATTCAGCAGCCTTCTCAAGGCACCAATCGACGGACTCAGCAACACCATATCGTCAGCATAGCTGATGTTGTTTATACAAACACCGTCAACATGGCAACCAATTTTGGCGCAGCTGAGTTCCTCTATCAGTTTATTTAAATAAACACAAAACAACTTAGGTGAGGTCAGGCCCCCCTGTCTCACTCCACATTCTAGCTTATACTGCTCAGAGCAGCTCTCCCCCCATCTTACCTTATTGTTTTGGTTATTGTACCAGTATGTAAACAAAGATACAACCTCAGAAGGCAAGGTTGTCTCCGTTCTCAATTTTTCCCAGAGTAGCCCATAAGATACCAGGTCGAAGGCCTTTGAAAGATCCAGGAAACATGCAAATACTGGAGTCTTTCTAGCAGTATAATACTGTACAGTCTCCTTGAGGCAATAAATAGCACTTTCTGTGGATAACCCAGAACGAAAGCCAAATTGCGAGTCATTAAGTTCTATGTGCTTGTCTAATTGCCAGCCAAGCAGACTGTCCAGCACCTTGGCAATGACACAAGCCAAGGAAATCGGTCTATAGTTAGACAGGTCAGATGGATCGCCGGTTTTATCTTTTATTACAGGTACAACCACTGTCTGCATGAGCTTATCAGGTAAATAGGAGTGTCCCATGCATAGGTTAAAGAACATAGCGAGCACCCTGGGTAGATGTATTCCGGCATACTTCAAGTGCTCAATACTAAGGTCGTCTAACCCTGGAGATTTTCCTCTCACCATATTCTCAATAACAGTTTTCACTTCTTTTGTTGAAAAAGTTACATTTCGGTCTGAGATGACAGTCTCCGTATCGAGCACCTGAGAGACGGGACCCAGTGGTGACTTAATATTGAAATGCCGCCTAAAGACCTCCGCAATCTCACTCGGCCGATGCACACCACCCACGCTCACTGGCAAACCCATTCTAGGATTCAACCTGTTTGCTTGCTTCCAAAAATCACTAAAGTTTTTCTTAGAATGATGTCGAGCAATAATGTCCATTTTAATCTGTTGCTGGTTGGTTTGACACCATTTCAATTTAGATTTAAAGTTTTTTCTGGAAGCACACATACGGTCGAAGGTTAAGCCAGTTCTAGGTTTGCCATACAACACCCAGGTTTGAAAACAAAGCCGGGCCTCCACGTGCGCTTCACGCACATATTTGTTCCAACCGGTTACATATTTAGGTCTGGCCTTTTTATTAGGCATATAATGAATTAGCAAGTCTGAATTCCCCAAGCTTACTTTCATCTTCGCCACCTTCTCTAAACTCATCTTTAGAGCGCATGCACATTCTAAACGATTCGAATTCAACATTGAGTAGTGAAAATGAAGATCCCGAACCGTATTCCCTCGATTCATTTCCATTGAGTCCAGTTTTAAGAGAAATATACCCCGCTACACCAACCAGAGGGCCCAATTATAAAAATATCCCTTCTTTATCTTCTATACCATCTCTTCCATCCATAGTTCCACCCTCAATCCCTGTAACGCCATCCACAAGGAAGAAAAGAGCACAAAAGCGAATTGTTCCAGTTGCTAAAAGAGGAAAGGTGCCAAAATTTGTTCTCACCTAGAAGTAGAAAAAAAGTACCATCTTTCGTTACCAAGCCACAGTCGAAGAAAATAACGAAGACACAATTGATACCACTCTAGTACAGAATGCAGATCCACTTGAATATTTTTATTTATTTTTTACCCAAAATATAGTAACGGATATAACAGAACAAACAAATCTTTATTCCGTACAGCAAACTGGAAAGTCCACTGTATGGACTTTCCAGTTTGCTGTACGGAATAAAGATTTGTTTTCAGAAAGTTTCAGAAGATGATCTTCGAGATTTTTTATTTTACTTCATTTTGAAAATAGTAATGCCGCATCCAATGTGAGCACAGTTGGTTCGTCGAGCGGTGACACACGGCGGCCTGCGCCACAGCCGCAGCCCGCGCTCGCGCGCACTCCGGCCCGCCCGGAGACCGCTGCGAATGACGTCACCTTGTGTTCGTTGTCCGCTAATGCTGCGCTCACTACTGTCGTCCTTGCGACTGCTCGCGTCATTATTGTTGATGCATTAGGTAAACCGCACATTGTTCGAGCGCTATTAGATGGCGCTTTGCAAAGTAATTTTATTACTCAAGATTGTTGTCAACGTCTTGGTTTCAATGTTAATAAGCGTTCAACCCGCTCAGTGGTGAAGGGTTTTGGAGGTTTACAGTCAGCTGTTCATGGCACCGTTAAAACAAGGTTTGGATCTCGTTTTAATAATAATATTTGGTTTGACATGGATTCGCTCGTTATAGATAAAATAACTGAACAGTTGCCTACCGTCCCGGTTGACACGTCTTTATTAACGAAATTTAAAGACTTGCCTTTAGCAGATGAGACTTACGCTGTTCCTGGAGTCGTCGATATATTGATCGGCGCTTCGATTCTCCCGCACCTCCAGTTATCACGTAAGGTTCAAGGGGGACCGACGTACCCCGCTCCGCACGCATTGGAAACAGTTCTTGGGTTTGTTATAATTGGTTCCGCACCCGCTTCTATAGATAGTTTTATTCACTCGACTGCTTCGTTCTGTTGCACCGTTGAGCCGCCACTGGAGTCTACCATCCGCAAGTTTTGGGAAATTGAAGAGGTCAATGTCCCACCTATCCTAAGCCCTGATGACAAGATGGCTGAGGAGATTTATTGTCGCACGACTACTCGTGATGAGCAGGGTCGTTATGTTGTCGCGCTCCCTTTCAAGGGAGATATTTTTTCGCTCGGTGACTCCCGTGTATCCGCTGAAAAACGCTTTCTTTGTTTAGAACGAAAGATGCAGGCGTCTCCAAAGTTAAAGCAAGCCTATGATGAGGTTGTTAACGAATATTTAGATAAAGGTTACATCTCACCTGCGCCTGCGGACACTGACGAGACCCAGCCTTCGTACATTATCCCGCACCACGGAGTTATTAGAGAAGATAAGCTTACTACTAAACTCCGCGTAGTTCTGGATGGCAGTGCTAAGACTAGCACTTCCGCAATTTTAGCTTTTTCGGACTCAACAGTCGCTTTGTGTTGGGCCCACTCTTCGCCCCATCGTTGGGACACATTCTTCGCGAATAGAGTGGCAAAAATTCAATCTGAATTAGCGCCACAAAGTCTCTTTCACGTTGCTGGCACCGACAACTCAGCCGATTGTCTCTCTCGTGGATTGCTTCCTTCGCAAATTTTAGATCACCCGTTATGGTTTAGTGGACCGTCCTGGATTCATGCCGCGTTAGATAAGTGGCCAGTTAGTCAATACAATCCCACTACGGTTTCCGAACCACCCGAGGAGAAGAAGCACTCGCTAAAGTGTCATATGAAACAGTTAACTTCACCCCCCCGCAAAATACAGTCCACTAGCTCAGGTGGCATGAGAATCGCGCCACCAGTATTGTTGTATGAAAAACACCAAAACGGAAGCCAATAACTCCATGTGTCAGGGTGCTTTTCGCATTGAATTCGAAGATAAGAACATAAATGCTTATGAGAATTTTCTAGTGCTCCAATTGTTTGGTGATGATATGCTGTAGAATTACGTTTTTCTATTTCTAGCAACTTACAAACTTCTGTCATTGTATTAGATAAAAACTCAGTCCCTCTATCTGTCACAATACATTTTGGAATACCGAACCTTAAAATATAATTATGAACCAATGCTTTAGCTATCGTTACAGTCTCCTTATTTACTAATGCATATGCTTCTACGAACTTACTTAATTCACACTGAATGGTGAGTATGTAATTATCACCTTCCTCATCTTTGCTTAGAGGTCCCATCACATCTAAATATATTTTTTCAAGGGCAGACGTGGCGGTTGTCGTCACAACCATAGGCTCTACCGTATGCCTTGAATGTTTCATTCTTTGACATTTATCGCATTTACGAACAAATTCGCGAACGTCCTTTTCCATATTTGGCCAATAAAATCGTCTTTTAATATTGTTTACCATTCTGCGTACCCCAGCATGTCCGCTAGTGGGTAGCAAGTGATAATCGTTAATAATAAACAATTTATCACTGTCTCTGTCTATACGTTTTACCCCTCTTAAGACACAAATTTTTGGTCCTTAGTAACTAATAGTACTATTTATTTCTTGAATTAATTCTTTTATAAATATTTCGTTCTTATCATTTTTTATTAAACATATTTCGTCGACGTTTATTAATTTACAGAAATTACTCAATTTAAATACAAATACGTCTCGCGTGAAATGTAACTTATAATTGAGATCTATAAATAATATCTTCTTGCTAGCGCTATAATGAAAACATTCTGATTTTGTATCAATCAGTTTGCCTAACTTACGCAACTCATCATTTTCTGTTAATACCATCTCCACTGAACTAGTTGGTATCCTTAGTATTTCTACGACGCGCGGATGATCAGGCCGTTTATCATTAAAAATACAAGGGCTTACGCTCCTACTCCTGTCAATTCTACTTTTCTCCTCCTCTATTTTCTTTTGTGCTCTCGTCATTATCATAATTTTGTTATGCATGTCGTTAAGTTCTTCTGATGTAACAGATATTCGAGACAACGCATCGGCTACGGCGTTATCTTTTCCTTTGACGTACATGATCTCATAGTCATACTCTTCTAAGGTTTATCTAAATTTTAATAATCTGCTACTGGGATCTTTTATGCTAAATAAATATATCAAAGGCTTATGATCTGTCATTATAGTGAATTTTTTTCCAAATAAATATGGTCGAAAATATTTTACCCCCCAAATAACAGCAAGTAATTCTTTTTGAATAGTTGGATAATTTTTTTCTGCCTTATTTAAAGGTCTGCTAGCATAAGCTACAGGGCGCGAATCATTGTTACAAAGTACAGTACCAATTGCTATACCAGATGCGTCTGTTTGTAAAATAAATCTACTTTCTGGTGAAAAATCAGGGTATTGAAGTACAGGTGGTGACATAAGAGATTCCCTTAACTTTTGAAATGACTGATCACAGTCCACTGACCACACAAAAGGTACATTTCTTCTACAAAGTTTATTCAATGGTAAAGTTAATTCGGCAAAGTTTTTTATAAACTTTCTATAGTAATTACCAAAAGCGACAAAACGTCTGACGTCATCAGAGTTTTGCGGTATAGGATAATTTTTCAAAACTGTTATTTTATTTGGATCAGGTAAAATTCCGTTCTTTGTTATTGTATGTCCTAAATAAACTAATTCTGTTTTCAAAAATTGACATTTATTCGGATTAAGCTTCAAATTTACCTTTCTTAATCGTTCAAAAACATCTAATAGGTTATTATTGTGAATTTTTAAATTTCGCCCCATAATCACAAGGTCATCGAGATAAATAAAACATTTTTCGTAAGTGAGTCCTGACATTGCAACAGTCATAATCCTTGAGAACGCACTTGATTATTTTTTGAATGAATTTTCTGAATTATTTTCATCCCCATTGGTAATCTTTTCATGTGGTACTGACCCGTGTTAGTAGTGAAAGCTGTGATTTTTCGACTTTCTGGAGTCAAGGTCACTTGATAATATGACTGACTAAGGTCAAGGTGACTAAAGTAGACTGCTCCTGATAAGGAATCCAATATTTCATTAATATTCGGTAGTAGGAATTTATCGTCCTTAATTGTTTCATTTAACTTACGATAATCTATTACTAATCTCCAATTTTTATTACAATTATTTTGTGACTTTTTCGGTACTAATAAAATAGGACTGGACCATTCGGAACACGTTTCTTCTATAATATCATCATGTAACATTTTAGATATTTGCTTTTCTAATTCGGGCTTTAAACTGTTTGGTATACGGTACGGTTTAGTGTACACAGGAACCGAGTCACGTTTTAAAACAATTGATTGTTCATACAGGTTAGTTGTAGTGAGCTTATCGCCTGGTAATTGAAATATGTCAGCATATTTGGAGCAAATAGCCTCAATGGTTTGTCTTTCGCTCGAGTGCAAATGATCTAATTTTAATAGTGATAATAAAGTATGCGCTCGATTGGAGTTCGATTCGCATTTATGAAATGAACATATTTTATAATTATTTAATAGTTCTAAATGAGGTTGGAAAACTGGTAAAATAACATTGTTTTCGCTAGTATTCAAAATTCGAATAGGGATTACATTATGCCTAAGTGAAACAATTAAACTTGCCAATAACGGCACATTTCTTGGTAATATGTCAGCACTTATAGCCGACAAAGAAGCACCGGTATCCAATAGCCATGAATACCTGACATTATTTACGAATAATGCGATATAATTTGCGTTACTTAAATCACATGTTAATATGTTATACTCTTTAGAATCGAAAAAACTGCTGATTATTATTAATACTTTGAGATGCTAATTCATTGCTATCGTGAGTTTGATTCTCGGTTGTTGCACCAGCACGTTGAATATAATGCATATTCTGACCTCTACCTCTACTATGATAAACTCGACCTCGATCCGTTTGCGTGTTTGAGTTTGATTTTCTCGAAAACCACGAGTTTGATTTCCTCGAAAATTGTAATCATTATATTTATTTATTTATTTATTTAGTACATGGAAAACTTACAGCATAAAAACATGAATAGCGTTGGACTAGGTCATAGAAAGCCAATAACAAGTTTTCACTTATAGTCGCTGCGTAGGTAAAACATTGTAAACAAAAACACGCATTGCACAAACCTTATGGAAGAAAAAAAAAAATAGAAAAACTACACAATAGATCTACATAGTCAATACCATGAACATAGTACATCAATTTCTGGGTTTGAAAAATGTTAAACTCAAGCACCTTCTCGCCGCAGGCACACTAGTTGAGAAAGGGTCAATATCGTGCTGCTTACATAGCCTGTTAAAGTTACGAGTAGCCCTCACTATGTAGCTGTTTTGCCTGTAATTTGTAGAAGCATTCGGAATTCGTAGCGGTGGATTAAATCGAATTGACTTACATGGTACATTGAATGAAAGTTTTGATAACAACTCGGGACAATTGATATCATTATTAATTATTCGGAGAATGAAGGTGAAATCATTTATCTCACGACGGTTGATAAGAGGTAAGAGATGAAATCTCCGACAGAGCTTTAAGTAATTACTAGCTTTATATGAAATGCCCTGATGGATGCAGAGGTATTTGATAAAGCGCTTTTGGATATTTTCAATACGGTCAATATATTTGTCGTAACAGGGGTTCCATACCTGACATGCGTATTCCAGATGGCTCCTGACAAAAGTACAGTATAAGATTTTAAGTGTTGGCTTCAGTGAAGTTTTTCGACAGTCTCATAATAAATCCAAGTGATTTCGAAGCTTTTTTTACTATGACATCCACATGCATTTCAGCGTCGTGGTATACGCCTAAGTCTCGTACAGAGTTACTCGTAGGTAGCGTTGTGCCTCCAAGCGCATAAGTGGTTGATAAAGGCAATAGCTTCCTAGTATATGTGAGGACTGAGCATTTTGAGGGGTTCAGGTCCAATTTATTAGTCCGACAGTAGTCCTCAAGTTGGCCGAGGTCTTTTTGAAGTGCTATCGTATCATTAGGAGATGATATAGACTTAAAAAATTTCATATCATCTGCAAAACAGAGAAGTGAGGATGACTGTAGACATAGGTCAATATCGTTCACATAGATGATGAACAATAATGGAGCCAGCAAAGAACCCTGTGGAACGCCACTCGGCAAAGGAACCCAGCCAGATATATAGTTGTTAAGTACAACTGCTTGTGACCTGTTATGCACATATGAGGAGAACCATCTCAGTAGATCCCCGTGTATTCCGATGTCATATAATTTGTTTAACAGGATACTATGTTCAATTCTATCAAACGCCTTACTGTAGTCCGTATACACAACATCAATCTGCCTACCACCATCCATAGCTTCGGTGAGGTAGTCGTTGAATAGAACTAAATTGGTTACTGTGGATCGGCTCTTTAAGAACCCGTGCTGGTAAGGGCTTATAGATTTCACGACGGCTGAGTATAGTTGTTTGAAAATGATCTTCTCAAAAACATTCGCAACTATACATAATTTTGAAATTGGCCTATAATTTGTGATATCGGTTCTGGAACCTTTTTTATGGACGGGTGTTATATAAGCCGATTTCCATAATCTTGGGACTATACATGAGGATAATGACTTCCTGAACAAAATAGTTAAGGGACGGGATATAGCATGTGCACACTCAACAAGGAACCTTGAAGTAATATTGTCAGGGCCTGCGCCCTTTGATACGTCTAAATTCCTGAGTAGGTTAAATACTTCATCAACTTCTACCTTAATACAGGATATATCGGCCACTGCGCTATGTGGTGAATAAGAATTGAGTAAAGTTAAAGATGGGCTAAGGGAATCGTTGTTGGTGCGAGCGAGAAAAGTAGAATTAAAATATGAACTGAATGCATTACAAATAGAGTTCCCAGTTTGTAAAGATTCATTTTTATATACTAAATTACTAGGTAATACATTTAAATTATAACGTTTTTTTACAAATGCCCAAAAGAATTTTGGATTGTTTTTTATTGACTGCTCTGTGCGAATAATATAATTTCTGTAACAGAGATCTTCCATGGACTTAACTCTCTCACGTAACAAATTAAACGTCAATTTGTCAGATAGATTTCCGTAGTTTTTGAATTTTTTATGGTACTTAAGCTTTTCTTTTATTGATTTAATAAGTGATGAATTATACCAAATAGGATAAGATTTATTACGGATAAGTTTCTTAGGTATGTATTTATTTTGTATATTAGCCACATATTCATTAAAAAAGTCAACGGAATCGTCTATTGATCCTTCCAGGAATTCATTCTCCCAATCCTTGTCATTCATATCTCTAGTAATCGACTCAAAGTCCCCTTTATTAAACACAAACCGTGAGCGCGGTGCATACTCGAGAGTAGATACTTCCAGATCATGAATTTTTATTAATAATGCTGGATGATAGGAATCGATACGCACCAAAGGGTCGCTACACTTCAGATACATTCACTATTATATTTGAGAGAACCAAGTCCAAGAGTTTACCCTGTGAATTGGCTACACCGTTGTACTGTGACAGTCCTAGCGTACATAATTCGTCTGTCAATAAATATTCATTATTGGAGCATACATTAGTCGGGCAATACGAATGGTTGTCAATAGGCATCCACACAATATCACTCATGTTGAAATCACCGGCAACCAAAAATTTATGAGTTGGATTATTCATAATCAATTGAGTTAGTTTCGTAATAAAATTATACAATTGAGAAGAAAAAGACAGACCATTATTCTGGTCGCATAAATAAATTACACAAATATCTAGATTGACGGGTTTCCTCGAGTGAGTCACTTTGAGTTGTATATTTACCCAAAGGTCTTCAGCCGTTGAGTGTAATAGTGGCTGAGAGGTGACCGCCATTCGTCTATTAGTCGCAATAAGAACGCCACCACCCCGTTCTTGATCTGTTAGATTGTAGTCTCGGTCTCGTCGCCATACGATGTAACGATCGTCGAAATACTCAGTGTCGAGGAAGCCGTCATTGAGCCACGTCTCAGTTAGAATAATAATATCGTACGAATTGGAAGACATCTGACGGTAAAATTTGTCACTTTTTGTACGTAGACCTCTTACGTTCTGGTAGTAGATATCAAGTCCATTATATTTATGTATAATCATTGTTTATGTATACAACACCATAATAAGTAGCACTATAACAAATTACCTTGGGCTTATTATGAACCGGTGAGTAAATGAAAGCAGAGAATTCAACTGAGCGACAAGTTATACCCATGTCACAATCCCATACTGAACACGTCGGGCATTCTAGAATGGTAACACCGCATTGCAATATACAATATACTAGCTGATTCTTTCCGAAGGAGTCATTTAAAAGTATCATAGTAGTTATTATGTTTGGCGTGTAATGTGGGTATAAATAATATAATACAGCGAGGTACCATAGATTGTAAGACATTAAGTCATACTTCAATACGGAATTCGTCGAATATTCTAAAATAGTAGTTTTGCATAGCAATATATAATTTACTAGTTTATTCTTTAAGGAAATTATTTTTAATTGAATCGTAATAATTACTATATTTGGAGGGTAATGCAAGCATAAATAATATAGTGCAGCAAGTTGGTAAAGATTATACGACACTGAGTTGATACAAGTAGGTTCCGAGTGCGAAAGCAGGCAATAGATCACACTGTTCATAGGTGCATATTGAAGACAAAGCGAGATAGGCATATTTTTACAAGCTGGAGTAAGACAATAAACAGCGCGATAAGACCACACAAAAAGCTCATTAGCGTAACAAAAAAGAGGTGCCGGGCTCAAAAGCGGTGCAGAGGTGATAAACATTTTACATGTTATGACAATAAATGGTACATTTTTTATATTGATGTCATGTTTCATTACACTAAGCAGGCATGCAATTATGTGACAATAATGAAAGAACGTAAACAAAATTAGGATTAAATAACATTTTAGATGATTTTGTTTAAATCTATGTCATTTTTTATTATGAGGGTTTTACAAGTGGCATCTTTTCTGACATGTATTTTAGCATGTTTAACCCATACAAAACTATACTTTCTCTCGTTGGCGATAATTTTAACTTTGCTTAGTAGTTTTTTAGAATCGGTGCTAAGGTGGTCATTGATATAGATGCGCCGCGACGTACCCTGGTATCCCAGGTCAGTGGTGGATAGTTCCTTATCAGCTCTTGCAGCAGCAATAAAATCCTCCTTAACATAGCGATTAAGAAAACTTACAATAATTAATTTGTCCTTTGAGTTAAAGACGGGGACTCTTGATATATAGTTTATTTGAGTCTTCGGTACACTATGGTTCACTTTGCGACTAATAGCATCAACGATAGAGTAAAGGTTTTCATCCTTCTTAAGAGGGACGCCCTTAATTTCCACATTATTTAATCGTGAGCGCTGTTCCTGTGATGATAACTCCGATTTTATACTAGCCATTTCAGCCTGTAGCGAGTCCGCCAAGTTTTGGATTTTCTCAATATTTGTCCCTTTTTCCTCAAGAATATTGAGTCTCGTACTAAATTCATCGAGTTTGGCATTGGAGAATTCGCAAGACGCTTTAAGTTCCACCAGCTCCATCCTAATTGCACGCATATCGTCGACCAATGCCGGCAAGTTCATAAGCTGCTTCTTCATATCACGAATTTCGCTAAGGATGGTATCTATAGTAGCGGGTGAATCAACCGACAAACCTGGCGAGGAAATTCTGCACTGCGGACATTTCCATTGCGTTCTCCGCTCGACGCCCAGTTTTCTCCAGCCTGACTCGGATATATTGGCACAGCTGAAATCCAGATGTTTCTTACAGCCCGCACACTGCACACCATCGGTGAACTGCACGCCGCACATTCCACACTTCTTCATTATAATAGTTAATAACGGGGTATATAGATCAGTTATGGAAACGACAAAAGGTTGACGATATATTTTTTCGGTCCTCAGGCGGTATGCGTGTCGCGTCGCAAGGAGTTCACAACGATTATTTGTAAAACATGCTGCGGTTGGTGTGCGAAGTTTTGCACCATATGTATTTTCATATTCGCACCTATATGCCTCAGTTAAAACGTTTCATAAATATGTGTATCATTGTGAACAGTGCCTACATTAAGACCGGATATATCTAGGATATATCTAGGAGGACTGTTGAAATTATTATAATTCCCCCTATTTTGGTTCACATATCCCCGAAAACCTCTTTGAAAATGACCTCCACGCGCTCGAAATGAAGGTGTATAGACCTTACCTCGCATATTCCCTCGCAAGTGCATAATCGAGTTAGAGGACGATGGTTGGGACAATTCCTCGTCCTGTGCCGCTCGTACGGCGTCCTTCAGCTCTGTATTTCTCGCAGAAATTATTGTGCTTAAGCGCCTATTTCGTAATCCATCTGAAAACTGTTTTATTGCAAGTTGTTCATTTATAGGTTTTAAAATTTCATATGCTTTTTCGTTGGTATTAGCTTGTGCAATGGTTAAATCGACAAAAAGTTCTTCGATACGTGTTGCATATTGGGCAATCGACATTTCATTTTGTGAAATTTTATTAAGTTGTAAGTAGCGAATTAGGTGACTTTTTTGTAAGCAAATATTGTTTCATGTCCCTAAATCAATACATGAGGCATACTCTGGCTTTAACTTGAGCTTGGCTGACTTACTTAACCTAGTTTTTAAGACAAAAGTGGCTAACAACTTTTTACATGCTGTCTCAGCTAAATAACTATTATTTGCGACAACTATTTCTACTATTACATAAAACAACGCGGTGTTTAGTACCGAGACAATTAAAACAAAAATTATTAGCGCGAACAAATTTATAACGATCATTAGGCGATAAGTTTAGGAAACCCGGACACTTGTACAATTGCGAATGATGAGTATTACACAAAGAGCAAACAGGTGATTGTACATGTGCTGGTGCGGTATTAACATAAGTATGAGTTGACCTCAGTGACCTCGATGACGCATCTATTTTGCGTTCGGAACTAACAACTTTCTTCGCGCCTTCATGTTTCGATGAAGAGCGTTGCAATATTTTTATATGCTCGCGAACAAAACTTTCTAAGTCTTCGAACTTAGGAATTTTATTGCCGCGATGATCCGACTCAAATAAACGAAGGGTTTCGGAATCTAATTTCTTTAAACCCATATACAAAAATAAGAAGTCGCAGAGGTCATCGATCTTTAGGTTCTTTACGGCGCGAACAGATGATGCGAAAGTATCTAGAAACTTCTCTAAGTTTTGATCGTTACATGCCGTAATAGATTTCAAATCAAACATCTGATCCAAATATGCGTTAGCTACCGATCTTTTATCCTCATACTTAGCTTTCAAAGTATTTAAAATTAAATTATAATTTTCGGCACTAAACGTAATTCCAGCGCAAACGGTTATAGCTTTACCAGTTAATTTTTCAACGAGATAATGCAATTTTTCGTGATCTGTCAACGAATCGTTCTTATCTATTGTATTCTCAAAACTATCTATAAATAAACACCAATTGCGAATGTTACCATCAAATTCGGGTATCTGAATTGGTGGCAACTTAGGTCGGTCGCGAGTGGGATTGGGTCGGTCAGACGGTTTCTCCAAACTCCTAGCGACGCGTTTGATACGACAATACAAATCGTCAAACGACGACAAGGCATGATAACTCACTGAGTAATCGGGATTTAAATTTAACTCTAAAACGTTGATGTCATGTACTAAGGATTCGAAATCCGCGCGTAAACTATCCAAGTTTTCTATAGAACACAAGAACGAATCTCTAATAGCCAAATCAGAGGTTTTAAGTGCATTATCACAAATCGATTGTACGCGAGAGTAAATCATTTCTCTTTTAGCGTATAAAAGTTTCAATTGAACTTTACTATCGGTACTACCAACCTTTGGGGGCATTTTTACAAATAAATATCAAACTAAAGTGCGGTAAACAACAAATGAAATGACTTAATCTTAGCTGTACAGAGCAGCGACGCGGCGCGAGCGATATCCGTAGGTAGGTAGGTACTTATGACTGCGCGTGCAAGCTTGAACAAACGCGCATAGCAACAACCCGATCGTACCTACGCAAGCTAGATCGCTGTCTAGGTTCAACTATTATTTCAGGGATTAAGTATTGCGTAATATCTATTCAAATTAAAATACTTTCGTATGAATTTGAATGAAATGCGAGCGAGGTGTAACCGCGTACCTACTCACGTAGGTATTAGGTAAATACGATGCGAGCTAGCGACGAACGGATAACTTAGAAATTGAAACAAATAAAAACAAAAGCCAAATGCGTTAGGTATTACCTATGCCTATGCCTATGCACTAGGGTGTCTAGGATACCTAAGATCTAAACCTAAATGCCTAGATGCGGGGTTTTCTACTAAAATAACTAGGTATTTAGGTGTTCCCAATGGAATAAATGACAAAATGCGAAACTACGACTAAGGATCGATACGATAAGAGAAATGCGAGCGAGGTATAACCACGTACCTAACCTATGTAGGTATCAGGTAAACACGATGCGAGCCAGCGGCGAACGGACAACCCAGAAATTGAAATAGCCAAATGCGTTAGGTATTACACTGTGCCTATGCACTAGGGTGTCTAGAATACCTAAGATACAAACCTAAATGCCTAGATGCGGGGTTTTATACTAAAATAACTAGGTATTTAGGTGCGGTGCGTTTATTCCCAATAGAATAATAACAAAATGCGAGCTACGACTAAGGATCCGGCTCGAAGGACCAAAAAGAATGGTGGCGCGATTCTCATGCCACCTGAGCTAGTGGACTGTATTTTGCGGGGGGGTGAAGTTAACTGTTTCATATGACACTTTACACAACAAACAAGATAGGTGATCGGGTTGCCGCGGAGGTGGTTTAGGCAGTGAATGCAACCCGAGAAATTAGGAGAGGATGCACTAACCTTTACGACGCTACGTGCTTTCGTCGCCGATGCACCGGTCTTCTCTTCCTGGCTCAGGAGCTGCTGCCCACATCACTAAATCACTTGAGGGACACACGAGAGGCACAATCCGATCGGTAAAGGTCTATGAAAGCGGTTAAAATCCAACAAACATTATTAATTTCTAAGAGTCGCGTGCGCTGCCGCCATTGTTTATTGCTAGTTCAATGCGAAGTGAATGCGGCTATTTCAACCATTGGCGGGGCGAAACTATTGTTATCTCACTTTAGAGGTAGTGCGGGAGGGAGATGGGTATAGGGAGCGTGTGCTCAGCGTCAACCAATTGAGACGATTTGAATTTACTACTACTGGCGCCACCAAATACCATACATACTGCAACAAAGTATGCTCCTTTTGAATTAGTATTTGGGAAATCTTGTAATATTCCTTGTAGGATTATAAGTAACGTAGAACCATTGCATAACATAGACGACTACAGTTTAGAACTGAAATATAGATTACAGTTAGCACATAAGGACGCATGTGAAAATTTAGTGAAAGTGAAAGTGGATAGAAAAAGTAAACATGACAATAAATTGAATGCAGTGAAGTACAACAAAAATGATTTACTATTAGTTAAGAATGAAACCTGTAGCAAATTAGAAACTCTCTACAAAGGACCCTATGTAGTTTTGAAAGACATCGAACCAAATGTTGTTATTTTATAAAATGGAAAGCGCGAAACAATACATAAGAATAGAACTATACTTTATGTAACTACTGATTAAGAAAACATTATTTAGTTATGCAGCTGTATAACAATTTAAAATTAAGTAACTACTTATGGGTATGTATAACTGTTTAATATATGTGCAACTATTCGTAAGCATCCAAACTGTGTAACTAGTTTAAAGTTATGTAGTTTACTTTTATTTTATTTTTAAAGAAAAAACATTACTATTATAATTTTTTTTCTTTTTATCTACCCCTGTAATGAGGTGTGTGTAGTAATTATATTTACTCTAGTAATAAATGAGCTACCAACAAGTAAAGTCGTGTCTTATTCCAATGACACCTTACGACCACACCACACACCAAAATGGGCTGATTGGACCTCAGATTCATACTTACAGGCATAATTTTCTATATGTAGTAAACCATCTAATGTTGTAAGATTCTCTTTGATTCTAATAGCTTCATGTTGGTTAATAATGTTAGCTAGATGTTGCATGAATGGGGGTAACTTAAGTTTTAAAATGTTTACAAGCAATTGGTGAGATGTTTTTACACTCTCTTTTGTAGTTTTTTTACAATGTTTTTCATTACCTTTAATTTCAACGAATGTTTTAGTTATCCACCTTTGATAAATTATTGTGTCAGTTCCGTTAACAATATTAAAACTTGGTAATCTTTGGGCACACTCAGTACATTTCCGTTCTAAGCAGCACGTATTCAAAGAACAACAAAGAGACTTCGCTAACTCGGTACCGGAAGAGTATGGTGTAACTCTAGCTTGATATAAGGCTCTTACGATAAAATCAATGTTGGTATGGACAGAGCATAAGCAAGTATTTCTATTAACTGCTTTTGGGAATACTATCCAGAAAGGCCGATATCTACGGAACGTTTCATAAGAAATGTTACCAGACGTACTGATAAACTTTTTGTGAAGATTAAGCAGGGTATCATTCAGCAAACGAATTTGTTTTTTTACTTTTTTCCGAGTTATTGTTTCTTTTTTGCCAGCTGTTAATTTACTATTTTCATCATCATTTAAGAAATCATGTATTTTTCGTTTGATACTGGTTTTTACGACATTGGCATGTCTTTTGTTTTTCTTAATTCTTGTAAATCTCATTCGATATTTTGCTAACTTTCTCTCCAAGAAATTAATTATTTTTAGTAGATTTTCGTTTTGTGTCTTCAACAACCGTCTATTTCGTAGGCGTATAGTATTTCCTACAGCAATACGTGACGAGGAAGTTGAACAAGGAGAAGAAGGTGGTGTATTCTCCTTAAGGATTTCTTCTGTGCGCTTTTTAATTTTGTCTTTCTCACGTCTTAGCCGTGACTTTTCACGCCAAAGTTTTCTCATTTGTCGTTGCTGTCTAGGTGTATAATCTTTAATACTCTTTAATAAACCATCTTGTTTCTTCTGGTGATATCGTTCCCTATCTTTTTTACGTCTTTCCTCTAATGCAACATCATCCAATTTAGACCTAGCTGTCTACGCTTTATTTTTTCTTCTTCACTTAGTAGTGTCTTAGACCTGCTTGAACGAGGCATCACATACAATATCTGAAACAATGCAAATAGAATACCCAAGCTTAACACAAGCAAAACCAAACCCCACTTGCAAAATAAAATTAGCACATATTATAATTTAGTCCAAGCATAAAAACACATATATTTTGTAAGTTTGATGACTGAGAAATACTTTGATACTGTAATGCTTTGATATGACCAGTGGGTTATGGAGGTCAGATGACAGTCGCTTAACAGAAAAACGGACTCCAGACTCCATGATGAAAGCTTCAGATGCGACTGGGATTAACGCTAAATTATATGAATTTGCAATTGAAAAATTTATGGAAATTAGTGAGATAAAAGTGTACATTAAAAATGGGTTATATTATTGACACGATTTAAATATTAGTTAACAAACTCCCAAATTAAATTTAGCCTAAAAAAGTATATAACTTTGCAAAAGCTTAAAAATGGTCTTTTCTGAGGACATTGACTTTCCTGTGGACATATTCAGTCACAGGAAATATGTCCACAGAAGAGACATTCGTGACGAAATTCAACAAAGCATTTTTAACTTTGAGGTTAGAAAAATGGCAAGCTGGATTTTTAAAATACTCCTTATACGTGGGGCGCACTATAAGTTTCCGGAATGAATATGAAAAAATACTATTAAAGGTACAAAATTAATTTATTGTTTTTCAAAATAATCTTCCTTGGCGTCTATGCACTTTTTCATTCGATCAAACCAGTTTTGTGCCACTCCTCTGTGGTGACCTCTGAAACGTGTTTTTCATACTCCTCGACAGCCTCTTCTGGTGATGAAAATCGTTGGCCGCGTAATTGATTCTTAATTTTTGGGAACAGATAAAAATCACAAGGTGCCAGGTCGGGACTGTATGCAGGATGACTCATGAGTTCTACATTTTTCACCTTCAAAAAGTCGTTTGTCTGTCTGGCCGTGTGAGAACTAGCATTGTCGTGGTGCAGGATGATACGGCGTTTACGGTTATTTTTACGGAGTTCGTCAATAACTTCCGGCAAACAAATGGTCGTGTACCAGTCACTATTCACAGTACGACGATTTTCTAAAGCAACAGTAGCCACATGTCCAGTTTTATTAAAAAAAGAAGCAATCATCCGCTTAGATGCACTTTTCACGCGCGCCACTTTGGTTGGTTTCGGCTCATCTTGAAAGACTCATACGCTCGATTGCTGCTTTGTTTTGGGATCGTAGCAATAAATCCATGTTTCGTCACCTGTTACTATGTCCCTCACCAAATTTGACGCACCTTCGTTGAATCTGGTAAGCATGGCACTGCACCAAGTGACGCGGTCCGTTTTTTGATCCTCGGTCAAGTTATGTGGGATCCACCGCGAGCACAGCTTTCTCACACCCAAATGTTTGTGTAGGATTGATTGTATTTGACTCATGCCTATTTCTAAGGATGCGCGAATTTCATGGTAGGTCACATGCCTGTCTGTTTCAATCATACGGCGCACAGCATCGATGTTTTTGTTGGTCACAGCGGTGGACGGCCGACCATCGCGAGATTCGTCACTGAGATTGATACGACCACGCTTGAATTCTGCAAACCAGCTATAAACAGTCGTCTTGCATTGAGCTTCATCGCCAAAAGCTGTTTCAAGCCGAGCGATGCTCTGTTGAGCCGTCAAATTACACTTAAAATCGTAGAAAATCATACTACGAAAATTTTCCCGAGTTAAATCCATGTTGATGCAGACACACAATTTTTAAATGGCCCCACAAGGTAAAAACAAAAGACAGTCAGATGAAACAAACTATTCTACAGCCAAAGAGTTCTATTTTCAAATGTTGTAATAAATTTTTAAATATTGTTTATGTAAGTGGCCAGTTCCGGAAACTTTTAGTGTAACCTATCTAATGCATTTTGGCTGCATATTTATAATGATAATAGATATTTACTTACCAAAGTACACCAATAACAGGAAAGTGGCACTGATCTTTTACAAAACCGTGTATATCTGATTTTAAATTCGGGAACAATACAAAATCACTGCAATTACGTCACCATAAGCGTAGGCCATGGACAGGCATCTAATGTTGCCAACTTAAAAAATATTCCATCTATGGTATGATTAGGAGAAATTTTTATCGTGTTGATTTTTAAGTCCACAGAAAAGATGATAAAAGTGATAAAACCCATAAAACCGTATGTTTATTTTTAATAATATTTAATATCTGAGGTAAATTTATGCAATTTTAACATAAATTGGTCTTTATTATAATATGCGACTACCAGACTTGTGTTTTTAATGAAAGAAGTTTTAAATATTTACTTGTGCATTTTTAAAGATATGTACCTCGAATCTGAACAGTCCACAGAAGTTAGAAGTTATCATTTTGTTAATACAAATGGGTAATATTTTACACATTCATAATAAATATTCCTATTTTTTGAGGTCATAATTCAAGTTATCTCATCTGAACAGCGATTTGGGTATGACCCACCTATCTCCAGCGAGTAGGGCTCTGCACGCTGCAACCCGGGTGAAAGCTAAAAATCTTGGCTACAAGTACGTGTCGGTAGGCAGCGGAAGGAATTTTGTCAGGAAATCTGCTTGCTCGAACTATATCTACTCGTATATAAAAGATAGTGTCACTTTAGATACACTTAAGTGAGTTATTTGGATAACTTCAATTACGATTCATGCATTAGTTGTTACTATTAGAAATGATTAATTTCAACATCTACTATCAAAACTGTAAAGGATTAAGAACCAAACTTAGTGTTATCTACCGGAACATCACTTGATGTTCATATGATGTTATTATGTTCACGGAAACCTGGTTGTTAAGCAGTGTTTATGACTCAGAGATCACGGATGGTCGATACACCATATATCCTAACCTGCACCACCCGCCCTTGCACATTGACATGTCTTTCACTGTATACTGTTGAACAACAAAAACCACCTCCTAAGCAAAAATGAACTTTTTTAAAGCTAATTTTGTTTCAATTAATGAGGCATTGGGTGAGGTCGGATGGACTAAGATTTTCGAGTCCAACGATAGCATTGATGGCATGATCGATAAATTCTACATGATTTTGAATGACTTAATACGACAATTTGTTCCACTAATTACAGTAAAAGAATCTAAGTATCCATATTGGTTCTCGAAACAACTTATTGCACGATTAAAAGAAAAAAATAGGTTATAATTTAGACTTAAAAAATACAATAATCCTATGGACATAATTGCTCTAAAGCTCTTAAATGGCAAATAGATGTGAGGGCAGGTTAGAGTGGAAATCAGTATAGTCCGGCTTTTAAATTTTTTGCACTAAATCTGTATTACTCCGGTCCAGCAGCATACAGATTTCTTACAAACACATTTTGTTTACCTACCTTGGTCACCTTACAAAAGTTAGTTATGCCAATAGGCACTCAGAAGGACGAACATTTGCTCTGTGCGTTAAAGGCGAAGGTAGAAGGGATCGCAAGAAAAGATTTGCAGTGTTTGCGTGGACTGCATGTCCTTGAATGCTAATCTATTTGATGATGTCAGAAACGACCGGGAACGGTATCCAAAAAAAGAACCAGCTAAATATGTTATTGTTATGATGAATCGCGGTATTATACATAATTGGATACAAACAATAGCTCATTCATTTCTGTCCCAATGTAAAAATTATCCAGAAGTAAATGAATGGATTGACGAAATTATTATATCATTACTAAATATTGGCCATACGCGTATTTGTTTCAGGTTTAGGTTCAGATTTTATAAAAGCATCAAAGTTGCGTTCCGTCAATAGTGATAAAACATATTTCGAAGTAAATGGACACAAAAAAAATTACATGTTTGATGTCCCGCATCTTATGAAATGTGTAAGAAACAACTTTAAAACATGTAATTACATTTACATACAATAAAGTTGCGAAATGGTCACATGTAAAAGACTTGTATAATCAAGATAAACAACGGCAAATAAGATTAGCACCCAAACTGACTGATTTTCACATCATCCCCAATAATTTTCAGAAAATGCGTGTTAAACTAGCTAAGCAGGTCTTAAGTCGAACTGTCGCATCAGCTATTAACACATACGTAGATTTAAATGTCATTGACGTTACCGCAAGAGATACCGCTGTTTTTATTAATAAAGTTAATAACTTGTTTGATATATTAAACTCGAGTACATTGCGATCTAATAAATTTAAAAGAGCTTTCTGTGAAGATATTTATCAAATTCACTTCTTACAGGAAATGTTATCATTTTTTAAGAACCTAAGCTTAATAATAATCTATGGGCAGAAGGACGTTACGAATATTATGAATTTTATTAACGGATTTCAGGTGTCCATCAAATCTTTATTAGAACTATTTGAAGATTTAAAATCAGAAGGAATTTAATTTTTACTAACGAGACGCCTAAATCAAGACATAATTGAAAATTTCTTCGGGAAGTAAGACGGGTGGTAATTGTCAGGAACCAACTTGTCAACAAGTTAGTAATGCCTTCAAAAATTAAATTTATTTGCACGTTCTTAAGAAGCTTTGTCTCTGTTCGGTTTATCTATTCTTGTTTTCATTCATATTCATTCTTCGCGCGGCCACTCATCTATTGACTGCCTGGTGAAGTGATACGGAACAATACATAACTGACGAGTGAACCTTTTTTGCTGTGCGGATTTGCTGTGTGCCGAACCGAGGTAATTAGATAAAGATGAAAAGATAAAGATATATTTATTTGTAGAAGCATGTGTACAGATGTTGTTACAAAGTATATTACAATGCATTGAGAGTTTCAACACGTTCTGTCAAAGGAGACGTACAAATATGAGTAAATTGAGTAATTTATTGCAGTGTCTTTTACATTTTTACGTTACACAGAGGAAAAAAGAAACTCTTATACACACCACGAAAGATGAAGCCCCAGTCACTTAAAGTGAAGTGACATGCATTATTAAATCTGAAATTGGTAATCTCATTGGTACCTCAAGCAAAGCTTCGTGAATATTACTGACGTTAAAAAATCTTAATCAATCATAAAATACTCTTGGACATATTAGATATGTGTGGAGTGTCAGACCTCTTGCTGAGTTAGTTCGGATCTTACCTTACTGAACGAAAACTAAGTATTGTGGTGAATGGGTGTATATCGAATCCAAATGTCGCTGCTTTGGGTGTTCCGCAGGGTTCCCATCTGGGACCCCATCTCTTCAATCTTTTCATAAATGACATCTACAAATGTTTTCATTATTCCCGTATCTTTTTGTTTGCAGACGATCTTAAAGCCATTAAGGAGATTAGAAGCAACGAGGACCCCGTACTATTTCAAAGTGACCCAATTAGGTTGACGGAATGGTGCGAATCCAATAACATTCGCTAGAGTGTGAAAAATGTAAACATATTAAATTCACGAGAAACGTCAATATAATAAGGTCAAATTATGCATTAAACGGGGTAACAATCGATAAAGTCCAAAAGCTAAATTTTATTTAACATATCGATGCTGCGGTTCTGAAGGCATCTAAAATGCTAGGAATTGATGTCTAAATTGCTTAAATTGTATCACTATTTAGCAATTATGTCAAAGATTTGTTTTGTTTGTGAAATAAATAAAAAAATAAATAAATTGTACTGAGAGAATGTTAAAATTAAAAAAAAAACCAGTAATTAAGATCGTTATGTACAACTCACTAGTAAGAAGCCAGTTAGAGTACTGCAGTGTGGTTTGGTCTCCTGGGTATGCCGTTCACACTGGTCGCATAGAGATAGCAAAAGAGGTTCATGTGGTACCTGACTTATAGTTGAAACATGGGTAAGAAGCTCCGGACATATGAGGATAGATTGAAACACTTTAGTATGGTATCGTTAGACAAGCGTACGCAAATTTCTAATTAGGTTTTATTTAAAAATTACTAAATGGATCAATGAAAGACCCGGATCTACTCAGTAGAGTATCTCTTCGTGTACCGCAATGCTTGCCGAGACATACAAATGTAAATAAAAACTCTTTAGGTTCCCTTCTGTCGCACCAACTTAAGACAACATGGTCCCATATCGAGAATGTATGCTTTGTATTCGGAACATGAAAAGCATATTGATTTTGTAGTTGGTTAATTTTACACACTACTTTGTTCTCATAAGAAGGCACAAAATTATGCATAATTTTTAATAACATAATTTTGTTCATTTATAATTTACTGTTGTTATTGTTAATTCAGGTATAAGTTCGCGCAATTCTCCTGTGCACGCAGTGCTTTTCCATAAATATTGTGGCACTTAGTTTTCTAAATTGCATGTAATTGTTAGTATAATGGTGTACTCAAAGTCGAAACCCTAATAAATAAAATATAAAAAAATGTCAAGCTAGCCATATATCTACTGTTTGTCCAAGTAGCCCTGTATCTTTATCGGATGTGTCTTTATCTTTGAAGAATGTTAGATACCAGATTTCGAAAATACCAAAGGATTAAAGCAAAGGAAATAATCTGTTAGAAAAAAAATTACAATGTTAAAGAGAGAAAAGAGCGGAAAGACTGAACTAGATTCTCAGAATTCCACGTTTAGAAACTAGCATAGCTAATAATTGCATTAAAAAAATAATAAATTAAAAGAGATATTTACAGACTTGATAAAAAACTTACATCAAAAATATTATGGAAAACCTATGATTGAAAAATAGCACCGAAATTAACAAAAAAGAAGTAAATAAGAAGTTTCTTTTATCCAGGTTCTATAAAAATAGTCGTTAAATTTGAGTATACCCTGTTCTTTGACGTACTCTCCGCGGACATAAAGCCAGCCGTCATACATACACGTACATACTCTTTAGGTAAAAAAGCCAATGCAATGCAAAGCTTTACATGTGATCGTATAATCATTGGTTGTTTATCCCCAACGGATCTGCTTTCCTCCACAAAGCTCTGATAAAATGAAATAAATATTCAAGTAAAGTAACATCAGGAAAGACATCTTACTTCATAATCAGTAGTTAATGTCTGCGGCGAAAATTCTGAAATTTTACTCTTAATAAGTTCAAATTATATACGAATATTGCTTTTAATTAGGAAGTAAAGCATAAAATATTGGGATAACAGAATTTCTTTCACTTGTGCCGCCCAGGTCGACTTGTATGCAATAAAGTTGAAGAAAAAGTGAAGTTGTACACTTAAATGTACCGTCACAATAGATATGCTTGGCTTGTCTTAAAATATCTTTGGCATCAGGTGTTGCAAACAACAGTATTCGATATTTTTTGTCTAAAATATCTGCCAATAGAAACGGCTTAAACTTACCCGGCACAATAAAAAATTTTATTTTGAGAAACGTGTTTTAGTAGTCTGCAATTGTGTATTTCTATGCTTATATAAAGATTTTTTATATTGTATTATTTCGGTATTTCAGCTATTAAATCCAGCCCAGCATTGTTGTATTCTTCTATTAATTCTGCATATATTGAGAGTATTAGTGTCATTTCTTTTTTTGCTTTATCTATGCATTCGAGGATTCGTAATTTAATTTCATGTTGGCATGGATGTTGGCATTTATGGTGTTCCTCCGTGATAATTATTGCATTATTAGTAACTAGAGTAGCATTACAGATATTCCTATTGACACTACCCTAAACCTTATGTTCATTTAAGTTTATACGTCTTATGATATATCTGTATCCATTTCTCATCAATATACTGCCAACTCTCTGCGACGGTATAATGTTAATAACTTCGTTATTACTGGTCGAAGGTAAATCTTCCATTTTTAAAAACAAAACATCACATATATTTATAGCAATTAATTGCATTATGTTTGTACGACCAGTACAGTATTTCGTACGTAAGTATTTAAGTTAAGGTATCAAAAGCTTACCTTGTCACGTCTTTAATTAATATGTCTCTTAGAAAATAATAAGTCAACCCTAACAACACCAACACTTTTTATAATACCCTATTATACTACGGTGTTACATCCTCCGGATTCAGTATTCACTATGGGGTCTAGTTCATAATATCGAAAGTCACTACATCGATGGTCGCTACATCGAAGACGTTCCATCGACGGGTCAATGTATCGATAGTACTTCAAATCGACCTACCTAGGTTATTTATGCATTTGATTATGAAATATCAAATGAATAGCTTGAGATTTGCAATTATTTTGACAAACAAATGTGCTAAAAAACTTTATTTTGATAATCTCAATCGTGATAATTAGTATACACAAAATGTAATAATGCGTTCTTTGTTATAAAACATTTTCGTGTTCTTTGTTCATTGAGTTTCTAATTATTGAATTTTAACAACAATGCAATGAAAATAGTGTATTTACTTTTGTAGTGATAACTGATTCTGTAAAATCAGATTTTAATATTATTAAGAGCGGCGATTATCGTTATTCATTAGGTTTTTTTACATAAAAATAAATAGGATTTTTCCTGTCGATTTTTTTTTCTTTCTCTGTGTACCCTCAGGTAGTTGAGAAAATGTTTTTTTTTAAATTACATTCGAATTTATAACGTAATCAACTATTGTTAATGTTACGTGCACGGGGTACAATTAAATGCCGTTTACTCAACGAAGAGATTTATTAGCTCACCACAAACTAGACAATTAAATCACTGGTACACACAGTACTCTTCAACAGTTCCAGTCGCTCAGTAGTTCACAGTAGTCCACAGTTGTTGCTCAGGTCGCAGGTAGAATCTTCTTCGGTCGCTTAAGTTCGCTGTGTTCGTTATCGTTCTCAAAGACTGAATGAATCGTGTCGCTATGCGAGCGTGTTTTTATACTTCTCAATTAAGAGGATCGAATTATCTAGAAAGCTCGCGAGCGACAAATACCTATTCCTTTGATCGTGCCGCCGTCGCTGACCTTCGAGTACATTCTCGATATTTACCTATTGTTTGTTTATATTTGAGAGTGTAGGTACCTGTAGGTACGTTGTGACTTTTTGTTGACGATTCCAGATTTTTCTATGCCATTCGGTAGAGTACCTCGTCACTAACAATGCGTTTTTATTTCTTGAAGATTTGATTATTAGTTTTCGAGATATCGACGGCTGTCGTAACATTACCCCCCTTTTAGTCATGCTCGTCCCGAGCATCATTTGTTCCATGATGACGCGTCAACCTATCCACATGGACTACCTTTGGTTTTCCCCTAACCCCCTTCCTAATGCGGTAGGTAATGTCATTGATTCTCGTAATAACCGTATAGGGCCCTTCCCAGCGAGCTTGGAGTTTTGGAGATTTCCCCTTCTTGCGTAGCGGATTATGAAACCATACCAGTGTTCCTTCTTCGAAACCGTGGGTGTTTGCATTTCTATCGTACCGGGTTTTCATCCTTTCACCTGCCTTCAAATTGTTTTCCCGTACTATTCTGTGCACCTCGTCCAGTCGGTTTCGAAGTTCACTCACGTAATCCGTCACGGGCTTAGGACTATCAGGTGGCGTACCGGTTATTGCATCCACTGGTAGCCTAATCTCTCGACCAAAGTTCACTTTCGCTGGGGTGTGTCCCATACTGTCATGTACCGCAGATCGATAGGACATCAGGAATAGTGGGATGTACTGGTCCCAATCTCTTTGGTGTTCATCGACAACTTTAGCCAAGTGATTTTCCAACGTCTGGTTAAACCTCTCGACCATTCCGTCTGACTGCGGATGCGCTGGAGTCGTACGGGTCTTGTTCATTCCAAGGAGCTTGCACATTTCTTGAAATAGAGCAGACTCGAAGTTCCGTCCTTGGTCAGAGTGAATCTCCATAGGTGCGCCGTACCGGCAGACCACTTCCTGAACCAGTTTCCTTGCCACAGTGACCGCTTCCTGGTTGGGTGTCGCAAATACTTCCGGCCACTTAGTGAAGTAATCTTGCACTACTATGATGTATTTGTTACCTTCTTCAGCCGTTGGAAAAGGTCCAGCAACATCAATGGCGATACGTATATACGTTGGACACCATCCGATAGTCGCGGAAACAAATGAGCGTTTTGTTTTACAAATATCGCTATTTCTAGAATGTATAGTGACGGTAGTGTTAATATTCCATGCCTGATGAAGTACGGTCTACAGCTGTCTGTGAGTTTAAGACCAAACATTGCCCTTAAACATCTCTTCTGAGCTAAAAATGCTATCTCTCTGTCTGTAGAGTGACCCCAGAATATTACCCCGTACCTTAATATAGACGCTACCAGGCCATGGTATGCAGTGACCAATGTATCCGTACCAACTGTCGGAGCAAGTTTGTACAGTGCATAAGAGGCACTACTGACTCTTTTGCGTAGCGCTTCGATATGTGCTTTCCAGTTAAGTTGTCTGTCAATGACAAAACCTAAAAACTTCATTTGTTCACACTTGTCAATTACATTGTTATTACAATTAATATTTATATTTGATGTCATCTGCCTTTGACTAAAATGCATAATTTTCGTTTTATTAAAATTCATTCGTAAATTATTATTACTCAGCCAAGTATTGATCGAGCCCAGAGAACTGTTAATATCTGATTCGTATTGGTCAGGTTCCTTGCAATCTATTACTAATGTACTATCATCGGCAAAAAGAGTCATGTGATGGTTTGTTACCTTAGGAAAGTCATTTATATAAATTATGAAAAGTAAAGGTCCCAGTACACTGCCCTGGGGTACCCCAAATGATAATTCACGCACCTTGGATGTGTATATTGTTTCTGTTTTAGTCTCAGAATCAAGTCTTGATCTGTCCTGATCTGTCCTTAGTGTAAATTCTCGTCCTATAAGATACTTATTAAAATGCTGTAAGGACTTCACCACAGCGAGAAGTTCACGACGAGTGACACAGTAATTTCTTTCCGGCTTCGATAGCGATTTGCTGAAGTATGCTATTACAACATGGCGATCTCCTTGCACTTGTGACAACACTCCACCTATGCCGGTGTTGCTGGCATCCGTATCCACAATGAATCTTCCTTCCCTGGTAGGATAACCCAATATAGGAGCTTCTTTAAGTGTACTAAATCGCAGTATCCACTGTTAAACTGCAAGGTTGATTGTTTAAGGTGGCCTCGATGATCAAACTATTGCCATTGCAAACTTGAGTTATAGTGATGGTTGGGGCCTCATGTCGACCAGCCAGCGCCCGCCCCGCGGCCCTGGCGGCATTTAGTTTAACGGAACCTATTGATTCACTTGGGTCCCGGAGTCCGTGACCCTCCTCCGTTTTCTTGAAGGACACTGATTGAATATGGCCCCTTCCTCTACAGGAATAACACGTTGGGACATACCGTGGCTTCCTCTCTTCTGCAATCACCTCTTTGACCTCCCTAACCTTACTTATTCCGGCATTCTGCCGCACAGTTTCCACCTCGAGAGCATAAGCCAGTGCTTCCTTCAAGGTCTGATGGTGACGCAACTGTACACTAGCTTTCACTTCTGCGTCTCGTATACCGTTTAGGAAGGCCTCTAGCAAAATGGTCTCGATCATCATGGGAGTCGATGAGTAGGCCCGACGAACGAGTCTTTCGACCTCCACAGCCCATTCCTGGAGGCTGGAGGCCATAAATGACTCCTCGTTGCTCCAGGCTTTAGTTTTTGCCAATATCTCGAATTGGTACTTGAAGGCTGTCCACGAGGGAGTTCCGTCAAAATGTGGTAGGTCGAACTTTGCTGTTGATGGTGAGGTCACGGTAACAGGTCCACAGGTTTCCAGCCTCACCATCTTCTTTTCTAGAACTTGCAAACGGTCATCCATGGTCCCAGTCTTCAAGGCCATTTCATTGCTCAGCATTTGCAAGCCGTCTTCGAGGTTCTTCACCTTATCCCCAAGTGCGTGGATGCCTGCATCGATTTTACCCATGACAGCTTCCTGGTTGGCCTGCATCTCTTGCCTGGAGGCCTGTATCTCTTGCCTCGAGGCCTGCATCTCTTGCCTGGAAGCCTGCATCATCTGCTGCATAGAAGCCTGCATCATCTGCTGCATAGAAGCCTGCATCTCTTGCCTGGATGCCTGCATCATCTGCTGCATAGAAGCCAGTAGCGTCATCATGTTAGTATCTGACGAGGTTCCATCTGGTGCTGCCGTAGTTCCCGCTGAGACAGCAGCATCGGCCTGACTCCCTTCCTCTTCGCAGGTTCGTTGACGTGCGGCATCCATTTCCACTTGACGTCTGGTCCGTGGAGTACGCCCTTCGTCTTCACGTGGTAATAACGGCATTCCGCTTCTGACACCAATTGTTACGTGCACGGGGTACAATTAAATGCCGTTTACTCAACGAAGAGATTTATTAGCTCACCACAAACTAGACAATTAAATCACTGGTACACACAGTACTCTTCAACAGTTCCAGTCGCTCAGTAGTTCACAGTAGTCCACAGTTGTTGCTCAGGTCGCAGGTAGAATCTTCTTCGGTCGCTTAAGTTCGCTGTGTTCGTTATCGTTCTCAAAGACTGAATGAATCGTGTCGCTATGCGAGCGTGTTTTTATACTTCTCAATTAAGAGGATCGAATTATCTAGAAAGCTCGCGAGCGACAAATACCTATTCCTTTGATCGTGCCGCCGTCGCTGACCTTCGAGTACATTCTCGATATTTACCTATTGTTTGTTTATATTTGAGAGTGTAGGTACCTGTAGGTTCGTTGTGACTTTTTGTTGACGATTCCAGATTTTTCTATGCCATTCGGTAGAGTACCTCGTCACTAACAATGCGTTTTTATTTCTTAAAGATTTGATTATTAGTTTTCGAGATATCGACGGCTGTCGTAACATTAATATCATATGTGTGAAACGCACAGCTATAACGTGCTTACGTCCAATGACTTTAAATACAACTAATACGCATTTATGTGATAAGAACCTACATAAAAGTCTCGAAAAAGTCCAGCGTCGTAACGAGCTTACGATCAGTGACTATAAAGGAAAATTATTTATTTTCAGATGATGAGTATTATAATGACGATCCCCAAGTATTTCCGAGACTAACATCAGTATCTCCTACTAGCGATATCGAAGTACCTATAGTGTACGACTCGGATAGCTCTGCATCACATCAAGGGCTTAAGTCGGTGGTTGCCTCAGGTGATGAACCAAGCAATTCTAACACTATAGCATTAGAACCGGAACCTAGTAGTAAAACCCCCGTAGAACAAATAGGTACTAATAGTGTACCAACAAACATTACATCAAGTAATCCGGGTCCAAGCACAAGTGTTGATGCTTCATCTCTACCGTCAGAGGTTTTGGAAGCATTGGGGGATCCGAAAGGAAAAGAAGAAGTTTTTGGCCCTAAGATACCAGATGAGATCGCTAAACGTTAGGGTCGGGTTCTGGTTGATGGTTTGACGAAGGAACTAAAACAAGACATCATGGAAAAACTCTCATACCCGATAACTTCCGTCTAGCCAAGGCTCCCATACTCAATCCAGAAGTACTTCCGGTTTTAAATGATGCTGCCAAGCATCGTGACAAACAAATGGAATAATATCAGAACCAATTAGGCCGTGGTATCTCAGGTTTAACAATTCTTGCATCGAACATAATCGAAGGCAACACAGACAAAATAGACCTATTAAAGAAACTTTCGGAAACGAGTCAAATTCTTCTTGATCTTCATTATGAAGAAACTAAACGGAGACGAAAATTGGTAACAACATCCTTAGACAAAAAAATTTTGGGTATGATATCTGACGTGAAAAGAGATGAGTTTCTCTTTGGAAACAATTTAAACGATTAAATAAAAGCATCCAAGACTGCAGAACGCTCTGGTCTCCAGATAAAACGCACGGACACTAATACGGCTGCGGCATTTCGAAAGTATCCACAGCAGGGAAACTGGAGAGGCCCACCTCGAGCACAACCTGCTCGAACATACAAACAGGGTGGGCAACGAAACCGTTACATTCCTCAGCCGAATCGGCGTCCTCCGCCGAACCAGGATCGACAGTCCCGGTTGCCGACGAAGTTGAATTCGAACACGAAGACTCGCAAAACCTAGGGACACCCGAGGTAACTTTTCCACATGCAGGTAGATTGCGCTTCTTTTTTCAAAAATGGAAATCCATTACAGATGACCAAACTGTATTAACTATATAAAGGTTTTTAAAATTCCAATCTAAAAACCTGCAGTACAAAACACATATCCTGAAAATGGTAGTTTTAGTTCTAACGAAAAAATGCAAATCATTTATGAAATAAATAAATTAAGAGAAATAGGTGCTATCGTAGAATGCGTTAATGTTCCTGGGCAATATCTTTCAAAAAAATTCCTCGTATCGAAACCTAATGGTTCCTTTAGGTTTATACTAAATTTAAAAAAACTTTAATAGATATATCATCGCTCCTCAGCACTTTAAAATGGAAGATATAAGGACAGTTCAAAAACTTTTAACACAAAATTGTTTTATGGCAACAATAGTAAGTAGCCAAGCATCAGCATAACAATAGTAAGTTTATGTAAGTGGCCAGTTCCGGAAACTTTTAGTGTAACCTATGTATTTCATCTTTATCATAATTATGCATCTAAGCATAATGATATGGATAATATGAAGATACCAAGGTTAATTGACACGAGTAATGACGAAGTGTACATTGATGCAACGAATGGAAGATATCGTATGTCCCTCTGGAATTCAGTGTTAGGTTATGAACTACAATATCAAATATATAAAACAAACACATATATGTAACGATTAGTACGAAGACGACTAGGTGCGAAGAGTTACGAATAGATAACAGGATAACACTTTGAATTGATATGATGAATTAATACTATGAATGAAACTAATAGTAAATATGGGGGAACCTGGATCTACTTGATCCAGGTCCCCCATATTTACTCTACTTCTTTCACTTCCCGTTTTACTGTGAATTCTCTGGTTATTGCCAACGCTTCCATTGCTTCTCTATTTTGCGTATTAGACTCAAGCATAATAACTGCGCCACTCTGTCTCGTTTTACTGGGCAATTTTAACGTGCATTTAACACGTCCATATTTCTAACATTGTAAGTTTTCAAAATGTGCATGAGCGATATAGGTACGTTTGACATACTTAATAACGTCTCTCATTTTTTCAAAACGTCGATTGATACGGTTTTTTTTCTTTTTTTAATGAATATTAGAATCGAAATTGCTAATATTCCCTCTAAACCCTCCAGCTAAGCTACATTGTTTGTGTTAGGAGTGGGTTCACGTCGGTAGTGTAATGGCCAGGATTCGAACCTATCGATAGTAAGGCCGACTCCGCCGCCGCTACCGACGCTACACCGACGGGTAAAATCTCGGTAAAAATTTAATTTAACGAATGTGAGACGCAGCCGACGCAAGAAATATGTGGAAACCGTATGTTCAGTAATTGCCAGGCTGATTTCATATTACTTGCACTGTCAGTTATTACAATTTCTTTTTTCACCGATCTCTAAAATCCATACACGGTACACGACCATTTGTTTGCCGGAAGTTATTGACGAACTCCGTAAAAATAACCGTAAACGCCGTATCATCCTGCACCACGACAATGCTAGTTCTCACACGGCCAGACAGACAAACGACTTTTTGAAGGCGAAAAATGTAGAACTCATGAGTCATCCTGCATACAGTCCCGACCTGGCACCTTGTGACTTTTATCTGTTCCCAAAAATTAAGAACCAATTACGCGGCCAACGATTTTCATCACCAGAAGAGGCTGTCGAGGAGTATGAAAATCACATTTCAGAGGTCACCACAGAGGAGTGGCACAAAAGTTTTCAAAACTGGTTTGATCGAATGAAAAAGTGCATAGACGCCAAGGGAGATTATTTTGAAAAACAATAAATTAATTTTGTACCTTTAATAGTACTTTTTCATATTCATTCCGGAAACTTATAGTGCGCCCCACATAGGTACCTACTTACTGTACAATTTTAATAAAAAAAATGTGTTTTATTTACGAAGTGAGTGTCAGTGTGCCCTGTCCCTAATGAAACTTAACGCATTTTGTTAAAGTGCTAATGGTGGTATGTGATCCTTGATTCTAAAGGTAAGTCACTTTATTGATTACTGGCTTTTGCCCCTGGCTTCACCCACGAAGAATTTTGTTCCCATTCCCGCTTCCCATGGGAACCTACTCCAAGGATACTCGCTTTTGTCCGCGGCTTTACCCGAGTTCCAGGGATAACAAGTCAAGTGAAGTTGTGATATTTGTGTAGTATGATTGTAAGGCATATAATTTGTAACATTAATTAATATTATTGAAATATACAAGCAAATCCATATGAACTAATATGTATATATTGATAAATTTAAGGTCTGTATACACGGTACACAATGTGACACCGTGTGCATATATTCACATAGAAAAAATAATGTGCTTTATACACGAAGTGAGTATCAGTGTACCTTTAATGAAACTAAACTTATTTGGATAAAATGCTGATAACACAATATGAACTTCACATATTTGGAAGCACATCGGTTGGATTTTGCCCTATATAATGCGCAGGAATCCTAGCCAAATCATTAACTACTCTACGAGGTAGACAATCAACACCTACACACTCTACATAGCTGAGCTTCAATAAACAAGAAAATAATGTAAGTGAACTTTATTATTTATTACTTACTAACTTTTGCCCGCGGCTCCGCCCGCGTAGATGTCGGTTATCGCGACAAAACATAGCCTATGTCCTTTCTCAAGATCTAATCTACCCCTGTACCAAATTTCAGTAAAATCGGTTCAGTGGTTTAGGCGTGAAAGCGTAACAGACAGACAGACAGACAGACAGTTACTTTCACATTTATAATATTAAGTAAGGATTAAATTGTTCTTCTTTCATCCGAGAGTCAATACCGGTCGCATCTAAGCTTGAGCTTTTGGAGATCGCGGGCCTTATATTGTTTTTTTTTTTTGGCTTTTATGGTAGCGACTGCCGTCTGACCTCCTAACCGCTAGGAAAACCTGTGCCAAGGCCTCGTCCGTTAATCAGCAGGTACAGTGACTAGCAGGTGAGGTTGGCTTGGGGTCCTGAAAATATTGATGTGGCTTAATAAACCCTATTTTATAAATTATTAAATGAATAATGTCTTATAGAGTTATTACATACTAATTATCATATATTGATTAGACGTAAAGTGAATTGTATACTGTGTGTATGCATGTTGTTTCATTAAACAGAATAACACTATTACTGAATTATTGACTCTAATTATTCAATACAGAGTACTTATTTGATCTTAATTATATTATAAATGCGAAAGTGAGTTTTGTTGATTGTACCAATAAAAGTCCTCGAGTCCATGATTAATTTATTTTGCTATCATTTGAATAAAAATATTTGAATACATTGTTTCAGGTCCAAACCATCGATGCCACAATTGTTCTCATCGGTTAAGGAGTTAGATGTTGAGAAGCAGTCGAAGAAGCAAAAAACTACAACAAACAAGCGTATCAAAACAGCTGACGGATGCGGGACTGCTCGTAAGACGTGTGCACCGAAGAAGCCCCGAAAAAACCCGGTGCTGTTAAGTAATAAAAAGTTAACGGCGATGGCCCTGTTCGGCAGTGATAGTGAAGAGGAGGACTCTATAATGAAGCCGTCCACATCTGCCGGTAAAACACCGCCTCCTCTTCATTCTTATTATACTAAGAGGGTTGACAAAGGCTATGCGAGGAAAATAAGCGAAACCAAACAGGGGCAGTATTATGTAGAAGTAATAAATAATAAAAATAAAAAAGCCTTATATTTCTTGCAACAAGTTACAATAAGTAAATCAGTACTAACCTATTCCTAACCTAGTTTTTATATATAAATGTAAGTTTGGTACAGTTTAATAGTGTAAAAGTTTAAAGAAAACTATGATGTTATACATCAATTTGGTCTGCAAGAACCCCTTTTCGGGTGAAGGCCTCATCCAAAGAGTTCCACTTGTCCCTGTCTTGGGCGACGTGTAGAAGTAAAGGTCTATAATTGTCAGGGGATCGCAGAGGTGCCACCTATAAATAGGTGGCATCACTCAATCGTCACAGTTAAAAGAAAAATAGATGCGGATTCGAAGATGTGGAGCCTCTAAAAGCTTTCACATCTTCGGTCGATAATGATTTTAAAAACTGTCCGGTGACTTTAATAAATTCTTTCTATTTAGTTTTTAATATAATCATTGTTTAATGCATCGTGGTTCCCGGCAGAGTAGAATTTGGGCCACCCCATCACTTCCCATGCGGTGTCGTAAAAGGCGACTAAGAGATAGGGCTTAACACCAGGCATATATATCCAGTCCAGACTCAGCTTTAGATGCATTGCTCGAGTCAACAATAGTGCCCGGAAGACGGCAATAGGCTCACCCCCTATTACATGGGACTGAATTCAATGATTGGTGAAATGTGGGTGTTAAAAGAAAGAAAGAAAGAAAATACGTTTATTAAACACACACAAAAATAAAATAGTAATACCATTAATAACAGGTGTCAGTGTGGAGTGTGTATTTAAAAGGCCGCAGTTCAGCTGATGCTACAGATTAGGCACAATCTGCAGCGCTGGTTTTCAACTGTAGCCTAACCAAATCAAACCAGGTAGCTTACTGCATGTTTGCCATTATTCCTATTAAAAGAAAAAAAAAGAAAAACAAAGTACATTATTCACGTACCCGTACTGTACATACACACAACATGTACTAGTTACAAACAACAATCACACAATACATTAACAATACACACATTAAGCGCACACGCCCTCCTTTAATTCATTTATAAGCCCCGAGTATTATACAAACAAAAACAAAAGAATATAAATCAAAAACAAACAAGCAAGTACATAGTCACAATCACAATGTAAATAGCACATCATATACATAGCACATCCCCCACTATTTTCCCTATTGCCTTTCTAACAGATTGTATACCATGAGAATAATACAACAGAAACAAAATAAAACATAAATACAAAAAAGAAAATAAAATGTAACACGCAACAAAACAACAGCAAGCATTATTAGCACCCCGGGGCGACCCGCAACCGTATTGACTGAGTAAATACATACCAAGCCTATTTTATCGACTAGATTTCTGGACACTGAGAAGGATATTTATGTACCTTACGCGAAAACCATGGACTCCGGCAAGCCTTCTCAGTGGCGGAGGAATATTATTCCATATCTTACTTGCACGATATCTGAAACCACCCTGAAATGCCGCAGTTCTATGTTTCGGTACATGAAGGTTCATGCGCGATGCCCTTGTCAAGTACCGACTGCTATCATTAAGCCATTTCAGTTTCGAGTACAGGTAGAAAGGTTTGCCTGTCTTTATAATTCCAAAAAGAACAGAGGCCAGGTGTAACTCCCTCCTATACTTCATTTTGAGTTTGTTGTGATTGTTCAGATATGGTGTCACATGGCTTCTTGGTGGTATATTATAACAAAAGCGCGCGCACGCATTTTGCACCCTCTGAATCAAATTTTCTGTTTTCACCAACAATCGAGGGCCGTAGACTACGTCCAGGTAATTGAATTTGGATAGTAGTCTCTCTCGAAGTTCAACACTGAGGTAGCTTCGTATTCTGTATAGCAGCTTCAGTCTATAAAAACAGTTCCTCACGTTATTTGCTATATGACGCTCGAACCTCAATCTCTCATCCATCAACAGTCCCAAATTCCGGGCCTCATACACACGCTGAATAGGGACGTTATCAACAAAAATTACTGGTTGTTGATTATTAACCTGAGTAATTTGATATTTGGAGCCAAGTATTAAATACTTGGTCTTGTTTGCATTCAATACGAGTGTATTCTGACGGGCCCAACGACAAATATTATACAGATCCTCGTTTACCTTCACCATGGCTTCCTGTAGTTCATTAGCTTTGAAGGAGAAGTAGATTTGGACGGCGTCGGCGTATATATGGAATTGACAGTGTTTTATGACCTGAACAATATCAGCACTATAGAGGATAAACAGCAAGGGCCCCAAAACTGACCCCTGCGGCACACCTCTGCCTACCTTATCTACAGTAGAACGCAGTGTGGATCCATCACTTTGTTGGGTTTCCACAAACTGTGTCCGGCCACTCAAATATGAATGAAACCACTGTATTGTATCGCTGTCAAACCCATAATACGCCAACTTGGAGAGCAAGAGGGCAACGTTAAGTCCGTCGAAAGCCCTAGAAAAATCCAGCAATACCAGAACTGTTGCCTTGCCGTTGTCCTCGGCTGCCAGAATATTATCAGTAACATCCAATAAGGCCGTTGCTGTACCACGGTTCTTCCTAAAGCCCGACTGCGCGTCCGGTAATAGGTTACGTGTTTCCAGATAGTGCCCGTAAAGGCGTGATTATATGTATGTATATAATTTGTTATCATTCTATGTTCATCCTAGTAAGTCATCCTAGTCTTTCTTATTCTATTATTGTTTAATCCTATATTTGCTATGTAATGTAATATTCACTTAATATATAATAACAAAAAAATATGCAGATAATTTATCTTAGGTGTATATCTTTTGTTTTATTTCACAGTTGTACAGTCCAGAGAACACAGAACACCATTCACAAGATCAAGTAATACAATTATGACTTGAATACAATGTAAAACTGAAATACCACAAAATCAGTATGCATATCATATGAGAACTAATATACACAAGACAAATAGTTTATTGAGAACTGATTTTGTTTTATACCACTAAGGTGGCAGACAAGCGCATGGCCCACCTGATGGAAAGTGGTTACCGTGGCCTATGGACGTATGTAACACCAGAGGAGCCACACTCGCGCTGCCGACCCTGTAAGCACAGAGTTTCTGTGCCGTCAGTGTAGAGGACAAAGCAGGACAAGCCATTAAATAAATAAAAATAAAATAAAATAAAATATATTTTATTTCGAACGCAATGATTCATATTAGTCATCCCACTGACAGCACAAATTCTCCGGTGAGCTCCGCTGGTATATTTTTGTTGTAGCAACAGACAGCATTTAAAATAGAATTGTAACTTGTAGCCAGGCTAACGAGCACCTCACTCGTGAGGCGATCCTCAGTAATATCAAGATATTACTGAGGATAAAGATCAAAATCCAAAAAAAATAATGTTATTATGAGATCGTAATTATGAATGCCGTGTCATTCATTTTTCCGCAAGTTGATGAAGTTACGGGCTGATACCATCATTTTAACGATGCGATATGGAAATACTCGAAAAAAATTAAGGTGAATGCAAGCAGCGAAGGTCGTAACATCACAAGAATGAGCGCGGTTATTCCTCTAGTGCCTGCAAATAATATACCAGAGGCGTGGCATTATATTTTAGAAAAGGCGGACAATTCACCGAAAATGAGGCATTTTCGTACATATTGAATCTACCTGGTATCCCAAAAAATCTCCAGTGCTATTGAGCTGCGAAGGTAAGCGCCATCGCACCACAAATGTCTTGGAAGGGTGGCATCGACGTATACCCAGCAAACCCAACTTATTTTATTTTATATTTAAATTAAAAAAGGAATCCAAGTATTGGGATATTCGTATAAGAAATTCATTATTTAATAATATCATGGCAAATCGAAGAAGGCCGAGAGACATCGAATTCGATAAAAAATACAGCATATACTTACGAAAATTACAATCAACAAATATCACAGTGGATCAGTTTATTAAAAAAATAATATATTTGAGACTGCGCTTATTTAAATAATATTTATAAATAAATAAACAAAATCTGTTATGATTTTATAAATTCACGCATACTTATTAATTAAATACTATTACAATTAAAATTACAATCAAACCGCTGATCAAATGTTGAATGATACAAAAAAATCAGCTTTTATAATAATAATAATAATAATAAATCATTTATTTCAGGCAATAATAGAAAAGTTACAGGATGTTAAAAAACTTATTCTACGGCCCATAAATATATACCTTAAAACTAAAAATACATATAATATATCTTAACCTAAAGCACACGTAATGACGTCGACGTGTCACGGGGCGGGGTGTCGCGTGTCGGCAGGCGTCCTCGGAAGCGCCGAAACTTCACCCCCGTCGGCCAAAAGTCAGGACGCAGGATGGTAGCGGTGTGGCTGTTTGGAACTCGCACCACAAAAGAGTTGAAGCTCACGTTGTGACGAGAGTCCAGCTTCTCCACCCTTAAGCCCATCCCGGTTTTCTTTTCTTTATGAAAAAGTTACAATATTTTGTTATTTTTTAAGATTTTCAGTGGCAATTCTTATGTTAGTTTACTTACATTTATAATGTATTTTATGTGTAACTCATCAGTAATGAATCTCCAGCCAACTTCTGCAAGGTTGGTATTTTGAGTGGGCTAGCCTTTGAGTGTGACATTGTGCGCCTAATCCAACAACAACAATCCAACACTAAGTCTTTTTCGTTTACACAATGTTATTTTATAATATACTTTTATATAATTATATGTGATTAAAAGTTGATTGGCTACTTACTTGGCTTCTGTTATTTTTAAATATACCTACATAGTTTAACCGCAGCAGACGTAAGAAAGGGACATATTGAGAAAGGTACATTTCGGGAAGGTAGCATTTTGGGATATTGACGTTTCGGGAAAGGGACATTCTGGAAAATGGACATTGTGGGAAAGGGACATTCTTGCGATAAGCGTGTATTTATCAGATGGTGGGGAAAACGATGAATCAGATGGTGAACATTTCCTTCACGTCGGTAATTTGTAATTCATTCCTAGATCTTTGGTTTTGTAAAATTAACGATTCTGAACACAAAATACGTTTTTTTTTCTGTAACTACTGATTAGCCTTAGTGTCATTCTAGCTTTAGTGTCATTCTTCCCTTAAGTCAAACAGAGGGTTTGTATTCAATTGAAACAACATACTGACATTTTTTATTTAGTGTCTCTCTTCGAGTTACAGAATTTGAAATATTTGAGTTGATGATTAATACAGGATGTCATTATTACTTTAGTGTCATTCTTCCCTAAAGTCAAACAGAGGGTTTGTATTCAATTGAAACAACATACTGACATTTTTTATTTAGTGTCTCTCTTCTAGTTACTTATTGTGTTATTTAAAATTATTACTTATTTTAGGTTTTTAAAAATGATATTGAGGTTTCTAATATATATTTTTTTCTAAACTTTACTTAAACGCTGGTGTCCTAGAAGGCTCTGTGTTATCTCCGACCCTGTTTCTGCTGCATATGAGTGACATGCTGTCAGATGGCTCTCAAGAAGATAGGACACGGCGGTATATCCGCCCATTGAGCAGTCCGACTGGGGAAGTACCTTCGCCTTACAGAATACCGCGGCCATAATAACTGCGTGTAGTATTCCCGGCGCGGCGGTAAGTAGGGCAGCCAGAGCTCACTGGAGGGTTTGTGTGCTGTCAGTAGGAAAACCAAAGGCTTATCCTGCATCTTTCACACAGACGGCACAGAAATTCTCAATGCGTACACGGTCGGCAGCGCGAATGTGACTCCCCTGGTGTTGCCCACGTCCATAGGCCACGGTAGCCACTTTCCATCAGGTGGGCCGTATGCTTGTCTGCCACCTAGGTATTTGGTATAAAACAAAATAAAAAAAATCCATTGTTATGCAGACGACAGTACAGGGGACGCGCGTTACACGGAGCCCTCAGTCTTGGGTAGAGGACAGTCGCGAACAACTTGTGTATGAAATCGAGACTGCTCTCTCTGGAGTATCCGATCGGGTCGACACGTGTACCTATATTGACCGCTAAGAAAACCCCATTTATTGTAGCGCCGCAATTTCTGGGCACACCGCTTACCATTTCCTCGAGTATCGGGATATTTGGTGTCGATAATTATCTCCAGCGACGACGTCTAGTTCCGCAGTCATTTGGAAGACAAGGTCAAGTTGGCATCAAAGAAACTTGGAGTGCACAACAGAGCGAAGCAGTACTTCACTACTGCGCAGCGACTCCTTATTTATAAGGCACAGGTCCAGCCCCACATGGAAGACTGCTGTCACCTTTTTACCAGAGCACCTGCTTACCAGCTTGACCCCTTCGACTCGGTGCAAAGACGGGCGTTGAGGCTGGTCGACAATCCGATACTCGCAGGCGATGTGGAGCCTCTCAGCCTTGGAAGGGACTTTGCCTCGCTGTGTGTGTTCTACCGCCTATACAGTGGTTTATGCTCAGATGAATTATTTGACTTGATGCCCACAGCTACTTTCTATCATCGCACCGCTCGCCATAGGCAGGGAATTCACCCTCACACATTGCGGTTAGTTATTATTATTTTTGTATTTTCTAGATCAAGTTGACGAACTCAAGTTAAGAAATGCCTTAAAAACTGCAGCAAGTCAGAGTAATATCGCACCAGGTATCATTATAAGAAATAATCTGGCAGAAATACCTTCCAGTAGCACAAGTTCCATTCCAAATAAAAACGCTCTTCGGCAAATAATCAAGAGAGTAAGAAACAAAAATAAATCAAAGGAACCTACAAGCTTAAATGAATTAGTGAATATACCTAATGAATGTAAATAAATAAATGGCACAAGATTCCTAGGTAAGAACGTTGCATTTGGGGATGACAATGGGCGCTTATTATTATTTGCTACGGAAATGAACTTACGGAAGTTGAGTGAATCGCCAGTTTGGTTAGTGGATGGGACATTCCAAACCTGCACCGTAGTATTTAAACAATTATTTTCCGTTCATGGCATTGTTAGTTCTGGACATAATAAACGAATATTACCCCTAGTTTATGGGTTTCTACATAAAAAGATGGATGAATGTTATTTAAATTTTTTCCGCCAATTTAAAGACTACGCTTCTGAATTCAATATTAATTTAATCCCAGAAAGAATAATGTCCGATTTTGAATTAGCAATAATAAATGCAGTAAGGATAGAATTTCCTACCACAATTCATTCCGGTTGCTTATTTCATCTGGGGCAAAATATTTGGAGAAAGATTCAAGCAAATGGCCTCAGTACTAGATATAGTACTGACAGTGAATTTGCTCTAAAAATGAGATCTTATGTAGCTCAGGCTTACTTGTGTCCGGAAAAAATACCTGGTGTATTTAGACAGCTCAAAGAAGCGTTTTTTCAGAAGAAGCTTCTGCTATTACTGAATATTTTGAAGAATATTATGTTCTGGGCCAATAACAATCTCGCAGGTCGGATGAAATAATTGTAATATCAAGAATATTTTTAGAAATTAATTTTATAAAGTCAGAACATACAGGTCAGTTAGCTAGATTTAAACACCAACATGTTTCATTACCAAAAAATATGTTATGTAGACCAATCACAACTTATCGATTAGTGAAATTTAAAGAAAATATTAACAACAAAATACCTCTTTTGGAATTAAATAATAATGAAAACCCGGATGTTCTTTATAGAGATTTGTTCGAAATAATCAATTACGAATTTAATAACATTTTCACTAAAAAATCAATTAACACTAATCAATTCAAAATTAAATTTAGTGATGGGCTACACCTGGAATCTTTAAAAGTATAAAAAAATTGTATGAATTACATGAGACAAAGACATGTACAAATGAGCCACAAGTAATCGAACATATTAAAAAATACTCGAAACTATTTAAGAAAGTCTGTTCAATAGCCAAATCTAATTATATTCGGGCTAAAATAGAATCGAGCTAACCGTCTTAGAAGAGTGAAAATGTTATTTACTCACACTGTAACCAGGTAATTCCTAAGTTATCTTCATGGACGGATTATAGGTTAGGTCGTGAACCTTTTAAACACTATTTGCACTGATTTTAAGTACTTATTTTCTATTTTTACAAATAATATCACAGTAGGACATGTTTACCGAGCTGGGGTTGCCAGCAATTCCAAATTTTTATTAATCTAACTATAGATTTGTACCTCTTTGCATAATTTTTAAATATTGTTCTGTTAGTTTGACCGTTGAGTATTACCATAGAAGACGTGACTTGCGCTTGCTACATGTTTTTATACCACGTGAGATCCATTTTGGCCGTGATTCGTTAGAAATCCGAATTTTTATTGAAGGAAAGCATAATTGGTATAGCATAACAAAGTTTTCATGAAATTGGTTATAGGCGATATTTGCGTCCATACAGCTATATACATCACTATTGCTAAGCTGCTGTAAATATTTAATAAAGATCATTTATATTTGGATTATTACCTTTGGAGTAATTTCGTTTTTCTATATACCAATATTTCAAACTAAAAGATTTTTTGACTGGAACCTCAATAATTTGCGCATTGTGATCTGATAATGATAGTTCTTTAATCGTGCCTTTACATGATTTGTCATTGTGGGCTGTGTTATCTGAACAAGTCTTACTGGTGAATCGTGTTATTTGCTTAAATTGTAATTTTAAATTATATGTCAATAAAAATTCTATAAACTTCGCAGAGAATCTGGTTTGCTTTCAAACGTTAATGTTGAAGTCTCCACACATAATAATCTTCTTGCCATTTAGACTTATTTTATTTAATATTTTATTTGGCACTGTGAAGAAACTACATAACGAACTTACAGAATAGTCAGGTGGCCTATAGATACACAAAATTATAGTTCTATGTTCTAAGAATTCGACGGCAGATCATTTTATGATATTCTGAATTGAAAGCTTTGATATGTCACCGAGATGTCTGCCTTCCAAATGATTTCTTATTAATATATGTACAAGAGCCACCATGTCTACTATTTCTCATGTAAAAAGAAACAAGTTTGTAGTTGGGAATTGTAAGGTACACCTCATCACTCTCCACCATGTTATGTTCAGTGATACACAGTATGTCGATAGAAATGTATTGCACAGTCAGATAGCTAATACAAACAGAGAGCATGTCAGATTTGTTGAATAATCCATCAATGTTTAGATGGAGAATTGTAAGAACATTATACACGAAATAAATTAGTCACTAAGTTAGGGCCGGTGCCGTGAACGTTACTATGTTCGTTCATGGAATCACTATTATATATATTGTTGACTGAGAGATTTTGTTCGAGATCTAAATTGACCTGAACACATTGATCTGCAAACTTTTTATTATTTGCTCATGCTGTGATATTTGGAAGTGATAGTTCAAACACAGTATTTCCTTTAGTAGTAACCTTGCAAAATTTAATACATAATTTCGTCTGGTTGGTATAGATCTAGAGTAGTTCATATTCATGTATAATGCATTTTTAAACTTGTTACAAGTAAATTTTAGTTGATAGTTCAATTTAGTTTCTTTTAAAATCCTATTTTTTGGTACTTCACTTATGATCACATTCGTATTTACAGTTGAAGTCAACCATCGCTGCAGGTTAATGTCAATATCATATGGATTTTTTTCGCACCAACCTCCCAATACAACGACACAGTCGCTTTTTGTAAGAACACTGATTTCTTTACGTGACTGTATTAAGATCTCATTTTGATTCAATTTATTTGTTTACAAGACACTCTTAGAACATAGTTGTTACATAAGAAAATAAGGTCAACTTATAGTAATTGTAGAGAAAATACACAAAAGATAATACCATGGTTAGGCCAACATATTATTTGACATTAGAGATTATGAACATATACAATGCAATGAATCCTGTTACATCATTAATATTATCTGAGGACAACACATCTTTTAATTGGTTCTGATAATAATTTACTCCTTTTGTTCCTGATAGCAACAATGCATATGGTAATTTAATCACATTCTTTGATAACGTGACCCCAATCGTTAGAACCAAGATGCCTGCAGTGTCTAGGTCAGTCTTCTCACACCTAAATGCTTTAAGATTCTTGTCTATAGTTATGAGTGATGTCTTCACAGCCGCTAGAGACCTTACAGATATCATTTGCTCTTTCGAGGCACCATTCACTATATTATGAAAGATGGACTCTGGAAGTATCTCTGAAATGCTTGTTTTCATGAAATTGATAACAGTTATTTTTACTTTATTTAGTACAGCACCAGGCTTTAGGTATGAGATCACTTCGTATTTTGTTCCCAGCAGACGCTATAGTATATTACGTAGACCTCGTCCCTGTCCGTCGCCTAGAATAATTACTTTGTGCTTTTTGTGTTGTACTCCAGCTGTTACACTTTCTTTTTTCTTGTCAACTTATAGTTACATTATCCATTCTCTTAGATTTACAATTATAAATTGTATTATTCTTTTTAAAAAAGTACTATAATTTTCCCAAAGTAACACAATTGAATTCTTGGTATTAATAAACATCAAATTTTAATACAAAATAAAGCGTGAAAATAAAGTTTCATTGCACTAAAAGAATATCAGCTTGAAAGATTTGGACCGACGACCAAGTGTATCAAGTTTTTCCAACTGGCTGCGTTAACCAATACGCCACAGAGACATATGATATTTGTAATGAATTACCCTGCTCCTTATGTTTTGCTTTTTGTTTAGTACAGAATAGTTCCATTGTATGACTCATGCAGAAAATATTTTTTGCACTTGAACACAAGAAGTTGATTTGTTGAATAGGTTATGATTTTATTTTTATACGACAATAGTTATTTGTTTATGATTTGAATTGATACGTATAATAACAGGTATTAGATTGTTTAACACTTAATGAAGTATAATGTTTCGGGTTATATTGTATTCGTAATGGTTGGTGTGTATCTGCTTCACAATTCACTAGATAACTTTGTCACTGTAACTTTCGGTAGTTTTTTGATAATCGTTTATTAATTGAATATTTTTTAAAGATGATTTATTTTTATGTGGTGAAGCTATTAATCTCGTTTAACACTGATCACAGCTTAAAATTATAGTCTTCTTAACGAATTTAATTAAATACTTCAAGATGTTTCAGTATTTTATAAAATAAGGCACGTTATGCGTATATAGCGAACTATGATTCTAAAGTAAGTGGACTGCTCAAGTAAAGGTTACCAACCCTGCCACAAACAAAACCATAATAGTGCGAGCTTTGCTCGAAAGCGGGAGTTAGTCGACAATTATTACACAGGTCGCAATGATGAAGCGCCATCTAAACCTGATTCCTCAGCCAATCAATCAGACACTACCATAGTAGGTATTGGCAACACTAAGTTAAATATTAACACAGAACGCTGTATTCTAAGCATTCATTCTGAGACAAGTTCCTTTAATGTGACAGTTTCATGTTTAGTTTTGCCACAAATTACCGGCAACTTACCTAAATCGAAATTTGATTTAAAACAATTAAATATTCAAGGATTTCAGTTAGCAGATCTCTCTTTAAATGAACCATCCCCAGTCAATCTTTTGATCGGTGCTGACTTATTTTGGGATATTTTTAGTGCCCAGCAGCATTCGTTAGGACATGGTTTTCCTAAGCTTCAGGCGTCAAAGTTATGATGGCTCGTTACGGGTTCATTGCCTTGTTTTAATAAAAGCAAACACTGATTCAGTTATGTGCAATTTTGTCTCAAAAGACGGTTCTAGTAGCATACACGATGACTTGTCTTAGTTCTAATTTTCCTCAAAAAAGGCCCCCGAGTAGTGAAGAAAAATTGTGTGAGCAACATCATTGATAAGCGAATATGAAGCATTAGGTCACTTATCCGAATCACCAGAGTCTAGACCGTTAAATGCCTATTTCTTGCCCCACCACCCAGTGATACGGGAACAAAATGAGTCGACTAAGTTAGAGCCATACCACACGGTGCGGTGCGGCGGCGGCGCGGCGCAAGAGCGGTGCCGCTCCGGTTTCCTACATATAAAAATGTATGGTATGGCACACGGCGCCGTCCGGTCCGCTCCGGCGCCGGTCTCATGTGGATTTTAAAAACAATAATTTAAAAGCAAAGGCATGGGAAGAAGTTACAAGACATTTATTTCCAGAATATGATAACTACATGCCTGTTGAAAAGAACAAAATTGGTGAGTCCTTATTTCTCTTCATATTGGAAGATAACTTTTTTTTTTTTAATTGACTTCAATGATCCTGCACTGCTCATAAAATAGTCTGCTAATTCTTCTCTAATACTATTAGCTGTTACTAATTCATCATTTTTAGGTTGGAGCGAGTGAAATTCGTCACAAACTATCATCAATTTATCCTTTGTACGAAAACCATCCCGATCGGTCACAAAATTGTGTAGAACACAACATGCTTTTACAATGGCAGTAGCAAAATCATAGGATACGTTTATCGGTCTGTGAAAAATGCGCCATTTATTTGCCATTATTCCAAAAGTGCATTCAACATATCTTCTGGCCCTGCTAAGACGATAATTATCACCATAGGGACGCATAACATGTTTGCTCAATTCAAAAGCTTTGTCACCCACTAACACAAATGGGATAGGTCTATTGAAACCACATAATGGTTTGGGATAACGTAATGGCAGATTCTGGTTAATCAGTAACTCGTATAGTTTTGAATTTTGGAAAACAGTTGAATCGCACTCTTTACCGTATGCGCCAATGTCGACAAAAGTAAATTTATAGTTTGAGTCCACAACAGCTAGCAACACAATAGAAAAAAAGGATTTGTAATTAAAGAAAAGTGAGCCACTATTGGCAGGATTACACAGGCGTACATGTTTTCCGTCAATGGCCCCAATGCAGTTATGAAAATTTGCTCTGACATCAAAATCGGATGCAATTTTTTGGAATAGGACTGTTGTCAGTTCAGGGATGTTGTCATGAAGTAGATATTTCCATATAGCTTCACATACTCTCAATATCATACATGCAATCGTAGATCTCCCCCGTTTGAATTTGAATTCTAAATCTTGTATCGTATTTCCGCTTCCTAGATACCTAAAACAAAAAAAAATGTATAATAATATCTATACTCGTAAATATAAATCTAATATTTTATTTTCAGGTAATTCTGTAGTGAAAAAGTGAAGAAACGTTAAGGACAACTTTAATAAATATTTAAAAAAATTGAAAGAAGTTTCCAAATCTGGCTCAGCGGCTAAGAAACTTACAAAATGCCATTATTATAATCAGCTTTTATTTCTGGAAAAAGTTGCATAGAATACTACTGACAGTAGTTTAGACTTGGTTGAGCAATGTAACACGAGTTCTGCTGAACAATGTAACAATAGTTCTACAGATGATGTAGTACCTGAGCCGTCCCGCTATGTTCCTGTCACCAAGAAGAGAAAAGCGTCAGAAATGGACGAGTTTGAAAAACAAACTTTAAAAGCTCTGAAGGAGCCACAAAATCGCCCCTTGTCCTTTTTTAAGGGCATTTTGCCATCTAGTGAAGATTTTACGGAACTTCAGACTCTGACGTTCCAAAGTAAAGTATTACAATTAATAACGGAAATGCGTTATGGACAAATGACTCCACAATCTTCATCCTATAGGTATGAAGAGCAAGCACCACACGGGTACCAAACCCGAAAGTACTAAAGCATGAGCAGCAATTACACAAACTCGAATTCTAGTGTAATTCTATCACCAAATCAAGTGTCTGAAAATAGCGAAGATTTGGAGTATGAATATGATTTTGCAAACTTGTAAGAATACTGCCCTTAAAATGGACAATAAAATGATGGCTATAAAGGAGACAAGTATTTATTCATAAACAATTATTTACATAATATACACGGAAATTATAGGAATAAAAATATATATATAAAAAAGAATATATATCTAAATAATCCTGCAGGTTCAGGCGTCAAAGAATTCCTCGCCATCGATGTCAACCGGGAAGGTGGCCAGAAGGCTAGCGGCATTGCCACGTTGAATGGCAATACCAATTCTTTGCGCAAAGAATAAACCAGCCCTCTGATCACGGGTAGCGTCAATTAAGCGTTTCGAAATGTCTCTAAACAAAAGACGGGCACTTGGGCCCCATGATCCCAGCGTCTCGACCCCGAACGGCTCAAATATGTAATTACCACTTATATTACTATACTTGCGCCGTTTGAGGGTCTCTGCCGACGCAGCAGCAGCGCAGGCGCAGTTTGCAGTCCCTGGAAGGTGTGAAGGCGCAAGGGTGTCAGCACATGTTGCATCCCACACCAAATGCCTTCCCATCTTCCAAGGCACCAAAGACATTCCATCTGGCCTCTTGCCATCGTCGCGCGCCAAGCCAGTGGGTTCTAATATGGCTGGAACGCCAGCGGTGACAAGAGCCCGACGGATTATGTCATTGATATACCCGTGCCGCGACAGCCGTCCTGCGCTCCTGCTGCAAGAGAGACCATGATGTCCAAGGCTACCAACTTCTTCCCCACAGCGACATCGATGCGGAGAAACGCAAGGAGCACCTAAACGAAGGCAAGCAGCGATACGGAAGGTGTTATCGTCCAACATGATACCAATGTTAGGCGACGGTAGGGCCTGAAGCCAAACACCGGATTCCCATTCCCCCACAGCCAAAAGGCGAGCACGTTCCGCAACATTGGTAGAACTAGAAATTAGATGTTTTCTTACCATGTTGCAGAGCGGCACGTCCCATTGTCTCTGGGAAGCTGGGTTGGCTGGCAAATCAGCGTTTGGGCAAAACATTTTCCAAGCATTAAAAGCTTCGGCCATGCCTGGCACTTCTGAATTAGTTAGGCTAGGGGTTAAGATTTTTTTAACTAATTCATCCGTGCCATGCACCGAAGATAAAAATGCTGGCAGACTTACGTCAGTAATTTTGCGAACGCCGAGCCCGCCTAGACGTACAGGCATGGATGCCTGAAGCCAGACTCGGTCGTTCATATCCACATTTAGAATTTTGCATAGTGTGTTTCGAATCACACTATCCATTTTACCTAAAAGAGTCGAATATTTGAACAGTTGAGTTGAGCGGAGAACATGTGTAAATTTAGGAACAAAAAGACAATACCGAATTATAGTGAAAGCAGAATGGATGTTAATTTGTTGTAATCGGTCCGAAACTTCACAGAAATTTCGAATCTTTTCTTCTACGAAGGAGTCATATGCTTCCTCTAGGATTGGGGACCCAAGGAGGCGGAGAGAATCTTTTTGAACAATTTTTAAATCTGGAGCCAAATCGTTGAATTTTGATAATGTTGAAAGGATGTCTATGTTATCATCAAGAAAAATTTCACATTTAGTTGCATTTAAATGTAAACCAATGGATCTAAATTCATCTTTTAAAAAAGCCAAATCTTCTAAAACTGTTTTAACGTCTCCTCCTAGGGTCCCGTCGTCTAGATACCACACGTTAAATTTAGAATTTAGCTGCCGGATCACGGGATGTATAGCAAGGCTAAAAATGAGTGGCCCAAGAGGGTCACCTTGTTGACACCCAACTGTTGATTCTAAAACGTTGTCCTTGTATAGTAATTTTGAGGGGTACCTATAACATTGCCAAAGAAATTTATAAATTTTAGGGGTTTCCAATTTCACTTGCGTCAACAATGTGTCCCTATTCACTGAGTTGAAGGCATTCTTCAAGTCAACTTTAAGAATGACTTCTCCTCTATTGCAGCCAAGGTACGTTGACAGGGCATGTACGGCAGCCTCGCAGCCCCCTTTAGAGCCAAAGCCAAGTTGCAGGGGCTGGAACTGGTTGGTTAATGTGTTATTATATGCTTTACAGCATAATTTGGCCGCCATACGCCTGTACGTGCACCCTACGGCAATGGGACGAATACCACCGTCTTTCTTACGTAAGGCGCATAGATTTGCGCCGTAAAGCAAATCAACGATGGCATCGCACACATTGCCGGAGAGCATTAGGTTGATTAAGGCCGTTAGCTCCTTCAAAAGTGCATCGCCGGCTTCCCCAGGGCTCAGCAAGTCTTTGAGGTGTTGCGGGGTTAAACCATCTAGGCCGCCAGCAGATCCGCTCTTGAAGGAACCAACGGCAGCTAGAACGTCCTTAGCTGAAACAGTGAGAAAATCATCGTCTTTATTTGGAGGATCAGGGAAGGAAAGGTCAGCGGCTGGTGCTGGATGCTTGCTCTTCAGTTCTGCAAGAGTATCTGGCGAGCAAGCAGCCACCACATCGCTGCTAAACAAAAGTCTCGATGCACCCCTTATGTCACCTTCCCTTAATTTGGATTCTACATAGTGAGAAACAGAATTTTTTCGAAAGCTCGTGAATTTAGGGTCAAAAGTATAGGTCGAGAGGCAATTTTCTTTAATTTGCTGTGATAAAGATTTCTTAGAAGTTGAGACATGTGATATGTGTAAAATCCTGTAAGGAAAAGTGAGAAGCTGTTCCCAAGCTCTTTGAGAGTTCTCCCGGACTACTTTTGAAATGCAAGAAGCCAGATTTTGTGCCACAGATGGTCGGGCACCGCGGGGAACTCTCTTTAAAATCGGAACCGAATTTTTAAATTTGCTTAGAGTTCGCCAAAATGGAATTTCGGAGGTAGTGTGCGATTGTGATACTGGTATTGAGCTTGAAAGTACATTTGGAGATTTGTGTACTTTTCCCAAATGTATTTTCAAACCCTGCTTACCTTTAAAAAAGCGAGCTTGGGTGCAGTGGGGGCACCGAACAAGTGTGGTAGATTGACTTGAAGTTACATCCGTATCACTACAAGTACCACTGCAGTCTTGCATAAATATTTAAACTTACACTAACCGCTAAATTGCTATTTGGTACTGTAGTACCAAAAACACGCTCTACGGCAATTGCTACTTGGTACTGTACGTCAACAAGTTTTTTTGTTTATACGAGCTCTGTCGTCACTCAGCGGGCGGCGCCATTAACTGACGTCATCTGAGTGCAATTTGCAATTCACGTGACGACCCTTTTTTTTCAGGAAAGCGGTTTAATTCTAATATATTTAGGTACATATCAGATAAAACAGGCACGTTCATACTATGGTGGAGCATCTAAGAGGCTAAATCACTTATATATGTAAGACACAAAATTATATTTACAAATTGAAAATGTAATAAAAATAAATATAAATGTCAAAAGCACTGCACGACACTTCGCACCATGGCAACGGCGGCGACGCACCTTTGAAACTGCGCAGAGCCCCACATGTTCACTCTCTAGCTTCAAATGTACAGAACTCTGTATATCTCCAGACGCCTCAAATTATTGTATTAATTTCGATGCAAAGTTACTATTCTATTAATATTTTCCACTAGTTTGAGTTGGGTTACCGACCACTGGATAAGACTGGACAAATAATTTCATTGACAAACGTAGCCTGGTACACATTGCACTCCTTAATGGTGCTTTATATCTGGATTATAAGCACGCTCATCCTTTTTATTTAGCGGTCTCTTCTCAAATTATAATATTTAAAGAAAAACTATTTATGATAAAATATTTTGATTTTGACACACGTCAAATTCATAAACTACTCTACTACTACTATAAAATGATTAATAAAGTACGAGTAAAATTTTTAAGTTTTTCATTACTAACCTCAAAGTTATTCCCAGCATTTCTATTGGCTCTACTGGATTCCTCATATTAGTATACTGTTTCCGTATATGTGGTTCTAAGAATTCCAATAAACTTTTGAAAGTAGATACACTCATTCGAAAAAAAATGTAAAACTTCTTTCCGTCTAAGAGCAACTCTTGATATTCTTTTAAAAAAAGTCCGTCACTATTCCTCAAGGCTATATACGGAACTGACCTAATATTGTCGTGTGTTTCTACGTCGTCGTCGGTTATGTCAGTGGCGAAGTAATAACAGCAGCAACACATGTCTTTCCCAATCCATTTTTTAAAACTGACTGTCGTCGGAATGAGGCCAACTGGGCCAACCCTTCTCTTCCGTCGCCGCAACGATGACGCAAAATGTTGCGGCATCGTTGCGGGGCCGCACTCACCGTGTGGCAGGTACTCCGGCCGCCGCACCGCACCGAGTGGCATGGCTCTTACGCGTTGTGTTTGATGCCTCGGCTCGCACTTCTTCTGGTGTTTCTGTAAACAACTTACAAATAGTGGGACCAGTAGTGCAAGACCCATTGTTTAATATATTAATTCGTTTCAGACAGCATAAGTATGTCCTGACAGGAGACATAGAGAAAATGTATCGCTCAGTCGATGGTCGCGCGCGCTCGGCGAACGGACGTGCAAATCGTGCGTGCAGCAGAGTACCTACGCGTTCGTAATCGCACGTAAACTTTAATCATAATGGTGAAGTGTAAAAAGTGTAAGCGGCTTGTGTCTACGAATGAGGATGAGGTAGATAAATGTAGTGGTGCCTGTGGAGCTGTGTACCACAAGAAATGTGTGCAACATAGCGACCGATTCATGCAAAAGGTGACTTGTGAGAACTGCCAGAAAACCATGAGTAGTTCACCACAGTCGGCCGGCGAGCAGCAAAAGCAAACCGTTGAGGTGAAAGAAGCATCAGCCGAAAAAGTACTAGCCGAGATAAACATGAAACTGACGGTACTCTTTAAAATGGGAAAAAAATTGAAGATCTCACTACGAGCTTAGAATTTTATGCTGATATGTATCAAAAACTAAATGACTACAAGGAAGAATCACAGAAAAAAATCAAGGCGCTAGAACAAAGGAATGTTTTCCTAGAAAAGGAACAGGGAACAGTTATTAACAATAACTTGTCCGTTATTGTTATATCAAAAGTTATGTATAGCGTTCGATACGATATATAAAGGAAGTACTGTTACAGTTAAATTAAGCAATAAAAGAGTAACGCAGCCATGGGTTGATAAATCTTTGCATACTATGCTATTAAAAAGGGATTATTTATTTAGAGTATGGAAAGCAGAGCCAAAAAATATGAGTAAACGATTAGAATATACTAAATTTAGAAATAGAGTAAATAAACTAGTAAACCAGGCGAAGAATAGATATAAACAGATAGAAATAAAAAAATGTAACGAGGATTATAGAAAAATATGGGCTCACATTAACGCATGGCTGGGTCAAAGAAAAAATAGTCCTGATGATGTAATAATGAAATATTTGGCTAAAAGTGAAGCTGTATATCAAATATGTACAAACTTTGGTAAAACATTTACTGAAGAAATAAAGGCAATTAAACATAATAAAATTGTAATATGCAATTTCTAGATAGGAAGAAGTATGTGATACCGAGTAACGTCAGTTATAGGTACATACCCGTGAACCCTTCTGATATTGAAAGTGATAAATTCGTTATCCTGTGAAAAAGCACCAGGTTTAGATGGGATCCAGGGTTATCGAGGTAAAGTATTTAAAAAAACGATTAAGTCTTACAATAGCTTCACTCATGAATATGTGTTTATCACAGTGTATCTATCCCGATCAATTAAAAAGTGCAATTATACGCCCGATATAAAAGAATGGTAACCATTATAACAATATGCAAACTACAGGCCAATAGCCATACTATCGGTTATTGATAAGATAATTGAAAAAAATATTGTTACTCAGATAAGTACATTCTTAGAGAGTCATAACATACTGTCAGATTCACAGCACGGGTTTCGTAAGTGTCGAAGTACTACCACTGCTATTGCGCGGTTCACAGACTATGTGAATGAATGTTTGGATGCCGGAAAACAACTTATAGCACTATATATCGACTACAAAAAAGCATTTGACACATTAGATCATACTATACTTTTACAGGCCATGAAGGAGTGCGGAATACGCGGTCCGGCAAATAAATGGTTCGAAAACTACCTAACAAATAGGAAAATGCGCGCCGTTATATGCGGAGTAGCAGGGGACGAAGTGGACGTGAACTTAGGGGTGCCGACCGGCTCGGTGTTTGGGCCCGTTGGTTATGTGATGCACGTCAACAGCGTGTCAAATGTTGTGAACAAATGTCGGGTGTATATGTACGCGGATGACATGTGTCTAGTATATGGAGCTAAAGACATAAGTGAAACACAAAGATATATACAAGATGACTTCGAAAATATTACCAAGTGGGCACATGACAATGGAATAATTCTAAACTATTCAAAAACAAAATGTATGCATATACACTCGCCATATAACCGGCGGGCTGGGACACTGGGTGGGGAGAGCCTTGCTGTGATAGGACATACATACGAATGCTTGCATGATAACAAAAACCATTGTATATGTAATAAGATAGAATACGTTGAAACATTTAAATACCTGGGCTTAAATATTGATATTAACTTTAACTGGAAAACACATGTAGTCGATGTATGTAATAGGCTGAGATCAATTATAGGAAAGTTTTATCAACTAAAGAGAGTACTAAATAGACACACACTCCTCATAGTATATTACGCACTGGCTGACTCATTGGTTAATTATGGGCTGTTAGTTTATGGCAGAACTTTTAAAACATATCTGAACAACATAAAGGATTTACAAATAAGGCTAGTCAAATTCTTAGTAAGCAAGAAAGACAGGGACTGCTGTAATAAGGAATATGAAAGGTTGTTGCCTATTTGTAAGATTTTACCGCCAGATAAAAAAGTGGAATATTTGATAGGACTAGAGCATTACTATACTAATGAATATAAAGAAATTGTAAACAGCAAATATAGTACAAGAAGTTTTAGAAAAAATAGAATAATCCAACCAAGGGTTAACAACTATTATGGGGAAAGATTGTCAAAATATATAGTACCGAAGACATTTAATAAATATGAATTGTTACGACAGAGCCCTGAGATGAGTAAAGGTGTTTTGAGGGCCAAGTTAAGGAACTTGCTCCTCCACGGCCCTGCTGCCGGAGAAGGCACTGCGGTGGCAGCGGTCGGTGAGGAGCAACCTTAACATAAAATACTGTGATAATTAATAAAATTTAATAGTACACTAACAGACAGACAGACAGACATTTTAGAAGTAACGTCAACTAAATTATTGTAATTAAAATTTTAAGTAGATGCGGAGAATATTAATATATAATTGAATTCTTATATAAGTGTGATAAGTAATAAGTAAGAATATAAGTAACATTAAGGTGTGCAAAACAGAGCGCGTCTCGCCATCAAACTTCACAGTTTGGCGAGAAGTTTGTGTTATTGAACTGTAATTTTATATGAAAAAAAAAGAAAAAAAAAAAAAAAAAGAGAGTTCGATCGTAATCTTCAACTCATACTGTGGCGTGATAGTGAGGATAAGCCTTTAATGACACTTCGTTTAAACACTGTTACTTACGGTTTCGCTAGTGCTTCCTTTCTTACTACTCGTTCTCTTTGGCAGATAGGTGAAGAATGTTCAGATCAGAAGATCAAGACTATAATTCAAAGTGATCTATATTGTGATGATCTACTTACCGGTGCAAGCAGTGAGGAGGAGTTACGTCACATTCTTCGTTCAGTATCTTCCTAGTTAGCAAAGGGATGTTTTCATCTGCGCAAATATCGGCCCTACAGAATACCGCGGTTATAATAACTTCGTGTTGTGTTCCCAGCGGTGAGTAGGGTAGCCAGAGCTCACTGGAGAATTTGTGCTGTCAGTGGGAAGACTAAAGGCTTGTCCTGCTTTGTCTTCTGCTGACGGCACAGAAACTCTGTACTTACAGGGTTGGCAGCGCGACTGTGAATCCTCTGGTGTTACAGACGTCCATAGGTCGCGGTAACCACTTTCCATCAGGTGGGCCGTGTGCTTGTCTGCCAACTAAGTGGTATAAAAAAATAAAAAATAAAAAAAAACTTCATGAGTTATGGCGTCATAAAATTGGCTGGGATGAACCTGTTCCTCCAGAAGTGAGGACTTCCTGGTTAAACTTTTCTAGTAAATCCTCATGTTTGTCTTCTTTAAAGATTCGATCGAAAGAAGAATGATAGGTGTATTTTAATTGATAACGCATCTTATGTACAAATACTTTGTTTCTGTGACGCTTCGCAGCGGGCCTTCGGCAGCTGTATTTATCAGTCTGTTTCTGCTAGCGGTGTACAAGTCAGCCTGGTATGTGCAAAATCGCGGGTTGCACCTATTAAACCCACGACAATACCACGGCTCGAACTCTGCGCTGCTCTATTAGGAGCCCAGCTAACAGCTACGGTTTTAGCTGCATTACGTTGCCCTATTGAGCGTCAAGTGTGTTGGACAGACTCTAAAGTTCGTCAATAATTGTAGGTCCGACAAAAATCAAACAGATTGCGAGGTCCACTTCAAGTTTCCGAATTAGAAAACGTCCACAGCGTCGCTATAAAGTTAACCCATAAAGATTCCTTTCCTATAGAATTAGATCAGCTAGGAAAAGCTAAATCTTTAAATTCTAAGAGTCGGCGGGCGCATTGAGTCACCTGTTGTCAGTATGACAAACGTCATCCAATTTTGTTGAGTGCAAGTCATTTTTTGACAACGTTAATTTTCAAACAGGAGCACCTACACTTGTTGCATGCCAGTCCTCAGCATCTCCTGGCATCTATAAGAGAACGCTATTGGCCAACAGGAAGCAGGGCTCTAGCTAGACGTGCAGCACGCGAATGCGTAATCTGTCGTCATTTCAATGCTCGCACTATGGACAATATCAGGGGAAACTTACCTGCAGATCGCGTTGGAGCTGACTTCCCCTTCTCCACAATAGGCACCGACTTTGCCGGTCCATTTCTTACAACAGACCGGAAGGGACGCGGTGATAAAATAACTAAAAGTTACCTTTGTATTTTTATTTGCTTTCGCTACAAATGCGTTCATTTAGAGTTAGTCAGTGACTTATCAATGGAGGCATTTTTGCTTACATTGAAAAGATTCATAGCTCGTAGGGGGTAAACCAAGGGTCATCTACTGCGACAATGGTAGAAATTTCGTTGCAGCAGCAAAGGAAATAAATTCTTTCCTAGAGTCTAATAGCGATTCCATTAAAAACTCTGCATCTCGCGAAGGTATTGAATTCCGTTTTTCACCAGCATACGCTCCTCGGGGATTGAGTAGACCTACTTAACAAAAAAGAGGCAAAAGGGATGATAATGTGATTGCAAAAATATTAAATAGTAAAAACAACATGACTTTATTAGAGTTTCTCCGTCCAATTGCAATTCACACAAAATATTAAAATGTACCTTTAAACGATAATAATTAAAGATTGCATATGATTTATTATTAAATGTTGTGTTTTTCTTGTATTCTACCATACAAAAAGTATTCAGTACCTATATTGATATTTCGATAGAATGAACATGCGATGCGTTGAACGCTCGATCAAACAAACATTCGATTTTTTGAATACACGATGTATTGTAGAGTGTACGATATATTGAATGTTCGATATATTAAATATTGGATTTCATGAACGTTCGAGTATTTGGATGTTCGATTTATAGTGGTCGATCAATTGATATTCGATTATTTGTCATTCGATTTGGTATAGTACACCCATCGCGCTGTGTTTACTATTCAACAGGTCGTATAATATAATCATTCTACAAGAATGTTATTGTATACTTATTCTATACCACGTAGTTTATTTTATCAGCTTCTTAGAAGTACCATTCGTTTAGTTGTAAGAGATAAAGGACAGCTTTGTAAACAGCGATAAGGCGTCTCAAGTGCGCAGTACCTACACCATTTGAGAAAACCACTTCGCGGTAGTACTGATTGGGCCGAATATACATATAATCACGCATGTGCATAAAGCACAGCAATATGAACTTACAGTGTGTATCGTGGTACTACATTAAAAGATATAACATAAGTATTACCTGCGATATAACATCATTTAATTGTATGCGTGGTATATGCTCTAATTGTTTTCATTCAACAAGAGTTTAAAGTGGATAGCAGAGAAAATGAAGAGATTGAAGAAAGATAAAAATAGTGGCGAAGACAAAAAAAATAAACACTAGGAAGACAACTAAAAAATTAAGACAGGGACCCTATTAGAACTAATCCAGACGTTTTACAAAGAAATAAAATTGTTAAAAAAACATTATTTCAACATGAAAACCCAGCAACCACTATATCAAATATGCTTGAAGGATTTGAAACCAGACGAAGTTCTTTTGGTATGTGATTACTCAGAAAATTATAATATATATAATATATAATTGAGTGAAGAAATTCAATCTATGCAATATGGTGCATGCAAACAACAAGTTACTCTACACTGCGTAATGATTTACTGGAAAGACAAATGTCAGTCAATTTGTACGGTTTCTGAATGTCCTTTGTCACGATTCAGCTGCCCAATAAGTAAAAAAAAAAATTCCTGCTGAATATGTTCACTCAAGAATTTCAGTTTGCCTATGCGATATGGTCATTCACCCAAAGTGGTCATGGTAAGTGGAACGGTTGGAGCAATATTACGTGGCTAATGCAGTGAAAGAAGAATTAAACGTGGCCACCTTAATAACAGTGATTGGTAGTGAAACGTATGAATTGATGGTCAATTTATGCACACCCGTGAAACCGGCCAGCAAGAAGTACGCGGAGTTAGTGGCCCTGATGAAAAACTACCTGAATCCTAAACCGAGTCAATTGGCTGAAAGGTTCAAATTTCGCCAGCGCATACAGAAGTATAGCTATGTATGTGGCGGAGTTAAAAAAATTAAGTAAGAATTGTGGGTTTAGAGACCTAGCGGAAAATCTCCGTGATCAATTCGTGTGTGGGCTAAGTAATGACGATATACGGCAAAATTTTTTTTCGGAAGAGGATAGCATATCGTTCGAGAAGGCCTTTAGAATAGCTATGACCATGGAAACGTCTGAAATGAATGCAGCATTGGTAGAAGGTTGTACCCGAGGTAGAAGCACAGGTGACATCGTACCAAGTGCTGATACAACCGTGCACTTCATGGGTCGCAAGAAAAGGGATCGTAAGATTTACGGTCAAAGTGGCCCCACGCGCAACTCACGTGGCGCTCGAGCCAACGCGACAGGCGGTGGTGCAAGTAACTCAAGCGGAGCGGGCAGTAGTACATACCGGACGAACACAACTTTTACTAACGCTTCAGACAAATTCCAGACATGTGACGTATGTGGGGGTGGTCATGAAAAACAGAGTTGTAAATCTAAGATGTAAGTCTGCAGAGGGCACATTTTTTTTAAATGTCCTTCTTGATTGCATAATCAAGGACATTTAAAAAAATGTGCCCCAGGTTTCGGGGTAATACAAATGTACAAAATATACAAGAGAATGTGTTTATAAATTATCAGGACAGCGACAGTGACGAGGTAATGTGTAATAATAATTATTCAATAAGTGCGAACATTCGCCAATCGCAGTTACTTGGACCATTCACTATAGATGTTTATGTTGAGGGCATATCATTAACAATGGAAATAGATACTGGCAGTGCTATATCGTGCATAAGTTATACTTGTTATAAACAACTTTTTGTGCATTGTAAATTAAAACCGAGTAATTTAGACTTGCGATATTATACCGGCGAATTAGTGAAGCCCATGGGAAAAATTAATGTTGAAGTAAAGTTTAAAACCACAACGAAATTATTAGATTTGTATATCGTAAACAGTGGGCAAACTAATTTACTAGGTAGATGCTGGCTTATCGCGTTACACATTCATTTTATTAACATTACATGTAGGTATAGGTACCTACATGTCATGTTAATAAAATAAATGTGTCAAACAAATTGATGGATCAAATGAGGCTTAGGGGGCAACTCGGACCTAAAAAATCTGATCCATGGTCGAGTTTACTTCTTTAAAAATATGATGTGTCCGAGATGACTACTTTTAAAATATGAGGTAGTTAATTCGGGCAATGACAATAAACTAAAGATAGACAATGCATTTATTAGCTTTTGTATACATGTAATTAAAAAATCATTAAAAAGTAATGAAAAAAAAAACCATATTGCTACAAAATAATTACGTAAATCAAAAATTTACGCCTCATCTGTATTAATCCTTTGTTAGATGCATTCCTCGACGAGCAATTACTCCAATAGCAATGATTCAAATAGCAACGATACCATTCCTCGAAGAGCAATGATTCGTATTTTAGATCATTGCTCTTCGCGGCATAAAAACAAAACTAAATTTTATTCCTCGAAGAGCAGGTTTTTCTAAGTAGCTGATAGAGATGTGGTACTAATATGAATTATTTTGCTCGAATTTAATAAAAATATCGATAAAATCATCAACTCGTTTATTTTTCAAATAATAATTGAATACTACAGTGGAGCCGAATCCTAAAGTTACGTATGACGTAATATGTCAATTTGGTATAACTAGTGATTATTTCAAATGATATTAATATTAGAAAACATTTTTTTTAGTTTAGAGTTATGATGATGTATATCTTTTGTTTGTAATTAATTAGGGAGGTATGGTATTATTTAATTTTGATTAGAAAAGAAATAGCGGTAACACGTTTATAGCGGCCTGTGGTTGAGTTCTCATACGTAACTTTAGGATTTGGTTATACTTTACACGTAAATATGAATGATGAATCATTTACATTAATTTACTGTTGTGCTTATTATAATATGTCTAAATCACAGTTTCTTTGATGTTTACAAGATTTATATAAATCATTCCATTTTTTACAAGTTTACGTAATATTAAATCAATCTTTTACAGATCTTTCATTATTTGAATATAGCCTAGGATATTAATTAAGATGTTGACAGTATTGTTACTAAACCAGTCTTTAGAATATCACTACATATTTATTATAAAACAAAGTCGCTGTCGCTGTCTGTCCGTCCCTATGTATGCCGAAATCTTCAAAACTACGCAACGGATTTTGAAGCGGTTTTTCTTAATAGATAGAGTGATTCAAGTGGAAGGTTTATATGTATAATACATGCATAATATTGTAGAGAAACACAGATAAATTTAGAGATATGCAGCGGGCACGGGATCAGAAAATATGGCGGTACTAAGTTCGCCGGGTCAGCTATAGTCTGTTTTTTTATATCTGTTCATCTGAGATCTTAGAAAAACCTGCTTTTCGAGGAATAAAATTTAGTTTTGTTTTTATGCCGCGAAGAGCAATGATCTAAAATACGAATCATTGCTCTTCGAGGAATGGTATCGTTGCTATTCGAATCATTGCTATTCGAATAATTGCTCTTCGAGGAATGCATCCTTTGTTATGATCCATTAACTTTCTTAACATAGACACAGGGCTATTTTGTCAATGCTGTTATTTCTCTGTCTACAAGTTAAGTTAATTTAATGTATGAGATACTACTTACTACTCCGGACAGTAGAGAGATCCTTTTGGCGGGTAACATCGGTCCTGACGGGTGGATTTGTGGTTGGATTACTGAAAGATAGTACGAGAACGAGTAGTAGACGAGGAGATCAGTAGATGACGAGGCATACCAAGGCGACTCATGCTTTAGGTCACCCGAAATAGCTTACATCTGCTGTGTCAGACCGTAGGTGGCGGTTAAACCACAAACAATAGCATTCCCAAGGAGGGTTGACGTCAGGCAGGCGGCCGGTTAGTAAAAAGATATAGCCAAATCTTTTGCAGTAACATGAATGTTATGAGTAATAGTGAGTGCAACAGGACTAGGGCGTACCCCCAAGGCGACGCGCAGAGGCAGCACCCGGTCCCTGTGAGAAATGGACAAGGATTGTTGCACCAACACGGGCGGGTGCAACGTAAGAAGCTAGTCCAGGAAGCAAGGAAAGAGTGTATTAGGTTTGGAATACTCTCATATAAAAGACATAATTATACCGAATGTTTATAACAAATTTTTATTTGCGGATTACTTTCATAAAAATTAAGAATTTTACTTTTTGCCAGTAAGGAAGGGAGAGAACTTTTAAAAGAAGCCAAAGAGGTTTATGTTGATGGCACTTTTAAAAGCGTTGTCCGTCCTTTTTCCAACTTTTTAGCCTTCACGTCGATCGTGGAGTCACAAATTCCGACGAGATGAACATTGTGCCTGCGGTGTACGGCTTGTTACCAGACAACAAACAAGAATCGTATGAATTTTTTTTTACATTAATAAAAAGTCAGGTTCCAGATTGTAATGCAGAAGTTATTACATCAGATTTTGAAGTAGGCATTATGAATGCGATTCGTAAAGTATATCCAAACATCATTACTCGAGGCTGTTGAATTGGTCTCTGCGGTGTCATAGTGTACACACGTACTGTTGTTCGTCCCCGTTTTAAAATTGAAAATCTGCTTAAAAAGTGCATAGTTCAACCGTCAAAGTATATAGTGATAAACTTGAATGTTTCAGTGATATAACGACGTAAACATTACAGTGTAATAACAATAAATTAGTGAAGAGCAAGTGATTTTACTTCATAAAGAATTTAAAAATCTATCATCTTGGACTTTGAACTCATTAACAGCACAAAGAAATTTTGCAAACACCTTCAACAACGAACCACTACTACTATTATTTTTATTTTTATCCAGCTCAAGGATTATAATAGCGGTCACTAAATTTACTATCGTTCACTGAGTCAGGGTGGCCAGGTGGTATTTGGTGCGCCTGCCGTGCATTGATGGTGGGATCGATTCTCAACCTCGCGTTCTCTTTTTGTGTTTGTTTTGCACAATTCCTGATTGTTTGGTGTACTTCTGAATTGTTTTTAGCAATTTTTTTGGTTTTTATCCTAGTATTCTTTTATATTTTCTGTTGTTTTACATTTTATTATAAATCGCATCTGCTATGCTTAAAACAATGCTTACGCCATCTCCAACATCAGAGACAGGAAACCCTGACGCAATGTTTACCCCAGATAATTTTACATATGCACTTGGACAGACGGAAAAAGCTAGAAATAAGCGCCTAAGACCTGATTTCTCGCCAGAAAATCTATGGCAGGAATTTGAGGACAAAATAACGGATATGCTTACCTCTTGGAAATCAGAACAAGACAAATTTCTGAATAAGTTGAAATCTGATATTGCCGAAGTAAAGCTGCAAAATTCGGTAATACAGAAATCTAATACTGAAATACAAAAATCTATGACATTTTTAAACAGCAGTTTTGAAAACATGAGGAAAAGTATTGTGGAACTTCAAGAAGAGAGAAAGGAACAACGTGCGTATATTTTGGAGTTGGAGAGAAGAATAGATAATTTACAACACAGCTCTCGTTCTTCTACGATTGAAATTAGAAACGTGCCCCAAACAGAAAAAGAAACAACCGCGGATCTGACTTCTCTTGTTATAAAAACCTGTAACGCGGTGCAGACGCCAGTAACAACATCAGATCTACGTGACATACATCGACTGCCGGGGAAAAAAGGCATAAACAGACCAATAATTGTCGAATTTCTTAATGTCCAAGTTAAAAATCAAGTCCTGAATGAAAAATGAGAGAAGGAAAACTCGAGAACAAACCCGTTGCCAACCCGTCTGGCCAGCGTGGCAATAGTAGGCTAAACCCTCCCAAATGAATAGACGCCACAACAAAAGGCCCCCAGTTCCCGGCGGTCCCGCTATTCCCAGCCAAGGTAGCGGTTCGGGTAACGGCGGGACGGGGGGTGCGAAGAATCTCCGGGCTACGGGAGGCTACCGAAAACGGCGACTACTACTGGCAACGTACAATTGCAGTACACTTCGTCTGGACAGGCACCTCGCGGAACTAGAGGTAGAACTAGGTCGCATAAATTGGCATATATTAGGGTTGTCCGAGATCCGAAGATAGGGGGGGACACGACAACCACTGAGTCAGGCGACCTGTTCTACTTCAGAGAAGGTGAACAGCTCTCCCAGGGAGGTGTCGGTTTTCTGGTAAAAAAGGACCTCATTAGCAGCGTTGTTGAAATCGGTAGTGTGTCGAACAGGGTAGCGTACCTTATCGTAAAAATCACGAACAGTCGTTCGCTGAAGGTGATACAGGTATATGCGCCGACCTCGCTTCACCCCGACAAAAGTGCCGAGGCCGTATATGAAGATATTGCTAAGGCAATGAATCACACCGCCAAGGCCACTTACAACGTTGTTATGGGGGACTTCAATGCTAAAGTGGGAATACAAGAACGCGGTGAGACGAAAATCGGACCTTATGGAGTGGGGTGCAGAAATCACAGGGGACAAATGCTAGTCAACTTCCTCGAGGCGCAGAGGCTCTTCTTAATGAATAGTTTCTTTAAGAAAAAGCCCCACAGGAAGTGGACTTGGCAACGTCGGGACTCTGTGATAAGAAACGAGATAGACTTTTTGATAACGGACAGTAAGCACATATTTAGAGACGTCTCTGTGATCAACAAGTTTAAAACCGGAAGCGATCACAGACTTGTCCGAGGCTCTCTAAATATTAACATCAAGGCTGAAAGATTCCGAATGATACGGTCTACTCTCCGACCTACGCCACTCCAAGTCACTCTAGGGTCCGAAAAGTTCCAATTGGAACTTCAAAATCGTTTCGCAACACTGGAAACCACAAACGGCATTGACGAGAAAACCGACACAGTGGTCAAAACATTGCAGGAAGTGTCTCGAAAGTTCTTTCCCGGGAAACGCAAACAGCGAGAGTCCAAGCTCTCTCCTGAGACTCTCGAACTTATGAGAAAGAGACGTGAGAAGTCATCCACACCGTCCTCTTCGTCAGATGAGAGAGCCTTAAACCGACAAATTAAAAAGCTGATTAGACGCGACCTCCGACGCTACAACACCCATATCGTCCAGGAGGCGATTGAGCGAAATAGGGGGTCGAAAGTGTTCGCTCAGCAGTTGGGGAGGCCCCATCTGACGAAACTTAAAACTGCGGATGGTAAAATGACTGCCTCAAGGTTCGAGATTCTCGATGAGATCGAAAAGTTCTATGGACAGCTATATGCATCACGGACGAGTAAACCTACGGGACACAGCGATGAAGACCACAGAGCCCCACTTACGCGCCATTACACCGAGGAGATACCCGATATCGAGCAGTGCGAGTTGGAGGCGGCTCTCAGACAACTGAAAAACAACAGGTGCCCAGGTGATGACGGTATTACTACTGAGCTCCTGAAAGCAGGCGGAACTCCAATCCTGAAAGAGCTAGCAAGCCTCTTTAATTCCGTCGTCCTACAAGGTCTAACACCTAGGGCATGGAGCGGGAGTGCGGTGATACTGTTCTTCAAAAAAGGAGATAAGACCTTGAAGAACTACAGGCCCATCTCACTCCTGAGTCATGTCTACAAGCTGTTCTCGAGAGTCGTCACAAATCGTCTTGCGGGTAAGCTCGACGAGTTCCAACCACCGGAGCAGGCCGGGTTTCGAAAAGGTTATAGCACCGTGGACCACATCCATACTGTTCGGCAGATTGTAGAAAAGGCCCAAGAATACAATCGGCCGCTGTGTATGGCGTTTGTGGACTACGAAAAAGCCTTCGACTCCATCGAAACCTGGGCCGTTCTGGATGCTCTACAGCGGTGTCGTGTCGATTGGCGATACATCGAGGTGCTGAGATGCTTGTATGACACTGGCACAATGTCCGTCCAGCTCCAAGACCAGAAGACGAAACCTATTAGCCTCCAACGTGGAGTGAGACAGGGAGATGTTATATCCCCCAAACTATTCACCAACGCGTTGGAGGACGTCTTCAAAACTCTGGATTGGACTGGGCAGGGTATAAACATTAACGGTGAGTACATCTCACATCTTCGGTTCGCCGACGACATCGTCATAGTAGCAGAATCGTTGGAACAACTGGGCGAAATGCTGCATAGCCTAGATGGAGCTTCTCGACGCGTCGGCCTTGGTGTAAACTTGGATAAAACCAAAATTATGTTCAACGAACATGTTGCACCGAGACCGATTGCCATCGAAGGGGCGACACTCGAAGTTGTTCAAAAATATGTCTACCTGGGGCAGGTTATCCAGCTCGGTAAAAACAACTTCGAGAAAGAACTAGCCAGAAGAATCCAACTGGGTTGGGCAGCATTTCGCAAACTACGTCGAGTTTTCTCTTCACCCCTACCGCAATGCCTCAAAACAAAGGTCTTTGAACAGTGCGTCCTACCCGTTATGACTTACGGTGCCGAAACGTGGACACTTACAGTGGGGCTGGTCCATAGCTTAAAAGTCGCGCAGCGGGCTATGGAGCGAGCTATGCTTGGAGTTTCTCTGAAGGATAAAATTCGGAACGAGGTTATTCGACAGAGAACCAAAGTTACCGACATAGGCCACAAAATAAGCAAGTTAAAGTGGCAGTGGGCTGGCCACGTTTGCCGAAGGACCGATGGCCGTTGGAGCAAACGAGTCCTAGAGTGGAGACCGCGAGAAGGTAAACGAAAGGTAGGACGCCCCCTAGCCAGATGGACTGACGACCTGAAAAAGGTGGCTGGGACAGACTGGATGCGAAAGGCGGAGGATCGAAGAAAATGGCGCACATTGGGAGAGGCCTATGTCCAGCAGTGGACTGCAGTGGGCTGATTGATTGATTGATTGATTGAATGCTACACGCTCTTTCAACAAAGGCCTACCTAAGACAGAGAAACTGAATACCGGTCATATAGGAGTTAGTGGCCCGCTTATCCCCGTCTATGTTGCTGAACACATACCCGGTAGCTTGCGGCAACTTTTCTTCGAAGCGCGGAAGTTTGCTAGTGCTCATAGGTATAAATTTTGCTGGTTTCAGAATGGCAGAATATTTCTTAGAGCGGACGAGGGAAAGCAATCAGTTATCATTGGTTCTGTTTCATGCCTTAATAAGCTTAATACCCAACATATTTTGTAATGGTTGGAGAAAATCTATTATAGAATTGTGTTCAAAATATAACCTTATTGTGGTAACCCTGTTATATTGTTACCTTGGTATACTATCTGTCTACTACTTGTATATTGTGAAATTATATTGTTATCTTTCTGTGTTTATCTTAGTTAGAATGCAGTATGGTATTCACCATGTCTTAATATCAGTCCAATACGAATACACTACACAAATTACACTAGTCAAACTATACATATATTACACCCAGATTGGAACAAACACACACATAAATTATCATTTACAGCCTTCAGTTAACATATTGGTTCTATTTAGACTTATTGCATTACCAGTAATTTCATATTCTCTGCAGTATACCACTCGTTGTGCTGCCTTCTTTTTTGTTTTATTTTACTTTTATTTCATGCTGTGCATCATTTTATTGATACTACTGCTAAGCAACAAAAATGAATAATCTTAACGAAATAATTGATAGCATTGATGAGTACGGGTCGAACGAGTTTTACTGCTGCCCACCCGATACATGTAAGATGCTTGTAAAAAAACACTCGAAAGCACTAAAAGTACTATACTTTAATGTGCGCAGTATTAACAAAAAATTTAATAATGTCCTAGTATTATTAACATCATTGCAGGTGGAATGTGATATTTTGGTGTTTACAGAGTGTTGGATACATGGAAGCTCGTCGATACCGGCACTTCAGGGTTATTCGGCTCACTTTACAAGAAATACATACATACAAAATGATGGTGTCGTTATATACATACGCTCGGAGTTACTGCATAGTGTCACTGAGCCCCCCTCCCAGGATGCAAACATTCTCGTTTGTAATCTGAGTCCGGATATAACTATAATAGCGATATATCGATCCCCATCCTACGCCACAGCTGATAATTTCCTCAACTGTCTTAACACCATCTTAACCTCGGTGCCAAAACAAAGAAATATATTGTTGGTTGGTGACATAAACATTAATATCACTCCTACGTCCAACCATGAATATTTCAATGAATATAGCAATCTGACTGCATCGCATGGACTTTTACTGGCCTACACATGTCCTACCAGAGACAGTAATGGTTTGGATCACACCATGGTTAAATCTAAATACTCAGTTATCTCATTCATCTTGGATACAGATATCACTGACCATTTACCAATACTGGTCTGTATAAATACTCAACTAATTAATAAGAGAGTCCCTAAGGTATCGGTGAAAATAGACCAACTTCAAGTGGCTATAGATATTGCGAATACAGATTTTAATCCTGTGATGGTATTATGTGACGCGAACCAAGCAACTGACCTTTTAATAAAAACAATTACGTCTATTATTAGCGCCAATACTAAAATCTGTTATATCCCATCAAATCGGAGAATAATTAAGCCATGGATCACAAATGGTCTGCTTAGATGTATTCGAAACAGAGATAGCATGCATAAGGAACACAAAAAGTCACCGGACAACTATATCTTGAAGGTTACATATTTGCGATACCGAAATTTCTGTAATAAATTGTTAAACCGACTTAAAAGAAATTACGAAAAGGACGAATCATACAAGGCAGGTAATAATCCTAAAAAAAATTGGCAAGCGATTAATACAATTAGCAATAAACACATCAATAAATCTCAGCCTACTGATCTCTTAACTAATTCCGGACCTGATGAAAAATCAGCAATAAATAACGTTAACCAATATTTCGTGGATATCGGTAAAAATCTAGCAGCTAAGCATCTGAATGAAAAATCAAATCTTGTGGATGGCTACCAGCTGAATTCCTTTGTGCTTTTGGCACCAGATTGTGCAGAGGTGGAGCGAGTAATTATGAACCTTCGTACTGATTCTGCTTCGGGTTGGGATGGAATCACGGCGCAAATATTAAAGGTGTGTCGGGAGACCCTAATACGTCCCATCACACATATTTGTGACATATGCATCTCCACTGGTATATTTCCGAGAGCCTTGAAGAAAGCAATAGTGTATCCTATACATAAGAATGGAGATAGAGGCAGTGTCAGTAATTATAGGCCGATATCTGTGTTGCCAGTGTTGTCCAAAGTGCTAGAAAAAATCCTCAACTCACGCATCTTGAAATTCTTGGAAGCGCAAAACTTGTTATCGCCAAATCAATTTGGTTTTCGCAAAGGAATTTCTTCTGAAGATGCTGCAGCCGCTTTGGTTGATAAAGTTGTTGAAACTCTGGACAAACGGTATAAATGTCTGGGTATTTTCCTAGATTTAACTAAAGCATTTGACACTGTCTCTATTTCTGTCTTAATATCTAAATTGGAGAAGATAGGCATTAGAGGTACTGCACTGGCTATTTTTAAGAGTTACCTCTCGGAGAGGACCCAGTGTGTTAAAATAGGCTCAACTGTTAGCGATGAGCTTTGGTTGGAATATGGTGTTCCCCAAGGATCAGTATTAGGTCCTACGCTGTTTTTAATTTATGTTAACAGTCTGTGTGGTCTTTCCATTCCGAACTGCAGTATTTTTACGTATGCTGATGATACAGTCTTGCTCCTTCATGGCCGGAACTGGAAGGAAGTGTGCGACAGAGCAGAGTCGGCTCTAAAAATTGTCATGTCCTGGCTATCGGCAAATATTTTGACGTTAAATGTGGCAAAAACCAGTTATATTCCCTTTACTATAACATCAGTTACACAACCGGGCCCCTCATTTACCGTCAAAGCACATATATGCAACATACAAACAGACCAATGCACCTGTCTCTCCTTAACGAGAACCAATGCAGTCAGATACCTCGGCATTGTAATAGACAATCACTTATCATGGCAGCAACATACTAGTGCTCTGTCGGCTAGAGTCAGAAAGCTCATTTACATTTTTAAGAATCTGCGATACAGTGCTGATAAAAATGTTTTACTGATGGCATACCACGCCTTGTGTCAATCAGTTGCGTCGTTGTGTCTTTTGGTATTACAACTTGGGGAGGGGCTTACGAAAGTAATATCCTACAGGTGGAGAGAGCGCAACGAGCTGTCCTGAAGGTCATGACTTTCAAACACTTTCGCTATAGGACTAAACAATTATATAGTGACTGTGGAGTCTTGACTGTGAGGCAGCTTTTTGTGCTCAAAACTGTGCTGCGTAGACACAGTACCTTAAGGTATGACAGGGGACATCTGGCAAAACGCAGGTCAACAAGTATCTGTCCTGTAGAAATCCATCGCACCGGACTTGCAGGGAGACACTTTAGGATCCTGGGAAACCGACTATATACAAATATTAACAAACAATGTTGTTTAAGATTTAAATAGGTATAACTGCAAAGAGGCGGTAACTAAATACATTATGACACTAAATTATGAGGAGGTCGAAAAATTACTTAAACCAATGCTGTAAAATACAAACACACACACACACACACACACACAAACACTCACACACACACACAAATTCACACGCACACGCACACACTCACACACACACACAACACTATACGTATATATAAAAAAATTGATCCAATCACTTAAAACAATTTTTACATTTGCACTTTAAGATATTTATTATGTGTACACTGTAACTATAATGCAAAATTTGTTAATGGCAATAAAGATATTATTATTATTATTATTATTATTTCATTTCTCACAAGCGGTGTGGAGACATTGCGAAAAAATATGGCTTGACAAAATCAAAAGTATGTAAAGCCCATGTTAGACGTTGCATTGCACTTTCATACTTACCATTAGAGTACAGGGACGATGGTTGACTCTATGTATTGGGCGAATACACACAGGACCCGAAAGTTTCAGCTTTTAATAAATATTTCGAGCAAACATAGCTAAAAGATAAAAAATGTTTGGCCGATAAATGGTGTTTCTACAACATAAAAAATAAAACCAATAATGTATCCGAGGCCTGGAACTCCAGACTTAATAAGAAAATTAGATCCAAACCAAACATAGCTCAGCTTCTTAAGGTTCTTTCAAAAGACTCTGATTATTATATGACAATTTGGAAAAAAAAAATTATATCAGCAACAGAACCGCTGAGTCTGTTAAACGACAAAAAAAATTAGAATATTCATTAACAGAATTAATAGACAGAGAAATAACAGTAGGTCATTGCATTGACAAAATAGCCTTGTGTCTATGTTAATAAAGTTAATGGATCATAACAAAGGATTAATACAGATGAGGCGTAAAATTTTTGTCATTTTTTGATTTACGTAATTATTTTGTAGCAAAATGGTTTTTTTTTCATTACTTTTTAATGATTTTTTTTCACTGATTTTTTAATTACATGTATATTAAATTAAATTAATTAAAATTAAAAAAATTAAAAACTATTTATTGTCACCAATATACATTTTTAAAGGTACAATTTTTATCTTAAAAGTAGTCTTGAATAAATGTATGGGCAGAGTATACTGATGCTGCCCTCCAAGCTAAGCATAGCTTGTATTTTGGAAAGCAGTGTTCAGTCGTGGAATATGACACGTTTTACTTATTTATACAAGAATACATATGCATGGCCGTCGTTGTATCGTTTGGAGCAATAATGTGCGTTAAGGGAGAAGAAGGTTATGTGTTAGAGTGAGTTTGTGGTACAAGTTATGTGTCGATGTTTTGTTGTGAATGTGTTTGTTGTGTATGTGTGTGTGTGTGTGTGTGTGTGTGTGTGTGTGTGTGTGTGTGTGTGTGTGTGTGTGTGTGTGTGTGTGTGTGTGTGTGTGTGTGTGTGTGTGTGTGTGTGTGTGTGTGTGTGTGTGTGTGTGTGTGTGAGTGTGTGTGTCTGTGTGTGAGTGGGATTGTATGTGTAAGTGAGCGCGTGTGTTATAAATATTGTCAAGTGGAAGAGACTATTTTAAAAATGTTAACAGATCTTCCGTTTTGTGGTAGTCCAGTTGCTGAAGCCATGCTTCAACTTTGCTTTTTAATTTATATTTATTCAGCCCAACAATATTCATAACCCTATTTATATGATTGTATAGTTTTACACTTATGCTATTGTATTTCCCTCTGGCGAATGTCGTTCTGCATCGCATACGAGTGCATACTGAAGCCTTACTGCGTCTTTTAGGGTCTGGCAAAGCTAATAAATGCATTGTCTATCTTTAGTTTGTTGTCATTGCCCGAATTAACTACCTCATATTTTAAAAGTAGTCATCTCGGACACAGTAATACGAAGTTCGGTCGAAAAGCCTACATCATATTTTTAAAGAAGTAAACTCGACCATGGATCAGATTTTACAGGTCCGAGTTGCCCCCTAAGCCCAAATGAATTTAGTTCCAGGTACTCTGAAGTATTTAAGGATGGTTTGGGTCGGTTCACCGGCGGGCAGGTGGGGTTCCGCCTGCGGGAAGGGGCACGGGCAGTGTTCCTGCGCGCACGACCGCTCGCATATGCACTACGTAGACCAGTGGAGCAAGCGCTAGATCAAATGGTACAAGATGGAATCCTAACACCGGTCTCCACATCGGACTGGGCTACACCTATCGTACCGGTGATGAAAAAAGATGGCACCATACGGGTATGTGCAGATTTTAAAATGTCGTTGAATAAATATTTAGAGGTGGACCACTATCCTTTGCCCAAAGTCGAAGATTTACTTGTCAAGCTTCATGGGGGGGAGAAATTCTCAAAGTTAGATTTATCTCAAGCGTATGCCCAGTTTGAACTCGATGAATCTAGAAAGTACGCTGTTATAAATACACACAAAGGACCATTTAGGTATAATAGACTTATCTATGGGTTAGCGTCGAGTCCGGGTATTTTTCAACGGAAATTAGAGCAACTTTTTGGTGATATGCCACGAGTAGGCGTATTTTTAGATTACGTAATCATAACTGGGGAAAATTCTACTTCACATTTAGCTACATTACACAAGGTGTTCGAAAGGTTACAGAAGTATGGTTTGAGAGTAAAAAAAGAAAAATGTACATTGTCCAGTGAGGTATTGGCTCACTATTCCGGGGACCTACCGTTGGTATTTATTTATTTATTTATTTTTCATTCGTACATACTGTATCATTACAGGTATTGCCTAATGCGACAGAGTAGTAACATAATAATAATAATTGGATTTACAATATATCATGCTTCAAAACTAATAATGGTTCTTAAGTGTACAATATTAATTAAAAAATTATAAAAATAATTAAAGTAGTAACAGTACATATAATAATCATTTCCATTTAATTCATTACACGTCATATCATCAGAAATAACAATTATTCAATTATTTATGTCAGATTTATAATTAGATAAAAATAATGTCAAAAAATAATTATGTCAGTTAATAATGTCAAAATATAAATTTTATTGCAAATGTTAAATTATAATTCAATAATGTCAAAGCTGCATATTCAATGTCAAATTCATGGCAATATGTTATGTCAAATGATGAAAGATTCCATTTAAATACCTCATTTTCAAAATTCTTACAGGATAGATATATACAATGGTAGAAAAAAGGCTTCCATAGACAATACAATGCTTAACTATACTTAACTAATTATATACATAACTCAATAGACAAGACCACTGTCAATTCACTCCGCGAACACGAAAACAAATCCACCTTATGTGATACCGCATTGAGCACACGCAAAGCACGCGTCAGCGGCGCGAACTTTAGGAGGTTGGTGCGCGCGCACGGCATCGAGAATAGTGGCGGTCGCCTACGCCGACCCTTGTAGTCATCCGGGACACACAGTCGGGCCTCCTTCAGTACCTCTTGGTTGTCTATTAGTCCCCTCAAGACTTGGACCACATATGTTGCCAACAGACGCCAGTAGTGTGGGAGTGGGTGCCGTTATCTCACACCTCAACCCAGGGGGACAGGAAAGGCCAGTGGCCTACGCGTCTCGAGTTCTAAATGCGGCCGAAAAATCTTACTCGCAAATTGAACGCGAAGCCTTAGCTATAATTTACGGGGTCCGTAAATTTCATCAATATTTATATGGCCGAAAATTTATTTTAAGGACTGATCATAAGCAGTTGGTTACGATCTTTGGGGATAAAACGGGGATACCAATCATGGCCGCCAGTAAGATGCAACGTTGGGCGGTAAAATTAGCGGGCTACGACTATACTATAGAGTATGTACGTAGTAATAAAAACACAGCTGATGCTTTGTCTCGGCTGCCAGTAGATGAAGAAAACCATCGCAGCGAGGAACGTACATATCTTGATTTTATTCAACAGTTTTTGCCAATCACGAGGCAAAACATATGCGAATATACGAATAAAGATGAAATATTTAAAAAAATAATTAATTTTATAAAAACAGGGTGGCCTAGCGAATGCAAGGAGGTGGAATTAAAGGCTTATTTTGCTAGACGTAACGAGCTATACTGGGATAGGGGTTGCATAATATAGGGCTATCGTTTAGTGGTTCCGGGTACACTGAGAGAACCAGTTTTAAAGGAGTTACATGTAGGACATTTAGGTATAGTCAAAATGAAGAGCTTGGCGCGTGGTATAGTGTGGTGGCCGGGGATTGACAGCGATATTGAGTTCACTTGTAAACAGTGCTTGACGTGTTGTATGGAAGGAACGGCGCCGCCGAAGGCACCACCGCAGCCATGGCCCTACATTACAGAGCCGTGGTCACGCTTGCATGTTGATTGTTTAGGACCATTACAGGGTAAAACATTTTTAGTACTCATAGATTCGACCAGTAAATGGTTAGAAATATTTTTAATGCCACGTACCACGGCTAGTGCGGTTATAAAAGTACTTCGTACTACATTTGCACGTTCGGCCTACCTAAAGAGATTGTTTCGGATAACGGCCCCGCCATTCGCTAGTAAAGAGTATCAGACATTTATGAATAATAACGGGATTAAAGTAACGTTTACGCCAATCTATCACCCATCTTCCAATGGGGCAGCAGAAAATGCTGTCAAGCTATGTAAACGTGGAATCAAGAAATCATTGAGAGATGGGTGTGAATTCGATGAGGCATTACAAACATATCTGATGATGTATAGGAATGTGGAACACAGTTCCACTGGGGTGTCCCCAGCTATGTTGTTACAACGAAGGCATTTAAGAACCAGGTTAGATTTACTATGAGAGGACAGGCAAGTTGAGAATTAAGTAGACTGGGCACAACGTAGGCAAATGTATAATGCAGGCGGTACAGATAGAGGGTTTAAGGTAGGCGACTCGGTGTGGGCCCGTAACTATACGGGAGACAAGTGGCTAGGCGGTACTATCACCGAAAAAGTGGGATCGCGTAATTACCTTGTCGGTAGGGAAGGTGGTGGTCCACACGTAAAAAGGCACGTAGACCAAATAAAAAAAGGAGAAGCAGTTACGGATGGTCACCGAAAGAGCCTCTTATTTCATCACAAGACACCAGGTCGGGCGCGGAGAATATGGTGACAGAAACATTGGAGAGGTCGCTTGAAATTGAATCATCCGACACTATAAGTGATCTAAATACAGATAATGTGTTAGCAACGGCTAACGTGAGTGTGTCGAGTGCGCAGGAACCGGAGCAAGTTAATGACACAGTGCCCAATCAACAAGGGGACTTACCGGCGGCGGTGGACCGTCCCAAAAGACAAAAGAAGTCTGTACAGAGATACGGCTTCAGTGAAATAGATTAGAATAGGCATTTTTATATTGTGTTATTGTATTGTTATTTTTTTTTATTGTATTGTTACCTGGCTTACCATTAGGCGAGGTGAAGTAAGGAAGATGTGAACAAAAAAAAAAAGAAAAGAAATTGTGCAGTTAGCTCATATTTACTTTCTGTGACCACTATTAATAATTAAGTTAAAAAATTAAATTAAGATGTTACTATCAATAAGTCAATCAGATTTTTAATAAGTTTGTGATAAAGGTGGAGGTGTACGGTTAGTTGTTAGCTATTAAGAAATGCTTTAGGTTTTGTAAAGGGGTCAAAAATCGTTGCCCCGTTATTAGTAAATAAGGGTAAATAAGGTTTAATATATGTATGTAGGTCGGTTTACATAAATGTACCCACCGTCAGTCCGAAATAAAGCGAGTAACGAACGGACGTGTGTTTTACTGCGCTAATTATAATTCCTATACCCGATAAGTACCTATTTCACACTTTTGAAGAAGCAATTCTGGAATGTGCTTTTGTTATTCGCCAAAAAGACTCACTTTTTTAAATCCGTCGATGGGACAGCGTTTGCCAGGTCTGAATTATTTATGTAACTAGTATTTGCTCGTGGCTCCACTCGCGTTGATGTCGTTTTTGGGATAGAAAGAAGCCTACATGTTAATCATAATTAATCAAGAAAGAAAAAATTACATTTACTTTGTACCAAGTGGCAAATTAAACAGAATACAGAATTTCATGATTAAGATGGTTTCTTCAATAAGTGATTGTAGCGGAACAGTTGCGACGGCATTCGACGATCTTCGGATGCGCTCGGGCCGCGCGCGCTCTGCTCGTACTGAGGCTACTCCCTCCAGGCAGTTCATTGTTCGCCGCTGTCCGACACGGACGCTGTACCGCTTTGCCTACGATAATTAAGTATTGTCACCGCGCGTATTTATTTGATTAGCTTACGATTATTTCCTTTTCTTTCTTCGCATTCTATTTATAACTATAAATTAACTATTCCTTCGTGTATCTATGCTTCCTATTCTTCTGTACTTAGTGTAGCTTCTTTCGACATTATAGTTGTCATTTGAAAATTCACGATCTTTTTACTTTCCTCGCCCGTACATCGAACATTCATTCGTAGTACAACTATATTGGTGACCCCGACGTGATGGCGGACGAGAAAGTAGCTGAATCCAACGTTCTAGAAACGTCCCGTGTTAGTGTACGTTCACCCCCATTTTGGCCAGATGACCCAGAAATGTGGTTTGCGCAGATGGAGTGCCAATTTGCTATAGCTAACGTAACGGTGGACTCCACTAAATTTCAGCATATCGTCTGCGCGTTTGAGCCCCGCTACGTGATGGAGGTTAAGGATGAGGAATTGAGGACCAAACCACCGACTACCAACAAATACGGTAAGTTGAAATCCGAACTGATTAAGCGATTATCAGTATCGAGGGAGCGCAAAGTCCAGCAGCTGTTACGGTATGAGGAGATAGGCGATAGGAAGCCGTCGTAATTTCTACGGCATCTGCAAAGCCTGGCTGGTCCGTCCATGCCGGACAAGTTTTTGAAGACATTGTGGTCGAGCCGTCTCCCAAATAACTTGCAGACCGTGTTGGCGTCCCAACCAGAGCTTGCGTTGGACAAATTAGCAGAGTTAGCGGATACGGTCCACGATATCGCACCTGTCACACCGCAACAAGTAGCAAGTACTTCTGCATCGGGCAAGCCGGGGCTGATGGAAGTGATGGCCTCTCAGATAAGTGAGCTCACTAAACAGGTAAGCTCACTGGTAACTCACTTGAATGATAGGAACCAGGTACGTAGCCGCTCGCATTCCCGTTCATACAGAGATCGCAAGTGTTCTCGATCCCGATCACGGCCTGCAGCCACCCCCGAAGAAAAAGCGTTGCTGTTAGATCTAATTACGCAGTGAGTACCTGTTTTGTGATCCTATAACTGGCGCACGTGTGTTTATACTTGAAAATATTTTGTTTTACCTCTTGGTGTTAATCCATTGCATCTTAATTTCACAGATACAAAAACATAGTAGAGTGTAAAAGAACTGGTGGGATATATATTCTGAAGAAGAAAGAGACATGGAATGAAATTACAACTAAATATAATAGTAGCTGTACCATTGGTCCAAGAGACACAGATCAATTAAAAGCCCTGTACGACAATATGAAGCAAAAATATCGCAGAGAGCTTGGGGAAAGTAATGTAAGAATGGAAACCAATATTTATTACACCCGTACAGATTATGTTACAACATTTATTGTTTTGCATTTATTAAATGTAAAATTCAATTAATATTTCTACAGAAATCAGTGTCCATCAATGCAGAAAAGAGCCATGTGTTGACAACGGAGGCAATCTCACATGCTGTACAAGCTGGAAAAGAAGATAAGGTATTCATCTTCAATGTGGCTTTTTGTTACAAAATATAATTATAATTAAATTATTAACAAAAACTGTTTTCCTTTAGACTGAAATTAACAAAACTGGACTCTGGAGGCGAGTATTATACGGAATGTCGACGCACAAGATATCGATAAATGCTAATACGATGCTACAAAATTGCGATGCACGTTACAGCGAAAGACTGTCTCTGCGAAGCCACTATACTTCGATGCACGTTACCGCAATAGATTATTGCTGCGATACTACTTGACTTCGATGCACATTACCGCGAAGTTATTGGGGGAAAATTAGTTTTAGCAATTTATTACGCCTCCAGATTTATTGTGAGCAAAATATTTCCGTATGTAATTGCTATTTGTAGATCTGTGTTTATCTTTTCCTAGCTGTTAGTCTGTACCATGCATGTACATTTGTTATTTCATCTGTTATAGCAGTTAGCCAATATAAAAGCGCAAGCATGCATCAACCTCATGGCGTCACCCAGCGACAAGCCGCACGTGAAGCAGTCACACGGACGGAATATGCTGACTCAAAGATGTTGCAAATTGGAAACGGACACCATCCAGGTGTCCGCGGTTGACGCCACCACCTTCGTTTTTAAGTACGTCATTCTTTGGTCTGACATCGGCGGGAATAGACTTAGTTTATAATTAATTGTAATTTAGAGTAATTAAATAAACTTAGTGAAATCATTTTGTTTTTTTTTGGGTCCTCCGGCAGCGACGTTCATATTTCATCTCTAGGATGCAATGCATTATTTGTTTGAAATAATACTTATAACATTGATAAGCTATTAAATCAAGAAAAGGCAAAGACCGGTTGTTTTTGGATAATTTTCATTTAGTTTGAATAAAAGGTCTAAAGACAGTTTTTGTTGGAGATTGGATTGTAAGAAAAGGATCTTCGAAGTGTGCTGCAGCGGTCAAAACAAAAAAAGATTGGTGAGCATCACTATGTACAACATAAAAATTGCATAGAGCATATGCACGAACCCGACCATGCCTGTCAACCTCACCTTCGGCAACCAAAACGACCCACAGGCGGCGTGCGTTTTAGTCGGTTCGAGTCCGACATAACCTCTCCCACCGGCTCCGGTGGGGAGGTATCCGTGGGGATTTTGGGCACGTAAAAAAATAAAAGTGCGAAAAGTGCACGAACCCGACCATGACACAGCATGATCTGCCGTATTTAGGAAATCATTAAAGAAAAAAGCAGCCGATAGTTTCGATTCTCCGGGACAAATTATTCAAAAAGTAATCCAAGAAGTACCTAAAAAAGTTGCCCCGTATATGCCCACTAAAAAGGCGATGCGAATGATAATACACCGCGAAAGAGTCAGAACTGAGCCAGCATTACCAAGATCGTTAAACTCGTTTACCGTTCCCCATCAGTATACTGTACTTGGTCCTGAACAATTTTTGATTGGACATTATAAAGGCAATGATAAAGGAAATGAATCGATTCTTGGTTTTAGCACTGGACGTAATTTACGTTTACTAAACAATACAAAGTTTTGGATCGTTGATTGGCACTTTCAAATGCTGCCCTAACCTGTTTTGTCAAATTTTTACACTGCACGGGATGGTCGGGTCTGAGTATGGGGCTCAAAAAAATGTACCGCTTGCGTATGGGTTGCTGTCAAACAAAACAGAAAACTCATATTTTATATTTTTTGAAATAATAAGAGTTTATTGCAAAAACATATTGAACATAAATCTAAATCCCGAAATAATCATTTCTGATTTCGAACTCGCTATTATAAATGCCAGTCTGAGGGTATTTCCCAACAGCAGTCACAAGTGCTGCTTTAACCATTTATCACAAAATATATGGAAGCACATACAGAAAGCTGGCTTAAGCAAAAAGTACACCAATGACAGCGAATTCGCTCACAAAATGCGACATATTTTAGCATTGACATATTTGAAACCTTTTTTTTTTTTTTTTTTTTTTTTATATAGGACACGCCAACTTGACCTCACCTCGCCTGATGGTAAGCTAAAGGCAAAGTCTCAGGAAAGAGGGTCACCATTACAGACACTAAGTGCTACAATGGTGGCACTCAGCTTGGCGGCCTCATCAGATGCTTTTTCACGCCCCGCTTAAAGGCCCCGGGACTGTAGGAAGAAGGAAACACGTGTGCTGGTAATGAATTCCAGGTCTTGGTGGTGCGGCAAAGAAAAGAGTCTCCGAACCGCTTGGTTCTTGCTCGTATATTCTGCACAGTGTGAGGGTGATATCTAAGGCCTGCACGTGTTGTCCTATGTAGGAAAGGAGATGGTGGGATTAGTTGGAAGAGCTCGTCAGAACACTCACCGTGGTAGAGACGGTAAAATACAGCCAAGGAAGCAATATCTCTACGCATCTGCAAAGGCTCGAGGGTGTTCGTGACCTCAGGGTTCCCAATAATTCGGACCGCGCGTCGCTGCAACCTGTCGAGAGCATCTAGTAGGTATTTCGCGGAGCCATCCCAGAGATGCGAGCAGTATTCCACGCAGGAGCGAATTTGTGTCTTATAGAGAAGACACCGCTGCTCCGGCGTGAAAAAACGTCTCACTTTGTTTAGGAGTCCGAGTTTCCGCGAGGCTGTTTTGATGATGCTCTCGATGTAATTTCTGTTATTCAGTTTGCAGCGAATATCCATGCCTAGGATATAGAGATTGTCCTGCAGTGGAAGTGGCGTGCTCTGAAGAGTGGGAAGGGGAAGGAAAGAAGATACCTTTGCTGTGAACGCACAAGCCTGCGTCTTCTTGGCATTGAACTCGACCATGTTCTCGGAGCCCCATTGAGAAATGTGATTCAAGATCCGGTCCAGTTCAGTGACAAGAAGCTGTCTTTTTTCCACGATATCAGACTGTTTGGCCGCAGGTTGTCCGTGATAACTCCCGTGTACGGTGCTATCGTCTGCATAGCAATGTATGCTGCCGGTGGACAGCATGTCGTTGATATGCAGAAGAAAGAGAGTGGGAGATAATACAGACCCCTGCGGTACGCCAGCATTTATTTGCAAGAACTCCGAAGCCCGTCCATCACAGAGGACGCGGATACGGCGCTCCTGCAGGAAACTAGCAATCCAGTTGCACAGTCTAGGAGGCAGACCAAAGGCTGGTAGCTTGGAGAGAAGCGATTTGTGCCAGACTCTATCGAAAGCTTTGGCGATATCAAGACTAATTGCCAGTGACTCGCCGTGCTTGTCCATAGCCTCACCCCAAAGATGGGTAACGTATGCTAGAAGATCACCCGTTGACCGTTTCGGCCTGAAGCCATATTGCCGGTCATTAATTAAGGAGTGATCCTCTAGGTGACGCATGAGCTGTTTGTTAATGATGTGCTCGAAGACCTTGCACAGCACTGAGGTGACGGCTATGGGTCGATAGTTGGCTGGCTCTGAGCGATCCCCCTTCTTGGGGATCGGCTGTACATTCGCCTCTTTCCAAGCCGAAGGCACTGTACCCGAGCTGTAGGACAGTCGGTACAGCCGCGTAAGCATCGGAGACAACTCCGCTGCACATTTTTGTAAGACCACCGCTGGAATACCATCCGGGCCACTGGCTTTCCGGACATCGAGTGATTGAAGCACCGCACGAACATCGCATTGCCTGATACGTATTTCAGGCATTACGTGGTCACCATTGGGTAGTGTCGGCGGCTGTATACCGCAATCATCGACTCGGGAATTGGCCGCAAAGAGATTTACTAGCATATTGGCTTTCTCTTGCGGTCCATGGGCCAGGGATCCATCAGGGTAGCGCAGCGGTGGCAGCGAAGGCTGACAGAAGTTGGCCTGCACGGCTTTGGCCAGTCGCCAGTATCCACGGCTGTCCGTGGGATGTGCCACTAGCTCTTGACCAAGCCGCGCAATGCGCAGGGCATCCGCTTTGACGTAAGCCCTCTTGCAGACCTTTGTGGCTCTGTTGTACGCCGCCTTGAAGTGGCTCACATTGGGATCGTGCGTGGCACGCGCCCTCACCCAAGCGCGATACGCGGACTGCTTTTGATCAACAGCCCCCGCACACTCGCGCCCGAACCAAGGGCGCACTCCTCGGGCACCGGTGACATCAGTGTACGGAATATAGTATTCCATACCCAGACCGATCTCACCGGCAACAGCAGTAGCACAATCCGAGGGTTTCTTACCTTCAAAGCAGCGTTCAACCCACGGGATGGACGCAAAATAGTTGCGCAGCCCATCCCAATCTGCTGACGAGTAGTGCCAGAGACGCCGCTTCCCCTGCACGGGTCGTGAAGGCGCTATAATTGGCACCTTGGAGCAGACCAGACAGTGGTCGGAATTGCCTAAAGCGGCTTGTACCGAAACACTGTACAGGTCTGGGTGACTCGTCAGCAGAAGGTCTAGCAGAGAGGGTGCTAGGCCCGACCTTCTTGGTATTCTAGTGACCTCGTGTACCAATTGGGTCAGGCCATGCGCCAGAGCAAATGCATGGGCGGCTCTTCCCGCATGGTCTGTTTTGGAGGAGCCCAACCAGGTTTCGTGGTGGGCGTTAAAGTCCCCCAAAAATACCACTTCGGCGTTCGGAAACCGTTCCTGCGCATCATCTGCCGCCTGACTCAGATATTCAAAGAGTCGAGTTGTCTCAGCATCTCCTGTATGGGAACGGTAGAGGCACACATAGATCTGACTCGTAGAGCCATGGTCTACGTGTACCCATAGGGTTGAAAAGGATGGGTCCTCAAGGCAGCGCAAACGGCGACAACAAACATCCGCCCTAACAAACACGCACACCCCGGCTTTTGCACGGAAATTTTCCTCGATAACATAGCCGGGGTAAAGCAAGTAGGTCGTGTCATCAGGGCGGCCTATTTGTGTCTCCGTGAGAAAGAGCATATCTGGTTTCGCCGTCTCAAGGTGTTGGTGGACAGCGTTGAGGTTCGCATGGAGTCCACAGATGTTAGTGGACTCCACCTCAAATAGCGAGCTTGTGGGAGTCTGTAGAGCCGCTGTGTTGCCCAATACTCTTAAATGCGCTGCCATGATGAAAAGGAGAAAAGGGCGTGAAAAAAAGAGGTGATTGTCGTCGCAGCACCGCGTGACAAAGTGCGGGATATTGGTTTTGTCTATGATTATGAGGCATGGCGTGAGCCGACACGCCGTACGGAAGGGCCCCCGTACCCCCCCGAATATGGTCGCCTGGCCCCCACTTCCGGTCACCAACCGGCACGACGAGCCATACCGGGATTATGCGCGGTCTGGTGAGGCAGCCTTCCAGGGTGGTTAGTCCCAGTTGGGCCTCTGTACTATACCGCGGGCGGCCAGCGGCACCACCGTTTCTACGGGTCTCCCTGACCGGCGCGTCGCCCCGCACCATCCTCACTAGACTACGCCAAGACCCACTGGTCCCACTAGTGCTGCAACCACCATCACCCCTACCCGGCTATGCATTTGCTGATCCCTGAACGCAATCCAACCGAAATTGAATTACTATGAAGGGTTTTTCGCAATATTGCACGGTGGTACCAACCCGGTCGAAATTTGTGACAAATTTGTGCCGTCAAATCTCTACCACCAGTAAAGATATTCTGGAAACCAAAGTTCCTAGACCAGGTAGAGCCACTGCACAACACATATGATAGTGCATCAAATTTCTTCAAAGGTAGAAAATATTATTTGCTTACAGTACAGTCAGCATCAAATTGATTGTTTCGCACAAAATATTCAAAAAGATCTTAACATCTTGGTAATAAGATCTTTCTGAATACTTTGTTAAACATCGATCATTGTGATGCCAACTGCACTTTGCTGTATATTCATTTAAGTCTTTGACTCTTTCTGCGACTCAATGAACTTATTGTTTCAGAAAGTGTCAGTAATACTATTGACATGAACAGGAATGCTAACTTCATTGTACCTGCTTATGTTACTACAACGGAGTTAGAAAATAAGGGTATGTATCTATAATAACTAAAAAGTTTTGCAAATATCTTGTGAACTGTAAAATGTATGATGTATTTAATAAAATATGTATATTTTATTTCTGCTGAGGATTGTCAGGGGTCTGCACCTCAAATTATAGAAATCCCAGAACAGACTTATGTGATGAAAAACGGAAAAACTTAGGTAAGTACTTACCTAATAAGATTTCACCGAATATAGTGCAATTGTTATATATTATTATTATATGTCGGAGCTGCATATAGTTATAATATCTATATTTTATTTTAGTTAAGACAGTTCAAGCTTGCAGGAGTTTGCCTGTGATAAGAGAAACTCCAAAACATAGAAAAATTTTAAAAACAGGTTTGTTTAAAGACATTCATTGCAATACTAGGTACACTAATTAGCATTTACCTGTAATATTTTACAAATATTTATTACTGGTACATATTTGTTGTTTCAGCATCAAAGCGAAGGAACATTATAAAACCGAAAACCTCATCAGCTGAAGCTTTCAAGAGGCTATATTTTAAGAAAAAATGCCAAAATGCTCAATTGGAAAGAAAGAAGCTGATGTTAGAAATAGTTCACAATAAAGAGGAACACAAGTTGAAGATGGAGATTTTGAAAAATAAATTAAATAGACTAAAATAAAACCAATTCAGAAAATTATTGGTGTATTATTATTTTTCTACTTATGCACACTTTTTTAAATATGTTGTTAGTCTGTCACTGTGACTGTTGAGACACCAGCTGCATTATACATTCATATTACACCATAATAAAGCTCGCGCTGTGATTGGTCATGACGTGATATTGCACCAATCGGACGCCAGGGTGCGCGGAGGGGGATCAGCTGTTATAATTTTCTAGACACGAGAGAATGGGCTCGATCGAAGAGCTCAGCACGGGCTGCCACGCTAATTAATGTATTTTTTTATTCGCAGTATAATAATCATTTAAAAATCAGTCTACGTTTTCGTCATTTCTACTGCCCTCAAGAATCCGCTACATATTTTGGTCCTTCGAGCTGGATCTACGAACGCGATTGGGCTGTCGACCTGTGGACGTGGACGACAAATTGGCGCTTATGCAGACAGCTGATGGTCTACTATACAAGCATACAATATACGCTTCACCTGGTGCTTGAATAGCTGGAGACTACAGAGGAGGCTTTCGAATCATTGCGCTTCATCATCATTCGGTACGGCCATCCATCTCACTTTTCTTTCTAAACCTCAGTACCTGCATATTTTCGATTCTGTGTGTGTTCTTTTTTCATTTTCAATTCATTCAAAATTATATTAGATATCTTAATTTGTCTAGCTGTGCAGTACCTATCAGTGTACCTACCAGGTGTGTAAAAATCATAAAACTGTAAGTACCTACTTATCTATCTACTTGACATCAGTTTCCTTTGCAATCCAAGATGAGCACATCCGAGTTAGTTGATAAACCAAGGGCTAAATTACCTGTTAAATTAAGCGTTCCAGGTGATGAAGCTATGTACTCTAATCTCATTAGAAAAAGAGGTACTACAAAAGGTAGATTAACTAGATTTTAAAATTATCTGAATACCTTAAATAGTGTTAATTTAATGTCTCCTAATCAAAAAGTAGATTTAAGGTTACGTACAAAAATTGCTGAAAGCATATTTCAGGAATTTAATGATTTACAAACAAGAATTGAGGAATTAGTTCCTGAAAGAGATCTCGAGGATCAATTGGATCAAAGAGATATGTTTGAAAATTTCTATTATAGTGTAGTGTCTCAGGCTGAGTGCTTGTTGAGTGGCCCGGATGTTAGCGAAGATTCTAGTAGTCATGTCCATTCTAGAATGGACGACGTGAGATTACCGATTATTACCCGCCCTTCGTTTGACGGCTCATGTGAACACTGGCTTACTTACAGAGATACTTTTATGTCGCTCATTCATGAATCTAAGCTCTCAAATGTACAAAAATTTCACTACCTCAAATCATCATTAAAAGGTAGTGCTGCTTTGGTCATAGAACAGTTAGAATTATCCTCGAACAATTACCTTGTTGCTTTAGAATTACTTCAGAATAGATTCAATAACAATGATTTATTAATACACAATCATGTCAAATCATTATTTACTATTCAAAAATTAACAAAAGAATCACCCGTGTTGTTAAGAAAATTAATTGATTCTATTCTGAAAAATTTACGCGCTTTGAAGGTATTGGGAGAACCGACAGAGTCATGGGATACACTTATTAATTATATTGTTGTTTCTAAACTTAACGAGACTACGGAGAGAGAATGAGAACAATATAAAACTATAACTTTAAAAAATAAAACTAGTTCAAATACAAGGTATAAATTAGATGATTTTCTTGGGTTTTTAAAATCGCATGCAGAAATGTTAGACTCATTACATTCGAATCACACTACTCACAAATCAACAACACACAGTAACAAACAAAATAACAAGGTACACTGCGATATTTCAACAAATAAATCTGATCAGCCTGCACCACGAAACAAGCAGTGTTTTATGTGCAAAGCTAATCATTCACTTTACACGTGTCAACAATTTTTAAACGCATCAAACAAAGATAAACTCGAATTAGTACACAATAAGAAATTATGCGTAAATTGTTTACGATCGGGTCATTCCATCGAGGAGTGCAGGTTCGGTACTTGTAAATTGTGCAACAAAAAACACAACTCTTTATTACACGTAGATAAAGTAACAACTACTGCTAGTACTACGAGCCTAGTCACAAACATAAGTCACCGAGAAACCGGTTTGAGCGCATCTAACATTTCATCGCAGGCAGCCGTTAGCACTGATTATATGCACTCACCTATAGATTCGGTTGTTGTGAATAACGTTCAAACAAACAAGCGTTGCCCATCCTCTTATTCTAATTTATTATCTACGGCGTTGGTTGAAATAGCAAACCGGTTGGGCGAGTTTTTTGTTGCACGTGCACTTCTCGATAGCGGTAGTCAACGGTGTTTGATTACAAATTCTTTATCCAAAAAATTACAACTTTCTTTTGTACAGTCCGCTCATGAGATACGAGGCGCTGGCAGTTCTGTGGTACAGTCAACCAAAAATTGTGATATAACCATTCGGTCACGGTCGGTTTTACCCAATATCACATCTGAATTGCCAACTGTGCCATTAAATCGCGATCAATTTCACATTCCTAATGAATGCCAGTTAGCTGATCCCACATATTTTGAAACGCAACCCATTGACATTTTGTTAGGGGCAGATATATTTTGGGATTTACTTAAAAAAGATAAGGTACGTTTGCATAATGGACCTTTCTTATTAGACACTAAGTTGGGATGGATAATTGCGGGACCTATCCACCATGAGGCGCGCAGAGATAGCCGTATTATTCATTGCAATTTTAGTCAGTCTGTAGACTCTGTAGACGCACAGTTACGTCAGTTTTGGGAACTGGAGGAAATACCTAAAAGTCTCGACTCTCGTACGGAGGAGGAGAAGGTCTGTGAAAAACATTTCACAGCTAATACGAAGCGTGATCCTAATGGAAGGTTTATTGTAGATATACCTTTCAAGGAATCTCCTCAGGTTTTGGGTACCAGTCGCGACCAAGCTGAACGTCGTTTTTATGCATTAGAAAAACGATTGCAACGCGATCCCTTATACAAGCAATTATATTGCGAATTTATGCGTGAATATTGTCACTTAGGTCACATGACTCAAGTGCACTCCCACTGCAGTCCTCATTATTTCATGCCGCATCATGGTGTGTATCGTGAGCACAGTACAACCACAAAACTACGTGTGGTGTTTGATGCAAGTGCGCCCACAACATCTGGCAAGTCATGTAATGACATTCAGCTAGTTGACCATACAAGGGGATCTCTTTTCGATACTCCTACGTTTCAAACAAGGTACATAGCCTGCGGTGATGTTGAAAAAATGTACCGACAGGTCTTGATAAACCCTGATCAGCGTAATCTACAAATGATACTGTGGCGTGAGGATTCCTCTCATCCCCTTGGCATGTTTCAACTCAATACCGTCACCTACGGAACAGCGTCCGCACCATTCTTAAGTGTGAGATGTCTTAAGCAACTCGCTGAAGAGTGTGATGATATTGAGGTGAGACAATCTATACATGAAGATATGTATGTCGATGATTATCTATCTGGGCGGGATGACAAGCAGGAATTATTGCAGTTATGTAGTAGGGTCTTACAACAGGGTTGCTTTTCATTACGTAAATGGCTTTTTAATTTCAAGTGCGACATATCGCAAACTTCATCTTCATCAAGTGATTTGGAACAGTCTAGTTCCAAATCACTAGCACTAACTGAAAACAGTCACAGCAAAACATTAGGTTTAAATTGGCATAACTCAACCGATGAGTTATTTTTCAATACCAGACTAGTGATTGATAATAACCAAATTATTACAACGCGACTCATATTGTCGTCGGTCTCGCAAATATACGACCCATTAGGACTTCTAAGCCCTTTTATAATTATTATAAAAGTGGTGTTACAGAAATTGTGGTTATTAAAATTGGGATGGGATGATGAAGTGTCGCAAGAAGTAAATAAAATATGGCATAAATTCATCAATGACTTAGTTCTACTCAATACAATGCGTGTGGAGCGATATGTCATGTCGTACGAACCTATATATTTAGAGATGCATATATTCACAGATGCTTCACAGTCAGCGTACGGCACCTGTATTTATATACGCTCGGTCAGCTATGATGGGCTAATATCAGTCAGGTTACTTTGTTCGAAAGGTAAGGTGGCGCCACTTAAACCAGTGAGCATACCTCGACTTGAACTGTGTGGTGCACTACTAGGTGCCAAATTATTCCACAAGGTTCATGAATCGTTACGATGCAAGTTTAAGTCGGTCACCTTTTGAACAGACTCAACTATCGTCTTAGGGTGGTTGCGAATGGCTCCGAACCTTTTACAAACTTTCGTCCAAAACCGTGTCGTTGAAATACAGAACTTGACCAAATCTATACCATGGCGTCATGTCAAGGGTAAAGACAACCCAGCTGACTTGGTTTCTCGAGGTGTCGGTTTAGATAGTTTAATCTGTTGTGATTTGTGGTGGCAAGGTCCACACTTTCTTCGCGATATTGAATTTAACAGTAGCACTTACGTAAGCTCCGAATTAAATATCGATCAGGTCGAGCTGCCTGAACTGAGACCACAAAAAACACAAACATTTTTATGCGAAACCAGTTCAGATGATGAGTTTTTTCCATTTTCTAGATTTTCTCAATTCCATCGCATGAAACGTGCTTGCGCATACCTACTACGTTTTATCTATAATACGCGTAATAAACATAACAAACGTAGTGGAGTACTCACTGTGGAGGAATTGAGACAATCTGAACTGGTTTTAGTTAAATATAGCCAATTAGAATCATTTCCCATTGAATACAAAAGATTAAACAATAACGGCCGCTTAAACAACAAACACTATCTAGCTAAGCTTAACTTGTTTACGGACGATAATAACATAATTCATGTAGGAGGTCGCTTAAGTAACTCGCAGTCTTTTACATTCAACAAAAAACATCCCATATTACTGTCAAGTAAACATCAGTTTACCATTTTATTGTTTCGCAATCAACATAAACAAATGTTGCATGTAGGACCTCAAACACTTCTTTATAACTTGAGAGAATCATGGTGGCCTATTAGAGGTAGAAATTTAGCCCGAAAAATAGTTCATGACTGCGTTACATGCACTCGCTTTAAGGGTAAAATATTCTCCCCAATTATGGGTAATTTACCCATGGAAAGAATCCGATTACTTCTCCAGTATGCGCTCACCTAAAGATAGCTGAAGAAGACATTCATAGACTGCCTCGCCATCAACGAGTTGAACAGATTCGTCATCAATTTTGGTCTCGGTGGTCGAAGGAGTACGTCTCGGAACTGCAGGTGCGGAGTAGATGGTGCCATAACAAGGGCGAACTTAAGGAGAACATGTTGGTACTCATTAAAGATGACCACCTGCCGCCACTGCGATGGAGTCTCGGCCGAATCATCAAGACGTACCCAGGAAAGGACAACGTACCAAGGGTCGCCGATATACACAAAGCTGATGGTGTGGTTCGGCGAGCATTCACGAAAATTTGTCCGCTGCCCTTGAACGAGTGATGATGGATGGTAGCAGCCGGGAGCCTGTAAGAAGTCTTCTCATTGAAATCTGGCGATTCCAAGGCCGGGAGCATGTTGAGACACCAGCTGCATTATACATTCATATCACGCCATAATAAAGCTCGCGCTGTGATTGGTCATGACGTGATATTGCACCAATCGAATGCCAGGGTGCGCGGAGGGGGATCAGCTGTTATATTTTTCTAGACACAATAGAATTGGCTCGATCGAAAAGCTTAGCACGGGCTGCCACGCTAATTAATGTATTTTTTTATTCGCAATATAATAATTACTACTAAAAACTAGGTAGGACACAGCGGCATATCCGCCCGATTGAGCAGTCCGACTGGGGAAGTACCTCCGCCCTACAGAATACCGCGGTTATAATAACTTCGTGTTGTGTTCCCAGCGGTGAGTAGGGTAGCTAGAGCTCACTGGAGAATTTGTGCCGTCAGTGGGAAGACTAAAGGCTTGTCCTGATTTGTCTTCTACTGACGGCACAGAAACTCTGTACTTACAGGGTTGGCAGCGCGACTGTGACTCCTCTGATGTTACAGACGTCCATAGGCCACGGTAACTACTTTCCATCAGGTGGGCCGTGTGCTTGTCTGCCAACTAAGTGGTATAAAAAAAAATCGTTTTAAAATCAGTCTACGTTTTCGTCATTTCTACTGCCCTCAAGAATCCGCTACAGTGACCTTCAAGGACAAAAGCTCATTTCCTTCTGGCATTTTAATATATGTAAAACTCAAACTTGCGAGCTTACGAGTAACTTTTTGCACTATTCTACACACTTTTGACTTATGCACATTGGTTAAATCGCCTAACACTTGCTTGAATGATTCCGTGGCGAAAAACCTAAGGCAAATTAATGTGTTAAGCCATCAATTGCTTTATTTCTTCTTATTTCTGGTTGTAAGTTAAGAATCTCGCAGATTTGCACAGCTCCTTCCTTGGAAATTCTGTATCTTACTCAGAAATCTTCCTCATGGTGCTTTTCCAACAAATTTACTCTATCTGGAATACTGCGGCGTCGGGGAACGTACTCCTCTAGATCAGATAAAGATGAAAGACTTGATAGTGACATAATAAAAACGAAATACTGTACGTATATACTATTTACACCAACTTTAAACGGTTAAAGACTAAATGGACGTTTAACCTGTCCTCGTAAGGCCTTGCATACTAAAAATAGTACAAAATAGTGCATAGCATTCAAACCTAATTTAAGTCAAATAGTACATGAGCTATCTACGCAACATACTAAATTTAGTACAAAAGAATAAAATGGAGATCCTGATTTTCTTTTTTAATGTTGGCAAGTTTTATGTGGCTCTTGTCATCACTTAACTCTTAAATTTTTGGTTTATGCCGCCATTGTGAAAAATATATTTGACATTAGCTATCTTTCACTCAAAATGGCGGAACGGAGACGACGTTGGACAATGTCGTCTCCGTTCAAGGTAAGCTAATCCATGTTTTTTTTTATAAAAATCTTATTAAATTGATAATATAACTTCATTTACTATGATTAGTTATCATTCATTTTATAAGAAAACGTAAAGATTTTGCATTATTATTTATGTTCCACTATTTTATAGCACCCGAAAAAAATTGTTACTTTTTTAGCACATTTGGCGTTAATTATATAGGTATCTTCATAAAATATGTACTAATTTTAGTAGTTTCGGTTTTAGTAAATATGACTCAGATATTATTAAAACTATTTTTCTATTTCCTACAGGGTTAAGTTCAGACGAAATTATCCTAAATCTGAATGAGTCCGATAATGAATTTAGTGACGAAGACGAGACATATCATCCAGATGCGGAAGACCGTATTTCTTCGTCTGATTCTGATTCATCCACCGATTCCGAACCTGAATCTGAAGTCCAATCATCATCACGCGCCAATACCTCAAGTTTACGTACGCGTGTTCGACGTCGGATCGGTGGTCACATTCTTCGCGGTCGCCATGCAGTATCTAATCGGTTAGTGACAAGACTACCTGTTACTCTTTCTGGTCCAGCATAGTTCGAACGCAGGTTCATAGCAAGCCCCCAACACCTAATGCAGCCGTCCTATATTCCTCCATCAAACTTTGAATTAAAATTTGACTATTTTTATCAGTACTTTCCAGAAGAGATGTTTCAAGTAATTGTAAATAAAACAAATCAGACTTATGTGGTTAAAACGGGCAAGAGTCTTGAATTAACAGTTATAGAAGGCAAAGTATATGTTGGAGTCACTATGGTAATGTCTTGCATAAATTATCCCATTATGCGCATATACTGGGAACAAAAATGGCGTGTCGTAATGATTGCAGATGCAATATTAAGAGATAGGTATACATTGATAGGAAATAATTTAAAATTGGTGTATGATGATGACATAACGCCTGTACAAAGAAGTCGGGACTGGAATGGGTGTCAACAACAAGTTCCAGATCAAAAAGTTGCGGTAGATGACATGATGATACCCTTTACGGATAGGTGTGGTATGAAACAGTACTGCCCAAACAAACCAAATCCTACAGGCCTAAAGGTTTTTGTTCTGGCAAACCCAGATGATAAATTATAACCTCAAACTGTCAAGTTAATAATTCATTAGACAATAATGACGTTTTGTGCAACGTGAATTTATAATAAAGTCTTGATTTTACGCTTCATTAGTTAAATTTAAAGGAGCATTAAAACTGCCCTTAAATGTTGTTTTGGGCAACGCTTAAATGACGTATTAGGAAAGACATGTTAATACCCGGCTCTTTTGAAAAGTTTCTGTTTGCTGATTACTTAGACAACAAAACAAGGATTTTAATTTTCGCTAGTGATAAGGGACGAGAAATGTTGAAAACGGCTAAAGAAGTGTACTGCACCTTCAAAAGTGCGGTTCCTCCGTTCACACAACTATATACGATCCATTTGGATCTTGGCACTTCCGATGACCATTACATGAATATTATTCCTGTACTTTACGCATTGTTACCGAATAAAAATCAAAAAACTTACGAGGTAATGCTACATTTAATTAAAAGTCAAGTCCCGGAATTTCAGCCCGATGTTTTTATCACAGACTTCGAAGTGAGTACTATGTCTGCGATTCGTGAAATATTTCCGGAATCAAAGTCCAGAGGTTGCTTTTTTCATTTTAGCCAGGCTGTGTGGAGGAAAGCAAAGCAGCTTCAATTGACGAAACCTAAGCTGAGTAAAACACATATTAGGAGGTGCATTGCTCTTGCTTATCTTCCCAGAGAATTTACGTCAGAAGACTGGCTATATATTTCAGGGGAAAATATAAAGATAAAGAGAGACGTTAATACTACAGCCTTTAACAATTATTTTGAGAGGACGTGGCTTAACCACACCGCCTATTTATCCGATAAGTGGTGTTTCCATAACGTTCGCTACAAAACAAATAATGCGACAGAGTCATGGAATTCAAGATTAAATAAAAAAATAAAAGCCAAACCTAATATTGCTTTATTATTACGAACATTGACGAAAGACCCAAATTATTATTTTACGTTATGGGGAGAAAGAATGAATATATAACAAAACGGACAGACGAGGCTGTATTAAATCAACAATATATTGAAAACGTGATTCGAGAGTTCTGAAATAATTTATGAAGAAATTACGCAGCCAACATAGGGTGTTATTTTGAATGAAGGTTATTGTACCCGTTTAAGCAGATAACGTTAATTTATCCTAATCTGTTGTTGAGTGGTTAAATCACCTTTTTTGTAAAATCAGTTTTAGTTGTCTTTTAATACATTTGATATTTTTTCGTATACGGAACCTTGAAATCTAGCTCAATTTTTTGTAAATAATTATTTTGAACAAAAATATATGTAAAATAGTAGTAAAATAAATGAACATTTTTGATCATGATTTTATTTGCCTTCCTAGTCGACCAGATGCACTGGTAGTAAAATATATGCACATTATAGCAAAGGAAAATATTCGCTGGTGGCGCTTGGCAGCGTGCGGTAATGGACTGTATTGCGGGAAGTAGCTAACTGTTCTATTGACGCTTTACACACAAAACAAGACAGGTGGCCGGGCTGCCGCGGATTCGATCCAGGCAGTGAATGCAGCCCGAGAAATTAGGAGAGGATGCACTAACCTTCACGACACACGTGTTTTCATCGCAGCCGGTACACGGATCTTCTCTTCCTTGCTCAGGAGCTGCCGTCAGCATCACTAGATCGCTTGAGGAACACACGAGAGGCACAATCCGATCGGTAAAGGTCTATGAAGCGGTAAAAATGTAACAAATATTATACATTTCTGAGAGACGCGAGCGCGGTCCGTCCGTCTTTACGCTGGCTAGTTCAAAGCGAGACTGAGTGTCTATATTTCACAAATGGCGGACGGAAGCTACATCTATGGTTAGTGCGGAAGAGGAGACGGGTATAAAAGGAGTGTGTTTCCGTGTCAAAAATACAGTTTCTACTTCGGCGCAACCATTCCCCCCGGCTTGAAGGGTTACCTTCGAAACGAAAATGTGGAACAAATCTAATGTCTAATCTAAATCTAGGTTTGTGAAATAACAACTAAAATATAAACATAGATTGGAACTCGTGCCTACTGCTGGCTAGGCAGAGGGCAGAGGCGAACAACCGGGCGCAGATACGATCCGGTTGCAGTTTTAACCCGTACAACACGAGTTATCCCGCGGGCATCGGGAAAAATTTCCTCTACTACTCCCAGAGGCCAATGTAAAGGAGGAGCATTCTCAGTCATAAGGACTACCACCGTACCTACAGTAATTGGGTTGGATGGAGTATTCCATTTTTGACGTGACTGCAGCGTGTGCAAATAATCGGTTCTCCAACGATTCCAAAACGATTGGACCAACTTATCTAAAAGAGCGTGACGAGTTAGAAGGTGCATTCTATCGTCATCAACATCTATTGCGGGCAAATATTTTAGAGGAGTCGTATTCAAGAAGTGAGCTGGCGTCAGAGCTAATGGCTCTGACGGATCGCTAGATAGAGTCCGACACAGCGGACGCGTGTTCATCACTGCCTCTACTTGAGCGAGTACGGTACTCAACTCCTCGAACGAGAGAATCTGCTCGCCTATGACGCGAAACAGATGCGACTTAAGGCTTTTAATATTCGCTTCCCAATTACCACCAAAATGACTAGCGGCAGGCGTGTTAAAGTACCATTCAATGCGATTTTCGGCTAAGATGTGAGCGAATTCACTTTGGTAGTACTTAGACCGTAAGAATGTGTGCAATTCCGAGATACTACGTCGGGCCCCTACATAGTTTGTACCGTTGTCCGAATACATGCGCTTAACCGGACCCCGACGCGACAAAAAACGTTTAAAAGCGGACATAAAATTTTGCGTACTTAAATCACCGGTCAACTCTATATGAACCGCGCGAGTTGTCATACAAATGAACAAACAAACGTAAGCTTTCGTGGAGCGAATGCCACGACCACGAGCAATGGTGACTTTGAAAGGCCCAGCAAAGTCTGTGCCGGTGTGTACGAAAGGTTTTGCGGATTGAACAACACGACAAGAGCGATGATCGGCCATTTCAGGCGCGATAAAACGCGGGCGGAGCTTAAAACAAGGTACACATCTGTGTACTCTAGCGCGAACCAAATTACGAGCGGAAATTATCCAGTATTTCTGTCTCAAAATAGACATCAACAAATCGGGACCAGCGTGACAATTCACCTTATGATGATAATCTACTAACAAATCTAATACGTGGTCCTTACGCGGGAGAACTACTGGATGCCTTTGTTCAAATCCTAAACTTGAATTTCTCAAACGACCACCTACTCGAATGAGTCCATCCTCCAAAAATGGTTTCAAGTGTCGGAAAGAACGACTACAAGGTTTGTTAAATTCTAAATTTTTAAATTCAGAAGCAAAATAACCTTTCTGCAACTCGCGAAGTATGACCAATTCAGCCTTATCTAAATCAGCGGCGGTTATATGACCGCGTGTAGATAGAATTCTCAAAAATCGGCCCACATAAACAACACAACGCAACAGTCTCGACCAAGACGAGACGCGACTAGCCAACAACAAAATAAGGGACTCTTCACGCGGGACCGATACAACAAGCGAGTGCTTCTTTTCCTCGGGTGGTTCGGAAACCGTAGTGGGATTGAATTGAATAACTGGCCACCCATCCAACGCGGCATGAATCCAGGACGGTCCACCAAACCACAACGGGTGATCCAAAATTTGCGAAGGAAGCAATCCACGAGAGAGACAATCGGCTGGGTTGTCGGTGCCAGCAACGTGAAAGAGATTATGTGGCGCCAATTCAGATTGAATTTTTGCCACTCTATTAGCGACGAATGTGTCCCAACGATGGGGCGAAGAGTGGGCCCAACACAAAGCGACTGTTGAGTCCGAAAAAGCTAAAATTCTACTAATATTAATGCGACTACTACAAGCATTGGCGATAGAGGTGATCAATCTAACTAACAATAGTAAAGCGCATAGCTCGAGGCGTGCCAGAGAGACGACCTTACGGGGAGAGACCTTTGATTTCGCGCTTATAAGGCTAATTGAAACCTTACCTACATTCGAGACATGAAAGTAGACTACTCCTCCATACGCCCTCTCACTAGCGTCCGCGAAGCCTACTACCGTAACAACACTATGTTGCGATATACCTACATGACGCGGAATTTGTATTTGGTCAAGCACAGAAAGTTCTTTTCTAAAGCGAGCCCACAACTTAGCAATGTTGTCGGGCGCGGTGTCGTCCCAATCACAATTGGAAAGCCAAAGCTCCTTTATAAGTAGTTTGGCGTACAAAACGACAGGAGCTACGAATCCCATTACGTCCCATATCCGTGCCACACACGACAGGATAATGCGTTTAGTACAAGTTTGCGGGGTCGAACTAATTTTCAAACTAAACGTATCAGATGCGGGCGACCAGCTTAAACCAAGCACCTTGTGCGTATCACTTTCATCGAATTCCTTAACCGAAGACAATCGGTGCGACGGTGGAATCGACTCTAACGCAGTTTGCGAGTTGCTCGTCCATTTCACGAGATCAAATTGACCAGCCTTCATGAGACTTATAACTTGAGCGGCCGTCTCGACAGCCTCTGCCTCGCCATCTACACTATACACGAAGTCATCCATGTATAAGCCAGTCTCAATGGTGGCTCTCGCTTTCGGAAATGCATCGCCCTCGTCAGCGGCCAGCTGCTTGACGGTGCGAAGTGCGTGAAAAGGGCTAGATTTAAGCCCGAAGCAAACACGATTAAACTCGTAAACCATTAAAGGTTCTTGCGGTGAAAATCTATACAAAAATCGTTGAAACCTACGATCGGGTTTGCGCACTTCAAGGCACAAAAACATTTGTCGAATATCTGCAGAGAGTGCAACAGCGAATAAGCGAAAATTTACAATTATGTCAAATAAATTACCTTGAAGATTTTGACCACAATACAAAATGTCATTAAGCGACACGGAAGTGCTAGTCTTAGCACTGCCATCTAAAACTACGCGGAGTTTAGTAGTAAGCTTATCTTCTCTAATAACTCCGTGGTGCGGGATAACGTACGAAGGCTGGGTCTCGTCAGTGTCCGCAGGCGCAGGTGAGATGTAACCTTTATCTAAATATTCGTTAACAACCTCATCATAGGCTTGCTTTAACTTTGGAGACGCCTGCATCTTTCGTTCTAAACAAAGAAAGCGTCTTTCAGCGGATGCACGGGAGTCCCCGAGCGAAAAAATATCTCCCTTGAAAGGGAGCGCGACCACATAACGACCCTGCTCATCACGAGTAGTCGTGCGACAATAAATCTCCTCAGCCATCTTGTCATCGGGGCTTAGGATTGGTGGGACATTGACCTCTTCAATCTCCCAAAACTTGCGGATGGTAGACTCCAGTGGCGGCTCGACGGTGCAACAGAACGAGGCAGTCGAGTGACTAAAACTATCTATAGAAGCGGGTGCGGAACCAATTATAACAAAACCCAGAACTGTTTCCAGGGCGTGCGGAGCGGGGTACGTCGGTCCCCCTTTGACCTTACGTGATAACTGGAGGTGCGGGAGAATCGAAGCGCCGATCAATATATCGACGACTCCAGGAACAGCGTAAGTCTCATCAGCTAAAGGCAAGTCTTTAAATTTCGTTAATAAAGACGTGTCAACTGGGACGGTAGGCAACTGTTCAGTTATTTTATCTGTAACGAGCGAATCCATGTCAAACCAAATATTATTATTAAAACGAGATCCAAACCTTGTTTTAATGGTGCCATGAACAGCTGACTGCAAACCCCCAAACCCTTTCACCACTGAATGGGTTGAACGCTTATCAACATTGAAACCAAGACGTTGACAACAATCTTGAGTAATAAAATTACTTTGCGAAGCGCCATCTAATAGCGCTCGAACAAGGTGCGGTTTACCTAATGTATCAACAATAACAACGCGAGCGGTCGCGAGACACACAGTGGTGAGTGCAGCACTAGCGGAGAACGAACACAAGGTGACGTCATCCGCAGCGGTCACCGGGCGGGCCGGAGCGCGCGCGGGCGCGGGGTGCGGCTGCGGCGCAGGCTGCCGTGTGTCACCGCTCGACGGGCCAACTGTACTCACATTGGATGCGGCATTACTATTCTCAAAATGAAGCAAAGTGTGGTGTCTCGCTTGACATTTGCGACAACCATTTCCACTATTACATAAAACAACGCGGTGTTTAGTACCGAGACAATTAAAACAAAAATTATTAGCGCGAACAAATTTATAACGATCACTAGGCGACAATTTTAGGAAACCAGGACACTTGTACAGTTGCGAATGATGAGTACTACACAAAGAGCAAACAGATGATTGTACACGTGCTGGTGCGGTATTAACATAAGTATGGGTTGACCTCGGTGACCTCGATGAGGCATCTATTTTGCGTTCAGAAGTAACAACCTTCTTCGCGCCTTCATGTTTCGATGAAGAGCGTTGCAATACCTTTATATGCTCGCGAACAAAACTTTCTAAGTCTTCGAACTTAGGAATTTTACTGCCGCGATGATCCGACTCAAACAAACGAATGGTTTCGGAATCTAATTTCTTTAAACCCATATACAAAAATACGAAGTCGCAGAGGTCATCGATCTTCAAGTTCTTTACGGCGCGAACAGCTGACGCGAAAGTATCTAGAAATTTCTCTAAGTTTTGATCGTTACATGCCGTAATAGATTTCAAATCAGACATCTGATCTAAATAGGCGTTAGCTACCGATCTTTTATCCTCATACTTAGCTTTCAAAGTATTTAAAATTAAATTATAATTCCCGGCACTAAACGTAATTCCAGCGCAAGCGGTTATAGCTTTACCAGTCAATTTTTCAACGAGATAATGCAATTTTTCGTGATCTGTCAACGAATCGTTCTTATCTATCGTATTCTCAAAACTATCTATAAATAGACACCAATTGCGAATGTTACCATCAAATTCGGGTATTTGAATTGGTGGCAACTTAGGTCGGTCGCGAGTGGGGTTGGGTAGGTCAGCCGGTTTCTCCAAACTCCTAGCGACGCGTTTGATACGACAATACAAATCGTCAAACGACGACAAGGCTTGATAACTCACTGAGTAATCGGGATCCAAATTCAACTCTAAAACATTGATGTCATGTACTAAGGTTTCGAAATCCGCGCGTAGACTATCTAAGTTTTCTATAGAACACAAGAACGAATCTCTGATGACCAAATCAGAGGTTTTAAGTGCATTATCATAGATCGATTGTACGCGAGAGTAAATCATTTCTTTTTTAGCGTATAAAAGTTTCAATTGAACCTTACCGGTCTTATCAACCTTTGGGGACATGTTTACAATTAAATCTCAAACTAAAGTGCGGTAAATAACAAATATGAAATGACTTAATCTTAGCGGTACAGAGCAGCGAGGCGGCGCGAGCGATAACCGTAGGTAGGTAGGTACTTATGACTGCCAGTGCAAGCTTGAACTAACGCGCATAGCAACAAGGTCGCACCTACGCGATGGTCGCTGTCTAGGTTCAACTATTATTTCAGAGATTAAGTATTGCGTAATATCTATTCAAATTAAAATACTTTCGTATGAATTGGGATGAGATGCGAGCGAGGTAGGTACAGCCACGTGTCTACCCACGCAGGTACTAGGCAAATACGACGCGAGCCGAGAACAACGTAATTGAAAAAAAACAAAACAAAGCCAAATGCGTTAGGTATTACACTGTGCCTATGCACTAGGGTGTCTAGTATACCTAAGATCTAAGCCTAAATGTCTGGATGCGGGGTTTTCTACTAAAATAACCAGGCACTTAGGTGCGATGCGAAAATTGTGAACTACGATTAAGTGTTGATATGATACCTAACCTATTTATGTATTAGGTAGGTACAATGCGAGCCAGCGGCGAACGGACAACAAATCTAATCCTAAGTGTCTGGATGCGGGGTTTTCTACTAAAATAACCAGGCACTTAGGTGCGGTGCGCTCATTCCCATTAGAATAATAACAAAATACGAACTACGGCTAAGAATCCGGCTCGATCCGGACCAAAAATGGTGGCGCTTGGCAGCGTGCGGTAATGGACTGTATTGCGGGAAGTAGCTAACTGTTCTATTGACGCTTTACACACAAAACAAGACAGGTGGCCGGGCTGCCGCGGATTCGATCCAGGCAGTGAATGCAGCCCGAGAAATTAGGAGAGGATGCACTAACCTTCACGACACACGTGTTTTCATCGCAGCCGGTACACGGATCTTCTCTTCCTTGCTCAGGAGCTGCCGTCAGCATCACTAGATCGCTTGAGGAACACACGAGAGGCACAATCCGATCGGTAAAGGTCTATGAAGCGGTAAAAATGTAACAAATATTATACATTTCTGAGAGACGCGAGCGCGGTCCGTCCGTCTTTACGCTGGCTAGTTCAAAGCGAGACTGAGTGTCTATATTTCACAAATGGCGGACGGAAGCTACATCTATGGTTAGTGCGGAAGAGGAGACGGGTATAAAAGGAGTGTGTTTCCGTGTCAAAAATACAGTTTCTACTTCGGCGCAACCATTCGCAAACCACGTTAAACTATTAGGTTCATTTGACTACCTCTCTTTTGAAGTAGTAAACGCACCCACCCTGTGGGTAAATATACCACTAAAGATGTAAAAACGGGGAAACTCACCAATTAGTAAGATTTTCATAGGGTGAGTTACCACCAAACGCGATAATGTGCCTTTAAAAATTTTAAAGATCGTTTCTGCAACTGGGTGTAAGACTGACTATGCTTGGCAATTGCGTAACCTGCTCGGTCGAGACAACGTAAAAGACTGCCGAGGAGCGGATCTCAGGCCACTACCAGAACAAACCCCTCGCACCGCGCACACTCCCGCTTTAATTAGGTGTCGTGTTCGGTGTTGTTCCGAACGCCGCTGTGGTGACACAATTACGGTGCGCAAGCGTTGGCCACATCTGTTAATACAATGGAGACCCGTCCCTCGGTAATTAACAAAATTCTTACCTAAAGTCCCCGCCACGAGAAGCTATAAATTAAGTACATTACGTAACTTCTACTAGGTTGGAGAGTTAATTACTGGTAATATTTTAACGATATAAAAGCGCTGTCGTTCAAAGATTGGTACAGGAATATGTCCGACTCCGTGATCATAACATTTAGTACGTCATTTTGAAGCAGACATGTCATGTGCAACGCGTTCATTCGTGTTCCGAATGCGCTTGAGCTTAGTTTGTTAGTGGATTACTCTTTTTAGCATCAATTCGTAATTGTTATTGTTAATTACTTAATAATTAAGTATATTAGTTTTTAACTTATTTCATATAATGGAACCAAGAACATCTAAAGAGATTAATTCCGCGCAAAAAACGTCAAAAGGTATGTATTATCTCACTTAGTTTTTATTACAAATATTTTGATATTATGTTTTTCTTGGACTCCTATGCATTTTAGTAAGTAGTTATTTGTATTGACGCCATTGGTCTAGTGACTAGCTAGTGAATTTATCTACAACACTGGATGTCACGGATTCGATCCTCGCACACTCGACAACTGTTTGTTTGTCTTGAGTATAGTAGTAGGTATGTATTTCACGTGTTTAATACTTACCTACCTTTGTATTTACAAAAAGTAATGAAATGCTTTGTTTGGGAATAGATGGCGATGTGTAAAAAGCGATGTTTTTTTTATTTTATTTTTATATAGGACACGTCAATTAGACTTCGCCTTGCCTGATGGTAAGCTGAAGGCAAAGTCGCAGAAAAGAGGGTCACCATTACTTACACATACCGTGTGACAATTGTGACACTCAACTTGACGGCCTCATCATATGCTTTTTCACGCCCCGCTTAAAGGACCCGGGACTGTAGGAAGAAGGAAACACGTGAGCTGGTAATGAATTCCAGGCCTTAATGTGCGACAGAGGAAAGAGTCTACGAACCGCTTGGTTCTTGATCGGATGTTTTGCACCATGTGCGGATGACATCTAAGACCTGCACGTATTGTCCTGTGTAGGAAAGGGGAGGGTGGGACTAATTGGAAGAGCTCATCAGAACACTCCCCATGGTACAGACGGTAAAATACAGCCATGGACGCAACATCTCTACGCAGCTGTAAAGGTTCTAGGGTGTTCGTGACCTCGGGATTCCCAATGATGCGGACCGCACGTCGCTGCAACCTGTCGAGAGCATCTAGTAAGTACTTTGCTGAACCATCCCAGAGATGTGAGCAGTATTCCACACAAGAGTGAATTTGTGTCTTGTATAGAAGACACCGCTGCTCCATATTTATTTGTTATATATTATATTTTTACAGGTTACGACCGAGGTTTACCGTTAATGAGAAAAATATGGTCATCTTTGTATGTGTAACAAACTTGGCCGTCTGATTAATATCCGTATAAGACGGAAATAAATAAAAAAACAGCAGATATTCTTGGAATTGGAATAGCCTCTGGGTATAATATATTGAAACAATACAAATCCGACGAGAGAATAACGTCACCAGTCAAAACTAAAGTGAGACCCTAAATTCATCAAAAGGTCGATGACTTTGACAAAAGTGCAACTAGAAAAAAAAACAGTTTTTTTTAAACGGTGAATTACCTACCACCAAGCAAGCAACAACGATGATGATGATAAATTACCTAATTTTAGTGAAACGTCTCTTAGGTGGCTAGTACAGCATTTGCACTTTAAATATATAAAACGACAGAGAAATAATGCGGTGATAGATAGAGATGATATAGTAATATGGCGACGAACATACTTGGAGAAAATCAAAGAATATAGACGGCAAAATAGCCAAATATTCTACATGGATGAGACATGATTCCACATGATTGATATAATTGAGATGAAAATATTTTTTATTGTGTTCACAGGGCATACTGTTGGCAAAACATGGGTAGACAAAGGAGTCAAAATGAGTGTTTGGCGCGCAAACTTGTACTTGCTGACTTGCACTTTGGACGATTATTCACTTGTTTGTGCACTACTAGAAGGGTTAATATTGAATGAAACCACGTCTGTAGACTGACCTTAATCGACCTTTATTCCAAACAATCATTGGGTTATATACTATGCTCGGTAACAAACTATATCGCGATTTACAATAGAACAACGCCATCTATCGTTGGTCGGACAAACCATGAGTAAGTTGTTATGTTGTAGTGTATGTTATTCTATTTAATTTTATCGCATTGAACATACTGCCCCCCAAAGGACATTATGACAGAATGTCCTTTACATAAAATCCATGTTTATATTCTACCAAACCAACAAAAAGATTCACCTTATTGTAAACTAACAAATCATACAAATTTATTAAAAAATAACAAAATGTGTACCAACACATTATAAGTTAACATAACTTAAAACTAACAATATTTAATTGGATATAATAGGCAAAATACATAATTTGGAAGCGGGCCTTTTAATCGTTGAGCTCTTGGTACGCAGCGTGACCACACGAGTGATACCATCATCACCGGGATGCTTTTTCAACACGCGACCTAATAACCACCGGCTTGGCGGCATATCATCTTCCTTTACCAAAACAATATCACCTATATTTGGTTCCGGGATTTGGGAGGACCATTTGTATCGGTTCATTAAGTTTGACAGGTACTCCTGATACCAACGTTTCCAAAAGGACTGTAACATTTTTTGAATTAATTGCCAACGTGAGAGAGAACTCAGACTAGTATTATCGTATCGGTAATCTGGAACATTAACTAAAGGTTCCCCAATTAAAAAATGTCCAGGAGTTAATGGCAATGGCTCACCGGGATCCGTAACATCAATAACACTCATGGGCCTTGAGTTCAAACACGCTTCCACTTGACTGAGAAGTGTAGATAGTTCCTCGTATGTGAGAGTGGAATCACCGATAACTCGCTTCAGGTGAAATTTGGTGGACTTCACTCCTGCCTCCCAAAGGCCGCCAAAGTTGGGGCTATGAGGAGGAATGAAGTGCCATTCTGTGCCTGTTGTTTCCAGGTTCTGTGCTGCTGAAGATTGAATTGAACTTAAGTTGTGCAGTTCCCTGGAAGCGCCCACAAACGTGGTTCCATTATCGCTCCACAACTTGGCACAGTGACCTCGCCGCGACACAAACCGGCGAAAAGCAGCCAGAAACGCTTGCGTGCTCATATCACTGGCTACCTCCAAATGAAGAGCCCGAGTGGCCATACACACAAAAAGACATATATAACCTTTGTGTGAACGGTGGCCGCGACCCTTGGTCGTTCGAATACTTATGGGACCTGCATAATCAACTCCGCTGTGTAAGAATGGTCGGGCTGGAGTGCACCTCACTGCTGGGAGTGAGCCCATAAGCTGAGTCTTAACAGCGGCCTTCTGTCTAGCACATGTCACACACTTGTGAACATGCTGTTTGACCAGACTTCTGACTCCGATGACCCAATACGCTGTTCTTAAAAAACACATCATGAGCTGCGGACCGCCGTGTAAGGTCATTCGATGTGCGTCCGCTATGATAAGCATTGTCAAATGACTTGAGTGTGGTAAAACGATAGGATGTTTGGCTTGTTCGCTTATTTCTGCCTTTTCGATTCTACCTCTTACTCTCATAATACCCCTGTCATCAAGATAGGGACACAGTGACTTTAAGACACTTGTTTTTGATTCCAAATACCCCTTGTCTTGTAATTGCTTGTATTCCTTTGTAAAGGTATCTATTTGTGTTGCTCTTATGCAACATTCCAATGCCGCATCTAATTCTACCTTTTGTAAATACCTTTTATGATATTTAGTGTTCTCCTTTAAAAATCTTCTACAGTACGCAATTATCCGAATTAATTTTCCTAATGTAGAGTATTGTTCGAACAGTGAACAACTCGGAACTACAGCTACATGAACCTTTGTGGACTCTTCCAAATTCACATTGTAGTCCATTGAACTAGAGTAAATTATTGGTTCCTTTTTAAGAAATAAGGGTCCTGAAAACCACATTGTATTATTTCGAAGCCCACTTGGTAGCATCCCTCTAGATGCGCAGTCGGCTGGGTTATGGTTAGTGGATATGTGATGCCATTGAGACGTTTTCATTGTATTTAGGATCTCAGACGTTCTGTTGGCTACAAATGTCTTCCATCTGCTTGGGTGGCTTTTTAACCACGCCAACACCACTGTGGAATCAGTCCATGCTTTTATTCTGTCCTGTTCTATGCCCAGTACTTCAGCCGTCTCCTTTAAGAGGTGTGATAGTAGGACTGCTCCGCATAACTCCAGTCGCGGAATACTGATTTGTTTTACAGGTGCTACTCTGGTTTTAGATACTACTAAAGTCACGTGAACATTTCCTCCTGCATCTAGAACCCGCAGATATATGACCGCCGCGTAAGCAGTTTTAGAGGCGTCACTGAATCCGTGCAGTTCCAGATAGTCGCTTGACTTTGTACCAAGCCAACGAGGGATTCGAATATCGGTAAGTAGTATCAGTTCTTCACGGTAAGTGTTCCACTCCTTTTTTAATTCTGAATTTAACTCTTCGTCCCACTCAACACCTGCCAACCATAATTTTTGGATAAACATTTTGGCCATAACCACACTAGGAGCTAACCAACCTAGTGGATCAAAGAGTCGGGCTATATCTGATATGATTGTTCTTTTAGTAACAGGTGCCGTTGTTAACTGTGGGAGATTCACTGAGTACTGAAAACTGTCTTCGTTGCGATTCCAAGTAAGTCCTAAAATCTTAATTGTGCTATCTAATTTTATGTTAACTTCTATATCAGTATTTAAATTTTCCTTTTTTCCAGGTTGATCTATTTGCTCTATATCTTCATAACTTTCCACACTACGAAAGATATTATAAGTATGAAATTGTCACCAGTGCCAAAATTCACACAAATTTTACAAGTGCTTAGGGTGCGTATAAAACAGAGGTTTAATAACAAAATGAATAAAGTTGTTCTAAATTTACTTAAAATTTTTTAAGTCTCAATAACTTCCCAAATTTTTATAAGTCCAAAAAATTCACCAAAATTCTGCAAGTGTTTGAGACGCAAAAAAATAACAGAGTTCGGGCATAGGTTCCCCGTTCCCCCGTTTTTTATAAAATTATTCTAAGTCTAAACATGCACACATAAATAAATACACAACCAACTTAATTTCTACTAAGTCCATGAAATCTTGAAAGAGGAAATTTTTAAAGATCAAACTGATGTTTTAGAATAGAATTTTTGCACTTCACAACTTTTACTAAGTCTTGAACTCGAACTTGATTTTCGCCATGAAATTATCTTGAACATAAGATTTAATTTACCACTGCACTATATCTGTATTAAATGTAGAATGTACTTACAGTTTCTTTTGCACTCACTATTCGGTACTCGTAGTATTCGTAGTTGGCGCCTCTGGTTCAGTTTCTGCTCACTACGTCAGATGTCGCTGCTGCTTGGCTTCTCTTACGCCGGCGGCAAGCGCAGCACGGCGTTTCGCAGATTCGCTGCTGCGGGGGCCTGTGTACTCTTTACCGCAGCGATCCACTGCGAGTACACACGAAGAGCTGGCACGACGTAGCTTCGCTCGTACCACAAAAATTAGATTCGGCTCTAAGGACCATATGTTTGGCGCGCAAACTTGTACTTGCTGACTTGCACTTTGGACGATTATTCACTTGTTTGTGCACTACTAGAAGGGTTAATATTGAATGAAACCACGTCTGTAGACTGACCTTAATCGACCTTTATTCCAAACAATCATTGGGTTATATACTATGCTCGGTAACAAACTATATCGCGATTTACAATAGAACAACGCCATCTATCGTTGGTCGGACAAACCATGAGTAAGTTGTTATGTTGTAGTGTATGTTATTCTATTTAATTTTATCGCATTGAACAATGAGGAAGCAGGATTTCCTAGAGGGACCTTAGTACTGGTGACTCTAACCCTTTTTTTAAGCACTGATTTAAAGGTTTTAGCACTGATTTAAATTTCCGTGACCATATCACCGGTGTCTGTAAAAAGGCTTTCAGAAATTTAGGGTTTGTCTTACGTCAAGCAAACCAGTTTACTAGTATTGCGGCGTTAAGGGCGTTGTATGAGGCTCTCGTGAAGAGTCACCTAGAATTCAATGCGCTAATATGGTCTCCACAGATCTATACATCTCCATAATTAAAATAAATTAAAAGAAGCAATGTCAGTGAAAATTTAGATGCAATGTGCTAAGTCCATAGTCGCCAAAAATGTGCAATCCAATCAAATGTCAAAATATAATATTATGGAAATATGGTATACAAATCAAAATAGCAGATTTCAAATGTTATCATTTAAAAATTCATTAATTGAGTAATAAGTTTTGTCAACTAGACAGTTAAAGAATAGGCTACGCTTGTATTCACTAATATTTGAGCATGTCCTAATATGTTTTGGGATTTTATTATATAATTTTGGTGCCATTGCATAAAAGCTCTTGTGGAGAAATGTGGTTCTAGTGCTCAATAGGTGCAGTTTGTCGGAGCGACGTTGACTATCCACGATATCAAAAAGATGCATAATAGTCTTTACGAACACATTAACTTCATATATATAGAGAGACGGTACACGACCACATATTGCTTTAAGACACTTTTTCTGGGCCACAAATATATCATTGATGTTTGTACCGTTGCCCCAGAATACCAAACCAAATCTTAATGGTAAAGTTACGTAACCATGGTATGCAATAATTAGTGCATTCTCATTTGCTACTTTACGCAACATACAGGGTGTTACAGAAAGGTGTGGTCATATTTAAGGGTCGTTACACATGCCTGATAACCAGTCGATATGCACCGGCCAATGTACAAATAGTAATGGAATTCATTACCAGCTCACGTGTTTCCTTCTTCCTACAGTCCCGGGTCCTTTAAGCGGGGCGTGAAAAAGCACATGATAAGGCCGTCAAGCTGAGTGTCACCATTGTCACACGGTATGTGTAAGTAATGGTGACCCTCTTTTCTGGGATTTTGCCTTCAGCTTACCATCAGGCAAGGCGAAGTCCAATTGACGTGTCCTATATAAAAAAAAAAATAAAAAAAAAGGTGTCATGATAATGCGCACAATGGCGCACAACATAAATAACGGCGGTGTACAAAAATGCACACAGAACTTACTAAGGTATATCATGTCGTACCCGGATAACATAGACTCTAAGAGGTCCTTCATAAGTGTTCGTTAAAGTAACATTCATTGCGGTACCCTAAAATATTTCATAATATCAAAATATCTTCTCTTTCACTCCAAATCGCTCGAGCAGTACTCCACACAGGAGCGAATTTGTGTCTTGTATAGAAGACACCGCTGCTCCGGCGTGAAAAATCGTCTCACTCTGTTCAGGACTCCGAGATTTCGTGAGGCTGTTTTGATGATGCTTTCGATGTAGTTTTTGTTATTCAGGTTGCAGCGAACATCCATACCTAGGATATTGAGACTGTCCTGCAGCGGCAGTGGCGTGCTCTGAAGAGTGGGGAGGGGAAGGAAAGAAGATACTTTTGCTGTAAACGCACATGCCTGCGTCTTCTTGGCATTGAACTCAACCAGGTTCTCAGAGCCCCATTGAGAAATGTGACTCAGGACCCCGTCAAGCTCATTGACAAGAAGCTGCCTTTTCTCTGCGATATCTGACTGCTTGGCCGCTGGATGTCCATGATAACTCCCATGTAAAGTGCTATCGTCTGCATAACAATGAACATTGCCGGTAGACAGCATGTCGTTGATATGCAGAAGAAAGAGAGTGGGTGATAAGACGGACCCCTGGGGCACGCCAGCATTTACCTGCAGAAACTCCGAAGCTCGTCCGTCACAAAGGACGCGAATACGGCGCCCCTGCAGATAGCTAGCAACCCAGTTGCACAGCCTAGAAGGCAGACCAAAGGCAGGTAGCTTAGAAAGAAGCGATTTGTGCCAGACTCTATCGAAAGCTTTGGCGATGTCAAGACTAATTGCCAGTGACTCGCCGTGCTTGTCCATAGCCTCACCCCAAAGATGGGTAACGTATGCTAGAAGATCACCCGTTGACCGTTTCGGCCTGAAGCCATATTGCCGGTCATTAATTAAGGAGTGATCCTCTAGGTGCCGCATGAGCTGTTTGTTAATTATGTGCTCGAACACTTTGCACAGCACTGAGGTGACGGCTATGGGTCGATAGTTGGCTGGCTCCGAGCGATCCCCCTTCTTGGGAATCGGCTGAACATTCGCCTCTTTCCAAGGCAAAGGCACTGTACCCGAACTGTAGGATAGCCGGTACAGGCGCGTAAGCATTGGAGACAACTCCGCTGCACATTTTTTCAAAACTACCGCTGGAATACCATCCGGACCACTGGCTTTCCGGACATCGAGTGACTGCAGCACTGCACGGATATCGCGTTGCCTGATATGGATATCAGGCATCGCGTGGTCACTGTCGGGTAGTGTTGGTGGCTGCGTACCACAATCATCGATTCGGGAGTTGGCCGCAAAGAGATTAGCCAGCAGATTTGCCTTCTCTTGCGGCTCATGGGCCAGGGATCCATCAGGGTTACGCAGCGGAGGCAGCGAAGGCTGACAGAAGTTGGCTTGCACGGCTTTAGCCAGTCGCCAGTAGCCACGGCTTCCCGTGGGATGCATCACTAGCTCTTGACCAAGCCGCGCTAAGCGCAGGGCATCCGCTCTGACATAGGCCCTTCTACAGACCTTTGTGGCTCTGTTGTACGCCGCCTTGAAGTGGCCCATATTGGGATGGCGCGTGGCGCGCGCCCTTACCCAAGTGCGGTACGCAGACTGTTTTTGTTCAACAGCTTCTGCGCACTCGCGCCCGAACCAAGGGCGAACCCCGCGGTCACCGGTGACATCGGTGTATGAGATATAGTATTCCATACCCAGACCGATCTCACCGGCGACAGCAGTAGCACAATCCGATGGGTTCTTACCTTCAAAGCAGCGCTCAACCCACGGGATGGACGCAAAATAGTCACGAAGTCCATCCCAGTCCGCTGACGAGTAGTGCCAGAGACGCCGCTTCCCCTGCATGGGTCGTGGGGGCGCTATAATAGGCACTGTGGAACAGACCAGGCAGTGGTCAGAGTTGCCTAACGCGGCTCGCACCGATACACTGTACCGGTCCGGATCACTCGTCAGCAGAAGGTCTAGCAGAGAAGGTGCTTGGCCTGACCTTCTTGGTATCCTAGTGACCTCGTGCACCAATTGGGTCAGGCCGTGCGCCAGAGCAAATGCGTGGGCGGCTCTTCCCGCATGGTCTGTTTTGGAGGAGCCCAACCAGATCTCGTGGTGGGCGTTAAAATCCCCCAAAAATACCATTTCGGCATTCGGAAATCGCTCCTGCGCATCATCTGCCGCCTGACTCAGATATTCAAAGAGTCGAGTTGTCTCAGCATCTCCTGTATGGGAACGGTAGAGGCACACATAGATCTGACTCGTAGGACCATGGTCTACGTGTACCCAAAGGACGGAGAAGGATGGGTCCTCTAGGCAGCGCAAACGGCGACAGCAAACATCCGCCCTAACAAACACGCACACCCCGGCTTTTGCACGAAAACTTTCCTCAAGAATATAGCCAGGGTAGAGCAAGTAGGTCGTGTCGTCTGGGCGGTGTATTTGCGTCTCCGTTAGAAAAAACATGGCAGGTTTCGCCGTCTCTAGGTGTTGGTGGACGGCGTTGAGGTTTGCATGGAGCCCACAGATGTTAGTGGACTCCACCTCAAATAGCAAGCTTTTGGGAGTGTGACGAGCCGCTGTGTTGCCTTTTTCTGTAAATTGCGCTGCCATGAGTTTGGGTGGGAGAAGGCGTGAAAAAAGAAGTGATTGCCGCCGCAGCACCGTGACAAAGCGCGGGATATTGGTTTTATCTATGAATGTGAGGCATGGCGAGAGCCGATGCGCCGAACGGAAGGGCCCCCGTACCCCCCCGAGTATGGTCGCCGGGCTCCCAAATCCGGTCACCAACCGGCACGACGAACCATATCGGGATTATGCGCGGCCTGGTGAGGCAGCCTCCCAAGGTGGTTAACCCCAGTTGGGCCCCTGTACTATACCGCGGGCGGCCAGCGGCACCACCGTTTCTACAGGTCTCCCAGTTCGGCGCATCGCCCCGCGCCAACCCCACTAGACTACGCCAAGACCCACTGGTCCCACTAGTGCTGCGACAACCACCACCTCTGCCCGGCTATGCACATGCTGACCCCTGAACACAATACAACCGAGATTGAATTGCTATGGAGGGTTTTTCGCAATAGTGCACGGTGGTACCTACCCGGTCGAAACTTGAGACAAATTTGTGCCACCAAGTTTCTACCACCAGTTTATGTTGTGCGCCATTGTGCGCATTATCATGACACCTGGTTTCCCAAAAGTAACGAACAAACAAATTTCAAAGAAAATTCGATAAGAAATAACTACGAAACTCAAACTAAGACAAACGTGCAAGGATCACAGTGTTGCAGATGCTGCTTTTTTTATACCACTTAGGTGGCAGACAAGCACATGGCCCACCTGATGAAAAGTGGTTACCGTGGCTTATGGCCGTATGTAACACCAGAGGGAACGCACTCGCGCTGCCGACCCTGTAATCACAGAGTTTCTGTGCCGTCAGTGTAGAAGACAAAGCAGGACATGCCTTTAGTTTTATTACTGACAGCACGAATTCTCCAGTGAGCTCTAGCTACCCTAACACAACACGAAGTTATTATGGGCGCGGTATTCTGTAGGGCGGAGGTACTTAGTAGTATATTATTGGGCACGTTGTACCAACCTCTCGCTCGGCGATCACGGCTCGCCTCGCTCCAATCGGTGGTACCCAATAATATACAATCGGTTGGTATAGCTATTTACGGTTATAAATACATAATGTCATAATTACATCTGTTCATAACCAGTCCGTCAGCATTGCATCAAACATGAAATTCATTAAACAAGCACAATCGTTACAGATTAGTATAATCTGTAATGATTTACCAAAAATTAAGTTACGCCATGGAGAATTATTGCCGAATACAGTACGTTGCATCATTTGCGGACCATGAAATTGTGGAAAAACCAATTTGTTAATTGGTCTCCTTTTGCACAAAAATGGATTGACATTTCAAAATGTTTATGTATATTCTAAAACTCTATTTCAACCAAAGTACATTTTTTTAGAAAAGGTTTTACGAGGAGTACCAGGAGTCAGTTTTCAGAAATTTCAGGCAAATGATGACGTTATGAAAGTTTCAGATGCAAAACCTAATTCAGTGATTATTTTTGACGATGTAGCATGTGAAAATCAAAGTAATATGCGTCATTATTTTGCCATGGGAAGACATAAATTGATTGACAGTTTTTATTTAAATCAAACTTATAGCAAAATACCTAAACAACTAATAAGGGATAACGCTAACTTAATTGTGCTTTTTAAGCAAGACGAAATTAATTTGAAACATGTTTATGAAGAACATGTTAACACTGACATGACGTGGTTGGAATTTCGTAACATGTGTTCTCAAATATGGAAAGAGCCTTATGACTTTGTTGTGATTAATAAAGACTGTCCTAAAAACAACGGGTGCTATAGAAAAAAGTTTGACACTTTTGTAGAATTAGATAAAATTTGAATATTTAAATAGACTGCTTTCAGTTTCTTGTTATTCTTTAATCGACTCTTATTGGATTACCATCTATTTTACATCATGGAAAAATCATTGAAAAAGCAAATTGTAAATGCAACACAAGTAAGGAAAAAAATACGTAACATGAAGGATTTTGAAGATAATAACAGACAAGTGCTTGATACAGTTTTTAAGCCTGTTACAGAATCTCTTAATTTAATAGCCAACACCAATAACCAACTAGCTCTAACAAAAAATGAAGAAAAAAGAGAATTTCACGATCAAATTTCCAACCACGACTTGCAGAAAGATCAACATATGGAAGAAACAAATGATACCAATGATGAATCAGAAGCCGATAGTGACTCTTCATTTGAGTCATTTGTCGATACTAATCCAGATCATGATGTATCCTCTTGGTCATTATCTTCAGAAATATTAGCGGATGTGCCATTTGGTGTAAGAAATGAACGTGGAAAGTTAATGTTAGGTTCGTCTAGTATAACGATTGGTGATGACGTTATTACTGTAGCCGGACACAAATACAAATGCACACCTGGCTTGCGACAGTTGCTCTTAAAAAAAGACGTTGATCTGAGCTTTGTTACAGACTATGACATGCAAAATTATACGTCGATGTTACTTGTAACAAATGCACATCGTCGAGATTTTGATTCAAGAAAACCAATTAAAAGTAATAAAGGACAAAAATATATGCAAGTTATTAAACCTCTTTTCGATCAACAAAGTAAAAGTCCAAGCTGTGAACCAAAAGTAGGAAATAGATTACCTTTAACAAAAATGTGGAAAAAAAACACAGATTTTGTATATTGGGATGATCCCAATGAATTGGTTGATAGATTAAAGTTATTAATTGCTTCTCGAGATGCTGGCAATACAGGACTAGATAATGAAATAGTATCTATCGTTGAAGAACTACGTGAAAGCAAAATCATTAAATAGATTTACTAATAAGAAAAATGTATCATTTTATTGTACACCGTTCAGCACAATACATCTTAAACATGAATGTGGATAAATTTGGTCATTATATTCATAAGCGATTACGTATATCAGAATTGCTTGAATTTTATGATAATGCGTTGCTAAAATCTGAAAATGGTGATTACGATTTGAAGACATCGAAGCTAACAGGGGTCAAATCTCCTCAAGATGCAGATGATGCAGTAAACAAAGCATATGTGGATGAATTGAGAACTAAACTAATAACCGACTTACAAAAATTGAAAAATACTTTCGTAAACGATGTTCAGACCCAGCTGGAGCAAGCTTTAAAAACAATAGTATCTGAGGCAGTGGTTCACTTGGAAAGCAAATTTTATAGTCGAAAAGCAGTTGATGAGATAGTTGAAAACGCAGTTAAATTTGTATTAGATCAAAAGTATAAGCTTGAAAGTTCCTCAAAATGACAAAACAACAAGTTGTTAACGAAATACATAAAGCTGCACGAAAAAATTGTCGATCTGTAATTTTAAAAGGTATTGATGATTTGTGGCAAGCTGATTTAATCGACATGCAAAAATTGAAAAGATTTAATAAAGGTTATAACTATATTTTAATAGTTATTGTTTGTGGAGTTATGCGGAACTTCAACCAGCTGTTGCTTGTGTGACTGCGGTTCGTGTGTTTTCTGCCTATCAACGTGAGAACAGGGTTCGACGTAATTAATAAAGCGTTTATTATATTTGTTTGAAATATGTACTGTATTTCTTTTGATATTTTTACAATGATTTTGTAGACGCAATGCTCAGTGTGAGTTTTCAAAAGCTTGTGTCGTCGATGTCCGGCGGCCGTAGTCATCCCACCGCGCACCGCTGCGTTCCACCCCCGCCGCCGCCACCGCGCCGTCCCGCTAAGTTTCTCCTTCGCGCCGCTAGGTGTGGTTACTCGTTAACATGCTCCCGGCTTTTGGAAGCATCAGGTTCCAAAGAGGCTTTCTGTGGATCAAAAAGCGGACATATTTTGGGATAGGAACGACGAATCGTTCCTGCTGGCGTCTTAATTGTCGCCACACGTGAGATGCCATCCTTGCCAGTGAACGTCTCCAGTACTCGTCCTAGTTGCCATTTCAGTGGTGGTGAATGGTCCTCCTTAATTATAACCAGGGTGCCAGGAACGAGTGTATCCTGGTTGAGCTGCCACTTCGTTCTCTTCTGTAGTTCTGAAAGGTATTCAGTTGACCAGCGATGCCAGAAGTTCTGCCTCATCTGTTCTACGCGATCATATCGTGGAAGGCGTTGCGAAGCTGTAGTCGTCAAGTCGTGGCTGGCGGGTGCAGTGAGTGGCCGGCCAATCAAGAAATGAGCGGGAGTCAAAGGAAGCAGGTCGCTTGGTTCTGTGGACATAGGGGATATAGGACGGGAGTTGAGGACGGCCTCAATTTGAGCTAACACCGTACTTAACTCCTCATATGTTAAATGTGCATTCCCTACGGTACGACATAAGTGAAATTTGCAAGACTTAACCCCCGCCTCCCATAGACCACCAAAATGAGGCGAATATGGCGGAATAAATGTGAATTCTATCAGGTTATCTACTGTGAAATTCAAAATATCTGATTTATTTGACTCTAAAAATTTTGAAAATTCCTTTAAAGCTCCGACAAATGTCTTACCATTGTCCGAGTAGATTTGCAATGGTTTGCCGCGTCGAGAGATAAACCGTTTTAAAGCCAGTAAATATGCATCAGTAGTGAGGTTTGTTACCAATTCTAAATGTATTGCACGCGTTGTGAAGCACACGAATAAACATATGTAACACCTAACTAACTTCGCGCCCCTACCCACGCGATTTAACATAAAAATTGGCCCAGCATAGTCAACACCACAACGTATAAATGGATACCCGGGCTCCAACCGCTCACTAGGTAAATTTCCCATCTGTATGGTCAATGGCTTAGCTCGAATACGTTTACATTTTAAACAGTTATGCACTACTTGTTTAGCCAAACTGCGACCTCTAATAGGCCACCAAGATTCACGTATTGTAGCCAATAACAATTGAGGTCCAGCGTGTAATAAGACCTTATTGTGATGGTATTCAAATATAAGGCGAGTAAATGTGTGTCGACCACACAATAACAAAGGATGTTTTTTATCGTAGGTAAATGAGTCAGATTGCGATAATCGACCTCCTACTCTAATAAGATTATGTTCATCGAAAAATATATTTAAACTAGAAATGCTGCGTGGACATTTAAATGAACGATTATGCTTTAAATTATCATAAATATCTGTAAAGGATTGCTGTTGCGCTATTCGCGTTAAAGTTCTAACAGAATTATTTAATTCGTCAACAGACAAACAGCCTGTCCGACGCTGTGTATATGGTGATTTTTGGTTACGACTGTTATGTATGAACCGAATAATGTATGCCATAACGCGACGCAAACGATTGAAACATGAAAAGCGTTCAAATAAGGAAATTTCTGAGCTTATCTGAACTAACGCAGAGGTTTTAATAGATTTTAACTCCGGTAATTCATCATAACTAATATCATAACAACGAACATCTTGTTCCCATTCTGTGTTAGGGGTTTGCAAAAATGCAGGCCCGTGCCACCACAAATCACACGACTTTAGAATATCTAAGTGCATTCCGCGCGACAGCAAGTCAGCTGGGTTGTGTTTACCAGCGATATGAAACCACGGTTTATCGCCTGTCAGCTCGTTTATTTCAATTACACGATTCTGTACAAATGGTTTCAGTAAGTTAGGCGTCATCTTAAGCCATCCTAAAACTACAGTTGAGTCTGACCAAAAGTAAACACTATCAAACGTTAATCTTAATGAATGTATTATCTTTGAATACAATTTCGCACCTACTAATGCACCACATAATTCTAAGCGCGGCACGGAAACGGGTTTCACCGGAGCTACCTTACTCTTTGCGCACAACAAGTGGACGTTTATTGCTGTGTCGGTATAGCTACGTATATAGGCGCAGGCTCCGTAGCCAGATAACGCGGCATCTGACATAATATGCAACTCAATTATGTGTGTATTATTACCTATTACATGACGCGGGATACGTATATCTGACAGATTGTGTAATTTGTTAATAAAAGGTTGCCAGTCTGCTAATATTGATTTAGGAACCGGATCATCCCAGCCTATTTTGGATAACCATAGCCTTTGTAAAATTATTTTAGCGATAATAATAGTTGGTGTAATCAAACCCAAAGGGTCGTATGTCTGCGCGATGACTGAAAGAATGTTACGCTTAGTGGCATGCGTTACATTCTGATCATGTTTAGTTTCAAAGTGTAACTCATCTGATGAATAGAACCACCCCATACCTAACGTTTTAGTGTTACAGTTTTCACCCAATGATAATTCCTTAGAGGAACACTGCAACTCAGATTGTGACACTGATGAGTTAAATACCCATTTCCTAAGAGGAAAACAAGCTGATTCTAAGACTTCAGATACACCGTTACATATTTCTATTAACGTTTGCTTATTGTCATGTCCCGTGACTAAGTCATCAGCGTAAAAATCGTCATTAATAACTTGTGCAATGACGTCATCCTTACATTCTAACGCGAGTTGTCTCAAACATCTGATACTAAGATAAGAAGCCGAGGCGGTACCATACGTTACCGTGTTTAGTCGGAATACACTGAGAGGATTAGATGAGTCTTCCCTCCATAGAATTAATTGTAGATTTCTTTGGTCAGGGGCCACCAATATTTGGCGATAGAATTTCTCAATGTCGGCGCATGCAACATATTTAAATTGCCGGAATCGAAGTAAAATTCCGAACAAGTCATTTTGCAACGCAGGGCCTGTGTGCTGAATATTATTTAATGATTTGCCTGACGTTGACCTTGCACTTGCATCGAATACTACCCTAAGCTTAGTGGTGGAACTGTGTTCTCGGTAAACACCGTGGTGAGGCAAAATATAATATGGAGAATCATATTCAAAAATGCGACTCATGTGTCCCAAACTCAAATATTCATTCATGAAATCATTATACATTTTTCTATACGTTGGCGAACCTTTAATTAATTTTCGTTCGAGTGCTAGAAACCGGTTTTGAGCCATAGAAAAGGTATCGTGTAACCCATCAGCTGACTCACTTAAAGGAATGCGTACAGAAAAACGGCCCTTATCATCACGTAAAGTAGTTTCCTTGAATAAATTTTCGCATGCGTGTTCTTCCTTCGTGAATTTATTGCAATTTATTATTATTTCTTCAAGTTCCCAAAAACGTTTGAGATCAGACTCTAGTGTTTGTGTAAAATTACATTGAATTTGCTTAGCGTGTGAAATAGGTTTATGAACAATACCCGATATGATCCACCCAAATTGTGTGTTTTGTAGGTACGGACCATTAGGTAATCTAACCAGACCCTCAGATAGCAGGTCCCAGAATATGTCTGCCCCTATGAGTAAATGAATTTCACTAGGAGAACAGAACTCGGGATCGGCTAGTTGAATATGGTCGGGTATTTCAATGTAATTTCTAACATGTAATTTTGGTAATTGTGATGTAATGCAAGACAAAACTATACAATTAAAGCGCGTGTGATATTTCGTAGTTTTGGATCGCATTTCAATGTGACATGATTGTGTGGATTGTGAGATAGTATTACCTACTCCTCTTACTTGCACAGTGGACTGTATCAATGGAATGTTAAGTTTTTTGCATAATGATTCGGATATAAAACAGTGCTGACTCCCGTTGTCTAAGAGCACTCGAGTTGTGTGAAATACGTTGTGATCGTCCGCCACTTCCACCAATGCAGTTGACAATAATACAGGTTGCGTATAATAATGTGGGTTGCTATTATTGTTAACTTTAGAGGATGTGTGTGATTTATGAGAGGCGGTGTGATGTGTGTGTGTGGCACTTGTACTGGAACCGGGCTGAGAAGCAACTTGTGTGATGTGTGCAACAGCTGACGAGGTACAAGTGTCTACAGATTCGTTGTGAATTAAGGTTTTATGCTTTTTATTACATTGCTTGCACGGTCCGTACCAACACTCGTTGACTACGTGACCTGTGCGTAAACAGTTACAACATAACCCTTTCTCTTCAATTATTTTTAATTTATCCTTAAAAGACAAACTAAGAAAACCCTCGCATGAGTATATAGGGTGATTAGAACCACACATATTACATTTATAACGTGAATGGGATGATTTTTTACTATCTTTGTGTGTTGTGAGGTAGCTGTGCGATTTTGTCGGCAATGATTGTTTGGGTTTAGTATTGTGAGGGTGAGTGTCTGTTTGTTTGACTTGAGAGGGCTTAACCGTTTCTAGAAAATCAGCTCGATCTTTAAGAAATTTCATTAAATCTGATAATAACAATTTTGTGTCCGTTGAAATATTTATGAAACTACTTTTGTAAAGCTCCCATTCGCGCTCAGTCGATGAATCTAATTTTGATACTATAATATAGATAACTAACGTATCCCAGGTTTCAGTAGGTTCACCTAGTGTCTTTAATGCACGAATATTTCTTAAAACAGAGTCTATTAATTTTCGTATTTGAGTAGCCGATTCTTTACTCATTGCTTGTGCAGAGAATAAAGCTTTGACGTGGTTATTAACAAGCAAACGATTGTTATTATACCTATTCTCTAAAAGACTCCAAGCAACTAAATAATTATCGCAAGAAAATTCTAGTGCCTTTATTACTTGTAGTGCATTACCGGTTAAAACTGAACGTAAGTAGTGGAACTTCTGAATATTATCAAGATTGTCACTATTGTGAATGATAGACATGTAGGTATCGCGAAATTCAAGCCACTGGTCATAGCTACCGTCGAACTTCGGTAATGAAATTGTGGGTAATTTGATGCCGTTCGGAACGCGACTTAGAGTTTTAACGTTCTGAGCACAATTATTATCCTTTAAAATACATTTACACTTGGCCACAATAGCATAAAACTGATTCTCAAACGATTCTCTCTCTTGTAACTCGTTATCTATCCGACTAGAACAAACAATCAAATCTAGCTCGTCCTGAATTAAGGAAAATTGATCAAATAACACTTTAGATCTATCAAAACGCTCCTGTAATTCAGCTTTATGAGCTTCTGTTATTAGCAAATCATCTAAAGATTGTACATATTTCGTGAACAATGTGAGTTTACCCTTAATACAACCCCGTTTTCTAATTAAATCGCGAATAATATCATCGTTACTTTCTGTATCTACCAGAGAATGCTTCTTTTTCGTCATATTGGTAATCTATGAGAGAAAGAATGAAGTACTTACAGTTTGAAGGGCGTTCGAAGGGCAGTTTGAAAATGTCGGTACCTGCCAAATGCACAAAAAACGATATTAGTACAGGATTAGGAAGGAAAATCGTTGATTGACCTGACCGTCGCTGCAGATGATGCTCCAGATGATCGCCAGATGAATCCGACTCGCAGGACCAATGTTTGTGGAGTTATGCGGAACTTCAACCAGCTGTTGCTTGTGTGACTGCGGTTCGTGTGTTTTCTGCCTATCAACGTGAGAACAGGGTTCGACGTAATTAATAAAGCGTTTATTATATTTGTTTGAAATATGTACTGTATTTCTTTTGATATTTTTACAATGATTTTGTAGACGCAATGCTCAGTGTGAGTTTTCAAAAGCTTGTGTCGTCGATGTCCGGCGGCCGTAGTCATCCCACCGCGCACCGCTGCGTTCCACCCCCGCCGCCGCCACCGCGCCGTCCCGCTAAGTTTCTCCTTCGCGCCGCTAGGTGTGGTTACTCGTTAACAGTTATTGATTGCTTCTCAAAGTACGTTTGGATAGAACCATTAAAAACTAAAAATAAGCATGATGTTTCTAACGCATTCGAGAAATTGATATCGACTAACCATCGGATACCAGCTCATCTCCAAACTGATTTGGGTACTGAGTTCTACAATTCAGCATTTCAAAAGCTTATAAAGAACTATAACATTAATCACTATTCAACTTTTTCAACGAAAAAGGCTTCAATCGTAGAACGTGTTATCAGAACTATTAAAAATAAATTGTATAAGTACTTTAGCCTCAGCGGGCACTATAAATGGATAGATTTTGGTTTGGAGTATGTTGTAAAGACATATAACAACACAAAACATAGCACTATTAAATTAGCACCCGTTGATGTCAATAAATTGAATGAAGCAGTTGTTAAAAATAATATTAAGAACTCAATAAAAACGGTATCCTATAAGCATAAGCCCAAGTTTATGATTGGTGATAGAGTTAGAATTAGTAAATACAAACAACTATTTGAGAAACGTTATACACCTAATTGGTCAACGGAACTATTTACTATAAAAAGTATCAATAACACTGTACCAGAAACATATCACATCGAAGATCAACACAAACAAGTTATATCAGGAACCTTTTACAAACACGAACTTCAAAAATCATCTTGTCCAGGTGTCTATTTGATAGAAAAAGTTTTACGAAGGAAAGGCAATAAACTGTTCGTAAAATGGTTGGGCTTAAGTAATAAAGAGAATAGTTGGATTGATAAGACAGCAATAGTGGAATAAATTATATACATAACAGTTATTAATTAGAATATTTTGTTCATTATACTATGAGCCATGCAAGGTGGTAGACTTCTCAATAGTGTTATTAATCATTTGCCATTTGAACTGCACTTACCCGGCCATAATTATTGCGGACCTGGAACAAAACTTTCAAAACGTTTACTGCGTGGTGATAAAGGTGTAAATAAGCTAGACGAAGCTTGTATGTATCACGACATTGCATACGAAAACTATACAGACTTGTCTAATCGTCACAAAGCCGATTTACAACTTTTAAATATGGCTAAACAAAGAATGAAAGCAAAAGATGCTAGTAAAGGAGAAAAGCTTAGTTCGTGGCTAGTGAGTAAAATTATGAAAACGAAACTCAAATCTGGTGCTGGTGTTAAGACATTTCATAATTTGGTTACAAAAATTAATAGAAAAATCAAGAAACGCGTACCCAAAGATGATAAATCTTTGATACATGCAGCTTATATAGCTGCTAAAAAAATTGTTCCATGCGTTCCAAAACTTCGAGTACCACGAGTCATACCTTTACCAAAAACAGGAGGCATTCTGCCTTTAATCCCGATTTTTGCCGGTTTATCAGCTTTAGGAGCTTTGGCTGGTGGCGCAGCGGGTATTGCAAAAACAGTGAATGATTATAAAGGTAAAAAAAAATTACAGGAAACTGAACGTCACAATAAGACTATGGAAGCTATAGCATTAGGTAACGGTTTATACACACAAAAAAGGCAAAGGATTGTTTATAAAATCGTCAAAAAACTAAGTAATAAGCTACCGAATCGTGCCTTAACTAATATCGATGTTCAAAATTATGCATATGGTATTCCTTATTTTCGAGGAGTTTACATGAAGGATCAGTTACCAAAAATCCCTAAACGAATTGAATGTGGTATAGTTAACTTAGATAATTCAGAAAACGATGGAACGCATTGGGTAGCTTATGTTAAGGTAAATAATTATTGTGAATATTTTGATAGTTTTGGTGATTTAAGACCACCAATCGAATTGATACGATATTTTAAGAACTGCAATATTAATTATAACTACATCCAACTTTCATACAGTGTCATAGCTACAATTTCTGCTGAAATTTCTTTCAGAGGTATAGCTTCCGGCCATTTTGTAAATCTATCAATTATGGTTAAACAATACCTATATCCCTCTTCTGAAATAATCAACGGGCCTACAATGTCTATATGTATATGTTCGAATCTATCGCAATCTGGGAATTTACCTAAATCTGAAATAGTGTGGCGTTGAATTTTTGATTTTAGACATTCAACACAAGCTTTAGTACGTAGGGTACGATAGTCTCACCACGGAACTAATTAAACCTGTATCGCAATACATAGCAGAACCATTGGCCTACATCATAAATTTATCGCTGGAGCAAGGTTGTTTTCCAGAAGACCTGAAATTATCCATCATAAAACCTCTCTTTAAAAACGGTACCAAAACAGATAGAAATAACTATAGACCCATATCGTTGACCCCTATCTTATCCAAGGTCTTTGAAAAAGTCATGAACAAGAGAGTTTTAAGTTTCTTAGATAAATTTGATGTATTGACTAAAGAGCAATTTGGATTTAGGAGAAATAAATCAACTCAACTTGCAACATTTGTGTTAATAAAATCAATAATTAACAGAATTAATATGAAAAAACCTTCTGTTGCCCTTTTTTTGGATCTCAGTAAAGCATTTGATTTTGTAAATCACAACATACTACTTAAAAAACTAGAACAATCTGGAGTTCGTGGTATAGCCTTGAAATGGTTTGAATCATATTTAAGTGGCAGAAGACAGATCGTTAGAGTTACTAAATATAATGATATCACAAATAGTGTCGAAACGTTTGATTCTGAACCCAGATTTAATTCTCACGGAGTTCCACAGGGGAGTATCTTGGGCCCATTGCTGTTTCTTATTTACGTTAATGATTTGCCTAATGCAATAAACAATCATGACTGCGTTTTGTTTGCAGATGACACTACCATTATTATTGAATGTGACAATATGAACACGTGTGAAGGTAAATTGAATGGGGCTTTGCAAGATGTAGGGAAATGGTTAGATAACAATGGACTAAAAATAAACATTGCAAAAACAAAAATTATCCACTTTAGATCAACGAAAGTCAAAGATATAGCTTTTAATATTCAGTACAATAATGGGACAATTGATAAAGTACATAGCACAAAGTTTCTTGGCATTATAGTGGACGAGCACCTCACTTGGAAAGAGCATATAGATAATACTAGCAAAAAGATAAATAGATTTGTTTTCGCCTTAAAGAAAATTAACAACGTGACTTCAAGACAAACATCACTGATGGTTTACCATGCATATGTGTGCTCCATAATTCGCTACGGTATACTGGTCTGGGGGTACTCGTCTGACTTGTTACGTATCTTTGTTGCACAGAAAAAGTGTATTCGTGTTATATTTGGTATGAAATGGTCTGAATCATGTAAGCCGATCTTTAAATCCGAAAATCTCTTGACTGTTCCTTGTATATTTATCTATGAAGTAGCCAAATTTGTTAAGTCTAACAAGGAACTATTTGAAGTACAAGATAATATGAATAGGCGTAAAGTTACTCAAACTCACCTTAAAATGCCAATACCTCGACTTGAAATGTTTAGAGTGAGCTGCGTATATATGGCACCGCTTATCTACAATGGGTTGCCTGACGATATAGTTAATCTTCCGTATCGTAAATTCTGTCCCGCTTTACGGAAATGGTTGATAGAAGAAAGTTTCTACTCGGTCAATGAGTTTCTAAAAAAATATGCCTCCCACTCTTATCATTTTAAAAATGTACTATAATGATATGACAATATAATTAATGTTATTTGTGTAATTTAAAATTTGATTTAATGATATGTGTAATGATTTTTATGGAATTTGTGATTGATAATTTTATTTATATTTAAAATTGTGTCAATTTTAATGAAATGATTATTTTGATGTTCTATTTTGACAATTCAATTCACAATATTTTGTTAATTTAATGTTTTAATGTTTGCATGTCATGACGGAATGGCAAAATGTGTCTTATGCTCATAAATTGTTTGTCACCTTGTATTTACCACATCTTAAGCAAATAAATATATTATTATTATTATTATTATAGTCCAACTTCCTATGTCCTTATTTATTCCTGGCCAAAAATATTTTTGAGAAACTAATTTCTTTGAAACTCTGATTCCCGGGTGACTTAAGTTGAGAATGTTTTCATACGCTGAACGTCTAAATTTTAAGGGTAAGTATGGTCGTATTATATCTTTAGATACTTCGCGAAAAATTGGTTTTTTACTGTATGGCGTAATTATTCTTTTAATTTGTACGTGGCTATTTTTATTACTGTTATTCGACTCGTATATTATATATTCATCCTTTTCCTGTGCTGTTGCTAATTTTGCGAAGTCTATAGCCGTTGGACAAAACAATTCTGCTACTCGTGATAGCGAGTCAGCGACGACATTGTTTTTTTCACTAACGTGTCGAATATCGGTAGTAAATTCGCTGATGAATAACAAATGTCTCATTCTTCTAGGCGTTTCTGTATTACTACTATTTAGTTTTTTGAAAAGGCATAAGTGAGCGATTTATGATCTGTAAATATAAGCAGTTCACGACCTTCGAATAATTTCCTGAATTATACATACATACATACATACATAAAATCACGCCTGTCTCCCATAGGGGTAGGCAGAGATCACGGATCTCCATTTGCCACGATCCTGACATACTACTCTCGCTTCATTCACTCTCATTACATTCTTCATGCATGCTCGTCGGTTTAGAGTACTCCTGACCTGCCCCTTTTCTAAAACTTCCCCGATTTGGTCCAGGTATGTGCGTCTAGGTCTTCCCCTTCCGACGTTACCATCCACACGCGCCTCATACACCTGTTTTGTTAGTCTTTTTTCATTCATTCTCTCAACATGACCAAACCATCTCAACATTCCTCTCTCAATTCTCATCACTACATCTTCTATCACTCCACATCGTTCTCTTATCACGCTATTTCTCACTCTATCTTTCAAGGTCAAGCCACACATACTTCGCAACGCACGCATTTCTACTGCATTCACTCTACTCTGATGCTTTTTCTGCCACACCCAACTTTCACTACCATACATAAGAGTCGGCACCAATACTCCTCCATGTACAGCCAGTCCTGCCTTTTCGGACACTTTCCGGCTGCGCATAAAGTTGTGTAGTGCCCCATTCACTCTATTTCCAGCCATCACTCTCCTTTCAACATCTTCTTCATGCTTTCCATCTCTCGTAAACAATTTTCCCAAATCTATGAACTCATTCACTTGTTCCACTTTTTCTCCATCTATACAAATCCTACACTCTGTCACGCATTCATCTCTTTCAAAAACCATAACTTTTGTCTTACTAACATTCACTTTCATTCCTTTCCTCTCAAAAGCTTCATGCATAGTTGTTACCATCTCCTGCAACTCATCTGCCGATGACGCCAGTAAAACCTGATCATCAGCATAAAGAAGACATTTGACGAGTAAATTCTTCATTCTTAAACCACATTCTTTATCTTTCAAATCTTGCAAACAACTGTCCATGAATAAGTTAAACAGCCATGGTGACGCTACACATCCCTGTCTAACCCCCTTTTGGATACTAAACCATTCAGTGTATGACCCATGTATCCTCACGCATGGAGTCCTCATAGAGAGACTTCACACCTCGAATAAGGTTGCTGCTCACCCCATACATAGACAGTACCGACCAAAGTTCATTCCTCACCACTTTGTCATAGGCCTTTTCCAAATCCACAAATGCGCAATAGACCTTTTGACTCTTGGCGGTGATAGATAGAGATGATATAGTAATATGGCGACGAACATACTTGAAGAAAATCAAAGAATATAGACGGCAAAATAGCCAAATATTCTACATGGATGAGACATGATTCCACATGATTGATATAATTGAGATGAAAATATTTTTTATTGTGTTCACAGGGCATACTGTTGGCAAAACATGGGTAGACAAAGGAGTCAAAATGAGGAAGCAGGATTTCCTAGAGGGACCTTAGTACTGGTGACTCTAACCCTTTTTTTAAGCACTGATTTAAAGGTTTTAGCACTGATTTAAATTTCCGTGACCATATCACCGGTGTCTGTAAAAAAGCTTTCAGAAATTTAGGGTTTGTCTTACGTCAGGCAAACCAGTTTACTAGTATTGCGGCGTTAAGGGCGTTGTATGAGGCTCTCGTGAAGAGTCACCTAGAGTTCAATGCGCTAATCTGGTCTCCACACGAAGACAAATATAAGGTTATGTTGGAGCGTACCCAGAATAAGTTCCTTCGATTTTTATATTGGAAACAGTATGGCGTCTACCCGGGCTATCCGTGGTTGTATCCTACGTTGTTCGTTCTGGGTATGACAGGATATTATAAGCTGGAAGTAAGGAGGGAGGTGGCTATGGCCACCTATTTCTTTAAAGTGTTTCGTGGGCTTATACACAACCCAGCTATCCTTCGGGAAGTAGGGCTGTGTGTACCGGAGGAGTACGCGTTGAGGCGGCGGGGCCCCCCGCTGCTGCGAGTGTGTCGCGCGCGTACCAACTTGCTGCAGAGGGCGCCGCTGACGCGGGCGCTGCGTGCGCTTAATATGATGGCTGACAGATTAGATTTGTGCTTGTTTTCATGCTCCCTGAATGAATTCACAAGGGCTAGTTACTGTGTTTTGAGCGAAGGAATCTAGGTTAAGTTGATATAATCTGATTATGTATCGCTAATATTAAATAATATATTTTAGGAATGTAAATTGTATTTTCATCATTTGACATTAAATTATTGTGCACTTGACATTAAATATATAATTTTGACAATTGATTTGAATTACTATTTTGACATTATTGATCGAATTATTATTTTGACACTATGAATTGAAGTATTATTTTGCCTTTAAAAATTAATTATTACTTTGACATTATTATTTTAATTATTATTTTGACATCATCAACTGAATAATTATTATTTCTGATATGACATGTTCATGAATAATATTTGAAATGGTAGTTATGTCTGAGTACTTTAATTAATAACATGTTGTGAAATTATTATTTACTTTTTGAAGCATGATTATGTGTGATTATGATGATGTAAATGACATATATTGTAAATGAAATTATTAAAATTATATTGCTACTCTGTCGCATTGGGCCTGCCTGTAATGACATTGTATGTATGAAATAAATAAATAAATAACTGTAAGTACCAATACTAATCATGATGACATTTAATTTTAATTTGTACGCCATGTAAGTGGCAGGACATAGTGCACCTATATTTATTATTTTAAGATCTTTGTAAAACCTATGTTCCACAATATTAATAAATAAATAAATAAATAAATAAATAAATAGTCTGCCTATCTTTCTAAAATAACCCACTCAGGGTTCATTACTCACGTATTTTAGCTAAACTTATTTCTATATTGAAATCTCGCTCTCATTCTTATCCTCTAGTACCATTCCAGTTCTCGCAATTATTCCTCTCGCACTTTCATACCATGCCTTTCATAATATTAAAATCGTTTTGTGCTCTCTTTATTTGGTTAGGTTTTTTTTTACGTGGGGAATGCATTTACGCACTTCGCTCACCCCCCGCGGGGGCAGGGGGCTTCGTGTGGGACTCCTGGCCTCGGATAAAGGACAGACTACCCACTAAACCACCACGGTGTTCCTCTTTCGCCTAATCCGAGCCGCGGGATAGAATGCTCACCGCGACTCGGCTAGGGACACCCTATTTAGCGGGCTCGCCTCTAGAGGCCCCACGGTCCCGGCTATTGAGCCGAGACAGTGGGGCCTTTCCTTCTCTTAAGAATGCACCCCCGGAACACACAAGGGCGCATTCCGCCACATCAGCATGAGGGCAGCGGGTCCCCCGACCCACCGCCCGTGGCCACTCTCATTCGGGGGCGCGGGCGAATAGTGCTCGCCGGCGTCCCCTCGCCGGGGGCCTGCGGAGCGGGAGAGTGAGCCCAGCTCGCTCCCGCTCCCGCAAGACCTCTCTCTTTGCCGCCATCACCTCGCTAGCGAACGAGGCGACGGCGGCCCAACACTGTTCGCTGCCGGCCATAGCTGCAACTACGGCCGACAGCGAGAGATCTGCTCCTACGGTGCTCGTGAGGGCCGCTCTCTGGCCGTCCCACGTCTCACACACGGCCAACGTGTGATGTGCCGTGTCGGGGTCGCCGCTGGTGCAGTTATGGCACCGGGGCTCCGCTTTCACCCCCACCACCTCCCACAGGCACTTGGCGAAACAGCCATGACCCGTGAGAAGTTGGGTGAGCTGATACGTGGGAGCCCCATGACCCCGCTCTACCTACTCACGCAGGATGGGCCGAACGGCCCCCACAAGTAGCGAACTGCTCCTTACGGAGCTCAACCTTACGGCCCACTACCGGAAGAGAACATCGCGAGCCTCCTGTCTCCAGCAATCGATCTCCTCCGAAAGCGGCCGCCCTCTTAAGACGCCAGCCTCGAGATTCCAGGGGATGCTGCCCGCAATCAGACACGCCGCCTCATATGAGACGGTGTGGTACGCCCTTGCGGCCCTCTGCGCGATGGCGCGCTGCGGACGTTGCAGCAGCGCAACATTAGCAGGGCAGAGGGCTTCCGCCCAGATCGGCGCTCCATAGAGCGCCTTGGAGCGCACCACCCCGTTGTAGAGACGGCGGACCTCCACTGTTGGGCAGCAACCGCGAGAGCATCCCAGCAAACGCCAGCAATTTGGGTGCCAGCTGCCGGAAATGCTCCGCAAACCGCCACCGACTGTCGAGAACGAGCCCGAGATACTTCAGGGTGGTCCCGAAAGCGATGGAGATGCCGCCCACCATGATCGAGCTATCCCGAGGACCCTGCGTCTGCCGAGGCCCATGGATAAAGAGGGCCTCGGACTTTTCAAGGGCCACCTTTAACCCCAGCGTCCTGATGTGGTGAACTTCGTGGGCGACGCCTGCCGTAGCGAGGACGGCCTCAGTCCACGAAGTAGTCCGCCAGGACGCGTCTCCGCGATGGTCTCCCAGGGGAGGGTGTTGAAAGCGTTGGCTATATCCAGCGATACAGCCAACACCACCTCTCCCCCGGCAACCGCTTCGTCGACGCCGTCCCGCAGCCGGGATACGGCGTCGAGGGTCGACCTCCCGCGACGGAAGCCGTACTGACCGTCACTAAGGTTGGGCCCCGCACCCTCCAGGTGACTGACGAGACGCGCAGCGAGCACCCGCTCGAACAGCTTGCTCGTCTCGTCGAGTAAAACGATGGGGCGGTAGGCCGACGGCGACTCGGCTGGGCGCCCGTGCTTTTTAAGGAGCACGAGCTTACCGGTTTTCCATCGTCGCGGGACCCTCTTAGAAGACATACCGCTGCAGTTTGCGGGGCGCGCAGTTTTCGTGACCCACGGGCACCACGTTTTCTCGTTTTGGCTGGCGCTGACGGAGTCGCAGCCTTCGCCGGAGCAGCTGCAGCCCGGGCCTGACCCGGATTTGAAGCCTTCGGCCGGGCTGCGACTTTATTCCAGACCTCAAGTGGCGAAGATGTCGAAGACAAGGATGCGAAGACGTCGCTGGAACTACCGACGAAGATACGAGAGACCCCCGGGTCTGGCGGGCGGCCTCCGCCTCCCTTGCTGCGGCCGACTTCTTTTTAGGCTTCTTGGTCTTCCTCTTCTTTTGACTTGCCTCTTGAACGGGTAGGGGGGAGGCGACGGTGGAAGAGCCGGGAGCTACGCTGTGATCAACATCTGAGGCTCTCTACCACCAGCAGACCAAGCCGCATTTCGTCGGTCCGACTCGAGAGGCGGACGGATACGGGTCTCCGGCAGCAGCCGGTCCGCGATTCCCGCCAGCCGCGCGTCGACGAGAAACCCTATCTCGTCGCGGCTCATGGGGGGCGGCGCAGACTGCGCCTGCTGCTGCCAGGCCCGCATCTCGGCAAGAACAGCCTCGGTCTGGAGCTGGGCTACCTCCTCCGACTCCGTGCGGGACCGGAGCACGCGCACGTTCTCTAAACTTGTGGAGCATGCTAGTTTCAGGTCCCTCACGTATTGACCTTTAAGATTGGAGCTCTTGGTGGCGATGGTTTACACCATCTCCACCGCTGCCTCAATCGCGCAGCCCATAAGCACGGAGCAGCTTACGGGCTCAGTGGCTGTGGGAGCCACTCCGCCTTGGGGCTGTTGGCTAGGCTCGGGCTGTGGACTTGCGGATTCTCTTGTATACTCACTTTACTACTCATTGCAAACTCTTTTTCTGTTTGGAGCTTGAGTTCCCGCTCCGTGGCCGCGTTCAACTCGGCCTTGGCTTGCGCAAGGCCGACGTACTCGCCCGTTGTTGGTGGGCGGCCGCGAGGCTATTTTGAAGCCTCCTAAATCTCTTTCGCCACAGTCTTCCACTTGGGGAAGACGAGCGCGAGCTCCCACCACTTGTGGTCGAAGCGCTGGCCTCCAGCCGCTCTAACACGACCACCGCTTCTACGAGAGAGCTATGGGGTCTCGCGACCCCCGTCTCGATCTTCATCGACTCATTTTGGTTTAAAATTGTACTTTCCATAACTAATCCCACGAGCTGAACCGATACAAACCGATAAAAACTCCGTATATACTACGGAGGTCCCCTGGTATCCGTAGGTTTTAAGCGACTTCGCTGTCGGGTTTTATAGACTTTTCCTTGTCGTGGGCCGGCCAATTAAGGCAAGCCTCACGTTCACCGAAATCACGGCTTCCTGAGTGTGGCTAGCACTCAGGTCGTTGTCGATCACTAGGAGGCTACGCGACGTGGGAGGGCAGCCAACCCCCCCAATTCCGACGGTGGCACGAGTGCATGTCAGCCCTCGCGCGAGCAGTGGGCCAACCCTTCACCTGATCCTCTCGGATCCCGCCTCGCGGACCTCCCCCCCTCGTGCAATGGGGTCATCCCGAATGCTGTTCACTGTGCCAATTACTTCACCATTCAGAGTATATTGATAGTTGATTGGGGACTGGCGACGTGAAAATGTTACTTGGAAGCATTTGGACACACTTAATTGAAGCTTATTTCGATCACAGTACCTCTCAAACCTACATAAATCTTGTTGTAACTCATGAGCATCGCAAATGTCTCGCACAACTTTGTGGACTTTCATGTCGTCGGCATAAAGTAGGATGTAGGAATAGTGGAAGCACTGCTTGACATCAGCAATGAAGAGAGTAAACAATAAAGGTCCCAGAATGGAACCTTGGCGGACACCAGATGGAACAGAGCTCCAACCGGAAGCATAACCCTGAAGAACCACTGCCTGTGTTCTATTCTCTATGTAAGAGGAAAACCATCGATAGAGGTCTTCGTGTATTCCGGCAAGCATTAACTTGTCCAGAAGTACTCGGTGGTCAATACGGTCGAAACACTTGCTGTAGTCCGTATATACTACGTCAGTCTGTCCTTGTGTCATCCCATTTGTGATAAATTCATGTGACAGAATTAGGTTTGACGGAGTGGAACGGCATCTCACGAAACCGTGCTATTCATCTCCTATAGTGGACCTGAGAGCCGTGTAAACATCTATGTGGATGATACGTTCCAGTACTTTAGAAAACAGGCATATTTTTGATATTGGACGATAATTTTCTATATTGGCTTGTTCACCCTTTTTGTATACCGGGGTTACAAATGCAGACTTCGAAATCGGCGGAACTGTGCCTTCAGAGAGAGAATGAACTAGGATACATAGAGGTTCAGCAAGACTGTCAGCACAGTTGATTATGAATATCGGAAGTATATAATCAGGTCCACCAGAATATGTCTATATATTACTACTTATGAACCGTTACTTGTCAAGTTAAAATTTATCAATAAAATAATAAAATAAAAATATATATTTAGATTATTTGAAGATAATTTTTGCTAGTATGCAGGTGACCCGTATGTGATCGTTTAGTACCGTTAAAATATTATAGTCAACTAATAATATTGACTTTACACGACGCTGAGAAAATCAATCACAATCCTATAACGCTTCATAAATGAATTAATCCGTCAATCGTCGAGGTCACAGTTACGTCACGGATCTAATTTGATGTATTGAGGAATTGTATTGAGGCATATCATCTTTCTGCAATCCATCAAGTAACTCAAGGCAACGTAACCAAGAAACAGAATAAGCAACAGTACCAGTGCAACGCAGGGGTGTCGCTTCGGTCCCTCGCGTTGCTAGGATGCGAAGACGCAAGCGCCGGCACTGTCAATATTGTTTATAGCTTATTTTTCAGTTTTTATAATTTTTCGTGTACATTGTGTAGTTTTTAAGTTTTTAAGTGCTATATTGTGTTTTTTTAATGCAAAGAGACTGTAATAGCGAAGCGGAAATATGTGCAAGTCAACTTGTACAATGCCCAGATTGTTCTCAAGCCCGTTTTTTTAAAGGTAAGCGAGGTTTAAAAGTGCATTTTGGGAAAGTACACAAATCCCAAAATGCACCTTCAATCCAAACAACCCCTACCTCTGTCACCCAAATTCCCTTTTGGTAAACATTATCCAAATTTAAAAATTCGGTTCCAATTTTAAAGAGAGTTCCTCGTGGTGCTAGGCCATCTGTCGCACTGAACCTCACCCGATGTATAGCCGTGGTAGTCCGGGAGAACTCTCAAAGCGCTTGGGAACAATTACTCACCTTCCCTTATAGGATTCTACATGTTGCGAAAGACCAGGCCACCAAAAAGTCGCTAACTACACAAATAAAAGAGAACTGCTTTCAATCTCATACTTTTGATCCAAAATTCACCACCTTCCATAAAAATTCTATTCTACATAGTTATGTAGAGTCCAAGTTAAGAGAAGGTGACATTAGGGGAGCTGCAAGGCTTTTACTTTTTCTTCTTCTTTTTCTTAGCAGCCGATAACCAGCGGATGACTAAGACACTTCTAACGCTACCACATTTGTCCAGTTCTATTACGTGATTGAGGAGCACAGATGGCGCCACCATCTACAGTAAACGTCTTTAACATCGGTGTGTAAAAAATTCAATTTAAAAATATAAAGTGTTAGTTTTTGTGGTCAAAAGAAACAATAATATTGAGTGTTAGGCAACTGGTGCCCGAATAAATATAATGCAAAGCTCTCAGTGACGTAAATAACATTAGCAAGGGTAAATATTGTGCACTCACTATATGCATTGTGGGCGGATAAGATCGCAAAAAAATAAATATAAATAGTTTTACTGTGTATACTGATGCAGACGAGTGTTCTGGTGTCAAATATAGTGATCGGGGAGATTTCATGAACTAAATTTTTAAAGGGAAAATAGTTTTAAATAGCAAAGTGGGCAAGTGTGGGTGTACCTACATAGATATTTCCCATATTACCTGTCTGTAAATAAAAATCAGCTGACCGTGCGAGGTATAAAGGCAGTGGTGACATCTGTTGGGAGCAGCATAATTATCTCATCTAGAATCTCCGTGCCGTGCAGGCGGCGCCATCTATACGCTCTCGCACGTACTTCCTGAATTGCTATAAACATGAGCAAGTGCGGAGGTTGCGGCCGTTATATATCGCCGTCAGATGGCGTTAAATGCGGGAAGTGTCATGGAGTTTATCATAAGCCCTGTGTAGGCATTCCGGCCAAAGAAAATGTGTCACCAGATTGGTGTTGCCCGGAGTGCAAACGCAAAGGTGTGACGAAAAAGAAAAATGATGATACACCTGTACGACCAACTCAGTCGGAAGTCAAAAGAGACAGAAGTGATGTGCAGGTCACGCCAAATGATCCCGCGATTACTGCGGCGCCGGAGCCTGGGTGTGTGGTTGATGTGCTGGATGGGGCTCCTGGTAGCAGGGAATTCCGCCTGCTGATGGAGGAAGTCAGGGCGATGCGATCTGAATTCAAAACGTTCAGACGACATATGGAGATAGAGATGGCGGCGATACGGGTATCCGTGGAGACATGCAACTCCCGGGTCGACAGCTTTGAGAACAGATTGCTAGCGCTGGAAGAGATGAGATCAGTGCCGGGACCCGAAGCCGCGGAGTCTATCGAGGGCGTTATCGAGGGTCTGCGGCGCGAGCTCAACGACAGAGACCAAGAGTTACTACTAAATGACATAGAAGTCTCTAACATCCCGGAGGCTAACGGCGAGAACACTGTTCACCTAGCGAAAATGATAGGGGTGAAGCTGGGCGTCGCGGTGGAGGAGCGCGACATCGTTAGTGCGGAGCGTGTGGGGAGACGCCAAATAGTCGCCACTGACCCCCAAGGAGCGAGCGAGCGCCGCCCGCGGCTGCTGGTGGTGCGCCTGGCGCGCCGCGACCTGCGCGACGCGCTGCTGAAGGGGGCGCGCGTGCGACGCGGTGCCACGACGCAGGACCTCGGCATGGGCGGTACCCCTAGGCGTTTCTACGTCAACGAGCGCTTGACTAAGACAAACCGGCAGTTGTTTCGGAGGACCAGGGAGGCTGCCGGCGAAACAGGATGGAAGTTCGTTTGGACGAGACGGGGTCAGGTTCTCGCCTGCAGGAAGCCAGGTGATCCAACCCACCGCATCCGAGCTGAAACAGATCTGCCAAAAATATTTAAACAGACCAATAGTGCTTTGTAATCAATTATGTTCTCTATGTGATCGCTATAAATGTTGTAATATTGTAACAGTACAGGTATGTGCGTGCAGATTGAACATAGACTTTCTGTACCATGATACAATAATCGCTATGATGTGTGGTTTGACAATGGTCGCGGTCCAGAACAAAGACACAGTGAGGGGAGACGGGGCGAGAGGAGGCACAGCTGGTTTGAATCACATGTTTGCACGAAACAGGACCACAACACAAAATGTGCGTTTGTGTACGGTACTACTATATATATCCAATTTATATATAATACAACTATATCTCATTTTAATTTTTTTACACAATCTTATATCTAATATATATACAATACACCTATATCTAATCTTAATTTATTTACATAATCTTATAACTAATTTATATACAACACAAATATATCGAACTTTATTTTATTTACATAATCTTATATCCAATTTAATGTCATGTTATGCTTGCATTTCTTCTTATATCACTGGTGGACTGGGATCGGGTTCCAACGGGAGGATGTCCGCATCTCGCATGTTTCTGGACCTGACGGAGAAGTGTAATACAGGCTTTAATATCTTGTGCACCTGTATCTTTTTTTATTTTTTTTGTCTTAGACACATAGCTAGTCCTGAGTTTAATCTGCTAACATATCAGATGTATATATATACCGGGAGCGCGATAGTTAGTCTGAATTTCATGTACCTACTGCTTTCTAAATATAGTTCGCATAACCCGCAAATGAAATGACTCGCAGTAAATACTTAAAGTTTGGTCTCTTCAATGCGGGATCACTCTCTACAGGTCAGGATGAATTTTTAGTGATGATGAGCCAGCATGCGGTCGACATCATGGCCATAAATGAAACCTGGTTGCGGGAGGGGCAGGAAGGTCGTGCCCCAGCTGTCCCTGGATATAAAATGCGACACATTCCGCGCCCGGCATCTATAAAAGAGGGGAGGGGGGGAGGCGTTGCTTTCTATATAAAATCCGGTGTTTGCACCCGCATACGACCCCATCCCATACACCCTTCTGTAGAACAGATGTGGCTTGGCCTCACCATCAGGGCAAAGAAGTTATTGATTGGAACTGCTTACCGTCCACCAGACGCGAATTTGAGGGTTTTTCTGGAAGCAGTCACAGACAGTATATGTGCACTTGCGCCTTTCGATTATATCATCCTATTGGGTGATTTTAACGCCAACATGCTACGCTACGATGAGTATGAGGCGAAAAAGCTACAGGAGTTTTTAAATTATTTCAGTCTGGACCAGATAGTTTCTGTGCCTACTCATTTTGTGGCAGATAAGAGTACTCTTATCGATGTGATTTGCACTGACGCCCGCTGGCGTAACGTAACCGTGGACCATATATTGGAACTCGGACACCATGCATTTATTACATGTCAGCTGCTAATCAAGAAGGACAGGCCAGTCCGTAAGCAGGTTACTTATCGACCGATAAGAGATATACTGAGTGATTATTTTGAACATGACCTAGAGGCTATTCCCTGGGACACAATATGTAACCTTCAGAGTGTGGACGAAATGGTTTCCTTATTTAATATCTTCACCTTGCAGTTGCTTGACGCCCATGCCCCAGTTAGGACCATTTCTCTTAAGGCCAAACCAACACCATACATTACAGCCACAATAAAAACCATGTTTAAGCTGAGAAATGAGGCTCGCATCCGTTACCAAAAATCTGGCCTAGACGTGCACAAGCAGTACTATCTGGACTAGGGTTGTAACGGAGGCCTTCTTGACGGAGGCGGAGGCGGATGCGAAGGCGATGAGTTTCACTTCCGCGGATGCGGAGGTTAACGGAGGCGGAGGCGAAGGTGAAAGTGGTAGTAGTAATTTAAGGTTCAAAAGTTTTCATATTAAATACTTAACACTAAATAATATTAAATACTTAAACATTTGAAACATAAAGTAAAAATTTTAAGTTAACTTTTTTGTAATCAAAATTAGTAATCAAAATTAAGGAGAGGTAAATTAAATTTGACAAACAATAGTTTTGCGGCTTTATCACCTTCCAAACGATTTCTAAGGGATTCATAAATTAATCCAGCTGAACTAAATAATTGTTCACTTGGCACTGAACTTGGCGGCGCCGATAAGTACGTGCGAACGATGGGAGAAAAAGCTTTATATTTATTGTTATTTCTCCACCACAATAATGGATCATCGTCTAATTTGAGTCTGTTTTCTTTATTATATTCATTAATTAAAATTTTCCATATCATGAGGTTACTATTGCTGTCGTCATTTTCAGTTTCCTCTTCACTGTCACTGTGATTTGTCAACATGTCTGCCAGATTCGAATGCACGCTTTGTGTTGGTGAAAAGGTATTGCTATATGATTACGTAAATAAAACTCCGTTACAACTACGCAAAAATTGTGCGGAGGCGGAAGCGGAGGCGAAGGTACGATTTCTTGCGGAACTTCCGCAGTAACGGAGGCGGAGGCGAAGTTCCGTTACAACCCTAATCTGGACCTAAAGCGCCAAACAGCCAAAGCTCTAAAGCATGAGAAATCTGCCTTCTTTTCAAAGCACATCAATGACAATATAAATGACTCCAAGCTCCTGTGGAAAAACCTTAAGCAGCATGTGCTTACTACAGGCCAGATTTCCGAGCTTCCAGGGCATTTTGACAACCCCGATGCAATAAACTCAGCTTTTTTGGATGTCCCGGGGAATCCAAGTGTGAGCATCTCACAGCTAACATCATTCGAGTTTCATCGTTTTGGCCATGCTGAGTTCTCTTTAAGGCCAGTGGGTGAGGAGACTATAGGCCAGATATTGCGGACTATCACAACAAATGCGCAAGGGATCGATGGGATATCAAAGGACATGATACTACTAACATTACCACACTCTTTAAAAGCCATAACAGCCATTGTAAACAAGTCCATCACTAGTAGTACATTCCCTGATATATGGCGTAAAGCAATTGTGCACCCTCTATCAAAAAATAGCAGCCCTCAAAGCTTTAGAGATCTCAGGCCGATAAGCATCTTGCCCTGCCTGTCTAAAGTACTGGAGAGAGTGGTTCACACACAGATGTCGGAATTTCTTGAAGTCAATAATATACTTCCAGATCTGCAGTCGGGCTTCCGTAAGGGTCGTGGGACAGCTACAGCTTTGGCTGATGTGGTGGGCAACATCATCGAGGCCCGTGACCGTGGGGAGGGATCCATCTTGACATTGCTCGACTTCTCGCGTGCTTTCGACTCTATCAATACCTCGCTACTGCTGTCAAAGCTATCATATTATGGTTTTGAGCCTAACACCGTAAGATGGTTTGATAGTTACCTCTCAAGCAGGTCACAGCAGGTAGAGATCCGGAAGAAGGATGGAACTTCACTGGTTTCCCCTCCGCAACTGGTCTCCAGGGGGGTCCCACAGGGCTCGCTGATTGGGCCGCTCCTCTTCATCCTGTACAGTGCAGACATCACTAGCTGTTTTCAGCACTGTAAATATCACATTTATGCTGATGACACCCAAGCATACTACTCGTTTAGGGCAGAAGACACCTACTTAGCCACACTAAGCATTGAAGCCGATCTCCAAAGGGTAGCTCAATGGTCTGAGAGGAACTGCTTAGTACTGAACCCACAAAAGTCCAAATTTATAGTCATGGGTGGCAGGAACCAGGTCGAAAAAATCATATCTGCTAATCCCACTATCAGCCTAATGGGGAAAAAGATTGAGCGAGTGGACACGGCATGCAACCTTGGCCTTGTTGCGGACCCTCAGTTGCGTTTCGAGAATCACATAGGAAATGTAGTAAGGAACTGTTTCTACAGACTGAAAATCCTATACAGAATAAGGGATTATATTGGTGTGCCTATGCGGAAGTTACTGGTTGATAGTTTGGTCTTGTCACGCTTTAACTATGCTGATACAGTGTATGGCCCCTGCTTGCTGTCACGGACCGCGGGTCTGATTCAGCGCGTCCAGAACGCCTGTGCTCGATACTGTTTCGGCATACCACGGCGTGGCCACGTGACACCATATTTGAACGAACAAAATGTTCTAAAGATGGAAGCAAGGCGAACTCTGCATCTAGCCAGCATGCTGTTTGGAATTATAAACACAAATAAACCGACTCACCTTTTAAATAAACTAAGTTGGAGACATCAGGGTAATAGATACGCCGTGCGTTTCTCAACGAACCCACTTTCTGTGCCGTTGCATAAAACAATGGCGTTCAGAGGTTGTTTTAAATATGCTGCAACCCATTGTTGGAACAACATCCCGCCACCCCTGAGATCTCTGAAAACTAAAAGTAATTTTAAATTAAAAGTTAAAACACATCTCTTAACAATTCAAAAAACTGCATAATATAGGTTATATTATATTTTACATACTTTGACAACTCGGCAATTTTCTGGCTGTATTATTATATTATAACTAAGTATCCTCTCACACACTGTAATTTTATTTCTGTATTGGTATGCTTTATTATATTGAGTCTCAATTTCACTACTCACTCTGAAAAAGTAAATGGGAATTTTGTGTCTACTCGCTGTGCTTTGTTCTGACTCGCTGGGCTTCGTGGTTGCGTGCGTTGGCTGGGTCCATTGATTGCACTGTGTCCCATGTTTTTTTGTTTTTCATTTTTTCTTTGTGGTCTCACCATTTGTTTGTGTGTGTCATGTAACCTTATGATGTATTTTTTACTTGCCACCCATATTTGTATTGAAACGCATAATTTGAGGCAAGATAATTATGATGAAATACTCAATTTTTGTTGTGTTGTTGCTTTGGCTCGCGTAATGGTGGTTGCGTAACGTCACGTAACTTGGTGCTCTGTGATTGGAGGTGAGCCTCCTCTTGTCTATGAGGAATGCCGAACCACAGACTACCAATAATATGTTTGTTGTTTTTTTTTTTTCTGTCATTTTATTCTATTTTTTATTTTGTATTGTGTTAATTTCTTTTTATTTTTTTATTTTTTATTGTTGTAAATTTAACTTGTGTAACATGTCCTCCACATAGGAGCCAGTTGAAAACCAGCGTCAGGTACTTGTGCCTGGCACCATGCTGAACTGGCTCCTTTTTTGGTGCCACTTGACTAATTTGTTTATTTGTTTGTGTTTATTGTTTCTTAATGTGTATAGTATATAAGTATCTGTTAGTCAATGCTGTGCCAAAATAAAAAGCTTTTTCTTTCTTTTCTTTCTTTCTTCTTTCTTTCTTTTATTCAGCAGTGATGTGATAGCGCCATGCTCGCCAGATACTCTGGCAGATCTGCAAAGCAAGCACCCATCACCTGCTGATAACCTTTTACTTCCCTGAGCCTCTGGAGTCAGACGCTGATTGTCTCAGCGTCTCAGCCAAGGACGTGATAGCAGCCGTTGGCTCTTTCCGGAGTGGGTCTGCCGGCGGCCTCGATGGCCTTACCCCTCAGCACCTCAAGGACCTTACCGGCGTAAGCGTCGGAGAAGCTGGCGACGCACTCTTGAAAGAACTAACGGCCTTAATTAACCTTATGTTGTCCGGCAATGTGGACGAGGGCATCATTGATTTACTGTACGGCGCTAATCTCTGCACCTTGCGTAAAAAAGATGGTGGCATTCGTCCCATTGCCGTAGGCTGTACATACAGGCGAATAGCAGCCAAGCTGTGTTGTAGAGCATATAGAGACTCTCTCACAGTTAAATTCCAGCCCCTCCAACTCGGCTTCGGCTCCAAAGGGGGCTGTGAGGCTGCTGTACATGCCTTATCTACGTTCCTTGGCTGCAGTGGAGGTGAGGTTATCCTCAAAGTTGACTTGAGGAATGCCTTTAACTCTGTTAATAGGGACACTCTGTTGACACAGGCCAAATTGGAAACCCCCAAAATTTTTAAATTTCTCTGGCAGTGCTATAGGCATCCTTCTAAATTACTTTATAAGGAAAATATATTAAATTCAGCAGTAGGATGTCAACAAGGTGATCCTCTTGGGCCAGTCATTTTCAGCCTGGCTATTCACCCTATAATTCAGCGACTAAATTCTAAATTTAACGTTTGGTATCTAGATGATGGTACTCTTGGAGGCGATGTAGAAACAGTATTAAAAGATTTGGCGTTTCTAAAAGAAGAATTTAGTTCATACGGCCTAGAACTAAATCCCACCAATTGTGAAATTTTTTTCAGTGATCAAATTGACAATCTTTCGGTTCTCTCAAAATTCAATGCTTTGGCTCCAAATTTAAAAGTTTTACAAAAAAGTTCTCTCCGCTTCCTTGGGTCGCCAATTTTTGAAGATGCTTACGAGTCTTTTGTGGAAGAGAAAATAATTTTTTTTTGTGATGTTTCGGAGCGATTGTACCAAATTAATATACTTTCAGCTTTCACCATTATTCGGCATTGTCTTTTCGTACCAAAATTTACACATGTTCTGCGTTCAACTCAACTTTTTAAATTTTTGGAACTTTTAGGTCAAGTGGATAAAGTGCTGCAAGACACTCTATGCAAAATTTTAAACATAAATTTGAACGATCGAGTGTGGCTTCAGGCGTCCCTTCCAGTTCGTCTCGGGGGCCTCGGCGTTCGCAAAATTGCAGATGTAAGTATGCCAGCATTTTTGTCGTCGGTCCATGGCACTGAAGAATTAGTCAGAAAAATTCTATCTCCTTCACTGATTAATTCGGATGTACCAGGTTAGGCCGAAGCTGTAAATGCTTGGAAAATGACTTGTCCAACTGCCGCCATGCCCGCAAACCCATCTTCCCAAAGGCAGTGGGATGAGCCGCTCAGTATTGGTGTTAAAAAACTTTTAATCAGTACAGCTACCAGCGCTGCTGAGCGCGCTCGTCTATTGGCTGTGGGTGAATGGGAATCTGGTGTATGGCTCCAGGCACTTCCTTCGCCCAATATTGGAACAATGCTGGACGACACGACCTTCCGCATTGCGACTTGCCTCCGTTTGGGTGCACCGTGTGTTTCTCCGCATCGGTGTCTCTGTGGAGAAGCTGTCGATAGCCTTGGACATCACGGATTGTCTTGCAACAGGAGCGCAGGCCGCATGTCCCGACATGCAAACATTAACGATATTATCCGTCGAGCTCTTGTCACCGCCGGCGTGCCAGCTATACTTGAACCTGTTGGTTTGGCTCGCGACGATGGTAAGAGACCGGACGGTATGTCGTTGATACCTTGGAAGATGGGTAGGCCTTTGGTGTGGGATGCAACTTGCGTCGACACCCTGGCGCCTTCCCATCTTCCAAGTATGGTGGACTGCGCATGCGCTGCTGCTGCATCAGCGGAGACTCTCAAACGGCGAAAATATACCAATTTAACTGGTAATTATATTTTTGAGCCGTTTGGAGTCGAAACGTTGGGTCCGTGGGGTCCAAGCGCGCGCGCACTATTCAAAGAAATAGCGAAGCGACTAATCGACGCTTCCCGTGACCATAAGGCTGGCCTTTACCTCGCTCAAAGAATTGGCATCGCCATTCAGCGTGGTAATGCCGCCAGCCTCTTGGGCACGGTACCAGTAGAGATCGATGGGGAGGAATTTTTCGATGCCTAAAATTACAGTCTCCCTCTTTTTCTCTATTCCATTTTTGTATATATTGTATAGTTAGCATAGTTTTATATTAATTTGTAAGTAATTGTATATTATAATAGAATATTTTATGTACTATGCTTCAATAAATGCATTTATCACTTCTTGGTATATAAAAAAGACTATATAGTAATGTCCAATGATTTGAGCAGCATTAATATGCGTGAACGATTAATATCAACTGTGCTTACCGACACTACAGTATTACTAATTTTTTCCCCGGCAGTGTAGCTGTCACTCGCAGTTGAATTTGGTGCTAAGAAGGTGGACTGAAAATAACTAGCAAATAGGTTATTAATACCTTCTCCAGTATTCACAGTAGTATCACGGTAGTACATTACTTTAGAAAATGTACCATTATTTCGCTTGCTCTGCACATATTTCCTAATAACTTTAATTAGTGCACTGGTGCACTATGGAGGATAAGAAGATTTTTTTAAAGATTTAATAGGGATGTGTTTGTCGCGTAGCTCATACAGTAAACCATAGAATTTAGTCACAGCATCTTCCAAACTACATGTTTGTAACAGTTGTGACCAATTTGCTAATTCAAGCTCGCGCTTAATAGCCCCATAATCACCTCTCGAGAAGGCATAGCATGTCTTAGGGTTGTCAACTAATTTCTTAAAGATATCAATAAATTTAGTGTTAATAATTATCGGTTTATGATGCATGTCAATAGGCTGTACCAAAGGGTCTAAACTTTCCGTAACCGACACAGCATCATTACAAAATACTAGGTCTAATATTCTGCCGATTTCATTACGCTCACCGTTGTACTGCAACATGTTGAATGTTTCGACCGTATCTAGAAATTTTATGATAGGTTGACATGTCACGTTCTGAGAAATAAAATGGTCGGGTGTGCGTTGTTTTAAAGACAATTGTTTTATATAATTTCGTTTTACAGAAAATGTTTCGCATAATTTCGTTTCATAGAATAATCAATATACAGAATACTTACTTTAAAGATTTTTAAATCATTGATTTTTGTTTCACATAAAATTTAACATTAGAATAATCATATCATAGAATAACAAATCAAATATTATTTATTATTATATTGTTTATTTAATATAAAACTTATTACCAAGACTAACATATTATCAAAGTGACAGTTTCTAAACGTTTCAATTCATACCGTTGATAAAATGCATACCCTCATATAAAATTACAACACCGCGTTGACAAAAATAATGCGGTTAATTTCTTATCAAGCAGGAAAACAAACTTGTTATTCTTACTCATAGTGACTCATGCACATGCTAACTGTATTTACATTTTTTTTTTGTAAAATGAGTGATACAGAAGTAAATAGTACCTGTGAAGTGTTTAAATCAAAGAGAGGAGGATTAAAACTGTATGTAGATGGTTATACATACACAAAAACTAAACAAAACAAGAATGTGATATACTGGTTGTGTAACATGTATCATAATAAAATTTACAAATGCATTTCAACTGTTAATACGACAATAAATGATTGTGGTTTACACACAATATGTAAACAGTCGCAAAGTCATAACCATGGGCCAGACCCGACAGCAAAAGGAATTGCAGACTTTAAACATAAACTGAAAGAAAACTCATCTTCAGGATTAAAAGTGTGCAATATTTTGCAAAATACTAAAGCAGAAACGGATCCTGATATTTTAGAATGTTTACCATCTACGTCTGCTCTAAAGCAAATAATTTATCGCCAAAAATCAAGAAACAAAATAGGCATAGATGAACCTACTGATATATCTTTTGAGTTAAATGCTTCCGAAACTCAAATTAATGGTGTCAATTTTATCATTAAAGATAGGATTTATGACACCAATAAAAGAATACTCCTGATGTCAACGTTAAACTTTGTAAAAATATTAAGTGAATCAGATTACTGGATACTTGATGGTACATTTAAGATTGCTCCCCTCATCTTCAAGCAACTGTACACCATACATGGCAATGTATTTTTGGACAACCCGAAAGCAATTCCATTAATATTTTGTCTCTCTACACACAAGCGAACGTATGACTTAATATTTGAACTGATATTGGAATATGGAGCCGAAAATAACATCAAGATATGTCCGAAAGTGTGTATTCTTGATTTTGAAAAGGCAGCCATTTTGAGTTTACGATCTAATTTTGAAAATGCTATGTTAAAGGGTTACCACTTTCATTTCAGTCAAATAATTTACAGGTGAAGCTATACTTTTTTTTAATATAACGATAAGTTAATACAATAAACGATTCTGGGTGGTCCTATTTCTGGGTGATTAAAAAAAAATAACCACGAAGGCGGAGGCGGGAGCTCCGCTCCTCTTCGCTCCCGCCTCAGCCTTCTAACCTAACCTACCAGATTCGGGGTAATCTGAGTCGGGGTGTTAACTATAATGACGTTTTTTATACATAATAAACCATTCTGGGTGGTCCTATTTCTGGGTGGTTAAAAAAAAATAACCTTCTAACCTAACCTATCCGAGTCGGGGTAATCTGAGTCGGGGTGTTAACTATAATTACGTTTTTTATACATAATAAACGATTTTGGGTGGTCCTATTTCTGGGTGGTTAAAAAAAAATAACCACGAAGGCTAAGGCGGGAGCAAAGCGGAGCGGAGCTCCCGCCTTAGCCTTCTAACCTAACCTATCCGAGTCGGGGTAATCTGAGTCGGGGTGTTAACTATAATGAAGTTTTATTAACAATTTGATTTTATTTTATTTTACAGAAGAATTCAAGCAAACAAATTTGTAACAAAATATGCGAAAGATAAAAAATTCTATATTGATATGAAATGTATTATAGCACTTAGTTACTTGGAACATTCAGAAATACCTATTTATTTTGAAAAATTAATGGAGAACATGGAAGATGACGACAGTAAAATCATGGCAAATAGGTTTCAAGAAAACTATGTTTATGGCACAATAAGTAGCCAACCAAAATATTCACCTGAATTTTGGAGTTGCCATGAATTAAATACTATGAAAATACCTAGAACACAGAATACAGCTGAAAGTTGGCATCATAAAATCAATACTTTAATTGGTAAACCTAATCCTAAGACCTACCTGCTCATCAAAGAACTGATTAAAGAAACCATGTCAAACACGGCTGAGATTAAAAAATTCTATGTGGTAGCCCACCAATACCTAAAAAACGAAAGTACTCAGATAAAGATGATCGTATTGATGTTATTTTACAGCATAAGCAAAATTATTCAGAAAATAAATTACTACAAGCAATCGGAAAAAAATTAAAATTGTAAAAGTTACAGTTAAAAAAAATGTGATTTGGAAAATTATATAGGTGGTTTAATATTCTTTAAAAAATAATTCTACAGTTTGATAAGTTTGTTAAACAAAAAATGTGATTGAAAATTCATTCAATTGTGTTTCTGTGAAATATGTTTCATTGTAGTGAATTGTATTTGAAACAATAATAAAAAATTTCAAGTGGATGAGTCAAAATTAAATTATTAAGTTTCTCTGTGAAATTACATAACTCCCTACATAGGTAAAGTGCACATATATGTAGGTTACCGTTATGACTTACCTGTAAGTTGGACCCGATGGGAATTAATGACAGCCAAATATCCTCAGCTGAGCTACGCCAGTCCGGCCGCTTAACAATTGTGAGATCATGCTTCGCTGCTATCAACACTCCGCCACCATATTTTTGACCGGTTCGGGAATAGTCACGATCGCGTCTCCATAAAAGGTACCGTCCATCAAATAGTTCACTACTATAAAAACTGTCGTCAAGCCAAGTTTCCGTGATTATAATAATATCACACGAACTAAGACACACACTTCCTAATAATCGGTCTGTTTTCGTGCGCAAACCGCGCACATTTTGGTAGTCAATTCTAAGCGTAGCCATGACAATTTATTACTATAGTCAAATAATTATTATATTTATAAATATTCATAAACAATGTACCGAAAGAAATTAGATTCAAATAAATAAAGGCAAAAAATTCTATGCAAAACGTTACTAAAACTTTTGTAACACGCAAGGCAGGTAGTAGATAAATAAATTATTAGACACAGCAATGCAGAGAGTTCGTCAGAAATTACCTTATCAAGATATATGTATTGAATGGACACAATAGACAGCCGGTACTGAGATAAGGGCAGCGCCGAGCAAATAGTAATATATAGATATTGATCATGAAGTAAACTGCACCATATTTTACAAGGAATATGGTCGATACCACAACAACACATGTTACAGCAAATATAATAATGCATTGGTTTACCTAGCAGCACAGTACAACGACACAGAATCAACAGGAAAACGCAACCAGCACACGTCTCACTACGGCTCTCAAACCTTTTTGCTTCAAATTTAGAAAAAAATAGTAAGTACTTTATATCATTTTTGAGATGTCCTTGTCGGTTCTGATCATCAATATTGGTGAAGTATCGCTCTTTCTTGCATAAATCTTCGCGTTTTTGACCCTAACGTATCGAAAATTTATTTCAGCTGCAATTTTCTTGGTTTTGGACAGCAACATTTTGTTTCTTATCGTAAGGTGGTCATTGATAAATAGTTTGTGATTGCCACTTAATCCTATTTTAGCAGGCGTCAGATGTGAGGTTTTCTGTTCACGTCTGGCGGCCGCTACAAAGTATTCCTTCACATAACGCTGGTTAAAACAAACTATGATGGGCTTCATACGTTCCTTTTCGCTTGTCGGTACTCGGGTGATGAAGTTGACTTGATTTTTAGTGATTGGGTAATTAATTTTGTTACCGATTTGGGTTAAAATGTCAAACAGGTTCTCATTACTAGTTTGTGGTAATCCCTATATTGTTCATCCGCGACCACAAAGAAAGCGCACGGATCTCCTGTAGGATCGTGGAGTCAGATCCCGACATGAGTGATCTAGGTGATACCGATATGGTAGTTCCTGCCTGTTTGCATTTGACACATCGCCATGATTGTTTACAGTCACCTAACCTCCTGTAGCCAGACTCGTTGACACCACCACAGTGAAAATGCATCACCAGGTCACATGAAGTGTTCGTATAATTTATTGAAAAATGATTTTACAGACAGTAAAAGTGCAATCTAAAAAGTGTTAGCTTTGTTATCGAAAAGAATTTCACCTAGTTTGAAACAGTAAGTTTGTTTATATGTCTCTAATAATGGTAAGTCCGTTGTTATTTTATTATTCTTATAGCCATTTCAGATTATGTTGTTTTTACTTTTAAATCAATTTCGAAAAAAATGTCAGATTTGTTGATACAGTTCGTGATAAAAAAAAGACTTAACCTCAAAAACTATAAAATAAGAATATGATCATATTATGTTATTGTTTTATAGGTTTTGAGGTTAAGTCTACGAAGTTTGAACAATTGAGAGATAGCTAAAAAGCCTAAATTTCAGGTCCTCACGAGCTTCATATAGAGACGACGCCATAAGTTACGTACAGCTTAAATGTGATACTAAGTTTTGTACTATAAAGTGAAAATTTGTCCTGAACACAAAGTTCATGCAAAACTGTATAAATGCACATTATTGATTGATGAAGAAGATGAAACTATTCTTTCGGTGGAATGCGAAGACTGCATAGCTTCCTTCACAAGGTGGTTGCAAGCATGCAATAGCATTTTTATGTGGGCACATCGACGAAGCAAGGAACCATCATGCATTTCAGTAGAATGCTATTGGAAAATATTACAACTATCTAGAGTTGGTAGTAGCATCAAATATATTACCATTAATGCTTTATTATGGCAGTTATTAAAAAATATCTAGCAGAGGGAAGGACGAGAAAAGTATAATACTGCGAACTTTAAAATTTCAACTTGATTATTACCCAAGTGATACACAAGCTGCCTCAATGCATCAAGTTGTACGCAGTATAAAAGAAAAATGTGTAGAAACATTCTTAAATCAAATTCAAATCACTGCAAATGTAATTAAAACAGTTGAAGAAGAAACGAGAGAATAATATAATAGCAATCTTTGGTTTAAACTGAGGATCGGACGAATAACTGCTTCTAGCGCATTTGAAGTTAGCCGCTGTAAAACAGAAGATGGTACACTTATTGCTTTTATATTAGGTGGCAAAATACCAGACACTTTATTTAAGAAACGTGACCGCGTCCTCCAAAAGAAAAAAAATATGCCCAAATGCAGCTGCAAATGTACTTGACGGGCAAGAAAATCTGCCTTTTTTGTGTAGCTGACCCTGATTATAGGCAACATTCCACCAACTCCACCACCACCAATTCAACCAATTCCATTCAACCTTCAATATGTTGAGAATATGATTAATGACAAGTTAGTGAACTTTTGGAAAAAACGTATTTACCCCAGATTATATAAAAGTGTTAAATGTTAAGTCTAAAAGCTCATCATTATGTTGATTGTTAATCCCAGTTGCATCTAGCACTCTCTTGCCTTGGATTTCTTGTCCACTTTTGGGTTCTTAGAGATAAATACTTTTTTTAAGTTTTATTACTTTTATTTTATTAAAGAGAGACGAGGTCTCGGGTTCGATCCCAGGTTTTACCATGGCACACACCAATGACTTTTCGATGCTTTTCGAAGTTATGTGTGCATTTATCGCAGGTTTATAAGTGCCCGGTTAATGGCAATAGGCTCGCCACCTATTACATTGGGACCTAAACATAAACTGACGAAATGTGGGTGCTAGCACTTCTGCCTACCCCTTTGGGGATATAGGCGTGAGTTTATGTTTATGTTATGTTATTAAAGAACCCTGCACATTAATTAAACCACTTTCTATAATTAATATGTCATCTAGAACTTTAAGAAATTTTAAATTAACACAAACATGTGGTTTAAGCATATAAAATTCACGTACACGCCGAATAACTCTTTCAACATGAATACGCAGCCTGGCTATTTGTTTAGTTAGTTTTGTTTCATTTTTACTCATGATGGTGCTGATTTCTTCAAGTATTGTTCCACATGCTTAAAGCTCCTGTCGGTCATGATACACATACCGCTTTTTAATGTTTTAATAAAATCGCTTGTCTCTAACCAAACAGGTGTCTGTAATTCTGCCTCCAAATCCTGGAGAAATGTAGAAAACGGACAGGTAGCAGTGTAGTGTATGTAAGTAGTGTTAGTATGTAAGTATAGTTACGAGTATGTCCTATGTATGTGTAACCATGCCTTTTTAGGATAATCTGACGTAGCATTAGAATGCTATATTAATGTGAACACTAATAAAGAGAACGTTACTAAGTGCAGATGCGTTTCATTTATAACGACATGAAGATGGCGACCCTGCCTTTTAAGGTCGTTCCGCGAATTTTTCGACCGTGAGTGAAATTTGGACCATCCTAATGAGACTTTATAATTTCGGACTATTTTAAATTCGGTGTTTTCGTGTTGATGTGTTTGCTGTTATACCATGGGGTCCACTCAATCCAAGGAGGAGACTATTATAGCGCAGACGGCTGCTGGTAATGGAAAAAATGACGCAACTTCTTTTTTTTTTTTTTTTTTTTTTTTTTTATATAGGACACGTCAATTGGACTTCGCCTTGCCTGATGGTAAGCTGAAGGCAAAATCCCAGAAAAGAGGGTCACCATTACTTACACATACCGTGTGACAATGGTGACACTCAGCTTGACGGCCTTATCATATGCTTTTTCACGCCCCGCTTAAAGGACCCGGGACTGTAGGAAGAAGGAAACACGTGAGCTGGTAATGAATTCCAGGCCTTAATGGTGCGACAGAGGAAAGAGTCTCCGAACCGCTTGGTTCTTGATCGGATGTTTTGCACCGTGTGCGGATGACATCTAAGACCTGCACGCGTTGTCCTGTGTAGGAAAGGGGAGGGTGGGACTAATTGGAAGAGCTCATCAGAACACTCCCCATGGTACAGACGGTAAAATACAGCCATGGACGCAACATCTCTACGCAGCTGTAAAGGTTCTAGGGTGTTCGTGATCTCGGGATTCCCAATGATGCGGACCGCACGTCGCTGCAACCTGTCGAGAGCATCTAGTAAGTACTTTGCTGAACCATCCCAGAGATGCGAGCAGTACTCCACACAGGAGCGAATTTGTGTCTTGTATAGAAGACACCGCTGCTCCGGCGTGAAAAATCGTCTCACTCTGTTCAGGACTCCGAGTTTTCGTGAGGCTGTTTTGATGATGCTTTCGATGTAGTTTTTGTTATTCAGGTTGCAGCGTACATCCATACCTAGGATATTGAGATTGTCCTGCAGCGGCAGTGGCGTGCTCTGAAGAGTGGGGAGGGGAAGGAAAGAAGATACTTTTGCTGTAAACGCACATGCCTGCGTCTTCTTGGCATTGAACTCAACCAGGTTCTCAGAGCCCCATTGAGAAATGTGATTCAGGACCCCGTCAAGCTCAGTGACAAGAAGCTGCCTTTTCTCTGCGATATCTGACTGCTTGGCCGCTGGATGTCCATGATAACTCCCATGTAAAGTGCTATCGTCTGCATAACAATGAACATTGCCGGTAGACAGCATGTCGTTGATATGCAGAAGAAAGAGAGTGGGTGATAAGACGGACCCCTGGGGCACGCCAGCATTAACCTGCAGAAACTCTGAAGCTCGTCCGTCACAAAGGACGCGAATACGGCGCCCCTGCAGGAAGCTAGCAACCCAGTTGCACAGCCTAGAAGGCAGACCAAAGGCAGGTAGCTTAGAAAGAAGCGATTTGTGCCAGACTCTATCGAAAGCTTTGGCGATGTCAAGACTAATTGCCAGTGACTCGCCGTGCTTGTCCATAGCCTCACCCCAAAGATGGGTAACGTATGCTAGAAGATCACCCGTTGACCGTTTCGGTCTGAAGCCATATTGCCGGTCATTAATTAAGGAGTGATCCTCTAGGTGCCGCATGAGCTGTTTGTTAATTATGTGCTCAAACACTTTGCACAGCACTGAGGTGACGGCTATGGGTCGATAGTTGGCTGGCTCCGAGCGATCCCCCTTCTTGGGAATCGGCTGAACATTCGCCTCTTTCCAAGGCAAAGGCACTGTACCCGAACTGTAGGATAGCCGGTACAGGCTCGTAAGCATTGGAGACAACTCCGCTGCACATTTTTTCAAAACTACCGCTGGAATACCATCCGGACCACTGGCTTTCCGGACATCGAGTGATTGCAGCACTGCACGGACATCGCGTTGCCTGATATGGATATCAGGCATCGCGTGGTCACTGTCGGGTAGTGTTGGTGGCTGCGTACCACAATCATCGATTCGGGAGTTGGCCGCGAAGAGATTAGCCAGCAGATTTGCCTTCTCTTGCGACTCATGGGCCAGGGATCCATCAGGGTTACGCAGCGGAGGCAGCGAAGGCTGACAGAAGTTGGCTTGCACGGCTTTAGCCAGTCGCCAGTAGCCACGGCTTCCCGTGGGATGCATCACTAGCTCTTGACCAAGCCGCGCTATGCGCAGGGCATCCGCTCTGACATAGGCCCTTCTACAGACGGGCTCTTCTTCTTCTTCGGGCTACTCCAGCGGCTGTACTACAAATATTTTACTGACCCTGATTGTGATTGTCTTGTTGGCAGCGGTTTGCTATGCATTTTGCTCCATTTACAAGAAGATGCATGTAAAGTGGATGGAGAGGCAAATGAACCGCAGGTCTCTACGTCACAGGCAGGCCACAGCATTTTTCAACAAGCGTGCTTCCTATATTGGTGATGCTGAGATACCAGTGTAAGTTATAAAATCTCTAAACTCTCCCGAAACGTAAATCCTCGCAGACGGTTTGGCGCTACACAAAATTTTCGTACTCCGAAGTTCGTATATGGACGAATACGTGTGCATATATAGTGATATGTTTTATATGAGGAACTAATCCATACGGTGTGAACTATACGATAAGACTTTAATTAAACATACCTATCTACCTGACCTTTTGTCACATGAGTAGATACTATCTACTCATGTGCTTTTGTGCAGTATTTCGGTACTTTTGAGTGACCCTACTTATTGTAATAAATATTTTTTTTTAAATAAACCATGCATAATTGTGTTAAAGCACGTAAGTAAGTAGTAAGTTTTATTTTAGGGATATGTAAGAGCTAGTAAATCGTGCAAGGCCGCTCACCGAACTTGATACCCGGTGACGTATGTGGAATGTTTTCGCATTGCTTTCTATATTTGGCAGATAGTTGTAAGAATTTAGTAGTTGCTAGGATGATGTCATTATATTCTTTATTTTATTTTTAGACTATGGCTGACGATTTTACTAAAATATATAATGAGTTGGTGGATATTCGTAAATATTTAATCAAGAAAGGAAAAAGTAGGTTTACGGGATCTATTGCGATAAATAAATTAGAAGAGGCTAAGGTTTTATTTGATAAATTGCAATTATTATTTTCTAACTTATCGCATGATCTTAAGCCTGATTTAGTGGCGCAGTTGTCCACAACCTTTGACTGACTATATTAAGAGTGAATTTTTAAGGATATCTGAGTTCTGTGCTTCGCCGTCTGGTAAAATAACTACAGCAAAAATAGAATTCGATAGTCGAACGGCGTGTAATTTAATTTCCCTTTTACATAATAAGGAGGAGACTACGAAACGATTGATTGATGCTGTAGAGATGTATGCGGATATGTTAGACGACTCTGGGAATAAACTTTTAATAAAATTCGTGATTAAGGGTGGGCTTTCCGAAAACGCTAAGTTACGTTTGTCGGACGGTTATAATAAGGTTTCTGATTTAATACAGGATTTAAGGAAACATTTATTAACGACTAAATCTTTTACAGCTATTCAGTCCCGCCTCCAAAATACGAACCAAGGTTTTAGATCAATTGACGAGTATGGTTCTGAAATAGAACAACTTTTCACCGATTTAACTATCTCGCAGGCAGATGGAGTTTCGTCAAAGTTCGCTGTTCTAAAGCCATTAAATGAGAAAATGGCCATTAAAAAATTTTGAGATGGGTTGAAAAATTATAGGCTGAGCACCATCGTGGCCGCTCGCAACTATAGCAGTCTCAAGGACGCCGTACAAGGCGCTAAGGACGAGGAGGTGTCAACGCCTTCTACTTCTGCTAAAGCGGACGTTATGCAGTACTCAAGATGAGATCGAGGTAGGTTTAGACCTTCTTCAGGACCAAGGGGTCAAGGTCAACGTGGCCGCAATTATAATTCTTTTAATAATTATTCCCGTCGTGATTACGGAAGATCTTTTAAAAATTCTAACCGCGGTAGATCTTTCTCTCAGGCGAATTTTAACAATGGACGATATAATCATCGTGGTAATAGACGAGGAAATAGTTATAATCGGAGCAACATTTTTTTAGCGCAGCCTATGCAACCCGCGCAATCATCGGAGCAAGGGGTTGTTTCCCAGAATTCTAATGAAAATAATGATTCCCAAAATATGAATAATAAGCAGTTTTTTCGATTTTAATAATTTTATTTGGGCTTGTAAGGGACGATGTCAATTTGTGACATTTTATTCAAATAATAGAAAATATTCCTTTTTAGTAGATACGGGTGCGTCAATATCAATTATTAAGAAAAAATAGTTACCAGATTCGATGAGTATATGTTATGAACGCACTACTATAAACGGCATAGGAGAACAAATCAACTCCTTAGGTTATGTAACCTTGGAATTGGTTTCTGAAAATAATGATATGTTTTTTCATAAATTTTATGTTTTTGAAAATTTGCCCTTCAAGGCAACTGGTATTTTAGGCTTAGGTTTTCTTTCTACTTATGGCTGTAATATCGATTTATTTGCCTATCTCGGCTACACCTGATTTTACTTCTAGTAATAATAATAATTGTCTCGTATTACCGGCCCGGAGTGAATCTATTCATTACGTATGTTTAGGCACTTCTGATGTGGTTGATGATTATATTGTTTGCGCGAGAGAGTTAGAGAAGGATGTTTTTCTAGCAGGAACTATAGTTAGACCTATAAATGGTAGAATGCCGGTTAAAATACTTAACATAATGGATGAAGAAGTTAAGCTAATAAATTTTGTCCCAGAAATTAATTTGTTAAGCGAGTATGATACACTTTCATTTGATAAAACTAAGCCTAATGTTAATAGAGCTAAAGTTTTACTTTCTTCATTGAAATTAAATCACCTCAATTTAGTAGAAAAATGTTCTATTGAAACAACTTGCTCAAAATATTCTGATGTGTTTTTTCTGCCAGGAGATAAGCTGTCTACAACTAATGTTTACGAACAATCAATAATATTTAAACCAAATGTTAGTCTTAGTACTTAGTTAGCCTTATAGATTGCCTCAATCGTTAAAACCCGAAATTGATAATCAGATTAAACAAATGTTAAAGAACGACATTATAGAAGAGTCTAATAGTAAAACTAAAACTAAAACTAAAAAAAAAAACAGTGTAATAGAGTAGATCCTTTATATAATCCAGGTGATTATTCTTCAGATTTAAGGTATACTTAGTCTGGCCATAAATACTGTTACAATTAAAATAAGAAAGATATTACATTTGAATTTGGAATCTGTCATTTTTATACGATTGTTCATTGTGTTTTTTAATTTTGGCGCCAATACATTGTACAATATTTTGCTATATTAAAATGGAGTGGGGTGATAAAGAAAACCGAATCGCTGTGATTGCATTACCACAAAGTTGATATGGAGCCGAATGTAATTTTTAAAACTCTCCATACGCTTGGTATTAGTCAAATGTTTGTGTACCGGGCTATTAATAGGTACAATGAGACGAGACCTCCTCTGTTTGTGACAGAAAAAGATCTTGCCGTCCACGTAGTGTTCGTACGAAAAAGGTGGTCAAAGCAGTAAGGGAAAGAATTCGAAGAAATCCTGTCCGAAAGCAAAAGATTTTATCTCGGGAGATGAAGATAGCACCCAGAACCATGTCGCACATTTTAAAAGATGACTTAGGACTTGCAGCCTATAAGAGACGCACTGGTAATTTTTTAACTGATAATTTAAAAAAGAATAGGGTGGAAAATCGAAGCAACTACTGAAGCGGTACGCAAAGGGAGGTCATAGAAAAATTTTGTTTACGGATGAGAAAATCTTTACAATTGAGCAACATTTTAACAAACAAAATGACCGTATTTATGCTCAAAGCTCTAAGGAAGCTTCCCAATTAGTCGACAGAGTGCGACGTGGGCATTATCCGACTTCAGTGATGGTTTGGTGGGGTGTTAGCTATGAAGGAGTGACTGAGCCATATTTTTGTGAAAAAGGTATCAAAACATCGGCACAAGTGTATCAAGATACCATTCTTGAGAAGGTAGTTAAACCCCTTAACAACACCATGTTCAATAACCAAGTATGGTCCTTCCAACAAGACTCAGCGCCGGGTCATAAAGCTCGGTCCACGCAGTCTTGGTTGGAAGTGAACGTTTCGGAATTCATCAGAGCTGAAGACTGGCCGTCGTCTAGTCCCGATCTTAATCCGCTGGATTATGATTTATGGTCAGTTTTAGAGAGTATAGCTTGCTCTATACGCCATGATAATTTGGAGTCCCTAAAACAATCCATACGATTGGCAGTGAAGATTTTTCCCATGGAAAGAGTGCGTGCTTCTATTGATAACTGGCCTCAACGTTTAAAGGACTGTGTTGCAGCCAATGGAGACCACTTCGAATAAGCTTTTTATATTTTAAATTGTTTTATATTTATGTATAAAACTAACACACTGTAAAAGTAATAAATATTATTTGCAATAAATAAATGTTTTTTCTTCGTAACAATATTTATGGCTAGACTAGTGTAGTATGTGACTTAGGACGTAAGTACTTTACGGAAATGTGATGCAATGCCTTATTATCAAAAGTGCAACTTAGCACTTTCCATGTGTAGTACATGTATAACTTGTGTGTGACTCACTCAATAAATGGACACGATGAAGTAAACATATACCTTTTATTTTACTCTTCCCGACATCCACAACTACAATATTACATGGCGACCCTGCCATTGGAGCCAGAATTATAGAAGAAAGAAGTGTCTGAAAAAAAACAAACCATCATATCATGGGAAAATGGCGTCAAAAGATCAAGTTGTCATCGCACAGAACGCGAACGGAGCTGCTTCTGCTACAACAACACAATACCACGAGCGGTTCGAGTTTTTGGAGATGCTGATCACCGCTGTACTTTTCATTTTGGCCATCGCTATTGCCTACTACATTGTCAAGAAATGCAATAGGCAGTTTAGTCAAAGAATACAACGTGAGCTGAACAAAAACAACATAGCTGCCATCTCACGCGCGGACCTTACTACCAGTACCAGTGCAGTCTAGAAGGTTATTCAAGAGGAGTCCAGGGTATAGCCCGGCCCAAACAGCAAGACAACAGTCACCCATCCATCACTCCGTGCCAGCCAGCATAGCGTGTTTCTACTCGCCCGAACTGCCATGTGAAGCCTACCACGTGCATACCTATCGCGTCATGGTCAGCGATATATTAAAAGTATGTAAAACTATTACTTTATAAGCAATTTTTTTATTATTATTATTTTGTCATTTTGTTTGGATACTTTTTGACTTTTTTTAACTTTAGATACTTTGTTTAGATAAATACGAAGAATGTTTGTTACTATTCCATTATATTTCTGTTATTATGGGGATAACAGAAGAGCTTCTTAAACTACAGAACTCTTTAGATTATATAAAAACCTATTTACTTAAATTAGGCCCTGAAAGGAGGCAGAAAGATATAGGTTCGAAAAAATTGGAAGAAGCAAAAGATTTATATTCTAAGTTGGATAGTATTTCGTCTTTGTTGCATTTACAAATTGAACGCGACGAAATAGCTTCTAATGATTTAACTGTCATTCATACAATAATAAGTAATATTCACGGTTTATATGACAAAATTTTATCATTTTTTGAACCGAAAATGAGTACCGAAAAAGAATTTGATTAAAAAACTGCTATTTCATTATTACCGGTAATGACAGGACAGGAGACGGTAACTAAAAATCTAATTAATAGTATTGAGTTATATAGCAAAATGATTACAGGCACATCTAACACTCTATTAATAGAATTTGTGCTAAAAACTAGACTTTCGCCTAGTGCACAACTTCGTATGAAGTCTAATTACGACTCAATCGCTAATCTTTTAGCTGATATGCGAAAATTTCTTCTTCAAAAACAGTCTGCAGTCGCTCTACAATGGAGATTACACCAATGCAAACAAGGTAATCGATCAATCCAGGATTTCGGGAACGAGCTAGAGAAATTGTTTGTTAATTTAACATTAGCCCAGTCTGACGACAATCCTACTGCATATGACGTTTTGAAGCCACTAAATGAAAAAATAGCTATTAAACGTTTTTCTGACGGATTATGTGATCCCAGATTAAGCACAATCGTAGCTTCTCGACAGTTTATTTCCTTACCGGAAGCTGTTAGGACTGCTATGGATGAACAGTCCCTTTCTTCATCGTTTGAAGTGATGAACATCAGGCGTCCCAATACTTCATTTCGCGGACACCCCCGTGGAAAAAACCACCGTGGTAATGGTAATAACAATAATAATTCGCGATCGCGTGGTTTTCAAGGGCACGAGCAAAATAATCGTAATACGCGATTTTATACGGGTCCCCCTCGTACATATTATAACACCTCACGTCAACAGTTTAATTCACCCCGCGGTGGATATTTACCCCGAGGCGGAAATAGACCCACCATCTCGTCACCCAATATACGATCTAATAGGCCCGCTGTGCCTATTCGGCACACAGTACACGAAGTGGAGCCGGTAAATAACAATAATGTACGACGCGACTCTACTAATCAAAATACTAACAATGAGTCAGCAAATGATTTTTTTCGTTAATTCGAACGATTTTATTTTTAATATTAGTTCTAATAGTACAGTAACATTTTTTGTAGGTAACGAAATAATTAACCTTTTAGTTGATAGTGGAGCCAGTCTTTGCGTATTGAAATATGAATGGCTTAGTAATTACCCCCAATTAATACAGCAATTATGCTATGATAGAATAACTATAAAAGGTGTTAGTGGTAGTTTAGTATCAGAAGGATACATATACTTGAATTTAGTTAGTAACAATGAAGTATTTAGTGAAAAATTTTACGTTTTTAAGAATTTGTCGTGCACGGCCCACGGTATTTTAGGTGATAATTTTTTAAAACATTATGAAGCTATAATTAATTATAAAGATAGTAGATTATTACTTTGTAAGAATAATATACACGTTTCCATTGAAATCCACGATAACGCTAGGTATAGACATTTGATTCCGCCGCGATGCGAAGTAATCAGATTCATTCCCACGTCTTCGAGCGGCGATTGCGTCATTTTATCAAAGGAAATGCAACCAGGTGTTTTTGTTGCTGGATTAATTGCGACACCAAATAATGAGCGCATTCCTTTAAGAATATTAAATACTAATGATTACGAAGTAGAGTGTGATTTTCAAGACTTTAATGTTTATGATGTCACTTGCTTCGATATATGTAACCTTTCAGTGGAACCGAATAGTGTCAATCGAGTAAAAACTTTATTTGAACTATTAAACTTATCTAATTTAAATCGTGAAGAAAAACGTAGTATCGAACACATATGTGCGAAGTACGCAGATGTTTTCCATCTTCCAGGCGACAAGTTGACAACTACAAATATAATGACCCATACAATATCCTTGAAAGATAATGTTTTGCCAAGTTATATTAAGCCATATCGAATACCTTATTCCTTAAAGAAAGAAGTACAAAAACAAATCGATGAGATGTTAAAAAATGACATAATAGAGGAAACTATATCTGAGTGGTCCAGTCCAGTCTTATTAGTTCCGAAGAAGGCTGATTCATCTCACGAAAAAAAATGGAGATTAGTAATCGATTATAGACAGCTCAATAACAAAATTAAAGACGATAAATTCCCTCTACCAAATATTACCGAAATATTAGACTCGCTCTCAGGATGTATCTATTTTTCTAAATTAGATCTGTCTCAAAGTTTTTACCAGTTGAAATTAGACGAAAATTCTCGAAAATATACAGCTTTCAGTTTAGATAAAATGTACCAACTTCAGTTAGATCCGGAGTCACGCAAGTATACAGCTTTTACAACTGATAAAATGTACCAAATGAAGCGCTCTCCTATGGGTTTAAAGACATCTTCTTCCGTGTTTTCCCGATTAATGACCATAGCTATGTCAGGTATTAATTATAAACAAGCTTTTATTTATTTAGACGATTGCGTAGTAGTCGGAAATTCTATGGAAAATCATAATAAAAATCTTATAAGCGTCTTAGAAAGATTACGTCAAGTTAACTTAAAATTAAATCCGCTTAAATGTGATTTTTTACGTACTGAAATAATTTATTTAGGCCATAAAATAACTTCGAATGGCATACTCCCTGACGACAGTAAAATTGAAAAGTTGCAAAAGTATCCCGTACCGTCCAATCCGGATGCCGTCAAACGATATTTAGCCTTTGCTAATTATTATAGGCGTTTTATACCTAATTTTTCTCATATAGCGTATCCATTAAATATGTTATGCAAACCCCCCCATGAGCGCCGGCCTGGGGGTGACAGGTGGAGCCGCCTGTTACCCTGGCAGAAGCAGGCCGCGGCGGTGGCGCGCCTAGCGCGCCTCCCCGTTTCCGGGGTCGAGTTGGGGACTCTGCAGTCCCCACACCCGAGACGAGGGCCAGATCGTGAGAGATGGCCCTGGGTCGGCCGGGGTGCGAGGGATATGCCTGTCAACCTCACCTTCGGCAACCAAAACGACCCACAGGCGGCGTGCGTTTTAGTCGGTTCGAGTCCGACATAACCTCCTCCACCGGCTCCGGTGGGGAGGTATCCGTGGGGATTTTGCGCACGTAAAAAAAAAAAAAAAAAAAAAAAAATATGTTATGCAAAAAGAATGCAATATTTGAGTGGACATCAGAATGTGAACAATCGTTTCTGAGATTAAAATCTAGTTTAATGTCACCACCTTTATTGCAGTACCCAGATTTTTCAGAAAATAATACTTTTGAATTGCGAACAGATGCGAGTAAAACAGGTTTAGGAGCGGTTTTGTCGAACAAAAACGGTCATGTGATAGCTTACGCAAGTCGTAACTTATCGCCCGCGGAAAGTAGATATCCGATTATTGACCTAGAGTTATTAGCTATTGTATGGGCTGTAAGGCATTTTAGACCATATCTGTACGGCAGAACGTTTAAAATCTTTACAGTTCATAAACCACTAGTTTATTTGTTTAGTCTTAAAGATCCATCAAGCAGACTAACTAAATTTAGGCTGTACCTTGAGGAATACGATTTTGAGATTGTGTACATCCCAGGTCGAAATAATGCAGCTGCAGACGCGTTAAGTCGACTTCCGATGAACATCACATCTAATGATTTAAAATCAATCGAAAATCAAGTAGTTCAAGTATTAACTAGAGCTCAAACAAAAAAGTTGCAGCAGTCTACGAGTTGTAACAGTGATTTAAACATTAGTGATTCTTCTATTTGTAGCAGGCCTGATCAACCTGAGATAGTAGAGATTCTAAAAAGACCCAATGATGTGATAGAATTAATTTTCACTAGCGATAAACCTATTCAGAATGTTATTTATCATTATTCTGATAAAGGATATTGTACGTATGTGCCTTCGCATTATACTACACTCGAGAGCAATGAATCCGGGTCACTTAAAGAATGTTAAAAATCTCGGAAACTAAAAATGATAGGTTAATGCAATAAATTGTATTTAATAGACAATGTAATACTCCTTAAATGAAAGTAAAAAAAATATGAGTCACCATACATTTTATTAACACAAAATTACATAAAGAAAAAAACTGCTGATCTCTCCTTAAAACAAAAATAGGAAACATGAAATTTTTGAACTTTATTACGATTTTCTTGAATTTTAATACTTCGTATTGCCTCCTCGTGCTTCCATTACTGCGTTTACGCGGTTTGGCATGCTGTACACCAAGTTCCTTATACGATTTTGGGGAATATTCTCCCATTCCTCTGTGAGAGCAATTTTGAGCTCACGAAGCGTGATTGGGGGAGGGTTTCGTTGTTTTACGCATCTGCCTAGCTCGTCCCAAGCATGCTCGATCGGGTTGATATCCGGGCTGCGCGCTGGCCACTCCATACGAGTAATGTTCATCTCTTGAAGGTAGTCATTCACAATCCTACCTGTATGAGGTCTGGCATTGTCATGCATAAATATAGCATCCTCACCTAAATTGACCATAAATGGACCAACGTGATCATTGAGGATTTCTTCCACATATCTTACGCTAGTTAAAGAGCCGTTTTCTATGATCACCAGCTCTGTGCGACTTTCAGAAGAAATTCCGGCCCACACAAGTACAGACCCACCACCGTAGGCTACTTTTTCTTCGATGCATGCTTGCTTGAATCTTTCCCCTGGTCTTCGATACACTCTGTGTCTTCCATCGTGCTTGTAGAGCATAAATTTTGATTCGTCGGAGAACATAACTTTTGACCAATCTTCAATACTCCAATTTACGTGGCTCTGGGCATAACTTAGTCTCGAAATACGATGCCCACGCTCCAGTTTAGGGCCGTTTGCAGGTCTAAGGGGTTTTAAGTTAGATTCAGCAAGCCGACGTCTTACTGTCCATGCACTTGGGTTACTTCCTCCGAGGCGTCGAAACTGATTGGTGAGTTCAGTTCCTGTGAGAAAGCGATTTCGAAGCATGGTGTTCACCAAGTATCGGTCTTCTCGTGCTGTGGTACACCTGGTTCTGCCCGTTCCTGGTCTGCGTAGGTTAGAACCAGTTTCTTCGTAACGTCGGAGAACTCTTTGTACTGTTGACAGCGACACACCGACAGTCCTGGCTGTATCGCGCTGACTCCGGCCGGTTTCCAGCATTGTAAGTATTCTGGTGCATTCTTCAGGCGTAAGCGACATAATTTCAGCTTGATTAATGAATATAGAGCACTATCAACATGGTTTATGTACCCACATAAATGACAGATTACAAACAAAAGCAACACCAAATGCTGTAATTTCGTAGTTCCATCTTCGAAAGTGGCCCTTTTTCAAATTTGATTTTTTTATGATATAACTTTACAATAACTAAGAAGTTTTAATACCTTCATTTAAGGAGTATTACATTGTCTATTAAATACAATTTATTGCATTAACCTAGCATTTTTAGTTTCCGAGATTTTTAGGATTCTTTAAGTGACCCGGATTCATTGCTCTCGAGTGTATATACCTGAATTCTCGATCGTTATCTACCCCACAGGATTTAGCGAGAGATTTAGGATCATTGTGTGAAAAACAACACATTAATGAAGTATTAATTGTAAAAAATAGGCAAAATGCCACAAATATTAAATTACTTGCAAGTTATATGAAAAGTTTACGTCAAAAGGTACCTAAAATATTGATTACGAAAGACGTTATACGAATATGTGGAAAAGACGAAAAAAAAATCATACTGAATGATTTTCATTTATTGCCCACTAGCGGACATGCAGGGGTAAATAGAATGATAAATAATTTAAAAAAATATTATTACTGGCCAGGCATGACGAATGATGTAGTAGAATATGTGAAAAAATGTTCTCACTGTCAATTTAATAAATTTTCTAATCGTTTTGTGAGAGAACCGATGGTAATAACCAGCACTGCAAGCTCAGCTTTTGAACGAATAGCGTTAGATACAATGGGTCCATTGCCAGCTGATTGCCACAATAATAGATACGTTTTAACCTTACAATGTGATTTATCAAAATTTGTAGAAGTATATCCATTACAAAATAAAGAGTCTGAAACGATAGCACGAACCTTCGTATCTAATTTTATTTTGAGATATGGCGTACCCAAAGAAATTATAACTGATAAAGGTACCGAGTTCATGTCTAGTATTATGGAAAACATATGCAACATATTAAAAATCGAAAAACTTAGCTCAACCGCGTACCACCATGAAACTATGGGTTCATTAGAAAATAGTCATAAAACATTAGGGTCATACCTGCGCATCCAATGTGATAGAAATACTATTGACTGGAGCGATTGGCTACCTTTCTGGGCATTTTCTTATAACACTACAGTACATACAGAAACGAAATATACACCATTCGAATTAGTTTTCGGCAAGTGTTGTAAATTGCCTTCCGAGTTTGGAAACTCAATTGAACCATTGTATAATTATAACGACTATCCTAAGGAAATGAAATATCGCCTTCAGCGAGCTCAGTACGATGCTAAGCAAAATCTGTTAAATAGTAAGTTAAGAAGAAAATTATTATATGATAGCAAAACTAACTCCATAACTTATAAGACAGGTGACCTTATTTTAATTAAAAATCAAACTGGAGACAAACTTCAAAACATTTATATTGGTCCCTTTCTAGTTATTGAGGAAGTTTCACCTAATGTTAAGATTTTAAAGGATAATAAGGAATATCTTATTCATAAAAATAACACGAAAATGTATTTCAATTAAATATAGCTTAACCTTGTAATAGTTTGTAAGTTTAGTGTATTTCAGTTATGTTTATTTTTACTCTTGTAATAATAATGTACCTATTTTTTTTTTCCTTTTTCTCTTTTCCTTTGGAAGGGAAGGGATAACCCAATCTTTTTAAGGGGAGTTGTAGTATGTGACTTAGGACGTAAGTACTTTACGGAAATGTGATGCAATGCCTTATTATCAAAAGTGCAACTTAGCACTTTCCATGTGTAGTACATGTATAACTTGTGTGTGACTCACTCAATAAATGGACACGATGAAGTAAACATATAAAAAATAGATTTATATAGTAAATTATGTAATGATAGATTAAAAGGAATCGATTTCCCGCCGGAACTTATTAAGTGTAGTGATAAACGTTGTGATAACCGAGACCACATACATATAATTGACAGTATGTATAATAGAATTGTTAATATATTATCTGAAGCCGCCTCTGAGAGTCATACCATTGTTAAACCGAGACGAAATCAGCCTGTGATCGGATGGAACAAGCATGTGCGCAGCGCTCATGGGGTAGCTCGGGATAAGTTTAAAGAGTGGGTGCTGTTGGGTAAACCGAATGAAGGACGTATATGGGATGAGATGAGGGAGAGTCGTAAAATCTTTAAATCGCGTCTGAAGTGGTGCCAAGATAATAGAGAGCAAATAAAGATGGATATCCTCGCCTCTCACCATTCGAACCATGACTTTCGTAATTTTTGGAAAACGACTAGTAAGCTAAATAATAGACCGGGCTTACCCGTGAGCGTTGGGGGCATGAGTGAACCAAAATGTGTTGCAAACTTGTTTAGAGATCACTTTAAGGTGAAATCGCCGTTGGAGCCGACATGTTCATTTAGTGTAGGTGGGTCACATGGACAAGAGCTAGAGACTAGATTCACAGCCAAGGATGTTCGAGTAGTTATAAAGTCAATGTCACGTGGTAGGTCTCCTGGTCATGATGGTCTGAGCATTGAGCATCTAAAACATGCTGGTGTCCATCTGCCCAGGATTCTGGCCATGTTATATACGTTTTGTATAGGACATGCGTACTTACCGGCCGAGATGATGAGGACCGTAGTAGTACCGATTGCGAAGAGTAAAACCGGTGACCTGAGCGATACGAGCAACTACAGGCCAATTTCACTAGCCACAGTGCTTGCTAAAGTTCTTGACGGTTTGCTTAATATACAGCTTAACCAGTATATAAAAACTCATGACAATCAATTTGGTTTTAAACCGGGACTGTCTACAGAGTCAGCTATCTTGTGTTTGAAGCAAACTGTCAAGTACTACTCCGAAAGGAGTACACCTATTTATGCCTGCTTTCTCGACCTCTCGAAGGCGTTTGACATGGTTAGCTATGACAAATTATGGCAAAAATTAAATAACGTTTCAATGCCTCTCGAACTGATAGAAATTTTCAAGTACTGGTATCTTAACCAGGTCAACGTCGTTCGATGGTCGGGTGCACTGTCAGAACCGTACGGGTTGGAGTGCGGGGTGAGGCAGGGAGGGCTGACCTCACCGACGCTCTTCAACTTGTACGTGAATGCGCTTATTGAGGAGCTCAGCAGCACTCGTGTCGGCTGCTATATTGACGGTGTTTGTGTCAACAATATTAGTTACGCGGATGACATGGTGCTGCTGAGTGCCTCGGTGTGTGGTCTGTCCAGATTGCTGCGCGTCTGCGAGCGTTATGCGCTGGATCATGGGTTGCTCTATAATGCAAAAAAGAGTGAATATATGGTCTTTCGGACCGGAGGTCGTTGTTGCCCGGATTTTGTACCACCTATTAGATTAAACGGTGTTGAGTTAAAAATAGTTAAACAGTTTAAATATCTCGGGCACATTGTGACCTCTGACCTGGAGGATAATGCGGATATCGATAGGGAGCGGAGGGCGTTGTCTGTGAGGGCCAATATGATTGCCCGTAGATTTGCACGATGCTCGGGGTCAGTCAAAATAACTCTGTTTAGAGCATTTTGTACGTCCCTGTACGCGGCCAGCCTGTGGGTATCATATACCCAGAAGCAGTACAACGCTCTCCGTGTTCAGTACAACAATGCGTTCAGGGTGTTGTTGGGGCTGCCCCGGCACTGTAGCGCGTCGGGGATGTTCGCTGATGCCCGTGTCGACTGTTTCTACACGACGATGCGAAAACGGTGCACATCTCTGGGGCGCAGGCTCCGGATCACCTCCAACAGCGTTCTCAGCGTATTTGCAAATAGGTTTGATTGTCAGTACATTAACCACTGTTATATGATAAATGTATTGACAAACAAACAAATGACTCAGAGGTGGGTATTTTATTAATAATAATTTAATTGAAATTGTATTTATATTATTTTATTTTATTTGAATTATATTGTATTTAATTGTAATTTACATTATTTAAAATTCAATTTATAAGTATATATAAATCTCATTGGACATTCAATTTAATTTAATAATTTTATTTTTGTAATGCTTTATGACGAAAATTAATTTAAATTTGTTTTCATGACATCTGCGTACTTTATCTTATGTGTATTGTATTGTGTAATAATGATAGTAGATCAATATGTAATGAGTCTCTGATACTTGAAATAAATGAACTTTGATTTGATATACCTTTTATTTTACTCTTCCCGACATCCACAACTACAATATTACACTAGGTAGATTACAGGTAAGCAAAATAGGACGTTAGCATACGATAAGAAGTGTAATCCTGTTACTTATAATAAAGACGATTTAATCTTAGTCAAAAGTGAAGGTACGAAGAAATTAGATAATATTTTTGAAGGCCCTTATGTTGTGTTGGAAGATATGGGTCACAATGTCAAAATTTTAAAACATAATAAAATTGAATTGATCCACAAGGATAGGACTTAATTGTTTAATAATTAATAATATATTTGTATTGTGTTAATAGGACTAAATTGTTTAATAATTAATAATATATTTGTATTGTGTTAACTTTAAGACAAAAAGTCAAAGAGCTCTGATTTTTTTTTCATCACCCCCGGAGGTGTAGTGTATGTAAGTAGTGTTAGTATGTAAGTATCGTTACGAGTATGTCCTACGTATGTGTAACCATGCCTTTTTAGGATAATCTGACGTAGCATATCTTTAGATCTTAGAATGCTCTATTAATGTGAACACTAATGGCGGCCATACACGCTAGGTTATGCATGACGGTTTTAACTGTACATGCATAACCGACAAGCAAGCCCTAGCGTGTATGGCATTCAACTGTACAGTTATCGGTGCATGTACATGCAACCGAGCAAATATCAAAATTGATATTTTATGCCGCTCGGTTATGTTTGCACGCGAGCATAACCGAGCGTGTGTGGCATCCGGCGAGCTTGCCTGCCACAGTTCTCAGTTTTTAATTGTTTGCGACGGCGGAAGGTCGCGCGCGCGCATCATCGCGAAAATGGCGAGTCGCAAGCGCAATGCCACATTAGAAGAATTCATAGAAATTTATAAGTCGGAACCTTGTCTTTGGCGCGTAAAGTGCAAAGAATATCACGACAGAGACAAACGATCGACAGCATACGAGAAATTGTTAACTAAGCTCAAGGAATTGGAGCCAACTGCTACAAAAGATGATGTGATTAAAAAAATTAATACGTTACGCAGTAACGTTAGACGAGAGAAAAAAAAATACGATGAATCTGTGAAGTCTGGAGCATCATCTGATGACATTTATAAACCAACACTGTGGTACTTTGAATTATTCGATTTTATTGGAGATCAATATATTCCTCGCAGGTCGCGATCTAACATTTCGGACTTTGACGAGAATGATTCGAATGTAAGTATAAAGTGAATTATTTATTTTGGAATTTATAGATTAGGTACGGCCGACTACAAACAATTTAGTACATTTTTTCATATCGTTTAGTAGGTAGGTACTCTCGACAACTTGTAACGCGTGATGTGTGGTCGTCTGTACCTATGTTTTTTGTAACGTCGTTTATAGCTTTACAAAATGTAGGTACCTACCTACATAGATTGTTGCAGTATAAACTCTTAAGCGGTGTGGTTGCTCATTTATTAATAAAACAATATTATTACATAAAAATAAAAGAAATATGTTACATTTCAATGAAACTATCCTGCCAAGGTACTTTGCCTTCATTGACAAAGTAAGTTTGATATTCTAGTCTGACTTTTTTTGCATCATTCAGGACATTTCCTCGATTTTGTACTTGTAAATTTTCTACGTTTGAACGTGTGGCATCGTAGCCCGTGGTAACAACAGTTCCATTATCCACATTTTCTCGATAAAAACATCTTGGAGGTGCATATGAATTAGGAGTGTGCTCCATTAGAAAGTTGTGCAAAACACATGTAGCCATCACCACTTTTTCTATATTGTTTGGTTCTAAATTGATCTGAGTATGGTAAATGCGAAACCTTGATGCTAGTATGCCAAAAGCGTTTTCAACTATTCTTCTTGCGCGAGATAATCTGTAATTAAAAATTTTTTTTTCCGTAGCTGCTCAAATCTGTTTGACGATATGGTTTCAACATGTCAGGTCTCAACGGGAATGCGTCATCAGCAACAAATACATATGGCAAACACCTTGAACTGTGTTGAATCGGTTCGGAGTTTGGAAGATTTAAATGTTTCATTTGTAACTTTTCAAAAAACGTTGTATTCTGCAAAACACCTCCGTCGGAAACTCTTCCATTTGTACCAAAATCTGCTAATAGAAATCGGTATTTGGCATCAACTATTGCCATAAGAACCATGCTATGTCGTCCTTTGTAGTTGTAGAAATAAGATCCACTATCAGCAGGTGGCACTATGTCTATGTGTTTTCCATCTATGGCACCCAAGCAGTGAGGAAAATTCCATCTCTCTTCAAAAAGTTGTGCGGTTTCCTTCCATTTATCCGATGAATCTGGAAACTAAAATAAATATTATTTTGTTGTGTTATAGGATGCTGACAACTCGACTGAAAATACAATAGATACTACAGAAAATGCTGCTGCAAATGTTAGTACAGGGAATACAGACGATATTACGACACCTAAGAATACTCCATTACCTGCTACTAGACCGGGAAGAAAGAAAATGACAGAGCAAGATCAATTAACTACTGACATATTACTATCCGTGAAAGACCATTTTAAGCGTCCTGCTCCTGCTTCAGCAACAGAAGATCGTTACGATCTTTTGGGAAGATCTATCGCAATGAAATTAAGATCATTTGACAAGCGTCAACGCTTGATTGCGGAGAAGATAATTAACGACACCTTGTTTGATGCCGAGATGGGCAATCTGAATACCGAAGCAATTCAGAATCGTCGAAGTTTAACTTTTGTTTCTTCACCAACTCCAAGTCTCTCACGAACTCCAAGTCCTTCGCCCTCACTAGTTCAACAATATTATACACAACCGTATACTCATACCGCTTCTGTTGCGCCTCAAATACAACCCTGCGTATCTCCGATACAACAATACAACACCCAACAACAAAGGTACACGATTTCTCCTGCAACGCAAACTCAGCCCTGCGCATCTCCAATTCAACAATATAACACTCAACAACAAACTACTTCTCCTGCACCACGACGTCAGCCCTCACCAGCACTACAAGAAGAATTTGACACACAACTGACAACAGCAACATTTTATTCAAATTTTAATTCATAAATGATTTAAATAATATATGTAATTGGTTAATTAAAATATGTACCTACCTATTAAACTTTTCTAACGATTTGAATTTGGTTTTAATTATTTACTCACCTGTAAATAGTCGTCTTTCAGTGCTTCATAAATAGCATCGCATGTTTCTGGTATTATTCGGCCCAAAGCCTGAGGTGATATAATAGCAGAATATTTAAGACACTCGTATGTTCTTCCTGTTGCAAGAAATCTTAATGTTACTGCTAGTCTCTCATGTGCTGATATTGCTTTCCTCATAACAGTATCTTGTCTTTGTATTAACGGAGTAATCAATGATAATAATTTCAAATAAATTTTTTCATCCATTCGTAAATAATTTTTGTAATCTGTTGGTGTAAATTTCAATTCATTTATCAAATTTACGTGGGAGAATTGCTTTCTTTTCAATAACCAGCGTTTAGACCATTCAGTGCGATTTCTTTTTCTTTTTCTGTTCTGCAGAACAAGTGTTAGGCCAAGTACAGCTATCACATCGTCGTCGTCCATTGTAGTTTGGTATTGGCGTCCTACACACACCGTCACGTCACGTACTACGTAGCTCAACTGAGAGTTCATGGCAAGATGGTGCATGCAAAACCTAACGTGTATGTGTAGTATGAAACTCGGTTATGCTTGTCGGTTTTGCATGCAAAGTTATAACCATCATGCAAACCCTAGCGTGTGTGGCCGCCATAATAAAGAGAACGTTACTAAGTGCAGATGCGTTTCATTTATAACGACACTTCAGCAGTATAAAACGCCCATATGTTATAAAAAAAACAATAAATGATGACTATTACAGAGATTCTGAATGAACCAGAAGCTAGTTGTTCAGCAAGTTCATCTCTTAAAGATACTTCTTATACAAGCTCATGTAAGTTATAAACAACACAAATGGTTTGAAATTAATTTTAGCAACATACACCGAGTTAGCTATTATTCTACTACAATTATTTCCTTTTATTTATTTTTCAGAATTCCAAACTACTGAAGATTCACCTGCAACAGCAGATAAATCTGTTCAAGTTTAGTGTAGGCCCACAGCAGATAAATCTATCAGAAGATAGAAATATAGAAAATCAAACAACAATATTAAATACTATAAAAAAATGGAAAAGAAGCCTCGATTGTACATTGACGTGTCAAGCAGTTCCTATTATTTGATTGAGTTGATTATGGAGCAGATAAAAGTACCAAGACATCATTTATTACAATGCCTTCAGAATGTTGCTGGGGCTCCCACGTTACTGCAGTGCATCAGGAATGTTTACCGAAGCGCGCACTGACTGTTTTGGCACCATCCTGCAAAAGAGGATAGCATCTATGATGCTCAGGGTGCGTGGGAGCGTCAACGGCATTCTGAAGGTCATCAGTGAGAAGCCGTGTTGCGCTATCATGGCGCATTGGGTGCATATACATATGCATGTTCCCTGTGCGTCAGGCGGGCGGAGCCGGTATATGAACTGATTTTTGTGATTTTGTGTTATTTTGTTACTAACATAGCTTTTAAGTGTATACTACTAACATTGTTTATGGATCAAGGTCTGAAATAAAGTTTTATTATTATTATTATATTACTCTTAGTAAGGGAAGATTGGACATAAAATTTAATCAACTGGCATATGATTATGGAATGACTTCGTCATACCTGAGCAAACTATTTTTTAAAAACATACTTTTGATAGCAAGTGTTATGTAGCCTTTCATTGTAACCTTAGATAGTGAAATGATCAAAAACACCTTACCTATGGCTTTCAGGCTTAAAATTTATAATGTGAGTTGCATTATAGATTGCTTTGAAATTGAGGTGCAAAAACCATCTAAGGCAGTCAATCAAGCATTGACATGGTCTGACTATAAGAGGGCCAACACTGTTAAATATTTAATATCCTGTACACCCAATGGATTAGTGAACTATATTTCTCCAGGATTTGGAGGCAGAATAACAGACACCTGTTTGGTTAGAGACAAGTAATTTTATTAAAACATTAAAAAGCGGTATGTGTATCATGACCGACAGGGGATTTAAGCATGTGGAACAATACTTGAATAAATCAGCATCATCATGAGTAAAAGAAAAAAAATGTACCAAGTCACCAAATATGTCTAATTTAATGGGAAATAATTTGGAACAATTAACTATCATATTATGATAAGTTTTTCCGAATCATGATCCCACCGGCACCGGTAGGATCACAGGACAGCGAATATTTTATGTCATTCGTTAATTTTCTACCGTGATCCCACTGCTATGGGTGACAAACATAAAATGAATAAAATTAGATATAGCTGCTGGAGGCGCATGCATTTGTTATTGTTTACCTTCTATGACGCCGGATTCACTCGGAGTGATTTCGCTTGTTACGTAGTCACATAGCGCCGAGAATGCTGATATGCATTTACCTCATTACTGCGCATATTCATTCATATTCAGCGAAACGTGCCATGCGACGACACCAGACACAGCAGCCCCGATGCCTTGGTGGCAATTTTGGTACAACATCGACCGATTGTCCACGTATTTGTAATAATAAGTAATGTAATTATAAGTAATAAATTAATTTTCTTTATTTGAAATTGCATATTTTTCAATCGTTCGGCTACTGCCTTCATAATTCGCTCGTGATAATTGTTTAATTGCTAAGTAGATAATTAGTGAAACGGGTACTTTTAATATAATAGTTTTTCTACGAACAATTATTAACATAGAGTTAAACCAAATACTATTAGAAGCTGGCAGTAGCGGTGTGCAAAACAAGGAAAATGTTCCTTTTTATTGTTCAGACGAATCTGAAGTGGAAATGGAGCCTTCTGCCAAAAAGGAAAGATCAAAAGGCAGAGAATGTTTATTCGTGAAAAATGCAAATTTCTTGCACTTTTCACAACTTAGGCGAGACTTTTCTGCAAGCTGAAAATACGTGGTCGGGCAAAGTTACGCATAACACGGAAGATGGTACGAAAACGTTTTATTGCTGCAATCAAGTCAGATTTCGAGAACCATAGTGTTAGGCAAGTATTTATTCTATGAAGTTTTACTTTACCGCACGGATGCCGACCACGACCATCAATACATACTTAACAGTTTACGTAATATACAAGGTATCACAGTTCCCTCAAAGAAGCAACAGAACACCGCCTCCGCCCTACAGAATACCGCGGCTATAATAACTTCGTGTTGTGTTCCCAGCGGTGAGTAGGGTAGCCAGAGCTCACTGGAGAATTTGTACTGTCAGTGGAAGACTATAGGCTTGTCCTGCTTTGTCTTCTACTGACGGCTCAGAAACTCTGTACTTACAGGGTTGGCAGCGCGACTGTGACTCCTCTGGTGTTACAAACGTCCATAGGCCACGGTAACCACTTTCCATCAGGTGGGCCGTGTGCTTGTCTGACAACTAAGTGGTATAAAAAAAAAGAACAATTATTTGTCAGACCATCGTCGAGTTGTTTACGGATCTCCTACAATCAGTCTCGGAGAGCTTCAGACATGGTTAATTGAACACTCAAAGGTACCCGATTATTAGCAGGAACCCTATGTTATTTATCAGAATGTCTACGATAGCGAAACACGGACTTTTCGATTTGCTATCTCCACTAAGTCTCTGCTAAAGTTAACCACATTAGCCACTAATATACACGCAGATGCTATTTATAACTTTATATGGCACGGGTTCCGTGTAGTGGGGATTACTGATAAAACTGAAGATTTCATCCTCTTTCTCTGGCCGAGTCTACTTCTGAACGAAAAGAAGATTTTCATATGCTGTTCGAAGGTGTTGAAACTGCGCCTTCTCCCTTTACGCGCACTCTTTACACCCAAAAGCATTGATTTGCGACGCGGCTAAAAGCATCCAAAACAAATTTAAAGAAGTGTTTGGTAATTAAACTACTGTCATAATGTTCTAGGCTCATGCAAAAAAGAATATACAAAGTCATGTGGAAAGACTTGTTAACAAAAAAAAGCAGAAAAATTTATTGCAGGATATTGATACAAGTATGTTACACTCAGCCACATCTCCAGATATGTTCAACTCTACATTTGAATTTCTGATAAAATACTTCGAGCAAAAAGAATTCATAAATTACTTTAAAAAAGAAAGGGTATGTCAAAACTCGAACCGGTACCTTGGGTCTTCACAAGGTTCTCCTGTTACGAATAATGCGCTAGTAGCTTTTAACGAAACCATCAAGGTTAGCCACACATTGCGAGACCATTTTCCGTTAGCCAGATTTCTGATAATCGTCACAGTCAAACACTCCTTCTATCGAGCTCAAAGATTGGACTCAAGGTTACCAGTGGGCAAAGTCTGACTGAAAAGTAGTGATATTGAGAACAGATTCCACAAAAAAAACCTACTTGATTTCTAGCTCTAGGGCCGGGAACCATTCAATTTGGACAAGAGTGGTGTTGCATAAACTAGATGACTTTGGGGTAGGACACAAAATCTGTAATTACCTTTGGCAGTTACTCCGAGTGTTTTTTAAGGATTAACACAAATAACACGCCCTCCGTGCGAAGTACTAGGCGTGGTTTGGCCCAGGGCGATCCTTAGTCACCATTGTTATTTAATGCAGAGACTGTTAAATTATGTAATGAAATTAATAATGATTTAATTCATGAGTCGAATTAGCGAAGCCTTGTCTTATATTTATCGCAGGTTTATAAGTGCCCGGTTAATGGCAATAGGCTCACCACCTATTACATTGGAACCTAAACATAAACTGACGAAATGTGGGTGTACGCACCTCTGCCTACCCCTTCGGGGATATAGGCGTGAGTTTATGTTATGTTATGTTGTCTTATATTTGCACAATTACTCACAACAAATTTGTAATCCTAACTGGTGCTCTAAACGCGCTACACGTGGTTCGTTGTACCTCGACAATTCGAGGAATACCGATTGCTTACGTAATTATCAAACACATTTTAGAGTTAGGACAACTTTCTAAAGAAGTACAACTCCAGTGGATCCCCTCACATGTAGGAATTATTGGTAACGAGATAGTCGACCAATGTGTCAAACGAGTTTGTTCCTATTCCTCTCACAGTTTTGCCTTATTATTCGGAGTGTTTGTACACAGTTCGAGATTATTGTCAGCGAATTTGGAAGGAGGATTTTGACGAACGTTCAGTGGAAAAGGACATCTGGTACAAGACCATACAACTTGAACCTTTGGCGATTGTGTGTGCCTGACTTCAATGAAAATGCTATTGAAGAAGCTATTCATCAGTGCAAACAACAAATTGCCACAACAAGCTTTCCAAGCGTTCCTACAGCGTATAACTCAATGATTGCGCAAATAATGATTCTGGATTGTCATGTAAAGCACACGAATTTTCTAATGTAAAATCCTCGTTCTACAGGTATAGAAATACTGCGGCTGAAGTTTCAAAGTGGCAGTGTAAACGTATCTAAGATGTAAAAGTGCCACCAATTTATCAACAATTTTTATTAACGGATTATGCATGTGACGGTTCACGTATATTAATTTTTGCATCTGAAACAGCGAGACGTACCGTTTGCGATACAAGTGATTTTTTGGTGAGTGCACATTTAGAAGTTGCCTCCAACCATTTGATCAACTTTACAGCATTCATGGAGATTTGGGGAGCACTATCAATCATACCAAGATAATTCCATTTGTGTACGCGTTAGTGAGCAGTAGAATAACAGAGTTTTACGTGATTTTATTCCGTCTAATTAAAGCAGTATTGCCTGACTGGAATCCACTAAAATTTATTATGAACAAGCTGTAATGAAAGCTCTTAAAATTGTATTTCCATCTATAAACATTAAAGGGTTCTACTACCATTACAATAAAGCCATATGGACTAAAGGAATAACAAGTCTCTGAATCCGACAAATTTAAGAATATTTCTACTCAGCGCCGTTCTCCCATTGTTCTTTCACAGGAATAGTCAACTGGTTTTTACTTCTTCCACGGGAGTAATAACCCTTCAAGAGGATGTTGTGCTCGACGAGAATCTCTTAGTTGACACTCAAATTGAGTTGGTCGGGTTCTCGCCCAGCGCCACATACACTGCAGAGCGGCCACCTTCGCCGCCAATATCCACCAGCACTTTCGCCCCTCCAGTGCCGTCATCGTCGTCCTCCGGCACTTTCCCACCTCCAGTGCCGTCGACGTCATCCGCGCAACCAGGTAATATTTTATGCTAATATCACGCCTATCACACATCTCAAAATAACGTATTACTACCAAATCTACCTCAACCAAATTCTAATCAGTGACCCCTAAGACCATTCTTACACCCACCACGTCCAATCTAGACCAATCTAGACCTCCTCGGGTTAAAACGAAACCTGAACTGAATTTAAACATGCACGAATGACAACCGCGATATAATACAACTATAAACCCACAAAATAATGAAGAACCTAGTCAAAATTTTCAAATAGAAGTCTCAACTTCGTCTGCACGCACATAAATATCAATATGGAATTGCCATTTATATTTATACCAGAATTAATTGCTAAATTAATGATCGATACCGGTAGCACAAGATCTTTTCTTAGTGCAACACTATCGTGGAAAAATATTATAACGAACACATAATTAATGAAAATTTCGAAGTCGTTAGTACACATGCTCTACCATGCCATACTGGAGCAGTTATTATAAAATTATTTACCATTTTTAATACTGATGATCCATATGAATTCTTAATCTATAAGACAAAGACAAAGGAAAAGACACATCCATGTCGAATTGCCTTGATAATAGCTTAAAGAGGGGCTCTCTATACCTGTCTTCCTGTAAAATCACTATATATACTGAAACTAAATACGATTGGAATCATTCCTAGTTTCATCGTCTCTATAGTTAACATTACCTTAAGGTCATTGTAGTACAAGTATATTCAAATATAATCTAATATATCACAAGTGGTTGATCATTTTGATTCCCTGTCTTCGATTCTTCGCATCGCAAAGTCACGATAAAGACTTAAATGGCGCAGCCGGTAGGATAAATTTTGAAGGTTCGATCGTACGATCGTACGATCGTTCGTACGATCTGAAAAAGAACAACCAGCAGCACCTGCAACAAAAATGGGACAACAACCTGGCACCCCTAACAGACTACAACTCAATGACTAGTAATACGATACTATTTTAAAATCGACCTAGACATCGGTAGGAGATATCTACCTTCCTTAACCTGTGGTCGGATTATACACTTTACGAGTGACCATCCGGATCAAGTCGGAAGAACTTGCACAGAACAAAGAACATTACTCGTGACCCTTCTCGTCGTCGTACGTACCTTCTCGATAAATTGTCAGAATTGTAAGCACGTTAAAACCACCTTTTGTATTTGTGTGAATATTTTCACAGCAAGAAACATTAATTGTTTTTATTAATATTTGCAGTTGGTTACAAACAAAGTCACCCAACTTGAAACCTGTATTAAAAGCGCGCGCTATAAAAATTAAATATATAATCTTGCATAAAATTGCATTTAATTGTTTAAATTAGACACAAAAGTTATCATATATAATCTTGCAAAAAATTGCATTAAATTGTTTAAATTAGACACAAAAGTTGTCACATTTAATATTGCGTAAAAATGCATTAAATTAGAAACAAAGTTTTCGTAATATGAAAATGTATTTAAATGGCCGGTTTATTTTTTTTCGGATCATTTGTCGGATATTTTATTCCATACTTAATCGAAACATGTCTTCTTTGCAATACAAATAAAATATCATAACTCGCTCATAAAATACTTGTTATTATTTTAAAATGAAAAAATGCACTCTGAGACACCCTTTACCTTAAGGTTATTGTAGTACAAGTATGTATGTTGCGTAGAGATGTTGCGTCCATGGCTGTATTTTACCGTTTGTACCAAGGGGAGTGTTCTGATGAGCTCTTCCAATTAGTCCCACCCTCCCCTTTCCTACACAGGACAACGCGTGCAGGTCTTAGATGTCATCCGCACACGGTGCAAAACATCCGATCAAGAACCAAGCGGTTCGGAGACTCTTTCCTCTGTCGCACCAGTAAGGCCTGGAATTCATTACCAGCTCACGTGTTTCCTTCTGCCTACAGTCCCGGGTCCTTTAAGCGGGGCGTGAAAAAGCATATGATGAGGCCGTCAAGCTGAGTGTCACCATTGTCACACGGTATGTGTAAGTAATGGTGACCCTCTTTTCTGGGACTTTGCCTTCAGCTTACCATCAGGCAAGGCGAAGTCCAATTGACGTGTCCTATATAAAAAAAAAAAATGTATATTCAAATATGAATGTAATATATCACAAGTGGTTGATCATTTTGATTCCCACTTTTCGGTTCTTCGCATCGCAAAGTCATGTCTCGCCTTTGCCGTTTACTGCCTTTACAAAAGCTGTGGTAAAGGCAGTAAACGGCTGTGGTAAAGTAAAATGTGTGATGAGGTAGAATTCTGTTGATAAATATTGCTAGATAGAGTGCATTTTCTGGTGAGGATTTGCATGTTTTCAAGGGCGACTTTATCGAGCCTTCGCTTGCCGAAGCTTTGGCAGCCGATTCATTGCCAGCCGAGGAATTGCGGAAGATCCTCAAGAACGATGAAGTCGCCGGAGAAGACGCCTACGACGACCACGACCACGGCCTTGACTGGTCCGAAGACTTTTCGTCCTTCACGGGTATTCCCGAGGATTTTGACGAAGGCGTTGCTCCCACAATGAAAGGAACAAGAACTTCAGGCTTGTTTATTCATTTATGAGCCCAACATCTTACAAAACCGATAGTCGAGGAGACAAACAGATATGGGTGGCAAACTATAGCGCCCTGCTTCGAAAGCTACCAGCAGGGTATATCAGAAAAGGTTGTATCAGTGGGTGGAAAATTGAGGGGCCGTATCGACGAGTACTGGAGCACTGGAATTCTAGGTATGCCTGGATTCTGGTGCCTCATGTCTTGCGATCGGTTCCTTTTACTCATGAAGTTTGTACAATTTGTCGATAACAACACAATTCAGTTGCGGGCGAGGAGAGAAGGTTAGCTAAAATAGCGCCCATTTTAAATAATTTAAATCCATTTACTCACCTCGCAGAGAAGTCGGCATCGACGAATCGTTACTGCTTTGGAAAGGACGCTTGTGCTGGATTCAGTGTATCCGTTCCAAAGCAGCACGATTCGGGATATAAAGCTACGAACTCTGCAAGACAGTAACCGAATACGTTTTAAAAGCAATCCTTTATGCTGGTAAAGCTGGATCACTTGGGGGCTTAACCCCGAAGTGATCCGGACCATCTATACGGCGGTAATTGAGTCGGTAATTTTGTACGCGGTCAGTGTTTGGTGTGAGGCCACGATAAAAGAATGCGTCAAGACGAAGCTGAACGCGGTCCAGCGAGTGTTCGCTCAAAAATTAATAAAAGCCTATCGCACGGTGTCTCTGAAGTCGGCACTTCTGCTGGCTGGAATACCGTCTACCAAGCGGAACTCCTGGCCCTGCGCAAAGCGGTGTGCGAAGTAGAGCAGCATGGCGTTGCCGCGTTCGGCATTTTTAGTGATAGCAGAGCGGCGCTCCTTAGTGTTGTCAATCCCCACTCTCATCATCCTCTCTCAGTAGAGACTAGGGATGGATTGCCTGGCCAGGAAGGCCGCCTTAAGGCTTAAAGAGCATCTGATTACGACCAGTGCCCTGTTTCATTCGTCAAGGGATTCTTACGACGGGGCTCCCTGACGAGTGGAATAGGCGTTATCAGGCAGGTGGGACGGCCTCAACCACCAAGCTGTTCTTCCCCTGTGCGCTGGAGGCGTACGCAACTGTTAGGAGACTACACATCACTGGACCACTTACACAGCTCCTCACTGGGCACCGTGGGTTCTCCTCATACTTGACTCGCTTCAAGCTGAGGACGGACCCATCGTGCGCTTGTGAACCAGACGTCCCTGACACTGTAACTCACCTACTACACTGCCCAATACATGCGAGAGACAGGCTGGATTTGGAAATGGTTACCGGTACCAAATTGGATCTAGATGGCATCAGGACACTGATCACCCTACACACGGAAGCAATTACTGAATATTTGACTAAGATAATCAGAATTGTTAACTTAAAAAGCAAGAGTTAATGGCTATTCAGGCGCATTAACTAGGTATAATGTTCTGCATAGAATAGTCCTATAATGTATATAAAAAGTAATTAGAATAAAATAGGATTAGATCAATAATTATGTAGAAGAGTAACGCCTGTCCACAAATAAATAAGTGTATAAATAGTAATAAGTATAATACAGATACATGAACATATCTGTAATTTGTATAAAATAAGATAGACTAATAAATATGTATGTATAAGTGTAATGCCTGTCCACAAATGAATTAATTTATAAGTTTATAAGTAGAAATAAGTAGAATAAGACCACATGTATATTTGTTATTAAATAAAGTACAATCGTTAAAGTATGGCCATTAGGTACACATAACCCCATATCCCAATAGAGCATGAAAGGTACTATGAAAGTGCGAGAAGAATAACTGAGAGAACAGGAATGACATTGAGAATTGGAATGAAAGAGGAAAGTTTTAGCTTAGGAATACTCTTTATTCTGTTCCATTAAGACTCTGGAAATTACCCAATAGCAGAGGTGTAGGTAAAAAATAAAATAAAAAAAAAGTTAAACGACAAGCGGATGCCGAGAGGGTCTGTGGTAACCCCGACATTGTGGTGATATCTCGCTCGTAGCGTGGAAAGACATCAAATTAGTCACCACAGTGTCGACTTACCACAACGCTGACATGACTCCAGGTAGAAGACCCGGCGCTTATTGCCCCACCCCAAGCCAACGTCCGTCGCTACATACAATAAATTTATAGGTGCCGTTGATTTGAAAGACCAAAAATTGACAATGTATCTCTGAGAGAGAAAAAGGGGTACAAAATGGTACATAACTATGAGTGTAACGTAAATACATTTGGTACTCCAGTTTGTACGGTTTCGTTATAAGTTGCATGGTAAAACCTACATTTCCAAAACCAAAGTGGTCTGTAAATGTGGACGATAAATCGAATTTTAGTCCTAATTAGATTATATATACCTAAAGTTTTCAGGCGCCTATCAAATATTTCCATTTTAAATTCATACAAAATTTATCGCGCAATATGGGCCAACAAAATAAAATGACACATCGGCAGTTCAGATATAACCTGGCTGAGGAACTGTGCGCGCAATGCGGCACCAACTTCTCGGCTAGAACATTCCACCCTCACAATCCCCCATATGGGCATTTTCGTAAAAATGGCTACCAACCCACTCATGTGATGTCCCTTATTATGTTCCAAATAACTGACGGTTTTATTTACATAAAGTGTCGAGTTATTATTGATTATTTCCAAATGAATGAAGTTTTCGTTTTTTGTTTGAAATTTAAAACAAAGTAATAAAATTAAATCCAGAAATGCAGCATCTTACTTATTGTCGTATTTGATATCTATTTGTAGTTTTCAAGTATGTTTAACTATATGATATATTATCATACAAATATTTTAAGATTTTAAAGTTTATATTCTGTCCCTTTAGTGTGTGTTAAGTGGACATGTCCATGATCCGTGACCATAAATTGAATTAATTTTAGTATTTTTTATTCTACTGAAGAGACCTGTCGTGTGCAGACTTGGTCGCCTCTTTTACGTCGAATGCACCCGGAATCGATCCCGCGTACTGCGCGGACGAATGGGTTCCTTATGCGGAGAGCAATTAAAACGCAAGCGTAAAGTACAAACAACTGGTTTAATTTATTTAATTAAGCGTTAAACTATGACTAGCAAAGCAAGCGAGTGGAGCGAAAGCGTACGGAAGAGTGCTGAATATAATACTAGTCGCGGTATTTATAGTTTCACATTCCTAACAGTTAACAATAATAACGTTTCGCTCCTGGCACTTTTTTCGCTATTAATTGTTGACACCCACAACATGGTGACAAGCACAAAACAAAAGAATATAAGTCGGCCATATTCCTGCGCTCGCGCCGACCACGCCCGAACTAGGCTGCCATCTTGGAGTAGGCGGGGTTTGCTGTAGTTGTGACGCCCTCTCGCGCGATGTCAGGCCATCTAACGGTAAAGTCGTACGATGTGACGTAGGGTGGCGTGATTTCTTGCCGTGGTCTCACCGTTATAAGCGGTAGCGGTTGTAGTAGCGGATAATGGTCGCTACACTACCACTGGCCGACTTTTTATTTAAAAAGCAACACCAAATAAAATATGTTAACACCGGCAGCAATTTTAAGATGTCAGTTTCTATTTTGTCTTCGTCGTGTGAGTGTTTCGAACGGTAACGGACATTTTCGGAGATTTTGCCCCACATTGACCGGCAAGAACTTCACGTTTCTAGAATAGTTATGTAATGTTAGTGTTAAAGCAAAAATAGTTTCACATGGGGCAATTATTAATCCTGGCTATCGAAAAATAAAAGCTATTTAGTTATAAACAACATTTTTAGGTTATGATAAAAAACTGGGAGAAGTTGTAATACCGTTACGTCCCGACCATTACCAAATGACTAGTAACGTATGTGCCGGACTAAAAAAGTAACGGACAGGACAGTCTAAATATGTGGGCACACGGAGAATCCTTGCTACTATGAAACTACATAATTATATAGGGCGACATCGAATTCGTGAGCATATTATTATAACCCGAGATTATATTATATCAAATAGAAAATACTTTGCCACTATATTAGCATATGTTTAATTCCCAAATTATAAACAAAATAAAGAAAAGATGATTTCATGCTATGAAATTATTATACCTACTACTAAAAAATGGATTTTAAATTCTAAAATGATTTATTTTGGTTACTTTTTATTCCGGAACGAAAAATGCCCCTGTAAAAGAATCCTTTTTACGATTAGTTTACCTTTTTTGTACTACCTAAACAAACCAAGTATTTATAGGTGCTCATTTACACAGGCGCAAATCAGTCCCTCATAAGCCCTGAAACCGTGGAAAGATGCTTTTCATACTTACCTTGTGCTTATGATCAATTCTAAGTAACTAACGTGCATGCAATTAGCCGTAATGATTATTCTATCCAAATGCCTTGTTTTCAGAAATTTAACGTTTTATATCTACAAATTTCACGAATACTTCGGCGATTTGATAGGGTTGGACCTTTTGAAGAAGTGGCAATCCAATATAGATCTTAAAAATAATATATTAGTAACCAAATTTGCGAATAATCCAATAATAATGTATAACTCTCGTAACAGTAACTTGTACGAGGATATAAAACCTGCCAATTCCTATAAATTAATTAGAGTCCCGGTAAACAGTAAGGACGGCGATGCCTTAGTCCCGGAACAAATAAATTTCAAACTGCTGTATTAACGAGTGTATTACAACGATAAAACAGAACCGTGGATATTTAAAAGTTTATAATCCCACATCCAACGATATAATTTTTTCAATGGACCAGCCAGTTAAAGCATTAATCTTAAATATAGAAAGCACTCCTCAACCTCTTTCTTCTCGTGCAAAGAAAGTTCGGAATCAAATCTCAAAAATGTTGGAACAGGGTATCATTCAGCCATCATCATCCGCTTGGAGCTCACCAATATGGGTAGTTCCAAAGAAAGTAAATGCCTCCGGTAAAATAAAATGGCGCATAGTAATAGATTTTAGGCAGCTTAACGAAAAAACCCTGGATGATAAAGTACCCCATCCCGAATATAGCAGATGTATTAGATAAACTCGGAAATTGTCAGTATTTTACAACCCTTGACTTAGCAAGCGGATTCTACCAGGTAGAGATGTACCCTGCTGACATTCATAAAACGGCCTTCAATGTCGAGCACGGCCATTTCTGAAGAGGCCTGAGGATGCCAATGGGATTGAAGGGCTCTCCGGCTACCTTCCAGAGGGTGATGGACAGTGTACAGTCTCATGACTGTACATCGCATGTTTTGTGTCTTGACTGTACCTACATGCGTTGCTGACGCTGCACTCAGGCCGCACTGGTACTGCGCGTCATTACTTATTTCGTAACATATGCTATTTATATCCACTACAAACAATTAAACGGTAAGACAATTATAGAGACTATTATCACGACTACAAGTGAATACTCTCAAGGAAAGATCGGCCACTTAGTTACTCTGTTAACTTTAACGCTACAATATACGTTTACTCGTTTACTGTCGGCTATCTTTTTTCGTCTCCACACAACAACTACAACAACCACATACTCCACAACAGGAGTCGATGTACAGGATAACGTCCCGTACAGACCTCTGTCTGTACGGGACGTTCTCTCAAGGACCTTCAAAACACAATCTGTTTGGTATACTTTGACGACATAATGGTCTTCAGCACCTCTTTACAAGAGCATATAGTCAATCTACGTAGTGTTCGATAGATTTGAAGAATCTAATTTTAAAATACAGATGGACAAATCTGAATTCTTAAAATTAGAAACTGCTTATCTTGGACATATAATAACTCAAGAGGGAAATAAGCCAGACCCCGACAAAATAGCAGCCATACAGAAGTTCCACTCCCTAAAACCCCTACCGAAATAAAACGATTTCTAGGACTAATAGGCTATTATCGCAAATTTATCCTTTATTCCCACCTGTTCTGTTGAGTAGTTCTGTTGACAGAACTACTGGTAATTTTTTCCCATTAGTTCTGCGACTTATAAGACTATGGCTTTATACACCGGAGTTGTCTCAACTATTCCCATCTGTTCTGTTACTAAGTGCTATCTAGATATGGAAAGTCTAGTGAACATAACAAAATAATTTCATTAAACTATATATATTAATTAATTATATAGAATATTTTTGAGCATGGGTATTACCTGATTTCGCGGAATATACTAAGCCGATGACCCAATGTCTAAAAGGGGTTCGTAGCTTATAACAACTGATACAAATTATATTAACTTGCTTGTTGAAAAGTGTATTACTCACAAACGACCCAATATTACAATATCCAGATTTTAATAAAGAGTTTCTACTTACTACGGATGCATCGAACTTAGCAATAGGCGCAATTCTATCCCAAGGTGCCATAGAATCAGACATGCCAATAGCGGACGCGTCACGTATATTAAACTCAAGTGAAATAAATTATAGCACCATTGAGAAGGAGCTTCTAGCCATAGTGGCTACGAAGTATTTCCGATTCCGATTATTCTCTTTGGTAGACCATTCAAAATTATAACCGATCACAAGCCCTTGCAATGGGTTATGCAACTAAAAGATCCTAGCTCAAGAGTTACGCGTTGGAGGCTCAAGTTGAGCGAATATAATTACACAGTAGTTTATAAGCAAGGTAAAAACAATACAAACGCTGATGCCTTGTCCAGAGTAGAAATACACAATGAAGAGATAAGTTCCATTGCAGTTAACACATCTGAAAGACATCCTAGTGAAGGCGGATCTTCCACGCTTACAGCCCATACTAGTACCGAATACCCCATCCTAGAGATACCCATATCCGATGTAATGTATAATGAAAGATTCTATGTTTCAAAATATCAAGAATAAAAGAAGACTGAAAGATATTGTTTTTGACAGACAATATAACAAACTACTAAATAAATTGCACAAGAACGAGATAAATATAGGCCATTTTAAAAAAAAAAATATATTTTTACGTTTATATAAATGATTTCACACGGTACACATCAGTTGATTAATAAGAATTCTGCACACGTACTAGACATACTCACTTGTTCAGTATACCCTTTCATCGTACCAATTATGGTAAAAATAATGTAATGTCACGACTGCCTCGTATTTATACGGAGAAATTTGAAAATATAGACTTGTTTCATCTGTCGAAGGCATCTCACCGTAGCCAAGTCGTGGAGTTGCTCGCCAGTGATCAACCAATGAATTTAATAAGTGAATAAGTTTGTAAGACAATGTTACTTTAGGTTTTTGGGGCTTTGTTTTTATTTATCCTGTATCATTCTTGCTATTTTTTGGGTTATTTTTAATGTATTTTGTAAGGTTGGTTTTACATATTTTATATTTTTGTAATCTTAGTCTTACTGCTGCCACTTCTGATTACAATTGCCTATCTACCTATACACATGTCATGAAACTCTGTATTAGCTTAAGAATTAAATGTCATCTGCCATATACCATGCAATATGTAAATAAGCTGTTGAGTTTCGAAATAAATAAATTAAAATAGAAATAACAGAAAAACAGTTTTCATTTACTATCATGATAATATGTAGTCTTTTATGGAAAAAATAAAACAAGGCCAATATTTGAAGAAAATATTGAGTTTTGTGGTATATTATAGTTTTTATTTAAATGCTTTTGACATTTTGAGACTTGGCATTTCGAGACATGGACATTTTGCGACTTGGACGTTTTGCAACTTGGACATTTTGCAACTTGGACATTTAGCAACCACTTGACATTTTGCAATTTGGACATTTTGCAACTAAACGCCTCAAATAAATTCAATAGACAGATATGCTTTACAGTTGTAGGCGACATAAAGAAACGTCCTAAGATATCTAAACCCTTTGAAACCCACACTCGCACATCCATTCAATTATCCCAGAGTAACCTAGAAACTGAAGTAGTTAACGCCATTAAAGAGTTTGTGAATCCCAAAGTCAGGACAGGCCTTATAATATATCCACCCTTGGCTATGACTATTTTTTTATTTTTTTTATACCACTAAGTTGGCAGACAAGCACACGGCCCACCTGATGGGAAGCGGTTACCGTGGCCTATGGACGTATGCAACACCAGGGGTGTCACACTCGTGCTGCCGACCATGAAGAAACCTTCTGATGCCCCTCTTGAAGAACCCCATATTGTAGGCGCTTGGGAAAACCGCAGCAGGGAGGTCATTCCACAGCTTGAGTGTGCGTGGGATGAAGTTTCTTTCATACCGCACAGTGCGTACCGTCTCAGGTCGCAATGTAAGTAGCCGATAATGTTTAGTATATTTTGGTATGGCTCATTTAAGTTTAAAAAATGGTCTATTTATTTATCCCAAAGTTTAAAGAGAAAATATAAATAGTAAATAAAAAATACTTTAATAGACCTATATTTCATGAGTTTAATCTTTGTTACAATATGAACCTTTTTTTTATTACGTGCGCAAAATCCTCACGGATACGCCCCCACCGGAGGAGGTGGAAGAGGTTATGTCGGACTCGAACCGACTAAAACGCACGCCGCCTGTGGGTCGCTTTGGTTGCCGAAGTTGAGGTTGACATGCATACCCCTCGCACCCCGGCCGACCTAGGGCCATCTCTTACGATCGGGCCCTTTTCTCGGGGACAATATGAACCTTCAATTTGTTTATCAATGATTATTATATGTATTTTTTTAGATTTACGAGCAGAGCGTTGCATCGCAGGAAGTAATTGACATACAACATATCAATATAGATCAACCATATATAATTTTTAATCACGAACTACAGATTCAACTGAAAGACGACATAAAATCTATGAAACAAGACCTGAAGATAATAAAGGACAATCAAAGCGTTTTATGTGGAATTTGTTAAAACTAGAATCTCTACAAATACGTTTCTTAAAATTATTAGTAAGTAAAAAAACCAAAGATAAATGTAAAATCAACGACAATAGATTATTCATACATACATACATACATACATAAAATCACGCCTGTCTCCCATAGGGGTAGGCAGAGATCACGGATCTCCATTTGCTACGATCCTGACATATTACTCTCGCTTCATTCACTCTCATTACATTCTTCATGCATGCTCGTCGGTTTAGAGTACTCCTGACCTACCTAATATTCTACCACTTAAACTACCGTATAAATATTTGCTAGCAGTTAACACCCATAACAGTCGGGAGCATGGTCTAAGTCGTGACGAGAACACTACCCATACTCGCTCAATGACCACCAGTAAATTCAATGTACCCAGAGTATACAATAATTATGGTGACAGGACTATAAAAAAACGTCTTCCATACCTTTTCAATAGCTTACCTGAGGAATCATAGTGGAAACAAACATACACAAGATCAAAGCAAATCTGAAAAAAAAGTATTGGCGTTTGTGAATGATTTATTGTGATTGTAATTTTTGTAAGTTGTCATCAATATAAAAGAGACTGTGACCCACAGACAAACCAGTTTTTACGAAACTTTTACTATTTATAAAGAAATAAATTATTAAAAAAAAAATATTAATAAAGTTATCGGAATTTCAGACTCAGTTTGAAGGATATATAATAATGACATCTACAAAACCGCAACGTCCAGACACAACTATGGAGCTTATAAAAAAACTTAAACGATTTGGAAGATTTGAAAAGAAAATTGCCGATTTGTTACAAGAGCAGAATTATTTTAAAAATATCATAAGGTATCCAGCAAGACTCCAGGAAAAGGAATGTCTAACGCTTATTTTCTAGCTGATGAAATTTACGATCGAAGTTTTTTCAGTTTATGCCCCTGGACTGGATCATCAAAAGGTGACACACGAAAAGTGTGTTTTAAAGCATTCTCTAAAACCATACAATTTTTCTTCGATATCGTTAACGATTTCGACCCATCTTTTACCAAAGCCGAATGCGACATTTTTTTAAATAATTATGAAAAATTCACATTCCCGTTGTGAAGGCAACCAACGAAGGTCAAGGTCAAAACAAACACTTCCTTGAAGCAAAAAATTAAAGCTCAACCCTTGTACATCGAAAGAATCTCCAATTTCACAGCCATCAGGGTCGGTAGCTTTATTCTGCAAATTAATTTCAATCTTAATTTAAGCGTAATCCAATTCCAATGTTAATTCAAATGTCGCCTAATTTGGTACTCTTGAAACAACATTGGATTGGAATCGCTATTGGCCCGCGATTCAACGCCGTCGCCGCGTCGTTCTAATCCACTTGAAGTTAGCTACGCCACCGGCCGCATAAGTGATGACGACACATTACGATAAACCGGTAAAATACCATAAAATGATCAATCAATTAAAATACAAAACAAATAAATAAATATAATAAAAACTGTTGATCTGTAGATTACTTGTTAAGTTTTAAGTTCAATGTAATGGATGCAAATGGTCTAAAAAGGGGATGGAATTTTCTATCGAAATAAACTAAGTGCAGTGACAAAAAATGCAAGATGGGACTAGAACAAAGAAACCCGTTACGTGTGACTGTTGTATATTCGATTTTTACGAACTATTTGGTATAATTTTCAACATGGGAAGTAAAGCAACCAAGGATCAAGTTGTGATCACACAAAATGCCGCAGGAGTCACAAACGACGCCACAGCAGAAGACATAAAGTACCACATGTCCATTTCTAGCTTGTTGCTTTTGACAATCCTCGTCCTTATTCTGTTAGGTGTGCTAAATTTTGCATATAACTTGTATTAGACATGCCAAATACGAAAGATATCGCGGGAGTTTAATAGAAGAGTGTTCAGTTGTTTCCGACGTACAGCGAAGAGCCCCAATAATACTGATCGCGATCGACAGGTACAAGGTTCGAATAAACTGTATCCAGGTGTTGTGTAGTGAAAAGTGCGCGATTCAACGATAATAGTGCGTAAAATGTGTCGGTATTGTGCGGAATGCGTTTACAGCTCGTTAATTATGTAATATGACACTCGCTTACTTAGAATAAGTAGTGGACTGTAATCCGATGTTACTTTTAATAAAATAATGTGTTAATCGCTAAGACGAAATACAGGTATTTATTCATGTTTGTAACTTTACATTGTCAAATGTTCAAATATATGAACGATGTTCGTGTTGGTCAAATGAATATGATTTAGAATTACGTAAAGAGAGTGATGAAGATTCAATAGTGCGGAAATTTTGATTTTTAGAGTTATATAGAGAAATTTTAGATGTATGCTAAAGTGAATAATTCAGTTCTGGAATTATTGTGACAATGAGTACTTTCGATTTAAAAACGGCTTTGAACTTATTACCCTGTATGACAGACAGAGGTCAACACAAAACAATTAATTGATAATATTGAGTACTATGAGTCTTTTTTTGACAAAGATGACTGTAAAAAGTTATTCATTAATTTTATACTTATAAGTAGATTGTCTCAAGCTGCAAAATTAAGATTCAATTCAAATTATTCTAGTGTGAAAGATTTAACTACGCATAGAGGGTGTTAATGACAGTGATGCTCCGGAAGTTGAAACAGTCGAAACCTCCATAAATATGGAGGAAAGTATATAGATAATTTGTTTGGATGATGTCACAAACGTCCAAACTATAACTTTACCGACTGAAGCTCCAGAATAGTTAGAGGTACAAATCTTACTATAACTACATTAGAAGTGTTTATATCCCATGGTCTGAGTTGTACTCACAACTAAAGAAAATGTGTGGATGGATTTTGATTGGCCTAACTTTGATCAAACAATCACTTAAGCCTATCGCAGTCCACTACTGTATCCACGATGGCCAGACGGGTTGGTACAGGGTTATTATTTTAGTTTTTTTTCTCTCGCAGTGGTATCGTCTGCACATGTTTCCGTTAGTTGCCTCTTACAACACTCTTCAGAGGAGATGGGGTGGTGATACTTATATTCTTTCTCTGTCGCCACACAGATATTCACGTATATGCCTAACTAGATATGCTAAACTAAGACATGATAGCTTTTTCTCAATATTCATTATTGTACAGCAGTTTGCTGCAATCAATCAGTGTTTTAAGTTGCAATTTCTTTTTTTACTTAAGTGTTGTATATGATTTAACTTGCATACCAGGTACATAAGCTGTTATTACTTTAGGATGAAGCCCCAAAAAAGCGGTTTCTAATGAGGACACCAGTGTCGTCATAGAGACGGCCTGTAGCAGCTACATCGTATGAAAGATCCGATCCAGTGAATGCAATCTCCAACAGTTATAAAAGCGTCAATAAAAAAAAGAAAGATGTAGAAGATATTAAAATAAAAATATTAGAAGCAAAACAGAAATTGCATGACTTGCAATTTCAAGCAGCAGAAGAATTAGATATTCAAATAAAAACAGCTGTACTTGAACAAGTTAAAGGTAAATTTTATTCATTAATTCAGATTAGTATCCCAAATACATTTTCAACCACTACGCGTGACGAAGAAAGTGTCTTATTTAATATACGTTTCGGTGTCCATTCATTATAACTTCCTGGATACGGCTTCATTACATGTGTTGTCAATGCAAATGCTCCATCTCCCAGAAATACGTATGTATTTCTGGGAGATGGAGCATACGGAACTTCTCTTGTACTCCCTGGTAATGGTCGAGGCATTGGAAAATTTAAATTATTAGAGCAAATTCTTTGCCATAGTTGACTACTACGAAATACACCGCCATCACTAATTCTTCCCTGACTTCCAATTTCAGCAAAAATGAAGTTGTAATTACTATCTACTAAAGCAAGAAGAACAATACTGAAACTATTTTTATAGTTATAGTACTCTGAACCTGTCCAAATAATGTATATCTAGTTTAAGCTCGATAGATGGCGTTAAGATCGAATTACCTCACGATATGGTTTCGTTACACGGCCACCTATAAGTAGATGTGAAAATAAATTGTTTGGGTGAATCGTCAATGGACAATAATTACACCAAGTACCGACAAGTTGAAGTGTATTATTTCATCGTCGAACCCGATGCGTTCATGGTCCTTCGGAGCCGGATTGACCGGGTGTGTCATCGGTAGTCATCGGTGGTGGTAGTGGCTATCTACCCTTTCGTCTCAGCTGGACGGCGAGTTGCGGTTCAGAACAAGACCCCCTGCAAGCAAGGCGCTGGGTGCGAAGCGTTGCAGTCTGCAGTGTTGGCGGGTACCGAGTGGCCAGTGGTGCCATTTCCGGAGGTGAGGCGGAAGCGGAGGGAACTACGCTACGGCGGCAGAGTTACGGCAAAGTGCCGCTAGGGTACGTCGTTGGAGACAAGCCAGGAACAGGTGGTAGTGAGTGCCGGATCAAATTGTGAGTACATTTTCAACCTTATTTCTTTGAAGAAAATTAAATTAAATAGTTAAAAAAGTGCATAGAAGTTTGAACTTTAAATTCAAGACAACTGGAACTTAGGAAAAATTTGAAGAAATTAGTATTAAATCTTGGACTTAAAAAATATTTAGTTGTTTAGGACTTGTGTTAATTTTAAGTAAAAAGAAGTTCCCATCAATTTATTGACCGAATGGATGACTTACCGTCAAGATTTACCCTCTTTAGAAAATGTGAGAATCCCACGATGGTTACATACCCACCAGACAGGAAGGCTGGAGTTACATGGTTTCGCGGATGCATCGAAAGTAGCATATGCCGCTGTTGTATACCTCAGAGTGATGGACGAAAAGGAAAATATTCATGTATCATTAGTGACGTCGAAAACAAAGGTAGCTCCGATAAAACAGGTGTCGATCCCGAGGCTCGAACTATGTGGGGCAGTTCTATTATCGAAATTGATTGTTGAAGTGGCTGAAGTATTAGGAATATCCAAGGCCAACCTATACGCTTACACGGATAGCGAGGTAGTGCTGGCATGGCTGAATCAGCACCCAAGACGATGGAAAACTTTCGTTGCAAATAGGGTCTCGGAGATATTAACCACTATAGATACTCACCATTGGTCCCATGTTTCGTCCAAGCAAAATCCAGCTGACTGCGCGTCGCGCGGTATTTCTCCAACAGAACTATCAACGACCTCAATCTGGTTTGATGGGCCAGAATTTTTGAGGCACAAAGTGATTGATTTCAAGAAACCAAAGCACCTGGTCACAAGTCAAGAACAAACGAAGACGCACACCACTGTCTTGGACATTACTCTATGGCAAAGGTTCTCTTGCTTATCCAAACTCCTTCGCGTAATTGCTTACTGTCGCAGGTTCTTGAATCTCAGGAAAACTTCAGGGAAAAAGCACAGCACTAAGCATTTGATAGCTCAAGAAATGAATGCAGCTTTGGAAGTGTGTGTGAAGAGATGTCAAGAGGAAGAGTTAGGCGAAGAATTAGAGGAATTGAGGGATAAAGGAAGTTTAAGTACAAAGAGAAAGCGATTGAAGTCCTTGAACTTGTTTTTAGATGCACATGGTGTAATAAGGGTAGGTGGGAGACTAGAAATGTCTCAATTAAATTATAATGAGAAACATCCGATTCTCATTCCACGAGATTCGTTTCTAACAAATCTCTTGATTGCGGATGCACATAAAAAGACAATGCATGGTGGACCGCAACTCATGATCACCTATTTGCGCTCACTGTATTGGATTGTAGGTGTCAAAGGATTGGTCAAAAAATATTATAGAGGTTGCGTAACGTGTATTCGCTACTCATCCAAGGTAACAACCCAACTTATGGGTCAAATGCCGTCCTCCCGAGTGACACCCAATAAACCTTTTTTCATGAGTGGTGTCGATTACGCAGGCCCTATAAATATAAGGGTTTCAAAGGGAAGAGGAAACAAATCCTATAAGGGATACATAGCATTGTTCGTGTGCATGTCAACACGAGCAGTGCATTTAGAAGTGGTCAGTGATATGACTGCCCAAGGGTTCTTAGCCGCGTTTAGGAGATTTGTGGCCAGACGTGGTCGATGTGCCGAACTATATAGCGATAACGGTACAAATTTCGTAGGAGCTGCCCGCGAGCTGCACAGCTTATTCCAGGAGGAAAAATCAGCTTTCCGACAGGAATTGGCCGAGCATCTCGCAAATAATGGCACCAAATGGAACTTTATTCCTCCTCGTGCTCCAAATTTTGGGGGATTGTGGGAGGCAGGAATAAAGTCGACCAAGTACCATTTGAAGCGCGTCATTGGCAATGCCACTTTGACCTATGAAGAACTGGGTACGGTCTTAACTCAAATTGAGGCCTGTCTCAATTCGAGACCTCTATCTTACACAGAAGATTCAAATGAGATCACCGTATTAACGCCGAGTCATTTTCTGGTGGGTGAGCCCCTCGTCGTAGTACCAGATGCTAACTATGAAACCACAAATATATCTACCTTACGGAGATGGCAGCTCCACCAGAGGATGATGCAAGGCTTTTGGCGACGTTGGTCGCAGGATTATCTACACCAGTTCCTCCAGAGGCATAAGTGGGAATACAAAAACCCAGAACCATCACTAGGTGATGTAGTTTTAATAAAGGAAGACGACATGCCTCCAGGTAGATGGTTGCTAGGTAGAATTGAGCAAAAACATCCAGGTCCAGATAACGTTACTAGAGTGGTGACAGTACGCACAAAGGGCACAGTTATTAAGAGGCCACACGGCCTTCACCGACGTACACTTCGTATTCAGAACCTACTCAAAGACTTACGTTACATCCCATTACATCACCAACATACTACGCACGGCAAGAATCGGCATGTACTGTAACATTGTAACTCAGGCATATTATGATGCATAGTTTATAAGTACCTCCGTACTACAATTTTGTTAATTATAACTTTCAAAACTTTTTTCTTTTATAATAAAAATAAATAATACTGTACTTAATTAATTTGTTTTTACTTACCTTAATTTGATCCTTCAAAACTTGGTTTAGAGCAATACAAACTTCGGGCACAATTCTAGAAATTATTGAACTGGAAACTGAACAGGAAATGTAGACTTTCAAAGCTGTCTCCGCTGGCTAAATATATTAAAGTAATTGATTGCTAGGCGAATTTTGGCAGTTATTGCTTCTCTTTTAGGTGTATTTGCCTTACTTATCAATGGAGAAACTTTTTGTAATATATATTCAAAGTCTAATAGAGACATTCTTGTAAAGTTGTTAAATGGACCAGAGTTTTCAACCACTAATTCAGGTAAGCTTACTCAGCCTTCTTATTTAACTACCTCACTGCAACGACTACAAGTGGTGACCCCGACGGAGCAGAATGGACGAGAATACAGGTAGCAGCGGTAAGGGCGTCGACGTTGCGGGCGGATCGTGTCTAGCTTGGTGTGTAGACTACTTAAAAAATCGATCCTACCACGTAAAGATAGATGGTGAATTGAGTGACCAGGTTAAGGCTTTGCAGGGAACAGCGCAAGGATCTGTACTAGGCCCTCTGCACTACCTTGCCTATGTAAATGATATGAACAACATCATAAAAAATTGTGTCGTATATCAGTATGCTGATGACACATGTCTCATCTCAGCCGATCGTGATATAGTAGCTGCAATGAATAGACTGCAAACGGACTTCACGCTACTAACAAAGTGGTCTCACGATGTAGGACTAGTCTTGAATGCGCAGAAAACTAAAATGCTGCATGTATCATCAGCCTATAATAAAAAGAACAGTGATGTCGATATCCAATTGGCTGCTCATGATCACGACTGTTTGCATGGTAGAAAAATTCAATGTAACTGCGAATATATTGGCAAAGTATCTCAAATCACATACCTAGGAGTAACAATAGACGATAGATTTAATTGGTCTGCTCATATTGACACAGTGTGTGACAAGCTTCGCGCCATTCTGGCAAAATTCTCCATACTTAAGTATAAAATACCATTCCCTACTTTGCTTGATATGTATACAGCCCTAGCAGAGAGTATTATACTATACGGGCTCAGTAGTTACGGCCGCACATTTTCATCATGTTTGCATAAATATACTCCCTACAACTTCGTCTGTTAAAATCTATTGTGCCTAAAAATGTTCGAATTCAGTTTACATATGATGATGAAAAACTATTTGAATATTGTAAAATTATACCTGTTAATGCAAAGGTAAAAATGATGCTCACGATAGAAAACTATTTTAAATACCATAATAATGTAATAGAACACCCCATCATGACACGTCAAATTGTAAAAAAAAGGTTAATTACCAAAACAGCCTGTTGGCTGTTTTGGTAATTATCCTTTTTTTTACAACTACTACGGCACGCGAACTACGGACTACCTGTTACCTAGACTAATAAACGAGATACCATTAGAAACCAGGAGTAAAATAGATTCACTCAACATAAAACGACTAGTCAAAAACATATACCTACCTACCCATCAAAAGTAAATAATACTTGAACATGAAGCAAGACAAAATATTTAATCTATAAATAAAATATAAAATGGTTCATACCTATAAAATAACCAAAATTTATACATAACATACGTCAACGAACATTAATACAGCAAACACGTAATTAGTGTGGGTCCGAAACCATAGATCGTCAACATTTTGTTAACGTCGTTTGTTTGTTTTCAATATATTATATATTATTGTTAATATGAAGTGTGCAAAGTGCAACGTGACCATCCCTGAGGGTGCATATGTTCAGTGTACCGCGTGTGAGAAGTACCTCGATTTCGGTTGTGCGAATTTAACCGAAAATGGTTGGAAGAAGCTCGGAGCAGAGCGCAGATCTACGTGGAAGTGTAACGCTTGTAAAGCACTTTCTCCAGCATCAACTTCCAGTAATCAAGTGACACTGGAGACGATTGTGAGAGAGATACGCGATATAAAGCGTACCATCACCGGTGTACCAGCACTGATCGAGGACATTAAATCCATCAAAAATGAGCTTGTCGAATTGAAGTCCTCTAGTCAGTTTCTCAGTGACAAGATGGATGCCATAACAGCACGAGTGATCAACTCCGAAAAGATCACAGTTGAACTCCAGCAGAAATGTTCAATGCTTGAATCCTCTTTGAGCGAATTAAAGTCACAGGCATTAATCAATGAACAAAGACTACGCATTAACAATATTGAAATTAAAGGCGTCCCTCAGAAAAAGGACGAAAATTTATTCAAAATTATTGACCAGATTGGCTCAAAAATTGATTACCAAGTTCCGAAAGCCCAAATCAACTATGTGTCGAGAGTGCCCTCATACAATTCCAAGGAGAAATCCATAATAGTCAGTTTCATTAACCGACACGTGAAAGAAGACTTCATAGCATCTGCGCGAGCGCTGAAGAAGATAAAAGCCGTTGACATTGGCTTCCAAGGCTTAACGCATCTGATATATATCAATGATCACTTAGATGCCTCCACCAAGTTACTACTTAACAGAACAAAAGAGAGTGCTAAAATAAAAACTATGACTATGTTTGGGTAAAATTCGGTAAAATACATGTTCGTAAGAATGACACTTCACGTACTATTATAATTGCAAAAGAACAAGATTTAAACAAAATTGCATAATCATACGCCTATTGTGTGCCTTGAGTTTTATTAATGTTGTTGCTTGTATAAATTTGGTACTTACCCTAGCTATTTCATGCAACTCGAAAAGATTGAGCATCCCTGTTATATGCGGCGCTAGACCGCTTTCGTCTTATCCTCATTGTTCAGTTTCTGTTCAACGCGCAGTAAAAAATCAACGAATTGTGGCTGTCTCGCTTGCCCTACAGTATATGGTATTTCTTGTCCTTGTCAGTTCCCTTAATACTTATGCATTAAATCAATGCACAACCTACCTACACCTCAACAATTATCACTCTTTTTCTAATAAATTCTCGCTATTACTTTGTTCGCTGTCTCGTAGAATGTTATTATTCACCCAATATTATTCCAATGGCTAATGCAAATGGTAATGTTCGCGGTGGTTGTGATTACAATATCTACTACCAAAATGTACAGGGTTTAAGAACTAAGACTCAAGCATTCTTTCGCAACTTGTGTCTGAACTCGTACGATATTATAGTGTTAACGGAAACTTGGCTGTTAAGTGGTATTAGTGACTCGGAATTATTTGATAATCGGTATGAAGTGTGGCGGAGGGACAGGGCATACGAACTCACCGGTCAAACCCTAGGTGGGGGAGTGCTCATTGCGGTGCGTAGAGAGATAGCTGCTAGTGTTCAACTCCAATTCTCGTCAACGGCAGAGGATCTTTGGATAGCGTTACCTATTAGTAAAAGCGCCGGGTCGAGACGGTCTAATATTTATTTATGCGTTTTATATCTCTGCTGTCAAAACTTAGGTTATTCATTTTCTGAGCAATTACATAATTACATTTCAAATCTCGACAGCATAATAATGAATCACCCGGATGACAGGTATGTGGTTCTTGGGGATTTTAACTTGAGTGATATATCTTGGTCTCGAGAGGATCCATCCGATAACGTATTATTACCGAGTAATGTGACCACTGCCAATGAGCTTTCTCTAGTTGACGCCTTGAACACACACAGTTTATATCAGTATAATTATGTTCTTAATAGCTACGGTCGATTGTTGGATTTGGTATTTTCAAATGATTCTTTAACTGTGTCGGAGTGCGTAAGTCCCCTGGTTCCCAATGTTCCGAACCATACTGCAATTATCGTAACATTACAGTCATTGGAAATGCCCAATTTAAAACCTGCCGCTGGTATCAGATATAGGTTTGAGAGAGGGGATTATGACGCTATTAATTCCGAAATACGGAATATTGACTGGGACTCTGAGTTATATAATATGGATGTCGAGGAGTCGGTGCAATATTTTTATAGCTTTATAAATAATTTGATCACTAAGCATATACCCTCAGTTAAAACAATTACGAACCGTAATTTTCCGGTTTGGTATACCCCCGCACTGATCAAGTGTATTAAAGAAAAACATAAATACTTTTTGAAACACAAAAAATACGGGAATAGATCTGACCTTGAGACTTTTAAGTTGCTGAGGGATAGGGCTAAGGGATTAGAATCAGATTGTTACCGTGACTACATATCATCAGTCGAACACTCGATTAAGAATAACCCCAAATACTTTTGGACTTACATCAAGCAACGTCGTAACTCATCTAATATCCCGGGTACTGTCACTTACGGTAATGTAATAGCGGATACGGGAGGCGCGGTGTGTGATGTGTTCTCTGATTACTTTTATTCTACGTTCTTACTATCTTCATCATACACTGCTAGTGACGCGGCTCATGAGTGTGACGACTCGATCTCTGAAATATCTCACATCTACACTGATACCAGCGAAATCAACAAGATTCTTAAATCACTAGACACTAATAAGTCGGCAGGTCCAGACAAGATACCGCCTAGTTTCCTAGTTAGGTGCGCTGACACTATTACAGTCCCAGTAACGCTTCTGTTTAAAAAATCACTATTTGAGTGTACTGTACCGTCAGTTTGGAAGGCCGCATATATTACCCTAATTCACAAAAAGGGATCCAAGACGGAAGTCACTAATTATAGACCCGTGTCCAAATTATGTGTATTAGCGAAGGTTCTAGAAAAGATGGTTTACTATCAATTATACGCGGCACTAAAGAGTAGTTTTAGCATTTTTCAACACGGTTTCTTGAAGGGACGCTCGACAACATCCAACCTTATTTTAATTAACGACTATATTTCCGATGCCATGAGTAAGTCCAGCCAAGTCGATGTCGTTTACACGGATTATAGCAAATGTTTCGACAGGATCGATCACACCGTTTTGATTATGAAACTGAAGCATATTGGCATAGGGGGTGACCTGCTTAGGTGGTTTTCATCATATATATTTAACCGTTCTCAGGCCGTTGTAGTCGAAAATTATATTTCTGGTTGGGTTATCATGCCAAGTGGCGTGCCCCAAGGCTCCTTACTTGGACCCCTATTGTTTCTAGTCTGTGTCAACGACATCGAGAAGTGCTTTCAAAATTCGCATCTTTTATGTTTTGCTGATGACATGAAAATATTCAAGTCTATATCAACTCCAGCTGACGCCATCGCACTCCAAAACGACCTATCTCGGTTGGATGACTATTGTATAAGAAATAAGTTGGATCTAAATCCATCCAAGTGTTCAGTTGTAACTTACAGTAGGAAAACAATGAATTTGGCAACGGATTATTATCTGAAGGGGTGTAAAATTCAACGTTGCAATAGTGTGCGTGATCTAGGGGTAACACATGATTCCAAACTGCTATTTGATGATCACATAGGCCAAATGATTAACAGGGCATATCGGGCCCTAGGTTTCGTAATTCGTACCTCTAATAGTTTTAAGGAGGCCAAAACTATGAAAGTATTATACTGCACATTTGTACGTAGCATCCTTGAATATAATAGTCAAGTTTGGAACCCTAGATATGATACATATATCACCCGTATCGAAAACATTCAAAAAAAGTTTATAAAATATCTATGTTATAGGGTAAATATCTAATATTCATCGGTCGACTACTTGAAACTATGCGCCAAGTTCCACATTCTCCCTTTGTCCGCACGCCGCGAAATAGCTGATATCACTTTCATTCTTAAAATACTGAACGGGTCTATTGACTGCCTTGAGCTATTGTCCAAAATCGGCTTTAATGTTCCTGTCAAAGTCTTCAGACACTACACACCTATCCACCTCCGCTTGGCAACCACCAATTACAGACAGAACTCATTTTCGCGGCGAGCGAGCAGCAGATTAAACATACGTTTCAAGCAATTTGAATTCGACATTTTTAACTCTAAAATAGAATCTGTGAGACGGGTGCTCAGTCTCGATTTCTTCTCAAAATTCTTATCACACTAAAATTTTCAGTACGTGTTTTTTATTGTTAATTGTTATTTATTGCATCCCACGTTGCATACTTGCATTATATTCGTTGCACTTACAAGCATTCAAGCATTATTATGTTCACATGTTGTACTATTTCTATACGTGGAGACCTATAATTGGCTTTCTGTCGGCAACTTTTAAATGTGCACATACTGTTGTGACTGTCTGGAGTGTATATTTTGTTTTATATATTTTGTAATTTTTAGCTGTTGGTTTCCCAAATAAAGATAAATAAAGATAAATAAAATAAATAAATTGTTGCAAACCAATCATTCTGTATCCAGAGTGCGTCTATTAGCGAACGCGTGCAAGTAGGTACAAATAGCAGCGTTGCATCTACCGTAAACAACAGCCGGTTTACACTCAAAAGACTACACCTACCTACTCTGCACTTACTATTCCTTGTCACCGGCGAAACTTATTTATATTTTTGTTTGATATGTATTTATAATTGTATTTTTTGTTGATTATATAAATTAAATTTATTGTACACTCACACCCAAGATAAACCTATGCGGGTTTTATGGGTGCTTCTATGAGATGAACTAATGTAATAATATGGAAATAAATAAAAAAAAAAAAACAGCGGCCCGCGGGACGACTCTTCTGTTAATCGAGTGGCAGTACGCTTGGCACCATTTTGGTCCGAAGACACTGAAATTTGGTTTGCTCAAATAGAAACCCAGATTGAGAATAGCGGGATTAAACAGGACGCAACCAAATTTTCCATCGTGCTTCAACATTTGGAACATAAAATCGCTAGGGAAGTACGTGACATAATTATTGCTCCACCCGAAGTTAACAAATATGAAAAATTGAAGGCGGAATAGATTAGACGACTGTCTGTCTCCCGCGAGCAACGAATTCGGCAACTTTTAGTAGTAGAAGAAATGGGAGACCGTAGACCTTCGCAATTCTTACGTCACCTTTGGTCCCTAGCGGAAGGCGTCAACTACGAATTTCTACGCAGTCTGTGGTCTAGCCGACTACCCACACATTTGCAGACAATTGTTGCTTCGCGTTCTGCAACGGAAAAATTGGACGACATCGCGATTTTAGCGGACCAGATCTATGACGTCACCCCAGTTTCTCAGCAAGTAGCGAGCGCCTCGACGGATACTTTCGAGGGTTTGTTCCGTAGACTAGAGGAAAAGATTTCCAGTCGTATACAATCAGAAATTTCTCCACAGATTTCTCAACTGAATTTCCGCGGACATCGCGGACGTTCCGCATCCCATGGCCGGGGTGGATCGTCACGGTCCCGTAGCAATAGTCGTCGCCGGTTCACCGAGAGCCGAACACCTGGAATCTGCTGGTACCATGATAATTTCAATAAGAAGCGCCTTCTTATTGAAATTATCATGGTACCAAGTGTAAGTAAGTGCGTTTCCCCTTGCAAAAACAGGGAAACCGCAAAGACAGTCAGTAGAAGCGTCGAGCGACTGTCTACCCTCATCAAGCCGCTTATTCGTAACCGACAAAAAGTCCAAAGTAAAATTTCTTGTAGACACCGGCTCGGACGTGTGCGTGTTGCCACGTCGATTTCTTCGTGAGCGCAGGAGTCCTATGGATTACACCCTCACGGCTGCTAACGGGAGTGTCATAAATACTTACGGCCTTATGAAGCTCTCTTACGGACCTCGGACTTAGGCGTGATTTTGCATGGAACTTTCTAGTGGCTGACGTGGACAAGCCTATCATCGGAGCTGATTTTATGTCATTTTACGGTGTTTTAGTAGATTGCAGAAACGGGCGCCTGCACACGTCACTACACTCACCTGCTAGCCCCACTGGTTGTACACTGTCCTGCGTGAAGGCAATTTCAGGAAACAGTGAGTACCACAACTTATTATCTGAGTACCCTACATTAACCAAGTCGTCTGGCGTAAACCGAGAGGTTAAACACAGTACCGTGCACTACATACATACCACTTCTGGTCCACCCGTTTTCTGCAGACCGCGCGGACTTGATCCAGATCGCCTAAGAATCGCTAAGCAGCAAGCCAGCCTTTTTATTTAACTACCTCACTGCAACGACTACTACCTGGTTCTATTACCGTGCATAGCCATCATCCACCATCGTCTTTTTCTCCGGTTTACGAATTTTCTTTGTATGGTAAATGTTTAAAAGATTATAATAGCTCACGGCACAAAGACAAACAGCAGCAGCAATTTCTACGTCCATTGTCGTGGGAGCCCTACGAGACTCTGTGCTTACGAGTGTGTACAGGCTTGCTCTCGACGAGAGGCTCTCGATGAGTGTGTACAGCCGCCATTATACTATCATTTTGTGGCTCAGATTCTTTTCTTAACATGCATATGTTATGTAAAATGCAGCAGGCTAATACAACATTGATAGCATTTTGCAGTTTGAGCCTTAATACCAAAGCCGGGACTGGGAACCTTTTTGAACACCATGCTGTCGCTCCACTACATTCCTGGTCCTAATATGGGTTGTATTGTAACGCGTTGGCCTATTGCGGCTGGGTTCAAATATAGAGTCAACAAATGGCTCTGAAAATAAATTAACCTTTAAATTATTAAATTCACTGGAAAAGTAAAATACATAAATTGTGTTAGGTGTGTACTTAATTAATTTAGTATAATTTGTTTTCAGGTGGCGGTTTAGGTCTTGAGACACAAAGTGTCCAAATTATAATTATTATTGTACCTACCTAGTTCAATAAAGAAAATATGTGACCTAAATATTGCAATGCCTGGAAAGGGCGCTAAGTTTTAAGTACTGTCATATAAATTGTAAGATCTATGTACACTTGGTAAGCAATAAATGATTTGATAGGATTAGATTTGAAGTCGGGAGGGATATGAAAGTTTATATATTTTTTTCATTCTAAAAGCATGATTTTTATTTACCTGCAAAGGATATTCACTGTCTCCTAATAAATATGAGCCTTGGTGATCTGCTCTCTCAAATTTAGCATAGAGTCGGCTATTTTGATAAATAGTTGAGTCATGAGTGGGCCTAGGCCACCGTGCAACAACATCCATGATCAATAAATTGGCAGAGCTTATTGTTTGCATATTAATGGACATGCAACCCTTCCTGTTTCTAAACAATTCAGCATCATCCCCTCCTACAAAGCATAGCATTAGTTAATTGTCAATTATTTTATTGCAATTATATGCAAGAAAATCCTGGACAAAATCAAGATTATTCTGACACCAATTTGACCCAGCAACATCGTCAAACTCGTGATACTAGCGACTTTGCACCAGTTCTGTTACCAAATACACCTCCTAGGTCAAAGTCCTTTCTATAGACGCAGATCAGGACACAAAATTTGGCAAATATATGGCTACGTTTTCACCACAACCTTCAACTTCCTTTGGCTCTTTTAAATCCCCTTAGGACATCAGACCGTTTCCTAAAGCAGCCCCAAGAAAGATGGTAACGAAAGGACGTAAAAATGTTCAACAAGAATATTAACATAAACACTCGAAAAGCAACAAATAGAAGAGGAAATTAGAATGCGAATAGTGAAGAAACAGAAAATTAAACACCGACCAATCACTAAAGGTAGACGTAATGTGAAAGCCTTTTTACCTGAATTATCACTGGGTGACTTAATGAATATACAATAAGCATTATTGTTCTAAAAAAAATAAAATGCACCAGGACTATTTTATTTTATATAACTGTGTAACAAAAAACGTTCAGAGACATCGTCCTAAAGACGGTACCCGGGGCTTAAAAAATATAAGCACAAAATACTATATTTACAAAAAGTCTGATAATAAAAATGTGCAGTTTGTAAAGAAGCATTCATGTCTATTTTAAATGCAAAATGGATAGAATTATTGGTGTATTACAAAGATCACATAAGTCATCAGGAGCGTTAGCTAAGGAAACCAGACGAGGAGATCATCGGTCTCAGAATACTTTAGGTAAACGTGAAGCTATAAACGCATTCATATAATCGTTTCAATGTAGAGAATCTCATTATTGTAGAGGAAAATCTGCAGAAAGAGTATACCTGAGAAGTGATGCATCTCCGGAACATAAAGTCAAGCAATCTTTTTTCAGAAAAGAATTAACCTTAAACTATAACATTGGTTTTGGTAACCCTGGAACCGATGTATGCTCCCGTTGTACCGAACTATTAGAAAATATAAAGGTGGCTAAGACTAATGAAGAAAAAGAATGTTTGATGACAGAATTTAAAGGCTAAAGCTTTATTCAAGTGATGGCACTGTCATTTGACTATCAGAAAAATCATTGTCTCCCAAAACTGCGTGACCAGTCAGCATATTTTAGCAGGCAGTATAATTTTTATAACTTCACTGGAGTGATTGGTAACTCTAAAAGTAAGTTGACACCTGAAAATGTTTGGAGTTATTACTGGTATGACACCGAGAGGCCAAAAGGTTCAAATGAAATTGCAAGTGCAGTTTCCAATACTTTAATTCACTTAAATATACCTGTACATATTAGACGACTGTGGTGGTCAAACCAAAAATACAATATGAGAGTCATTCGGAGTAAGCGAGCGCAGTGGGTAAGTTAAGTTAAGTTCTACACAGAGTGAGTTTAAATACCATAATCTTATGATTTACTCTACTGAGCGTAGTGCGTATATTTCCCGAACGGGGAGCGGGGGGGGGGGGGGGTGTTGTTTCTTCGGACAGAACAGACCGCCCGCGTGCCAACTAGTCGTCACTGTAGCGTGGGGCCGAAGAACATTTTTTTTCCGTAAATATCAATATTTAGTAAATATGATTGTAGTTTTTTGCCCTGCGGAGAAGAGTGTGGTGTCTACATTAATGGATTCAAAACGGTAAGTCGATTTTAATATGATCGAGTATATATTTGTGCTATATTTATTTTAAAAGTTTACAATCGCTTTCAATTTATATTACAAGCCTTCGTTTTAAATAACGTGCTCGAACACTTACTCCCTTGGTGCAAATTGTTCGTTAACATTTCTATTTTGGTGTTTAAATAATATATTTCATTGTAATAAACAATGTATAATTACTTATCAGTATCAGAATAAACGGGATATTTACCATGTTTAATTGTTTTGAGTTTCCGATATTTCGGCGCTGTTGCAAGCACCTTGATCACGGAGGAACTGGAGTAGTGGCGGTGAACAGAGAAAAAGTTTTTTCCTAGGAGTAATTATAAAAATAATAAATAAAAATCATTTATTACCAAAAGCAAAACAATTGAAGTTATCCGTTGGCCCCACACTAGGCATGCCTGTCCTGTGGGTACCAATACCAACATGTTTACATTGACGCTTGTTTACAATGTTGCTCGGTCGACATACATTAGATATTTGAATTTGTAGGTGACTTATTTTTAGAAGAATAATATATTTTTGCAATAGAAAATATTTCGTATTTTGAGAGTATTGTGTGTGAGAGTATTGTGTATATATAATATATAAATACATACAAATAGAACTTGTACAAAACTTGCATGTCCATTACATGTGTTCAGTTTAATGTTCGCAGATATATACGTGGGGCGCACTATAAGTTTCCGGAATGAATATGAAAAAATACTATTAAAGGTACAAAATTAATTTATTGTTTTTCAAAATAATCTCCCTTGGCGTCTATGCACTTTTTCATTCGATCAAACCAGTTTTGAAAACTTTTGTGCCACTCCTCTGTGGTGACCTCTGAAACGTGTTTTTCATACTCCTCGACAGCCTCTTCTGGTGATGAAAATCGTTGGCCGCGTAATTGGTTCTTAATTTTTGGGAACAGATAAAAGTCACAAGGTGCCAGGTCGGGACTGTATGCAGGATGACTCATGAGTTCTACATTTTTCGCCTTCAAAAAGTCGTTTGTCTGTCTGGCCGTGTGAGAACTAGCATTGTCGTGGTGCAGGATGATACGGCGTTTACGGTTATTTTTACGGAGTTCATCAATAACTTCCGGCAAACAAATGGTCGTGTACCAGTCACTATTCACAGTACGACGATTTTCTAAAGCAACAGTAGCCACGTGTCCAGTTTTATTAAAAAAAGAAGCAATCATCCGCTTAGATGCACTTTTCACGCGCGCCACTTTGGTTGGTTTCGGCTCATCTTGAAAGACCCATACGCTCGATTGCTGCTTTGTTTTGGGATCGTAGCAATAAATCCATATTTCGTCACCTGTTACTATGTCCCACACCAAATTTGACGCACCTTCGTTGAATCTGGTAAGCATGGCACTGCACCAAGTGACGCGGTCCGTTTTTTGATCCTCGGTCAAGTTATGTGGGATCCACCGCGAGCACAGCTTTCTCACACCCAAATGTTTGTGTAGGATTGATTGTATTTGACTCATGCCTATTTCTAAGGATGCGCGAATTTCATGGTAGGTCACATGCCTGTCTGTTTCAATCATACGGCGCACAGCATCGATGTTTTTGTTGGTCACAGCGGTGGACGGCCGACCATCGCGAGATTCGTCACTGAGATTGATACGACCACGCTTGAATTCTGCAAACCAGCTATAAACAGTCGTCTTGCATGGAGCTTCATCGCCAAAAGCTGTTTCAAGCCGAGCGATGCTCTGTTGAGCCGTCAAATTACACTTAAAATCGTAGAAAATCATACTACGAAAATTTTCCCGAGTTAAATCCATGTTGATGCAGACACACAATTTTTTAAATGGCGCCACAAGGTAAAAACAAAAGGCAGTCAGATGAAACAAACTGTATTCTACAGCCAAAGAGTTCTATTTTCAAATGTTGTAATAAATTTTTAAATATTGTTTATGTAAGTGGCCAGTTCCGGAAACTTTTAGTGTAACCTATGTAGTAATAAATTATATTATTAATCTTATATTATAATTAATAATTAATTATATCGATCTATCCTCTTTCGAGTTCTTTTACTACGCGTATCTGCACTACTATTGGTTTTACTCTCACTACAAACTCGAACCCGATCTCGATCACGTTCACGACATACAATGCTCACTGTATCCACTCGCGATTTTGTTTTAGCTTGTTCCCTGGTTGTTTTTGCAAACTGGATGCCAGACGTTCGGCAGTTGAAACCCATCCTCATGATTGAAATTTTTATACTTTTTTATTTCAATTGCTTCCCTAACCAGTCAATATATATATATATATATATAGTAATCGGAAACTCAAAACAATGAAACATGGTAAATATCCCGTTTATTCTGATACTGATGTGAGTGACCATGATAGTTTAAATACGTATAATTACTTAGTTAAAATAATAAATTTAAAGTCACGATTGGAAGCGTACACGAGATGGTGATGATAGTTACTACAATACGTTGTTCTATTTTCAGGATCACCCACCATAGCTCGAAATTACAAACGATCCTTTATCAATATCCAATTACAAACGATCCTTTATCAATATCCAATTACAATCCTGATCTTATGCCCGTAACCGCAGAGTAAATCTCAAGAGCCAAGGCTCTTATCGGAAGTGGCAAAAGTAAAAGAGCTGCTGCGAGTACTATCGGAATTAGTAAGTCTTGCCTTAGAAAAAGACTTAAACTTAATTCATTTGCATCTTCAATGGGCCGATTTAAGCAAACATTTCATAATGTACAAGAATCAGAGTTTGTGACTCATTGCAAGCAAATGGACGACATATTATATTATGGTCTGACTATTAATAATTTAAGACGTTTAGCTTTTGAATACGCTGATGCTAATAAAGTCGACCACCGATTTGATAAATCATGCAAAATGGCACGACGCGACTGGGTGGAAGGCTTTTTAAAGCGTCATCCTGAATTAGCTATACGCCAGTCAGTCAGTCAGTTACTACCAAATATAAAAGAGTAGTAGCTAAGATAGTAACAGCTGATCGAGGGACCACAGTCACCGCTATTTGCTGTCTGAGTGCCACTGGCCATTATGTCCCGCCAGCATTTATATATTCGCGAAAGACACCCAAAAATGATTTGTTAGATGGTGGCCCTGTCCAAAGTATTTGCATGGTCTCAGATAGTGGTTTCGTGAACACGGTTATTTACTAACTGGTTACGTCATTATAAAGATTTTAGCCATCCTTTACCAGAAGATCGCGTATTGCTACTTTTACACCCAGTTGCACAAAACTTCCTTTAAATGCAGCTTTAGTTAATGAATCATTACCGCTAATTGTTCATTAAATTTAAAGGCGTTGCACAAAACAGTTAATGGGACATTTAAAGTCCCCTTAACTAATGACCCTTTAGTGGCGACATTAAACAAAGTGCTAAAAAAAATGAATGAAGTGAGTGAATTATTGCGTTTCGTTTCTAAGTTTTGAACGTTGCTGTACCACCAAAACATCTACGTTGTACCAACAAAACGTAATCTAATGTCAGTGACGTCAAAACATAAGCTGAGTTGAGCCAAAATATCAACAAAGCGTGTGCGTGCACAAGTAGTGTTTTATATTTGTTAAATTTTTTAGTTAATTAAATCAAAATTTAAAATGTCAACTCGTAAGCGTGGAGCCAACTACACCCCCGAAGAAAAAGCGTTGCTGTTAGATCTAATTACGCAGTGAGTACATGTTTTATGATCCTATCACTGGCGCACGTGTTTTTTAACTTGAAGTTATTTTGTTTACCTCGTGGTGTTAATCCATTGCATCTTAATTTCGCAGATACAAAAACATAGTAGAATGTAAAAGAACTGGTGGGATATATATTCTAAAGAAGAAAGAGATATGGAATGAAATTACAACTAAATATAATAGTAGCTGTACCAGTGGTCCAAGAGACATAGATCAATTAAAGGCTCTGTACGACAATATGAAGCAAAAAACTCGCAGAGAGCTTGGGGAAAGTAATGTAAGAATGGAAACCAATATTTATTACATCCATACAGATTATGTTACAACATTTATTGTTTTGCATTTATTAAATGTAAAATTCAATTAATATTTCTACAGAAATCAGCATACATCAATGCAGAAGAGAGCAATGTGTTGACAGCGGAGGCAATCTCACATGCTGTACAAGCTGGAAAAGAAGATAAGGTATACACCTTCAATGTGACTTTTTGTTACAAAATATAATTATAATTAAATCATTAACAAAAACTATTTTGCCTTCAGATTGAAATGAACAAAACTGGTGGAGGTTTCTGGAAACCAAAATTAAGTGACAATGATGCAAAAGTGCTGGCCATAATCCAAGACCAGATAGAGCCACTGCACAACCCATACGACAGTGCATCAAATTTCTTTAAAGGTAGAAAATATTATTTGCTTCATGTACCTGTACAGTTAGCATCAAATTGATTGTGTCAAACAAAATACTCAAAAAGATCTTAACATCTTGGTAATAAGATCTTTCTGAATACTTTGTTAAACATCGATCAATGTGATGCTGACTGTACCTTGCTGTATGTACATTCAAGTCTGACTCTTTCTGCGAATCAATGAACTTATTGTTTCAGAAAGTGTCAGTAATACTATTGACATGAACAGGAATGCTAATGTCATTGTACCTGCTTATGTTACTATGGAGTTAGAAAATAAGGGTATGTATCTATAAATATAATAATAATAATTTATTACCAAAAACACTTTAGATACAAAAACATTGCCAGTGGCCCCAAGTTTTGCAAATATCCTGTATGATGTATTTAATAAAATGTGTTTATTTTATTTCAGCTGAGGATTGTCAGTGGTCTGCACCTCCAATTATAGAAATCCCAGAACAGACTAATATAATGAAAAACGGTACTTACCTAATAACATTAAGTATTAACAAATATTGTAAACAGAATGCAAATTAATTTTGAAAACTAATTAACATCTTTGGAAATCTTATTCACCAAGTGAAGTGCAATTGTTACATATTATTATTATATGTTGGAGCTGCATATAGTTATGTCTGTATTTTATTTCAGTTGAGACGGTTCAAGTGTACAAGAATTCACCTGTGATAAGGGAAACTCCAAAACATAGAAAAATATTGAAAACAGGTTCGGTTAAAGACATTCATTGCAATACTAGCTACACTAATTAGCATTTACCTGTAATATGTTACATATATTCATTACTGGTATATATTTGTTGTTTCAGCATCAAAGCCAAGAAACTTAATAAAACCGAAAACCACATCAGCTGAAGCTTTCAAGAGGCTATATTTTAAGAAAAAATGCCAAAATGCTGATTTAGAAAGAAAGAAGCTGATGTTGGAAATAATCCATAATAAAGAGGAACACAAGCTGAAGATGGAAATTTTAAAAAATAAATTAAATAAGTAGACCAAAATAAAACCAATTTAGAAAATTATTGTTGTATTATTATTTTTCTACATATGCACACTTTTTTTAAATATGTAGTTTGTCTGTCACTGTGACCTTCAAGGACAAAATTAGGCTCTTGGTTCAGAAGTACAAAAACCTACTAACGCCTTAAGTGATGTCACATTGACACTCATCAAATCCACTCATAAACAACTGATTGCTGGACTGATGAGACTGGGATTAATGAAGGATGAGGAGTTTGTATGGACCTGATTTTATACACAATATATATTTACACAAAAATATAATGACAATAATTGACCATAGTTACATCTATATACACAAATTTGAGATGGTTTTAATGGTTATTAAGTTAATCATATAATATTTAAGAGGTAGAGAATACACTATTTACAATTACAGTTCGTGCCGATGTTTGAAAACCCTGTTGTGTTCTAGTGAGGAGATCATGTTCATTATCTATATCACCATCAATAGATATATCATTGGGAGGTTCCACTTCATCCAATTCTATACACATATTGTGTAACACTACACATGCCACAATTACTTGTAGAAGTGTTGAGGTTTTGTTGAGAGTAATTCCCTTTTCGAGACATGGGCATCTCCGTTTCAGCACCCCAAAACACCTTTCTACTGTGTTTCGTGTTGCTATGTGGCTTTTGTTATAAGCCTCTTCTGAACTATTCTGTGGACGCAAAAAGGGAGTCAGCAAGTAATTTTTGTTGAAGTATCCACTGTCTCCTAATAAATAGTATGCACCATATTTTCCTCTTTCAAAATCTGCACATAGATGTGAATTATTGAAAATTATGCAGTCATGGACCGATCCAGGCCAACGAGCAATGAGATCTCTAATTTTAAGAGAAGAATCACAAACTGCCTGCACATTTATAGAAAAAAATCCCTTTCTGCATCTATATAATTCAGGTACTGCTCCTCCTCTACTAATAATTTTGATATGAGTACAGTCCAGGGCTCCTGCAACCCGTGGGAAACCATCTATTTCAAAAAATCCTTCTGCAACTCTTCGTAGCTCATTTCCTTCTGGCATTTTAATATATGTTGAACTCAAACTTGCGAGCTTACGTGTAACTTTTTGCACTATTCTACACACTGTTGACTTATGCACATTGGTTAAATCGCCTAACACTTGCTGGAATGATCCCGTGGCGAAAAACCTAAGGCAAATTAATAATTGTGTCATGCCATCAATTGCTTTATTTCTTCTTGTTTCTGGTTGTAAATTAAGAATCTCGCAGATTTGTACAGCTACTTCCTTGGAAATTCTGTATCTTACTCGGAAATCTTCCCCATGGTGTTTTTCAAACAAATTTACTCTATCTGGGATTCTGCGGCGTCGGGGAACGTATTCCTCCAGATCAGATAAAGATGAAAGACTTGAAAGTGACATAATAAAAACGAAATATTGTACGTATATACTATTTACACAAACTTTAACGGTTAAAGACGATTTTAATGGACGTTTAACCGGCCATTAAAAATTATAACCTCAAACTGTCAAGTTAATGACTCATTAGACGATAATGACGTTTTGTGCAACGTGAATTTCTGTTAAAGTCCTGATTTGACGCTTCATTAGTTAAATTTAAAGGAGCATTAAAATTGCCCTTTAATGTTGTTTTGAGCAACGCTTTAATGACGTATTAGGACATAATGTGCCTTTAAAAATTTAAAGATCGTTTCTGCAACTGGGTGTTAGATAACCACTCGTCTCACGTTAGCTTAGATGCCGTAAATTTTGCTCGTGATAATAATATTGTGATGCTTACACTGCCGCCACACGGAAGTCATAAATTTCAGCCTCTTGATAGTAGTTTCTTCAGCCCTCTTACGGGTAAATAAATAAATAAAATAAAAAATAAAATAAAAAAGCCTTTTATTTCACATAATGAAAATTCAATTTACATTCATTGTTTAGATTTTTAAATTATTATAATCGAACATAATTTCATTAATTCCAATTTAAACATAGATAAGTATTTCATTTTTAAAGCAGCATGTATTTAGGTATTATCGATAATTTATATATTTAGATTATAATTTGATTAATATAGAATGTTACTTAGGTTTATTTTTTTATTTTTTTATAGGATATTTATTGGATAATTTTATATTCACATTAACCATTAATTTTTTACATAATTAAAAATGTTTAATAAGATAATTATGTATAATAATATGTGAACCCCTCTAGTCGAGGGTGAAGGCCTCCTCCAGAGATGCCCAGTAGTCTCTGTTTAAGGCCTTTTCTCTCCATTGTTTCCCGGCGGTCCCTTCGATGTCATCTGCCCATCTACTTCGAGGTCTTCCTCTTTTTCTCGCTCCACGGGGTCCGCACCATGAGGTCAGCCGAGAAGTCCATCTGTCGTCGCTCAGTCTTGCAACGTGACCCGCCCATCGCCATTTCAGACTCATAGAATACTTTAGTGCGTCTATTACTCCTGTTGCTTCTCTTATAGTAGAGTTTCGAATTTTCTGAATTTTTCTTAACTTCATCGTGCTTCTTTCCATGCTCCTTTGGCATGCATTTATTTTGTTTTTAGCATTTCGGGTGAATTTCCACGTTTGGCAACCGTAGGTGAGTGACGGTAAAAGGCAGGTGTTCATGACATTTATTTTTATTTTTATTGGCATTTGGCTTTTTAATATCTCTTTCAGGCTCCAATACTTCCTCCATGTCCCTTTTATTCTTCTTTCTATTTCCTGGTCGTTACTTTTTATATCAAAGGAGAGTTGTTTGCCAAGATAGATAGATGTAAGAATCGACATATTCTAATTTCGTATTATCAATTTTTATTAAATTTTTTGATGCATTTGTCATAACTTTTGTTTTGCTAAAGTTAATTTCTAGACCTGATTGTCTGCTAGATTTTTGTAGTGTATCTATCATATGCTCTAGCATTGTACTGTTTTCTGACAGCAAGACAAGATCGTCAGCAAATCTTAAGTGATTTATATAATTGCCATTTATATTCAAGCCAATTCCATTCCAATTCAATTTATTTATTATAGACTCTAATACTGATATAAAGATAGTGGGGGACAGGGGGTCACCTTGTCTTACCCCTCTTTTAATTGGAATGGAGGGTCCAGTTGTCTCTAGTTTTACTTTACTGGTGTTATGTTCGTAGATATATCTTAACACTCTGATATATTTAGGCTCCACCTTTTGTGAATTCAATGCTTCCCATATTGATGAATGGAGTATGGTGTCAAAAGCTTTTTGGTAGTCTATGAACGCTATGTAGAGTGGTTGCTGGAATTCCTGGTACTTCTCAATAAGAAGCTCTACTGAATGTATGTGATCAACCGTAGAGTACCCTTTCCGAAAACCGGCTTGTTCTGTTGGCTGATGTAGGTCTAGTGTAGAGCTTATTCGCTGTTTTAAAATGGACGAGAAAAGTTTATACAATGATGGTAATAGGCTGATAGGTCTATAGTTTGTTATATCCTTGGGGTCTCCTTTTTTATACAACAATATTATATCTGACTCTGACCATTGCTGAGGAGCTACAGAGGTGTCTAGAATCTTGTTGAATAGAATTGTCAGTGGCGTGGCAAGCATCATATAAGCTGTTTTTATTGCTTCGTTCGTAATCCCATCCGGTCCCGGACTTTTATCTGATTTAAGGCGCTTTATTTCTCTTATAATTTCGGTAATTTCCAATGGGCTTATTTCTTTGGTATAAGTTTCCTGTAGTGAATCTAGAGCATTTTCGATTTGTATTTCAGGGGCTTCATATAAGGTTTTGTAAAAGTTAGTGGCTGTATGGAGTATATCTTTTCTATTATGTGAGATTTTATCTGATTCAGAAAGACATTCTATCCATGTTTTGTGAGATCTTAGTGCTTTGTACGCCTTTTTTAAGCTTCCTGAAGTGCTGAGGTGTCGTAGCATAGTTTGTTTTCGGTGATTCTTGTAATCTTGTCGTATATACTTGCTTATAAGTTTGTATAGGGCACTTAGTAGTTACGGGTAAATACGCCATAGAATGTGACAAATTTATGTCACAAAATGTAGGAAAAGGCATTGGCCAGCAACAAATAATGCGCTTATTTAATGAAGCTTACAAAAAAGTGGCTATATTGGGAAATGCTGAATCTGGCTTTAAAGTAACAGGGATATACCCCTATGACGATGATTTGTTTGATGAGACAGAGTTTGCTCCATCATTAGTCACAGATTAAGCGCCCCAAAGTCATGACATTAATATTCATGATTCACCTAATCAAATTTCAGAAGTCACTCATCCTTTTCAAGACCAGTTGGTTTTAAGAGTTGGTCGTAGGTCTAAGGAGTTCCTTGAGGAGGTTTAAACCGATCAGGAAAATAATGATTTAAATACGAATCGAAATCAAGCAATGCCGTTGAATATACTTCCGGATATTACAAATAGACAAAATGAAGAAAACAGAGACGATCTACCCATCATTGAACGCGAGTCTCCATCGATACTAGATCACAACAAGGAGTTCGAGAATATTGAATCCCTATCAAAAGTTGATTTTACAAGTGTTGAAGTAACAAAATTACTTGAGTTTGATTCAGGTTGTCTAAATAAAAAAATATAGGAGACACTTACCTTATAATTCCGGTAATGATTCTAATCCAGGAAAGACTAGTGTAAATGTAAACTTTCAGGAAACAAGTTAGAGACCGACCATGAGCCAGTCTTCAAGCTCTCGCCATTTCCTCGAATGAAAGGGAAAAGAAATACCAAAGGTAAAGTTGCAATGCAGTCTCAAGTTATCACCTCCAGCCCTTACAAAAACCAGTTGGAAGAAAAAAAAGCAGATAAAATCGAAAAAGAAAAAGCGCATACCACCCAATTTGGCTATGGATTTAAAACTTTAAGTTCAAAAAGAAGTTATCTGCTGCAAAAGGAGCAAAAAAATATCAATACTTAAAGACCAAGGTTTAAACCTACTACTGCAAAGGAAATGGAAATTATTTGGATTGCATTTGGCTACTGGAATATTTAGGTACCCTTGTTTGAAAATATATTAGGAAACGAATATCAGCATTCCCTTGTTCATTGAAAATATGGCAAGGAATCGATTTTTTGAGCTGCGTAACAATTTGCATCTTGTTGATAATACAGCAATACCAGGTAATTCTACAGATGCATTTTTCAAAGTGCCTTTGATACTGTTAGAAAGAGGCGTTTAGAGTAACCATTCGAGAAAGACCTTTGTGTTGACGAACAGATGGTTCCTTTCACCGTAAAACATGTTGCCAGACAGCATATAAAGGGCAAACCTTGTCCATGGGGTCTGAAAATATTTTATTTATGTGGTTAACATGGTCAAACATACGATTTTATGCTTTATCAGAGTTCCAGTCCAGAATTAGATAATAATTTAACCAAAAAAAAATGGGTACGGTGCAGCTGTAGTATTATTTGAGCGGAAAAAATAAGAGGAAATTTCAAATGTGCAAAAGTTTCTTCATGAAAGTATTTTCGATTAAAAAAGACCAATTGTCTTCTATTACAAAAACAGTGTTCGACGGGAAAATAC